>OY987311.1:32271937-32920896 GCA_963920655.1 Geranium rotundifolium | reverse complement strand
TCCTGGCCTGGGTAGACTTATATCTGCTGGTACAACTTAGTGCGAACGAGACGTCCGGTCTCGTGCATATCATGGCATACATGATGGATCCCACAGCCGAAGTATGTGGCATCTTGCACGACTACCTGATCAAAATTTCAATTGGTATTAGAGGGGGCACCTACAACTTTAGGTGAGTTCCTAAAACATTTTGATCAAGATGAACAATACCAGAGAAGGAGGATCCATCAATCGACCACCTGTTCTGGATGGAAGTAACTACGGCTATTGGAAGGCTCACATGTGTGCCTTCATAAAGTCACTTGACAATAAAACATGGAAGGTTGTGATCAATGGTTGGAATGCTCCTCAACTCAGTGATAGTGATGGTAACCCCATCGGCCCTAAACCAGAAAAAGACTGGACTGACGACGAGGACGAGGAATCACTGGGAAACTCTCGAGCCTTGAATGCTATTTTTAATGGTGTTGACAAGAACGTATTCAGACTAATCAACACATGCACAACTGCCAAATCCGCATGGGATATCTGAAAGAGATCACCATGGGTTCCAAACGATAAATTTCATGCAGCGGAAGTTATGTAACCATGGTGATCGATTAAAGCTATGATCTTAATGAAAATCCAACATGCTATCAACCTTTAAAATCTGAAAAATACCTCTATTAATCGAAGAAAACACAACCTTAGTGTTTCTCTATTAGGTCCACACAAGCACCACAACCGAAATGGTTTTCTCTCACACTTTTGCTATGAATGTTCTTGAGAAGCTTGACAAAAATGGTGGATGAAGAGGTAGAGAGGATTCGGCCAAAGGAGAGAGGAGAAGAGGGGAAGTGGTTGCCAATAGTTGGAGAGAAAGATGGAAGATATTTTGGAATTTTAATTTGAAATAAAATTGAATTTCAAATTAATAATTGCATATCTACCCTTCTTAAACTCATATTTGCACTTCTTCCAAATTCATAACTTGAATCCTGTTGCTACGTTTAAGTGTTGGCATAATTTTTTAGCGTAAAAGTAAGAAGTCAGTGCAACATGTTACACGACATGTGGAGCGACGAGTTACGACCCAGATTAGGAAATATCTGAAGCTTTCCTATTTCGACGACGCTTGGAGCGAAAGAAGAAAAACGCCACGAAGACTTGGAGCGCAAGAGAGTGACGTCGACAAAGTCAGGCGACCTCCAGCTGTCAGCAACACGTCAGTAATAGGCGGCAACTCTACTTGCCTGATTTATTCAGGAAGTCCGAACAGACAAGACGACTTCCAGCCTGTCATTAAAGGCGGCAACGACTTGCCTAATTTATTCAGGAAGTTTGAAACTTCCTATTCCTAATCCGGGAAGGATTAGGAATGTGAGCTGCTATAAAAAGCCTTGGGCTTCCCCATTAGCAGTCATCCGTTCTTGTTCTAAAATTGCAAGATTTCTCAAAGCTCATAACCGTGCACCATTGGCGTGTTGAGAGGCTGATTAGGTTTGCTAGAACGGCTTTGCTCCGATCAAACATCAAGTCGTGAAGATTGAGTGTTTGGATCGGTTAGGGTTCTTGTGTTCGTGATTGAAGATTCACAAATCCTTCAAATAAAACTACGACACCGAGCATAGGCGTTTGCTCGAAGGGTGGAATTGAGAGGATCTCAAAGACAGGGGGAGAGGACCTTGGTCGAGGTTGTTCACGGTGAGATTTATAGTAGCTTAGGACAATAGCTTGTGTGATAGCTAGTTGGTGCTTGAAGTTGCACTATTGACTATTATATAGTGAAAACCTTTCCACTGGCAAAGTGCCCCCAAACGTAGGTGCGGAGTCACCAAACTGGGTAATCATCTCCGGTGTCGTTATTATTGATTGTTTGTTATTTACCACAGTCTGCAATTTAGGCAAGTAGTCGATACACAAGTTACGACTTCGTGTTCGACTTCTTGACTCGGCTACAATTCAGAATTTTTAATTGGTATCAGAGGGGGCACCTTATCTCTTAGGTGATTTTCCTGCAAAATTCTGAGTAGCTAATATGGATTCAAAGGAAGGAGGATCTGTCAATCGACCACCAGTGCTCGACGGAACAAACTATGGCACTGGAAAGCGCGAATGTGTGCCTTTTTGAAGTCTCTCGACAGCAAAACCTGGAAGGCTGTCATTAACGGATGGGAAGAACCTTACTATGCTGATGCTCAAGGAAATCGAACCAGCATCAAACCAGAAAAAGAGTGGAGCGCGGTAGAAGATGAAGCCGCCCTAGGTAATTCTCGTGCACTCAACGCTATATTTAATAGAGTAGACAAGAATGTGTTTCGACTTATAAACACGTGCACAAGCGCCAAAATTGCTTGGGACACTCTTACTGTTGCTTATGAGGGTACCTCAAAGGTCAGAGAGCAAAAGTTACAGTACCTTATGACCAACTTTGAGGCCCTTACCATGAATGAGGACGAAACTATTGTCGAGTTTAATGTACGCATCAAGGATCTAGCCAATGAATCATATTCACTTGGCAAGCCTATGACCGATGAAGATTTGGTCAGAAAAACGCTGAGAGCCCTAAGTCCCAGATTCAAGATGAAGATTACCGCCATCGAAGAAGTTCATGACTTGAAGACGCTAAAGTTTGATGAACTCATGGGATCCCTAATGACTTTCGAGCTCTCCCTACCGCTAATCGAAAAGAAGCACAAAGGTGTTGCTTTCAAAAGTTCTGTCCAAAAGCAGAAGAACTTGGTGTGCTCTGATTCGGACAGTGACATTGACGAAACTATCGCGATGCTGGCCAAAAACTACACTAGAGTCATGAAAAGATTCAACCAGATGACAGGACGGAATGTCACCCGAGAAGTCAGAGACAAGCCGCAGCACAAGTTCCAGAAGCTCGAAAGCACAAATAACGATGGTAGACGAGGAGAACGATCAGGAAAAGGAGTTCAGTGCTTTGAATGTGAGGGTTATGGACACATGTAGAAAGAATGTCCTAATTTCTTAAAGAAACAGAAGAAGGGATTCAATGCCTCTCTAACTGACGATGAAGATGAGGAAGACAGTGACTCTGAGCATACAAGTAACTATGTAGCTTTTACTGCCTCCACAATAGATCAACTACCCGAGAGTTCAAAGAAGTATGACTCTAATGACGAGCTATCTGATAAGACACTCAACAACGCTTACAACGACTGGTATGTCAAGTGACTTGAAGACTCTCAGGTAATCGAAAAACAAAATGCTCTCATACTTTCTCTTAATGAAGACAAGTAACGACTTCTCGAAACTACTGTTGATCTAAAAAGAGAAGTGGCTCGGTTAAAAAGCGACATAGATCAAGTCACCAAGTCTGTAAAGATGATGAACCCAAGCATCGACACTCTAGACCAAATCCTCTCGATTGGAAAACCAGCTAGAAATATGGAGGGTCTGGGATATACGAAAGAAGGGTCATAATCACACACCGTCTTCGTTCCTCAGAAGGTCGTCACCCACAAGCCTCATCAGAAGTCTCCTAACTTCCCACCTGACCAAGCGACCAAAAAGCCTTATACCCTAGCCGCTTCAAAGACGCAGAACAAAAGACATAATTCGGTATGTCACCACTGTGGACGAAGAAGTCATATTCTACCTTTCTGCTATCGTCTATATGGAAGGAGCTTCGTCAAGCAAAGGACCACCATCAAGAAAGCACAACCACGAAAGGATTGGCGAGTCAAGGAGGTAAACTATCGAGCAAATATTGCTTACACCGCTCTAAAGGCCTCAACCAACAACGATTGGTACTTTGATAGTGGATCCTCTCGACATATGACTGGTAATAGCTCATTCTTGGTCACTTTAATACCTTGCACTAATAGCTTCGTCACTTTTGGAGATAGAGTAAAAGCTAGAGTACTCGGGAAAGGAAAACTCAACCTTCCCAACTCACCATGTCTGAAAGAGGCTCTACTAGTAGAAGGTCTTACAGCCAATTTCATCAGCATCAGTCAAATATGCGATTTGAGCCTGGATGTCAACTTTACTCATGACAAGTGCACTGTCAAAGATGAACACCAGAAGGAAGTCATGACAGGTCACAGATCCCTTGATAACTGTTATCTATGGTCTCCAACAGTCACAACCTTGCCAACCAAGTGCCTTTTATCCAAAGCTCAAGAGACGAAGCTATGGCATCAAAAACTTGGTCACATCAATTTGAGGAGCATGCAAAAGATTCTCTGAAAAGGCGATCATTGGAGTTCCCAATCTCAAGATTGTTGAAGGAAAAATTTGTGGAGAATGCCAGATTGGGAAACAAGTCAAGACGTCACACAAGAAGGTACAACATCTTACTACTTCTCGTGTTCTAGAACTTCTTCATGTTGACCTTATGGGACCTATGCAAGTAGAGAGTCTAGGAGGGAAGAAGTACATATTTGTTTGTGTAGACGATTTCTCGAGGTACACCTGGGTAGACTTTATTAGAGAAAAGTCAGACACCTTCTCAGTCTTTGATGCCCTATGTCGGAGAGTTCAACGAGAAAAAGGAGAAACCATTGGAAAGTCGTCCGACTTCAAAGTGATCATGGAAAGGAGTTTGAAAACATCAGCTTCACAAATTTTTGTGATGCTGAAGGAATTGCACACGAATTTTCTGCTCCCATCACTCCTCAGCAGAACGGGATCGTAGAAAAGAAAAATCGTACTCTTCAAGAAATGGCAAGAGTTATGATGCTAGCCAAAGACATCCCGCAACACTTCTGGGCTGAAGCTCTGAATACGGCTTGCCATATTCATAATAGAGTGACCCTCCGCCCTGGAAATTCGCTCACGCTTTATGAAATATGGAGGGGAGGAAGCCTAATGTCAAATATTTCCATGTCTTTGGATCGATCTGCTACACACTTGCAGATAGGGAACCTCGACGCAAACTTGATCCTAAAAGCGACGAAGGCATCTTCCTTGGATACTCCAGAAATAGTCGGGCTTTTCGTGTATTCAACAAACGCACCCGGACTATCATCGAATCCATCAATGTCGTGATCGATGACAGTAATGAGCAACACAGTGACAAGGACGAAGAAGTCCTAAATCTCTCAGGAGAAGTCAGACCAGAAGTCAGAGGAGAAGTTAGACCGGAAGTCAGAGGCGAAGAGCGCAGCAAAGAATCTGAAGACGAATGCCCAATCATCCCGGACAAAGTGACATCTCCTATAGTACATAGAGCTCTGTCAAGAAGAATTCAGAAGAATCATCCACCCCAGGATGTGATAGGAAACATAAATGAGGGATTGCGGACTCGACAAAAGGCATCTCTAGACTACAAAGAGATGATAGGTAACATTTGCTTTATTTCCAAAATTGAGCCAAAGAATATACAAGAAGCTATCAATGATGAGTACTGGGTCTGCGCCATGCAAGAAGAATTGGTTCAATTTG
Organism: Geranium rotundifolium; assembly: GCA_963920655.1. Classification (NCBI taxonomy): domain Eukaryota; kingdom Viridiplantae; phylum Streptophyta; class Magnoliopsida; order Geraniales; family Geraniaceae; genus Geranium; species Geranium rotundifolium. Next base: position 32,915,499 of record OY987311.1, on the reverse strand, counting down.
CAAGGAATGAAGTCTGGGAACTAGTACCCAAGCCTGACAATGTCAATGTCATCGGGACAAAGTTGATATTCAAAAACAAGTCTGACGAGCAAGGAAACATCACTCGAAACAAAACAAGACTGGTGGCTCAGGGGTACACACAAGTAGAAGGAGTTGACTTCGAAGAAAATTTTGCTCCGGTAGCCAGACTGGAAGCCATACGACTTCTTCTCTGCATAACATGCAATCTGCGTTTCAAACTCTATCAGATGGATGTAAAGAGTTCCTTCCTTAATGGAAATCTCAACGAAGAAGTTTATGTTACTCAACCAAAGGGATTTGAAGACCATGACTCTCCTCATCATGTCTACAAACTCAAGAAAGCCCTATACGGTCTCAACCAAGCCCCACGAGCATGGTATGAACGTCTTACCCAATTCCTAGTTCAGAATGGCTATATTCGAGGGGGAGTAGACAAAACTCTCTTTGTGAAGAAGGAAGGAAGGGACATCATGATCGCTCAAATATATGTTGATGATATCGTATTTGAAGGAAAGTCAGACAAGATGGTGGAACGTTTCGTCCAACATATGCAGTCTGAATTTGAGATGAGTATGGTCGGTGAGCTCACATACTTCCTAGGCTTCCAGATCAAACAAATGATAGATGGAATATTTATCTCCCAAAGCAAATATGCAAAGAACACTGTGAAGAAGTCCGGGTTAAAAAAGGTCTCTCACAAAAGAACTCCTATTGCCACACATGTCAAATGCACAAAGGACAAGATGGGAGAACCAGTTGATCAAAGCCTTTATCGAAGCATAATAGGAAGTCGTCTCTACCTAACAGCAAGTCGACCCGACATCGCTTACTCCGTGGGAGTCTGTGCTCGATATCAAGCCAATCCAAAAGTCAGTCACTTAGCTCATGCTTAGAGGATCATAAGATACATCTCGGGAACCTCTAAATTGGGTTTGCTATATTCCTTTGATACCTCTCCTACTCTTGTTGGATATTGTGATGCTGACTGGGCGGGAAGCACACCAGATCGAAGAAGTACATCTGGAGGTTGTTTCTACCTAGGGAACAATCTTGTATCTTGGTTCAGCAAAAAGCAAAATTGTATTGCTTTGTCTACTGCTAAGTCCGAATATATTGCAGCCGGAAATAGCTGTACTCAGCTTCTTTGGATGAAACAAATGTTGGCAGAGTATGGAGTCAAGCAAGAAGTCATGACTTTGTTCTATGACAACATCAGTGCAATCAATATCTCGAAAAACCCAGTGCAACACAGCAAAACAAAGCATATTTATATCAGGCATCACTTTATTCGAGAGCTTGTACAAGACAAGAAGATAAAGCTCGAGTACCTACCCACTGAGAAACAAGTCGCTGACATCTTTACAAAAGCATTAGATGCTAACAGATTTGAAAGTCTAAGGTCATCCCTTGGACTTTGCTGTCTGGAGTAACCAGAAGTCAAGACAGAAGAGAGGGAGCTTTTGAGTGGATTTTTACTCTCTCTCTATCAAGACCAATCAGGGTCCACAAAATCTAGCCGGGCCCAAATTTCATTATCAAAAGTCCAGTTGGAATTTTTTTAAAAATTCAAAAAGGGGAATGATTGAAAAACTCACGACGAACCAATCGGCTCCCAACCCTCTTCAACTTCCGCGAAGAAAAAGGCTCTGCACATCCCCTCCACCTTCCCGAAACCGCTAGGGCACCACGAAAAAGTAAAAACAAATCTGCAAACAATAGCAGTTGTTCTTTCTCTCAAAATCAAATCCAATCAAGTCCTCTGTCAAATGGTTGGTACCCGAAGTGGACACATACCATCTACCTCCAAGACGCTACGAGCGAAGATGAGGGCAAAAGTGATTGCCAAGAAGTTGTCGGCCTCCAAATCAACAACGAACAAATGCGGAGTGAAAATTCGTGGAATAAATCTCCCGGGGGAAGGTTCGGCGAAACCTCAGGATGCATCAATGGAGGCGATTACCTCCACTGTAGAGAAGGACAAACCTACCAACCTAGAAGAGGAAGGCTCTCACACTTCGCAGACGCTCCTACAAGTTACTCCTACTACCCCTTCTGTAGTAAACTCTGTAGACAAAGAGGTGTCTGAAGAGGCTCAAGGAACTCTCGCCCCTGAGATCCATGTTGCCGTCTGTGGAGATAAATCTAGCCCCCAAAAATCTGCACCTGCGCCAGAGAAGTCCCCACCAAAAGAAGCCTCGCGAAAAGCCGACAGTCTACTTGTTGCCCAGGACAGTGATCCAAGGATGAATGAAGATACTGAAGTTATCCCAGAAGTTGCTCAACCGGTAGAGAACAGTGTCAGTATAGAAGAAGGAGATACAGCAGAGACCATGGAAGAAGAAGATGTGCCTAAAAGGCTTGAGAGAAGGAAGCTACCAACAAGAAGGTTGGTCGATGAAGAAGAAGAACCCCAAGTACCAAGGAGATTAACCCCAAAATAAAAAACCACAGAGAAAGGAAGAGGATCGGCTTCTAAACAGCCGAAGAAGTCTAGATTGAAGTCACTGACTTCTGTAGCAACCTCTGCTCCAGAAGAAGAGGAGTCTGAAGAAGAAGATGAAAGAGATCACCACGGGTTCCAAATGATGAATATCATGCAGCGGACTTTATGTAACCGTGGTGATCGAAATAAGCTTAGATCTTAATGCCATTTGAACATGTTATAAATATAAATATAAATCTGATATTTACCTCTTGTAATCGACAAAAACACAAGTGTAGTGTTTTCTCTATCAAGTTCACAGAAGCACCACAACCGAAATGATTTTTCACTCACAAAGTTTGCTAGAATTTTTAAGAGAAAACAAAACAATGTTAGAGTTATGCCCAGTCTAATATAAAAGTGATCTACAGATGTAATGTTTTTATCATCTTTCCGAATAAATAAATCGGCATATATTACTAATGTGTTGTAGTAATATATCAAATGTAATTTGATCTATGTCATTATGTGTGTAACCACTAATAGTAGAACTATAGATCAGAAAGAATTACATTTAATGAGTCCCTGATCAGCTAAGCTTCTTTATGAAGCGATCAGTATGAGACTAACTCCTTGTGATCATGCTCTACTGATCATGGCAAAGTGCGTGCCGGAGTTATATCATAGATACCATCTGGTCGATGATATCGGACAACCCGATTGTGAGTATGCTGCATAGATCCAGTCATGAGATACTCACATATCGTAACTTGTCATTATATCCTAAGACCAAGGAGTCTTTGTGTACACTATGTAACGAATACCTAAGTTTGACCTAGTCTAACGTTATCTGTAAAAGGGTAACTATAACGGCTTCGATTGGCTTTGGCATTTATTGCACTAGTGAACTCGAAAGGCGTCTGAGGGATTTATCACTCATACTTCGGTATGAGAAAGATATCCGTTTAGGCCCCTTGATGAGTATGACTGAAGAAAGAGCACGGCCGTGCAGGTGATACCTTAGTATCAGTTTCCAGTCATCTCAGATATCAAGAAACAGTGATTGATAAATTAGGATGATCATTCTATGCATATTCATCAATCTGGATATCGGTTTGATAAAAGGACAGTGACATGTACGATAATAGGTTAAGTCGAATAATCGATAATCACGAACATTGGATAATCATAATGTCTTGCTAGAGGCCACTTATGATGGAAAGGGTAAAATAGTAATTTTACCAGTCTGCCAATTGTTCGTGAGCCTAGAGGGTCACACGCATTAAGCACGATACATGACAAATAATTATGGATGAGAATTGAGAACGATTCGATAGTTTTTTGGCCTAAGGTTTTAACTAGACGGTTGAAGAAATCAATTCGAGAAAATTGAACCGTTTTGTCTAAACCGAAATTATAACTCAAGTTAATGGGTTTAATTTGGGTTCTAGCTAAACGGGCCTGAAGCCCATTTAGGGATTCCAATGATGAATAGGGAAGATGTGCAAATAGGAGTTTAAGAAGGGTAGATATGCAATTATTAATTTGAAATTCAATTTTATTTCAAATTAAAAATTCCAAAATATCTCCCATAATTTTCTCCAACTATTGCTGACCACTTCCCTCTTCTTCCTCCTCCCTATGGGCTGAATTCTCTCTCTCTCTGCATCCTCCATTGTTGTCAAGTTTCTCTCAAAATTCATAGCAAAATTATTGAGTGAAAACCTCTTCGGTTGTGGTGCTTGTGTGGACTTGATAGAGAAACACTATACTTGTGTTTTCATCGATTAAGAGAGGTAACTTTCAGATTTATATTTATATTTATAACATGTTGAATTTGCATTAAGATCAGTGCTTGCATCGATCACCACGGTTACATAACGTCCGCTGCATGATATTTATCGATTGGAACCCGTGGTGATCTCTTTCAGTGGTATCAGAGCCATGGTTGTTATGTATTTTTCTACATGTTTAAATCTGGTTTTTTTTAGTTTATATATGTTCATCACCTTAGCATGCATGTAAATCGAAAAAAAATTTCAGATTTGATTGATTTTGGAAATTGGAAAATAATTTTTTTTTGGGTGTTTCGGGTTAGCCATGGCCGACCAGGTCGAGTCCCTTGGTGGACCATGGAATGCCCTAGGGCAGACCATGGTCAGCACCAAGGGCCGACGAGGGTCGCCTACGGGTGACCATGGCAGCCCTCGCATGCGACCATGGTCGTTGCTGGCAGCCCGTGAGGGCCACCATGGTTGCCTCGCGGGCGACCTCGGTTGAGCCGGTTCGGCTCGACTAGATTAGAGATGAATCGGTTGGTTCGCGAGAATATTTGGAAACCCTAAAAATTTAATTTTCAGATTTGGTTCGGTTTCGATAAACCAGCGACAACCGGTCCAAAATTAAATTAATCAGTTAAAACGTCCGGTTTCAATAAACCGGAAATTTTCCACACTTAAGAAAGATAAAATTTGGAAAATTTATTTGTTTGATAAGCATGTTGATTGTATACATGATCTTTGATAACATGATGTTTTCCACATGATGCTAGCTAAGCCCATTAAATTTGCATTTTAATTTCGGGTTTGCAACCTGTGTGTTGCTTAATTTTGGGTTGTAGTAAATACGACCTGCGTGTCGTGATTTGTATTTCATTTTATTTATTTTAATTTGTAATCACGAAGACCGACACAAGAATCAAGTCAAGAGGAAGACTCGGATTGGAGGAGGCTCGAAGCCAGTGGGAGTTCACAAGAATGGAGCAAGTTTGGATCTTGAAGACCATGTCTTTAGGATCAGTATTGTTAGATTCTTAGGAACTTAAGATGGGCTTAGCTATGCATATATTTTATCGTTACATTTATATGTTTGAATGTATGATAGTTTAAACATACAAGTTTATGCATGATTTGCTATCACCCACATGCAAAGATTAAAATCGAAATTTAATCAGACTCGCATGTAACCTGCTAAGGGATCATCTTTGCATGGATTTGCAGTTGATGATTCCAGATTAAGATTGTATCGATATGCAATCAGACTTTTATAATTCACTTAAACGCAAATAATTACAAGTCAAGCGTGATACCATCCAAGTTTGGGCACTCAAAAGGGCTTTGACCCTATGAATGTCGGTACGCCTCCGCGTAACATTCATAGAGAAAAAGTCTGGATGAGATGGGTAGTTCTGTGTGGGTGTGTGCGCCTCCGCGTAGTAGCTACATTAGTTCTATCCATAGTTCAAGCTTGGTAGGCTTGTCTACGATTGTCTGCTAGGGCTGACCTAGGGTATCAGTATAGGGTATGCCGTGTACTTTTAAGTACAGACCCTAGCCAGGAATTACATGGTTTGGTAAATGGATGTATTCCTACCTTGATGCTCTTAATTGGAGCAGTGAGCCTCCGTTCACTTCAATTGAGGGTATGATAGGATCCTGGTTCAGATTGTAATGTTAGAATCAAACAAGTGTTTTGTAACTTAATCTCCAACTTTATTTTAATTCATTTTACCATGTAGAACTAAAAGGCAAACACAACACAAAGGAGTAATAGCGCACTGAGAGTCCAGATTGAGGACAGACTCAAGAGCGTGAATTACTCAGATTGGAATAGAAACTTGAGGCTTGTACTCAAGCATGAACGCAAGTAGTATATCCTTACCAAGGAACTTCCTGCCGAGCCACCGCTGAACGCCGCTAGGGCACTAAGGGTACTTATCAAAGTTTCTTAGTAACCAAATCGACGAGTCATGCATTATGGCGGGCAGTAGGATGCCAGAGTTGCAGAAGCAGTTCAGGAACGTTTCAGATGACCCTTATACCTGGAAGGCAGAGGTCAAGGAAATGCTCAAGTAGAAAGCTCGTGTCGAAAGATATGATACTTTCATAGAATTTAACTCTTGCAAACATAAGGCTGGAGCCCTGTTAGTCCCCATGTCACGAAGATTTAATGTCCTTAGGAACATCTAACCAGACTCGGTTTTGATGATCAGGAGGAAATGGCTGCGGATTTTATGTTGCAGTCACTTCCAGATACATATAGTGATTTCATAGTAAATTACAATATGCATGACATGGACAAGTCCTTAACAGAGCTTCATGGGATACTTGTGACCACTGAAAAGAACCTCAAGGGCAAGACCAAGGAGGTCCTTATGGTCAACAAGAAGGTCAGCTTCAAGAAAGCTTATCTGGGTAAGGGTAAGGCTCCTGGGCACCTTGCAGGGCAGATCAGACACCCCAAGGGTCCAAAGGTTCAAGCAGGTCCCAAAACTGCTGTGAATTCTAAGGACAAATTGGAGGAGATATGCTATCACTGCAACGAGCCAGGACACGGGAATAAGGGATTGTAACCAATACAAGGATCATGTGAAGAAGAGTGGGTATCCACGTCTTTAGGATCAGATATTTACGTTGGTAAGCTTAATCGCTATAACATAAATAAGAAAAGGCTTAAATCTAATGATTTAAATCAAGTTATAATCTGGCATTGTCATTTAAGGCACATAGGCGAGAAACGCATTTCAACATTTCACAAGTGTGGACTTTAAGTCCGTTTGAATTCACTCAAACTGGAAGATTCAAGTCTTGCCTAATTAGCGAGAAACGCATTTCAACATTTCACAAGTATGGACTTTTTAAGTTCGTTTGAATTCACTCAAACTGAAAGATGCAAGTCTTGCCTAAAGAGCGAGAAACGCATTTCAACACTTCACAAGTGTGGACTTTTTAAGTCCATTTGAATTCACTCAAACTGAAAGGTGCAAGTCTCGCCTAATGGGCAAAATGACAAAGGCAGCTTTCATAGGTTTATGTGAAAGGCGAGTGACTTATTAAGTCTAATACATTCCGACGTATGTGGACCTATGAGTACTCAGGCCAGAAACGGCCGCATTCATTATGAATCGGGCTCCGATGAAGACAACGATAGTACACCTTGTGACAGTCATTCTGTCTCCCATTACTAAGGATGCGTGCGCCTCCGCGTAGTATTCATTAGGATGCGAGCTGAATAAGGAAATCAGTTCTATTTGGATGCGTGCGCCTCCGCGTAGTAGCCAAATAAGAGCTGGACCAGAGTCACTGAAGGTACACCACATGACACTCATTAAGTCTCCCGTTACTGTGGATGCGTGCGCCTCTGCGTAGTATGAGTAAGATCCCTTATGCTTCGGCTGTGGGATCCATCATGTATGCCAGGATGTGCACGAGACTGGAAGTCTCGTTTGCACTAAGTTGTACCAGCAGATTCCAATCTAACCCCGAACAATTAAACTGGATTGCTGTCAAAGGCCATCCTAAAATATTTGAGGAGGATCGAGGATGCATTTTGGTGAATGGGGATGAAGATAGAGAACTAGCAGTCAAAGGACAAGTCGATGCTTGTTTTCAGACATATCCAGATGACTTCAAAATTCAGTTAGGATATATTTTGTGTTGAGTGGTGGCGCTTTCAGGTGGATAAGCTTTAAGCAAGCCAAAATTGCCAAAATTGCCAAAATTGAGTATATAGCTGCAACAAAAGTAGCTAAAGAGGCCGTATGGATTAGATGCAACGCCGCGAGCGTCTGATCCGATAAGCTTGTTGTGGGACAACACAGGTGCCGTAGCTATTGCTCAAGAGCCCAGATTCCACAACAGATCCAAATATATACTCAGCAAGCTTCACCTCGTGAGAGTTATCAAATATAGAGGTGATGTGGAGGTTAAACACTATTCGACTGATGATAATATGGCCGATCCCTTGACAAAGGCTCAGCCGCAGACTAGGCATGAGAAACATGCAGGGTCTATGGGAGTAGATCAGAACTTAAATTGGAACCAGGGGCAAGTGGGAGATTGTTAGAGTTATGCCCCAGTCCAATATAAAAGTGATCTACAGATGTAATGTTTTATCATCTTTCCGAATAAATAAATCGGCATATATTACTAATGTATTGTAGTAATATATCGAATGTAATTTGATCTATGTCATTATGTGTGTAACCACTAATAGTAGAACTATAGATCATAAAGAATTACATTTGATGAGTCCCTGATCAGCTAAGCTTCTTTATGAAGCGATCAGTATGAGACTAACTCCTTGTGATCATGCTCTACTAATCATGGCAAAGTGCGTGCCGGAGTTATATCATAGATATCATCAGGTCGATGATATCGGACAACCCGATTGTGAGTATGCTGCATAGATCAAGTCATGAGATACTCACATATCGTAACTTGTCATTATATCTTAAGACCAAGGAGTCTTTGTGTACACTATGTAACGAATACCTAAGTTTGACCTAGTCTAACGTTATCTATAAAAGGGTAACTATAACGGCTTCGATTGGCTTTGGCATTTATTGCACTAGTGAACTTGAAAGGCGTCTGAGGGGTTTATCACTCATACTTCGGTACGAGAAAGATATCCATTTAGGCCACTTGATGAGTATGACTGAAGAAAGAGCACGGCCGTGCAGGTGATACCTTAGTATCAGTTTTCAGTCATCTCAGATATCAAAAAACAGTGATTGATAAATTAGGATGACCATTCTATGCCTATTGATCAATCTGGATATCGGTTTGATAAAAGGACAGTGACATGTACGATAATAGGTTAAGTCGAATAATCGATAATCACGAACATTGGATAATCATAATGTCTTGCTAGAGGCCACTTATGATGGAAAGGGTAAAATAGTAATTTTACCAGTCTGTCAATTGTTCGTGAGCCTAGAGGGTCACACGCATTAAGCACGATACATGACAAATAATTATGGATGAGAATTGAGAACGATTCGATAGTTTTTTGGCCTAAGGTTTTAACTAGACGGTTGAAGAAATCAATTCGAGAAAATTGAACCGTTTTGTCTAAACCGAAATTATAACTCAAGTTAATGGGTTTAATTTGGGTTCTAGCTAAACGGGCCTGAAGCCCATTTAGGGATTCCAATGATGAATAGGGAAGATGTGCAAATAGGAGTTTCAGAAGGGTAGACATGCAATTATTAATTTGAAATTCAATTTTATTTCAAATTAAAAATTCCAAAATATCTCCCATAATTTTCTCCAACTATTGCTGACCACTTCCCTCTTCTTCCTCCTCCCTATGGGCTGAATTCTCTCTCTCTCTGCATCCTCCATTGTTGTCAAGTTTCTCTCAAAATTCATAGCAAAATTATTGAGTGAAAACCTCTTCGGTTGTGGTGCTTGTGTGGACTTGATAGAGAAACACTATACTTGTGTTTTCATCGATTAAGAGAGGTAACTTTCAGATTTATATTTATATTTATAACATGTTGAATTTGCATTAAGATCAGTGCTTGCATCGATCACCACGGTTACATAACGTCCGCTGCATGATATTTATCGATTGGAACCCGTGGTGATCTCTTTCAGACAACAATGGTGGAAGAGAGGGAAAGGAATTTCGGCAATGAGGGAGAGAGAATGGAGGGGGAAGTTGCTGAAAATTAATTAAGGATAATGAGAAGATATTATGTGATTTTAATTTGAAATTAAATTGAATTTCAAAATTAAAATTGCATTATCTATCCCTTATTCTTTCTTATTTGCATTTGTTCCCACTCTTATCTTAAATCCCTAAATGGGCTTTAAGTCCGTTTAACTAAAACCCAAATTAAACCCATTAACTTGAGTTCTAATTTCGGTTTAGTCAAAATGGCTCAATTTCCTCGAATTGATTTCTTCAACCGTCTAGTTAATACCTTAGGCCAGAAAACTACTGAATTGTTCTCAATTCTCATCCATAATTGTTGTCATGTATCGTGCTCAATGCGTGTTACCCTCTAGGCTCACGAATAATTGGCAGACTGGTAAAATTACTATTTTACCCTTTCCATCATAAGTGGCCTCTAGCAAGACATTATGATTATCCAATATTCGTGATTATCGATTATTCGACTTAACCTGTTATCGTACATGTCACTGTCCTTTTATTAAACCGATATCTAGATTGATCAATAGGCATAGAATGGTCATCCTAATTTATCAATCACTGTTTCTTGATATCTGAGATGACTGAAAATTGATACTAAGGTATCACCTGCATGGCCATGCTCTTTCTTCAGTCATACTCATCAAGTGGCCTAAACGGATATCTTTCTCATACCGAAGTATGAGTGATAAATCCCTCAGACGCCTTTCGAGTTCACTAGTGCAATAAATGCCAAAGCCAATCGAAGCTGTTATAGTTACCCTTTTACAGCTAACGTTAGACTAGGTCAAACTTAGATATTCGTTACATAGTGTACACAAATACTCCTTGGTCTTAGGATATAATGACAAGTTACGATATGTGTGTATCTCATGACTGGATCTATGCAGCATACTCACAATCAGGTTGTCCGATATCATCGACCTGATGATATCTATGATATAACTCCGGCACATACTTTGCCATGATCAGTAGAGCGTGATCACAAGAAGTTGGTCTCATACTGATCGCTTCTTAAAGAAGCTTAGCTGATCAGGGACTCATCAAATGTAATTCTTTCTGATCTATAGATCTACTATTAGTGGTTACACACGTAATGACATAGGTCAAATTACATTCGATATATTACTACAACACATTAGTAATATATGCCAATTTATTTATTCGGACAGATGATAAAACATTACATCTGTAGATCACTTATATATTGGACTGGGGATCAACTCTAACAGAAGAAACCCGTGTTATAATACCACGGGTCAAAAAGTCAATGGGAGGGCTGAAACTCCCCAAAAATGTTCCTAAAGCTCCTACAGATAATGTCTCATTCCACTCTGTAGACAACGCGGTCAAATGGTAGTATGTGTACCAGCGCAACATCTATCTAGAGAGAGAGCTCTCCACAGAAGCTCAGGGGATGAACACAATTGTGGAACTTCTCCGAAGCTCAGGCCTGACCAATACAGTCATAAACATCGGGCCATTCTACCCAGCACTGGTCAAAGAGTTCATTGTCAACCTCTCAAGCGAGTTTAATGACCCTGGAGACGCAGAGTACAAGAAGGTATTTGTACAGGGAGAATGCTTCAAAATATCTGCCAAAACTATCAATGCTTATCTAGGCAGAGAGGACCCAGAAGTCACTCCAGAAGTCCCGCACTCAAACAAAGTGGCGGTTGAGATCACTGGAGGACGGAAGAAGGTCTGGCCCTTCAAGGACACCATTGCGGCTGCTGAGCTTACTGCCAAATACTCAATTCTGTACCGCATTGGCTTGGCAAATTGGGTGCCTTCCACTCACGGGTCGAGCATCAAAACAAAATTGGCTAAACTCATATACCAAATAGGTACGCAATCTCCTCTCAAGCTACCTATCGGGTTTCCATCGTTGATCACCGGTCTTCCATCGTTGATCACCGTTCATGCTTGATTTTGGCTTATATGTCATTGAACATCTTGTCAAACATGCCAAATCATGCGCTGTCAAGCTACCTATCGGGTTTTCATCGTTGATCACCGGTCTTCTTCTCCAACAATGTCCTCACATTGTTCGAGAGACGGATGTTCCTGGAAAGAAGCCACTTCCCCTCGCTATCAGCCTCAAAAACTTCGAAGGCAAGCATATGAGGGATCTCGCTCCTCCCATGGCCAAAGCATCAGAAGCTGGTTTTAGCTCCCGACCTTCGGGACCACTTGGCACCAGGATGGAGGAAGAGTTGGTGGAGATGATCAATAACTTGGAGAAGTCAATTGCTGTTCTGACGACCCGCAAAACTGCCTGTGAAGCTCTTCTCAATGACCTCTGCTCTGCTCTGATAAACTTGTTCCAAACACACTCTTAAATCCTCGGGGAATGTCCGAGTTACTTTTCTGCACATTATGACACTTGTTTTTATTTTGGGATATTTTGCTCATGTTTGAGCTGACTTATTTGCTCATGTTTGAGCGGGTTTATACCCTGCTGTTAGTCGAATTTCATTGTATGATTGCCTTTGGCGATATTTGTTAGACAAACAGGGGGAGATAGATAGGTGACTCCAGAAGTTACGACAGAAGTCGCACTAGAAGTTGTGCACAAAAGTTGCGCGCAGAAGTCACCGTACCAGAAGACGAACCAGAAGCCACACCAGAAGTAGCATCGCTTGCTGTGCGTAACTGGTACAAGATGACGATGTACTTAGAACGGTGTTTAAGTCGCATCGCTTGCTGTGCGTAACTGCCACAAGATGACGATGTGCCTAAAAGTGTGTTTGCCTAAAAAATTGCCAAAGGGGGAGATTGTTGCTACGTTTAAATGTTGGCATAATTTTTTAACGCAAAAGAAAGAAGTCGGTGTAACATGTTACATGACATGTGGAGCGACTAGTTACGATCCAGATTAGGAAAGATCTGAAGCTTTCCTATTTCGACGACGCTTGGAGCGAAAGAAGAAAGACGCCACGAAGATTTGGAGCGCAAGAGAGTGATGTAGACAAAGTCAGGCGACCTCCAGCTGTCAGCAACACATCAGCAATAGGCGGCAACTCTACTTGCCTGATTATTTCAGGAAGTCCGAACAAGGAAGACGACTTCCAGCCTGTCATTAAAGGCGGCAACGAATTGCCTAATTTATTCAGGAAGTCTGAAACTTCCTATTCCTAATTTATAGACTACTAGCAATTGGACTAGGGCACAAAAATGCTATCAGCAACAATACGTATGAATCAACTCGGAATTCGAGGAACTTGATCGAATACATGAGGATGACGATTTTATGCCTCATACGATCTCATACGCCTTAAAGTAAACAAAGGGTTAGTGATACAGATGACAGACAAGAGATATCGAACCGATCGATACACTCGTGGACATTGGGTAATCACTATGTCTTACTAGAGGCCACTAGTGATGGATTGAGTGATATGGGTTCTCACTTCGATCTACGAATGGGTCACGGGCCTACAAGGTCACATGCCAGTAACAAGACTGAAGCGACTCAAGAGGTCTAAAGCAAGTGGTGTGGGAATAATTGCAGTGGGGTGCCGATCGACACGGCCACAAGGAGGTGTTGATCGCCACTTGGGTTGTGTCGATCGACACTTAGGTCTAGCACAAAAAGGGGGTGTCGATCGACACCTATGGCGGGTGCTGAAAACCTAGAGCCCCCCACCCCCCCCCCCCCCCCCCCCCCCCAAAGCTTATATAAGGAGGCTCTTGGTAAGAGCCTCTCCTAATACTCTTGAGAAATATTAGCTACACCACCCAAGAAAAGGCTCTAGCTTTCACATCTGGGAGCTAGGGTAATCGAGTAAGGAGGGTCCAGTGACGGTCTAGTAGCTGTCAGGTGGATTCAAATTTCACAAGGTCGAGCTCGGTGTGTGTGCACTCGTAGAGGACGGTCCAAAGGATTTGTCTTCGAATCGGTTGATTCTTGCTTTAAGAGGTAAAGTCTCAAATTTTACTCTTGATTATGATTCATCTAGTTGTTAGCAAGGATCCAGCGTAAGGGGTTCGGGTCGATTTTATGTTTTCCGCTGCGCTAGACCCGCTAGGAACCCCAACAGTGGTATCAGAGGCAGGTTTCTCTCTAGATGAATCATACATGCATGATTTTGTGTTAAAATTGATTTCTTTAGCATATGTGATTGTTGCAATAATTGATTGATGCATGAATCTCTACTTGGTTATCTTGTTTTGGCCTAAGGAACGATAAAAATCCATTCTTTGATCGTTTTATGGATAAAGGTTGGATTTTTATGCGTGTCCGGGTGTTATTTCGGCTCGGGATTCGTGCAATATGTGTAGTGGATCCTTCTCGGGAGTCGGGTCAGTCTTGCCCTTGAGATTCTTTTCAGCGATCACAAGCATCCTGTTGCTACGTTTAAATGTTGGCATAATTTTTTAGCGCAAAAGAAAGAAGTCGGTGTAACATCTTACATGACATGTGGAGCGACTAGTAACGATCCAGATTAGGAAAGATCTGAAGCTTTCCTATTTCGACGACGCTTGGAGCGAAAGAAGAAAGACGCCACAAAAACTTGGAGCGCAAGAGAGTGACGTCGACAAAGTCAGGCGACCTCCAGTTGTCAGCAACACGTCTGCAATAGGCAGCAACTCTACTTGCCTGATTTATTCAGGAAGTCCGAACAATGAAGACGACTTCCAGCTTGTCATTAAAGGCGGCAACGACTTACCTAATTTATTCAGGAAGTCTGAAACTTCCTACTCCTAATCCAGGAAGGATTAGGAATGTGAGCTGCTAGAAAAAGCCTTGGGCTTCCCCATTAGCAGTCATCCGTTCTTGTTCTAAAATTGCAAGATTTCTCAGAGCTCTTAACCGTGCATCATTGGCGTGCTGAGAGGCTGATTAGATTTGCTAGAACGGCTTTGCTCTGATCAAACATCAAGTCGTGAAGATTGAGTGTTTGGATCGGTTATGGTTTTTGCTTGTGATTGAAGATTCACAAATCCTTCAAAGAAGACTACGACACCGAGCATAGGCATTTGCTCGAATGGTGGAATTGAGAGGATCTCAAACAAAGGGGGAGAAGCCCTTAGTCAAGGTTGTTCACGGTGAGATCTATAGTAGCTTAGGACAATAGCTTGTATGATAGCTAGTTGGTGCTTGAAGTTGTACTATTGACTACCTTATAGTGAAAACCTTTCCACTGGCAAAGTGCCCCCAGACGTAGGTGCGGAGTCACCGAACTGGGTAATCATCTCTGGTGTCATTATCATTGCATGTTTGTTATTTACCACAGTCTGCAATTTAGGCAAGTAGTCGATACACAAGTTACGACTTCGTGTTCGACTTCTTGACTCGGCTACGATTTAGAATTTCACATCCCATGAAGCTCTGTAACAGACTTGTCCATGTCATGCATATTGTAATTCATAATAAAATCATCTATATTAATTAGGAAGTGACTGTAGGACAATGTCCGCAACCATTTCCTTCTTTACACCCATACCGATCCTGGTTAGGTGCTCTAGAAGACGTTTCATCTTCAAGACAGGTGACTGACAGAGGTTCCATCCTTGAGCTTGCAGGAGAGAAGTTCCCTAAGAGTATCATATCTTTCGATACGAGCCTTCTCCTAGAACATTTCTTTGACCTCTTTCATTAATGCTCCAGGTGTAGGGTTTTGGAGCGTTCTTTAACATCGAGATAGAAAAAGCATTTAACAAATCAACTCCAAACCTTGTCCAAGAACATTGAACCATTAAATCCCAACGCATAATCTATTCCACAAGACATTTACCTTTAAGTCTTTGTTGAATCGATAAAGAAGAACTTTGTGATCTTCTTCTCTAGAGCAAGTCCACACCAAGGGGATGATCTTCAAGATCCTTCACTTAATGCCTACTAGAACAATTAAATGGAGAACAAGAGAGCAAGAAGAGAGGAGCTAGTGGAGGTGGTCGGCCAAGGAGAGAGAGAGGAGCTAGTGGAGGTGGTCGGCCAAGGAGAGAGAGAGAGCTTGTGAGTTGTGAGAATTGTGTGTTTAATTAATTGATCTTTCTCTACTTCATCAATCTCATAGCATGGGTTAAAAGGTGATTGGTATGGGCTTAAAGGTGTCTAACCCATACCCCTTAAATCACTCACCTCTTAATCAACAATCACCAACTAAGCATGGTGTGTTGTGGCCCCCACCTTTGGGCCCACCAAAGTGGCCGGCCATATAGGGCTTATTAGGCCCAAAATGGGCCCTTGTTGGGCCGGCCATGTCACCTCATGGGTCGAGCCCAATGGGCTCGCCCATGTGGTTTCGTGTCGTGTCCAAAAGTCGCCCGACCCTTTTTGTCGTTATTTATCAAACAAAGTCCGACGCGACATCGACGAAAAAACTCATTTTTCTCGATTCCCTAATATTTCTCTCATACCGAACCTATGATCCAAAACCTTCAGTTTTGTCCATATATTGCTCCTCAAGAAACGTTAAGGTTTACTTGTCTCAAGTTATCCATCTTGAATGTGTGTGACCCTCCAGGCTCATGGCACCGTTGGCAGATCGGCACAAAATATCTCTCTTGTCCGATCCATCATAAGTGGTCTCTAGTAAGACGTTATGATTACCCAAGGTGCATGCTGATCGATGATTCGATTTAACCTTTGTGCGTTCAAGTCACTATCCTATTATCTCTAGATATCCCGATTGATCACAAGGCATAGAGTCGTCATCCTTGTTTAATCAACCATTGTTACTTGATATGTGAGATAGCTCAGAACTGATAACCTGTATCATTGGCATGACCATGCTCTTATTCTCAGTCAGGTTTAATCTAGAGGCCTTTAACGGATATCTTTCCCATACCGTAGTATGAGGGATAAATCCCTTAGCCGTCTTTCGTGTCACTCATGCAACCCGTTCCGCAATCCAATCATGCCCGTTGCTGCAATCCTGTTACGGAAAGCGTTAGGCACAAGTTAAAGCCGCACATACATTGCATATCGATCACAAAGACTCCTTGGTCTAAGGATATTGTGACAAGCTATCGCATTTGAATATGTTCATGGCTTAATCTATGAACACCTCATGATATCTATGATATGATTCCGGGATCCCTCATCCCTATGACAAGTAGAACTACGTCATTGAGAATCATCCTCATACTGGTCGCTTCTATGGAAGCGTATATTGACCAGGGACTCGTTAAGTGTGATTCGTACAGATTTATGGTTCTACTACTATAGTGGTCTTAAATCAGATCATGCTTAACATATTACTTCAACACATAAGTAATACAAAGCCGTTTTATATATATTACAAACGATGATAATGTACATTGACATTTACATGCTACTAGCAATTGGACTAGGGCACAAAATGCTATCACCAGGATCATCTGCATGGTCAGTGAACTGTTTTTACAGCTCAGGCTCCATGCTGCCTATCATTATACATGACGCGTCGATCTGGTCACTGAGGAACTTTTGGTAAGTATCCCTCAACGCCCTGGCGGCATTTAATGCCGGCTCAGCAGGTGGCTCATTGGTAAGGATATACATATTGCGTTCATTCTTAAGTACAAGCCTCAAGTTTCTATCTCAGTCTAAGTATTTCACACCATTGAGCCCGTCCTTCTCAATCAGGACCCTCAATGTTCTACCACTTCCTTGTGTTGTGTTTGTCATTTAAATCTACATGACGTAAAGAAAATTTAATCAATATTGATTTAAATTTAAGTTGGAGATTGAAATTAAAACAACAGTTTGATTCTAGAACTTATAGAATCTGAACCAGGATCCTTGCATGCACTTGATTAAAGTGAACGTAGGCTCACCGATCCAACCGAGTCACCAAGGTAGGATAACTTATCCAATTACATTCGGTGTAATTCCTGGATAGGGTATGTACATGAATGTACACGGCATACCCTATACGATACCCTAGGCCAGCCCTAGCTGACAATCATAGACAAGTCTACCAAGTCTCGACTATGACCCAGAACTAATGTGGCTATTACGCGGAGGCGCACGCTCCGACATCAAACTGCCCAACTCATCAGGACTTTTCCCTTATAGTTGCTACGCAGAGGCGCACCCACTCATAAGCTAAAAATCTTTCTAAGTGTTGAGACTTGGATGGTATCACGCTTGACTTGAAATTAGTTGTGTTTCTGTGTTTTAAGTCTTGATTGTATATCGATACAATCTTAATTGGAGTCATCGACTACATTCGATGCAAGGATGACTCCAAGTCCATATTACATGCAATGGGTAATTAATTACAATTTTAATCTTTGGATGTGGGTGATAGTCTAAACTACATTCAATGTATTAAAACTAATTATGCATCCATACATTCACACATTCATAAACATATAAATGTAAACAACATGCATATCTATAGCCCATCCTATAGGATCCTAGGATACTAGCAATACACCCTAAAGACTAAGTCTTGAAGTCCTTCACTTGCACCATCCTCGTTGACTCCCACTGGCTTCCAGCCTCCTTTGGAACTCCCATCGACTCAGGGACTCCTCTTGGCTCCAAGTCTCCCTCTTGACTTGTTTCTTGTGTCGTTCTTTGTAATTACATAATATAATACAATTACAACCATCACGACACGCATGTTGTATTTAATTACAAATCCAAAATGAAGCAACAAGCAAGTTTCAAAAAATTGAAAATTAAATAAAACGACTATACACATTTAGAGGGCCTTAGCTACACATCATGTGGAAAACCACCTGTTGTTAAACAATATGTTACCAAACAAAATTATTAATTCCAATTTTATCTGGCTTAAGTGTGGAAAATATCCAGTTTATCAAAATCGGACGGTTTAAATTGATTTTCAAACTAAACTGGGTTTTCCCTAGTTTATCGAAACCGAACTAAATATGAAATTAAAGTTAGAATTTTAAAATTTCTCGCGAACTGTCAAAACTTGACCGGTTCAAGCCCGAGACCGGTCGGACCGCAACCGCTCGACCACGAATTGCCCGAGGGCTGCCAGGGGCGTCCAAGGTCTCGACCTGGTCTGGCCATGGCGTCGTCCATGGATAGCCCGCATGTAGGGTTTTGGAGTGTTCTTTAACATCGAGATAGCGGAAGCATTAACAAAAGCAACTCCAAACCTTGTCCAAGAACATGAACCATTAAATCCCAAGGCAAAATCTACCACAAGAAATTTAGGGTGAAGAACTTTAAGTCTTTAAGTCCACAAGAAATTTACCTTTAAGTCTTTGTTGAATCGATAAAGAAGAACTTTGTGATCTTCTTCTCTAGAGCAAGTCCACACCAAGGGGATGATCATCAAGATCCTTCACTTAATGCCTACTAGAACAATTAAATGAAGAACAAGAGAGCAAGAAGAGAGGAGAGCAAGGGGTGGCCGGCCAAGGAGAGAGAGAGAGGATGTGTGAGTTATGAGAGTGTGTAATTAATTACAAGATATTTCTCTACTTCATCAACTCAAAAGCATGGGTCTAAAAGGTGATGGTATGGGCTTAAAGGTGTTATTACCCATACCCCTTAAATCACTCACCTCTTAATCAACAATCACCAACTAAGCATGGTGTGTTGTGGCCCCACCCTTGAACCCACCAAAGTGGCCGGCAATGTTGGGCTTGTTGGGCCCAAAATGGCCCTTGTTTGGCCGGTCACGTGACCTCATGGGCCGAGCCCAATGGGCTCGCCCATGTGGTTTCGTGTCGTGTCCAAAAGTCGCCCGACCCTTTTAGTCGTTACTTATCAAACAAAGTCCGACACGACATCGACGAAAAATCTCAGTTTTCTCGATTCGCTAATTATTCTCTCAAACCGAACCTATGGCCCAAAAGCTTCAGTTTTGTCCATGTATTGCTCCTCAATAAACGTTAAGGTTTCCTTGTCTCAAGTTATCGGTCTTGTATGTGTGTGACCCTCCAGGCTCATGCCACCGTTGTAAGATCGGCACAAAAGATCTCTCTTGTCCGATCCATCATAAGTGGTCTCTAGTAAGACGTTATGATTACCCAAGGTGCATGATGATCGATGATTCGATTTAACCTTGTGCGTACAAGTCACTATCCTATTGTCTCTAGATATCCCGATTGATCACAAGGCATAGAGTCGTCATCCTTGTTTAATCAATCATTGTTACTTGATATGTGAGATGGCTGAGAACTGATAACCCGTATCACTGGCATGGCCATGCTCTTTCTCTCAGTCACTCTCGATCAAGAGGCCTTTAACGGATATCTTTCCCATACCGTAGTACGAGGGATAAATCCCTTACCCGTCTTTCGTGTCACTCATGCAATCATGACGTCACCCAATCATGCCCGTTATTGCAATCCTGTTACGGAAAGCGTTAGGCGCAAGTTAAAGCCGCACGTACATTGCATAGTGATCACAAAGACTCCTTGGTCTAAGGATATCGTGACAAGCTATCGCATTTGAATATGTTCATGGCTTAATCTACGAAACACTATTCAAAGTGGGTCGTCCGATATCAATCACCTCATGATATCTATGATATGATTCCGGGATCCCTCATCCCTATGACAAGTAGAACTACGTCATTGAGAACCATCCTCATACTGGTCGCTTCTATTGAAGCGTATATTTACCAGGGACTCGTTAAGTGTGATCCGTAAAGATTTATGGTTCTACTACTTTAGTGGTCATAAATTAGATCATGCTTAACATATTACTTCAACACATAAGTAATACAAAGCCGTTTTATTTATTACAAACGATGATAATTGTACATAGACACTTATAAATTACTTGCAATTGGACTAGGGCACAAAAATGCTATCAATCTCCTACTTGCCCCTAGTTCTATTCTAAGTCTCAGTCTATACCCATTGACCTAACATGTTTATCATGTTTCGCTTGAGGAAGTACCTTGGTCAAGGGGTCGGCTGTGTTATCATCAGATGCAACGTAGTGGATCTTCACATCACCTCTAGCAACTATGTCGCGGATGATGTGATACTTCCTAAGTACATATTTGGATCTGTCATGTGCCCTGGGTTCCTTAGCTTGTGCAATGGCCCCGGTGTTGTCACAATTTAAGTCTACTGGGTTAGATGGGTTTTGAATTACACCTAACCCATCCCTGAAACTCTTGATCCATACAACCTCTTTTGCCGCTTCCGATGTACTCAGCTTCGGTCGTAGAGTCGGCAATGGTTTCCTGCTTCTTTCTTTTCCAGCTGAATGCTCTACCGTTCAACGTAAACACATATCCCAACTAACTCTTAAAGTCATCGGGGTCTGTCTGGAAACTAGCGTCGACATATCCTTTGACGACTAAATCATCATTTCTTCCCTGTATACAAGAAAAGCGTCTTTGGTTTTTCTCAATATTTGAGAATCGCCTTGACGGCAATCCAGTGTTCCTCACCGGGTTTGGATTGATGTCTACCGGTACAGCTTAGGGTAAACGAGACATCCGGTCTCGTACATATCATGGCCTACATTATGGATCCTATAGCCGAAGCATATTGTATTTCGTTCATTCTTGCTAGCTCTGCAGGTGTCTCCGCACACTGTTTCTTGCTTAGCTTCATGCCATGATGCATGGGCAGCAGTCCTTTCTTCATAGATTTGACCATAGCTACTGGAGAAAAGGTTTCTTCATAGTCAATTCTGTTGACTTGCCTATAGCCCTTTGCTACCAGTCTTTCTTTATAGGTCTGAGGTTTGCCATCCATGTCTATCTTTATTTTAAAGATCCATTTACACCCAATGACTTTTGTTAGGGGTTTGATCCACCAAGTCCCACACTTGATTATCTGACATAGATTGCATTTCTTCCCTCATGGCTTCCAGCCATTTCTTAGAGTCGGTTCCGTCCAAGGCATCTCGAAAGGTAGCTGGATCATTGTCCACTAACACTAAATCATCACCTCCAGTTACTAGGAAACCGTATCTGATAGGTGCATGACTTATCCTTTCAGACCGCGTTGGACCGTCCTCATTAACTGTAGCTATTGGTTCTTGCTCAACGACCACTTCAGGCTCTACTTCTTCCAATGGGTCGTCCAGTGGTCCCTGAGTGACTATCTCATCTAGAACTTCATCAAGATGAATAGCCCTCCCACTGACTGTCTTGGAAATAAATTGCTTTTCCAAGAATATCCCACCTCCGGCGACAAAAACTTTGTTTTCGCTCGGTTTGTAGAAGTAGTATCCTTTTGTTTCTTTTGGATATCCGTCGAAAGTGCACTTATCTAATCTCGATTCGAGCTTGGTTGCAAGCAACCGTTTTACATAAGCCTCGCAACCCCAGATTTTCAGAAAGGACAAAACCGGTTCCTTCCCGTACCATTTCTCGAATGATGTCCCTTCCACTGCTTTCGATGGAGCCCTGTTTATTATGAATGCGACCGTTTGTAGAGCGTAACCCCAGAAGGAGATCGGGAGATCAGTGAGACTTAACATCGATCGAACCATATCCAACGATGTCTGATTCCTCCGCTCGGAGACACCACTGAGTTGCGGTGTTCCTGGCGGAGTCCACTGAGATAGTATTCCACTTTCAGTAAGATGACTAAGAAACTCCTCGGATAAGTATTCTCCACCCCGATTAGAACGGACTGCCTTGATACTCCTTGAATTTATCAAAAGCTTCGGACTTATGTCTCATGAGATAGACATAACCATATCTACTGAAATCATCAGTAAATGTGATAAAGTAGCCTAAACCACCTCTGGCTGGTGTACTCATTGGTCCACATACGTCTGAATGTATTAGACCCAATAGATCACTTGCCCTCTCACCTAAACCAGTGAAGGGCACTTTAGTCATCTTTCCCATTACACAAGCTTCGCATCTATCAATTGTTTGGAATTCGAATTGACTTAGAAGTCCGCGCTTGTGAAGCACTGAGATGCGTTTCTCATTTATGTGACCTAGACGACAATGCCAGATTAGAGTTTGGTCTAAATCATTAGCTTTAAACCTCTTACCCTTTACATTATAGAGCATGTTAGATCTCGTGTTTTGCATATTTAATATGTATAAACCTCCAACAGTGTGAGCATTTCCATAAAACATGTTATTGCGCATGATATTAAAAAAAACCCGTCTTTAATATCAAAATAATAACCTTCCTTTTCAAGAGGGGATATTGATACAATATTCCTGCTGAAAGCAGGTACGCAAAACACATCCAAAAGTTCTATTACAACCCTACTGGGCAAAACAAGGTTAACTGAACCCACAGCAGTTGCGGTAACTCTCACGTTGTTCCCAACTCTTAGGTCCACCTCATCTTCCCCCATATCTCTTCTACTATGCAGCACCTGCACATCCGCACATACAGGAGACTCAGCTCTAGTGTCTAGTACCCAAGCATTTATAGTAGAAAGATTTAGCTCTAATGGAATACCTGACGAAGTAGCGACCCCACCGCCCTTCTTCTGATCTTCCTTCAGCTGCTAACAGTCCTTCTTCCAATGACCAGGCTTTTTGCAGTAGAAACAGACCGACTCCCTTGCCTTCCCATTTCCCTTCATGGGCATGGAAGGTTTAGTTATGAAAGGTCGTCTGTTCTTCCCCGTCTGGTGCATTAGGCCTTTGCCCTTACCACCACCAGCTTTGAAGCCGGATCCCTTTTTGACCATTAGAACACCTTTAGCCGTACTACCCCTTATGCTCTTCTCGGCAGTCACCAACATGCTGTGCAACTCCGATGCGGTCTTGTCCATGTCATGCATGTGATAGTTCATGGCGAACCCACCATATGCATGAGGAACGGATTGTAGAATGAAATCCGCAGCCATCTCTTTCGCCATAGTCATTCCGAGACTAGTCATATGATCGAGATGTCCCTTCATACGTAGGACGTGTGGACCTACGGAGCTACCTGCTGACATCTTGCAGGCAATGAGTTCTCGGAGAAAAGTGTATTTTTCAATACGTACTTTCTCTTTGAACATATCCTTGATCTGTGCAAACATTGCAAACGGATCATGGGATAGCTCCATAAACTGCTTCTGGAGGTCCGCCTCCATGCAGCCTAGCATGACACACGCAACGTCGATAGAGTCGCTAAGGTGTTTCTGGTACGCATCCTTAACGACCCTCGTTGCGTTGGCAGCTGGCTCCACCGGGATAGCCTTGTCAAGGACGTACTCCCTGCGTTCCAACTTTAACACAAGTTGTAAATTTCTGTCCCAGTCAAGTTAATTTATTCCATTGAGATTACACTTTTCAAGTATAGTCCTCAACGATAAATTAGACAAGTTTGTTGAATTACTAGCCATTTCTACACGAAGAAAGTAAATTTAATCAGAAAAGTTGAATAAATTTACGAAGATCCGAATTAAACACAAACCATCCGATTCTAAGGTTTAGAATCTTTAAACCAAGATCCCTTATTTGTCAATTGAAGTACGCTAAGGCGCACCGCTCCAATTGACTTATTTGGGTAGGACGTCCATCCAATTACAACCCGTGTAATTCTTGGGCTGGGTATGTGCAAAAGCACACGGCTTACCCTTCCGATTCCCCAGCTCGACCTTAGGCCAAGAATCGTGGTCGAGTCAACCAACCTTCACTAATGCGTCAATTTTGTGCAGATGCTCCGCTAAGGCACACGACATCCCACAAAGTTGACCATTCCATATAGAACCCATTCCATCCATGCTCCGCTAAGGCGCACGACACCGATAAAATGTTTCTACAAGGGTGTGAATTTGGGTGGCATCTCACTTGACTCAAATTATGTTGTGATTTGGTTGTGTTTAATAATTCGAAAGTATCTTGGTACAATTACGAACCCGTCATCAACAACCCGTGTTGTGACGTTATCAATTGTATCATATACAATCTTCTTTTGAAGTCGTCAGTTGCAACCCGTGCAAACACGTTTCAAAACCGAATTCATCCATCACAACCCGTGCGATGATGGTTCACAACGCTTTAAACATGCAAACAATTAATATCGATTTTAATCTTTGCATGTGAGGTGATGGCTTATAAACTTATAAGCTAAGCATGCAAACATAAATTATATCTAATAATTAAAGCAAGCAAGCATAAAGCGTTTAAACATGCACCAATAGCCCATCCTATTCTTAAGATTCTACGAGACATCACATCTTCTCGTCTTTCTCATTCGGGCTCCCACTAGCTCTTGTACTTCCTCCAAGACCGTCATTGTGCTCGATTTTCCATCCTTCTCGTCTTTGAGTAGTAATTACAATTAATACTCGGTTCCTAGACCGGATAAAAAATAATTACACTTTATGGGCTCGAATGAAAGAATAATTACACATTAACACTAACGGTGTGCAAACCGTGAAACCGATAAAATTTAATGGGCTACTAATGTTATCACACAAACATGTTATTAAATAATATGCAATTATTCCGGTTTTAATTTTGCCAAGTTGCTTGGTCGGGTTTATCGAAACTAGACCTTTTCGAAAAACGGTTTATCGAAACCGATCAAATTTAAAAGTTTTCGAAATATTGGATCGCGGGTTCATCCACGGATATAATCAACGTGCACGAACCAAATCGGGACAAGCCCAATGGGCCGAGCCCAACATCACGGCTCAGTTTGGGCCTAGAGAAGCCCAAACCGAGCTTGCCTCTCCTCTCGGCCTCGGCCAAAAGGAGGGACGGCCCCGGTTACCGTCGGTCTCTCTCGGCCTCCGGTGACCTCCGTCCGGTACCTCCGATCCGGCTCCCCGAGAGTCTCTTCTCGGAACCGACAAATCCAATAAAATCCGAAAAATTCCAAATTCAATATATTTTCCAAAAATAACATATTTCATGCATTTTTCCCAAAAAGCATTAAAAACATGTTATCAACAAATATGGCATGCAAATCATCATAAAACCGAAAAAAGTTGAACAAGACAAAGATTAAGAGGGTTAACCACGCTCTGATACCACTGTAGGGTTTTGGAGCGTTCTTTAACATCGAGATAGCGGAAGCATTAACAAAAGCAACTCAAAACCTTGTCCAAGAACATGATGATAGCATTTTGTGCCCTAGTCCAATTGCTAGTAGCCTGTAAATGTCTATATACATTATCATCGTTTGTAATATATATAAATGGCTTTGTATTACTTATATGTTGAAGTAATATGTTAAGCATGATCTAATTTATGACCACTAAAGTAGTAGAACCATAAATCTGTACGGATCACACTTAACGAGTCCCTGGTCAATATATGCTTCCATAGAAGCGACCAGTATGAGGATGGTTCTCATTGACGTAGTTCTACTTGTCATAGGGATGAGGGATCCCGGAATCATATCATAGATATATCATGAGGTGATTTATATTGGACAACCCGCTTTGAATAGTGTTTTCCTAGATTAAGCCATGAACATATTCAAATGCGATAACTTGTCACAATATCCTTAGACCAAGGAGTCTTTGTGATCGCTATGCAATGTACGTGCGGCTTTAACTTGCGCCTAACGCTTTCTGTAACAGGATTGCAATAACGGGCATGATTGGGTAGCGGAAGGAGTTGCATAAGTGACACGAAAGACGGCTAAGGGATTTATCCCTCATACTACGGTATGGTAAAGATATCCGTTAAAGGCCTTTTGATCGAGAATGACTGAGAGTAAGAGAATGGCCATGCCAGTGATACGGGTTATCAGTTCTCAGCCATCTCACATATCAAGTAATAATGATTGATTGAACAAGGGTGACGACTCTATGCGTTGTGATCAATCGGGATATCTAGAGATAATAGGATAGTGACTTGTACGCACAAGGTTAAGTCGAATCATCGATCGTCATGCACCTTGGGTAATCATAACGTCTTAGTAGAGGCCCCTTATGATGGATCGGGCAAGAGAGATCTTTTGCGCCGATCTGCCAACGGTGGCATGAGCCTGGAGGGTCACACACATTCAAGACGGATAACTTGAGACAAGGAAACCTTAATGTTTCTTGAGGAGCAATGCATGGACAAAACTGAAGGTTTTGATCGATGGGTTCGGTTTGAGAGAATAATTAGCGAATCGAGAAAACTGAGTTTTCTCGTCGATGTCGCGTCGGATTTTGTTTTTATAAGTAACGACAAAAAGGGTCGGGCAATTTTTGGACACGGCACGAAACCACATGAGCGAACCCATTGGGATCGGCCCACAAGGTCACGTGACCGGCCCAACAAGGGCCCATTATGAGCCCAACAAGCCCAATATGGCCGGCCACATTGGTGGGTACAAGAGTGGGAGCCACACAACACCATGCTTGGTTGGTCATTGTGGATTAAGAAATGAGTCATTTAAGGGGTATGGGTTATGACACTTTAAGCCCATACCAATCACTTTTAGACCCATGCTTATAAGTTGGATGATGAAGGTAAATATCTATTATTGATTCATTACACAAAATAATCACACAACTCTCACAAGCACTCTCTCTCTCATAGTGGCCGGCCACTCCAACTCTCTCTTCTCATCTTGCTCTCTTGTTCTTCATTTAATTGTTCTAGTAGGCAATTAAGTGAAGGATCTTCAAGATCATCCCCTTGGTGTGGACTTGCTTTAGAGAAGAAGATCCGAAAGTTCTTCTTTATCGATTCAACAACACTTAAAGGTAAATATCTTGTGGAATAGATTTTGCCTTGGGATTTAACGGTTCATGTTCTTGGACAAGGTTTGGAGTAGATTTTGTTAAACACTTCCGCTATCTCGATGATCTAGAACGCTCCAAAACCCTACAGTGGTATCAGAGGATGGTTAACCCTCTTAATCTTTGTCTTGTTGAACTTGTTTCGGTTTTATGATTATTTGCATGACGAACTTGTTGATAACATGTTTTTAATGCTTTTTTGTAAAATTGCATGAAAAATGTTATTTTTGGAAAATATATTGAATTTGGAATTTTTCGGAAATTATTGGATTTGTCGGGTCCGAGAAGAGACTCTCGGAGAGCCGGATCGGGGGTACTGGATGGAGGTCACCGGAGGCCGGGGAGGCCGGCGGTGACCGGATCCATCCCAACTCTTGACCGAGGCCGAGAGTGGAGGCAAGCTCGGTTTGGGCTTTCCTAGGCCCAAACCGAGCCGTGGTGTTGGGCTCGGCCCAATGGGCTTCGACCCGTTGAGCTTGGGCCCTACTTGTTTCGTGCACGGTGTTTGATCCGTGGCATGAACCCGCGATCCAATATTTCGAAAACTTTCAAAATTTAATCGGTTTCGATAAACCGTTTTTCGAAAAGGTCTAGTTTCGATAAACCCGACCAAGCAACTTAGCAAAATTAAAACCGGAATTATTGCATATTATTTGATAACATGTTTGTGTGATAACATGTTGGATGATGTGATGAGATGTATGATGAATTAGTAGCCCATTAGATTTTATCACTTTCACGCTTTGCACACCGTTAGTGTTAGCGTGTAATTATTCTTTCATTCGAGCCCATAAAGTGTAATTATTTTTTATCCGGTGTACGAACCGAGTATTAATTGTAAATACTACTCAAAGACGAGAAGGATGGAAAATCGAGCACAATGACGGTCTTGGAGGAAGTCCAAGAGTTAGTGGGAGCCCGAATGAGAAAGACGAGAAGATGTGGTGACTCGTAGAATCCTAAGATTAGGATGGGCTATAAAATGCATATTTAACGCTTTATGTTTGCTTGCTTGAATTATTTAAATAATAACATGCTTGCCTGCTTAGCTTATAAGTTTATAAGCCATCACCTCACATGCAAAGATTAAAATCGATTTTAATTGTTTGCATGTTTAAAGCGTTGTGAACCATCATTGCACGGGTTGTGATGGATGAGTTCAAATTTGAAACGTGTTTGCACGGGTTGCAAATGACGGCTTCTAATGAAGATAGTATGTGATACAATTAGAAACGTCACAACACGGGTTGTTGATGACGGGTTCGTAATTGTGCCAAATACTTTCGAATTATTAAACACAACAAAATCACAACATAATTTGAGTCAAGTGAGATGCCACCCAAATTCACACCCATGTAGAAACATTTTATCGGTGTCGTGTGCTTTAGCGGAGCATCAATGGAATGGGTTCTATATGGAAATGGTAAATTTTGTGGGATGTCGTGCGCCTTAGCGGAGCATCTGCATAAAGTTAATGCGTTAGTGAAGGTTGGTTGACTCGACCACGATTCTTGGCCTGAGGTCGAGCTGGGGCATTGGAAGGGTAAGTCGTGTGCTTTTGCACATACCATGACCAAGAGTTACACGGGTTGTAATTGGATGGACGTCCTACCTAAATGAGTCAATTGGAGCGGTGCGCCTTAGCGTACTTCAATTGACAAATAAGGGATCTTGGTTTAAAGATTCTAATCCTTAGAATCGGATGGTTGGTGCTTAATTCGTATCTTCGTAAATTTATTCAACTTTTCTGATTAAATTTACTTTCTTCGTGTAGAAATGGCTAGTAATTCAACAAACTCTTCTAATTTATCGTTGAGGACTATACTCGAAAAGTGTAAACTCAACGGGACAAATTATCTAGACTGGGACAGAAATTTACGACTTGTGTTAAAGTTGGAACGCAGGGAGTACGTCCTTGACAAGGCTATCTCGGTGGAGCCAGCTGCCAATGCAACAAGGGTCGTTAAGGATGCGTACCAGAAACACCTTAGCGACTCTATCGACGTTGCGTGTGTCATGCTGGGCTGCATGGAGGCGGACCTCCAGATGCAGTTTATGGAGCTATCCCATGATCCGTTTACAATGTTTGCACAGATCAAGGATATGTTCAAAGAGAAAGTACGTATTGAAAAATACATTGTTCTCCGAGAACTCATTGCCTACAAGATGTCAGCAGGCAGCTCCGCAGGTCCACACGTCCTACGCATGAAGGGACATTTCGATCATATGACTAGTCTCGGAATGACTATGGAGAAAGAAATGGCTGCGGATTTTATTCTGCAATCTCTTCTTCATGCATATGGTGGATTCGTCATGAACTATCACATGCATGACATGGACAAGACCGCATCGGAGTTGCACAGCATGTTAATGACTGCCGAGAAGAGCATAAGGGGCAGTTCGCCCAAAAGTGTTCTTATGGTCAAGAAGGGATCCAGCTTCAATGGTAAAGGCCCAATGCACCTGGCAGGAAAGATCAGACGACCATTTGTTCCTAAACCTTCCATGCCCGAAAAAGGAAAAGGGAAGGCAAAGGAGTCGGTCTGTTTCCACTGTCAAAAGCCTGGTCATTGGAAGAAAGACTGTCAGCAGCTAAAGGAGGATTAGAAGAATGGCGGTGGGGCCGCTACTTCGTCAGGTATTCCATTAGAGCTAAATCTTTCTACTATAAATGCTTGGGCACTAGACACTAAAGCTAAGTCTCATGTCTGTGCGGATGTGCAGGTGTTGCATAGTAGAAGAGATATGGGGGAAAGCGAGGTGGACCTAAGAGTTGGGAATAACGTGAGAGTTACCGCAACTGCCGTGGGTTCTGTTAACCTTGTTTTGCCTAGTGGGCTTGTAATTGAACTTTCAGATGTGTTTTGCGTACCTGCTTTCAGCGGGAATATTATATCGATATCTCTTCTTGAAAAAGAAGGTTATTATTTTAATATAAAGAATGGGTTTTTTAATATTATGTGCAATGACATGTTTTATGGAAATGCTCACACCGTTGGAGGTTTATACATATTGAATATGCAAAACTCGAGATCCAACATGCTCTATAATATAAATGCTAAGAGGTTTAAAGCTAATGATTTAGACCAAACTCTAATCTGGCATTGTCGTCTAGGTCACATCAATGAGAAACGCATCTCAGCGCTTCACAAGCGCGGACTTCTAAGTCAATTCGAATTCCAAACAATTGATAGATGCGAAGCTTGTCTAATGGGAAAGATGACTAAAGCGCCCTTCACTGGTTTAGATGAGAGGGTGAGGTGATCTATTGGGGCTAATACATTCAAACGTATGTGGACCAATGAGTACACCAGCCAGAGGAGGTTTAGGCTACTTTATCACATTTAATGATGATTTCAGTAGATATGGTTATGTCTATCTCATGAGACATAAGTCCGAAGCCTTTGATAAATTCAAGGAGTTTAGGACTGAAGTAGAAAACCAACTCGGAAAGAGTATCAAGACACTCCGTTCTGATCGGGGTGGAGAATACTTATCCAAGGAGTTTCTTAATAATCTTACTGAAAGCGGAATACTATCTCAGTGGACTCCGCCCGGAACACCGCAACTCAATGGTGTATCCTAGCGAAGGAATCGGACATTGTTGGATATGGTTCGATCGATGTTAAGTCTCACTGATCTCCCGATCTCCTTCTGGGGTTACGCTCTGCAACCGGCCGCATTCATTATAAACAGGGCTCCGTCGAAAGCGGTGGAAGGGACATCATTCGAGAAATGGTACGGGAAGGAACCCGTTTTGTCCTTCCTAAAAATCTGGGGTTGCGAGGCTTATGTAAAACGGTTGCTTGCAACCAAGCTCGAACCGAGATCAGATAAGTGCACTTTCGTCGGATATCCAAAAGAAACAAAAGGATACTACTTCTACAAACCGAGCGTTAATAAAGTTTTTCTTGCTCGAGGTGGGACATTCTTGGAAAAGGAATTTATTTCCAAGACAGTCAGTGGGAGGGCTGTTCATCTTGATAAAGTTCTAAATGAGGTGGTCACTCGGGAACCACTGGATGACCCACTAGAAGAAGTAGAGCCAGAAGTGGTCGTTGAGCAAGAACCAATAGCTACAATTAATGAGGACGGTCCGAGGCGGTCTGAAAGGATAAGTCATGCACCTGTCAGATACGGTTTCCTAGTAACTAGAGGTGATGACTTAGTGTTAGTGGACAATGATCCAGCTACCTTTCGAGAGGCCTTGGACGGAACCAACTCTGAGAAATGGCTGGAAGCCATGAGGGAAGAAATGCAATCCATGTCAAATAATCAAGTGTGGGACTTGGTGGATCAAACCCCTGACGTAAAAGTCATTGGGTGTAAATGGATCTTTAAAATAAAGATAGACATGGATGGCAAACCTCAGACCTATAAGGCAAGACTGGTAGCAAAAGGTTATAGGCAGGTCCACGGAATTGACTATGAAGAGACCTTTTCTCCAGTAGCTATGGTCAAATCTATCTGCATTCTACTTGCCGTAGCAGCGTATCATAACTATGAGATATGGCAAATGGACGTCAAAACCGCCTTCCTTAACGGGATGTTAGCTGAGGACGTTTATATGTCCCAGCCTGAGGGATTTTAGGATCCTAAGAATAAAGGAAAGATTTGCAAGTTGCTCAAATCAATTTATGGTTTGAAGCAAGCATCTCGGAGTTGGAATCAGCGTTTTGATGAAGTTGTAAAACAGTTTGGCTTCATCAAGAACGATGATGAACCTTGCGTATATAAAAAGGCAGATGGGAGCAAAGTCGTCTTCTTGGTGCTTTATGTTGATGATATACTGCTCATTGGAAACGACGTCCTTACCTTGCTCTTAACAAAGACTTGGTTAGGTGAGTGTTTAGCAATGAAGGACTTAGGCGAGGCCTCTTACATCTTGGGGATCAAGATATATAGAGACCGTGCCAAGCGGGTCTTGGGCTTTACTCAAAGCACCTACATAGACAAAGTGTTGAGAAGATTCTCAATGCAAGATTCAAAGAAAGGACTGCTGCCCATGCATCATGGCATGAAGCTAAGCAAGAAACAGTGTGCGGAGACACCTGCAGAGCTAGCAAGAATGAACGAAATACAATATGCTTCGGCTATAGGATCCATAATGTATGCCATGATATGTACGAGACCGGATGTCTCGTTTACCCTAAGTTGTACCGGTAGACATCAATCCAAACCCGGTGAGGAACACTGGATTGCCGTCAAGGCGATTCTCAAATATTTGAGAAAAACCAAAGACGCTTTTCTTGTATACGGGGGAAGAAATTATGATCTAGTCATCAAAAGATATGTCGACGCTAGTTTCCAGACAGACCCCGATGACTTTAATAGTTAGTTGGGATATGTGTTTACGTTGAACGGTGGAGCATTCAGCTGGAAAAGCAAGAAGCAGGACACCATTGCCGACTCTACGACCGAAGTTGAGTACATTGTTGCATCGGAAACGACAAAAGAGGCTGTATGGATCAGGAGTTTCCTGTCTAGGTCAGGTGTAATTCAAAACCGATCTAACCCAGTAGACTTATATTTTGACAAGACCGGGGTCATTGCGCAAGCTAAGGAACCCAGAGCACATGACAGATCCAAACATGTACTCAGGAAGTATCACATCATCCGCGACATTGTTGCTAGAGGTGACATGAAGATCCACTACGTTGCATCTGATGATAACACAGCCTACCCCCTGACCAAGGCTCTTCCTCAAGCGAAACATGATAAACATGTTAGGTCAATGGGTATAGACTGGGACTTAGATTGGAACTAGGGGCAAGTGGGAGATTGATAACATTTTGTGCCCTAGTCCAATTGCTAGTAGCCTGTAAATGTCTATATACATTATCATCGTTTATAATATATATAAACGGCTTTGTATTACTTATGTGTTGAAGTAATATGTTAAGCATGATCTTATTTATGACCACTAAAGTAGTAGAACCATAAATCTGTACGGATCATACTTAACGAGTCCTTGGTCAATATATGCTTCCACAGAAGCGACCAGTATGAGGATGGTTCTCAATGACGTAGTTCTACTTGTCATAGGGATGAGGGATCCCGGAATCATATCATAGATATCATGAGGTGATTGATATTGGACGACCCGCTTTGAATAGTGTTTTCATAGATTAAGCCATGAACATATTCAAATGAGATAGCTTGTCACGATATCCTTAGACCAAGGAGTCTCTATGATCGCTATGCAATGTACGTGCGGCTTTAACTTATGTCTAACGCTTTCTGTAATAGGATTGCAATAATGGGCATGATTGGGTGGCGGAACGAGTTGCATGAGTGACACGAAAGACGGCTAAGGGATTTATCCCTCATACTACGGTATGGGAAAGATATCCGTTAAAGGCCTCTTGATCGAGAATGACTGAGAGTAAGAGCATGGTCATGCCAGTGATACGGGTTATCAGTTCTCATCCATCTCACATATCAAGTAACAATGACCTGGTCAACAAAAACGTTAAGGTTTCCTTGTCTCAAGTTATCCGTTTTGTATGTGTGTGACCCTCCAGGCTCATGCCACCGTTGGCAGACCGGCACAAAAGATCTTTCTTACCCGATCCATGATAAGGGGCCTCTAGTAAGACGTTATGATTACCCAAGGTGCATAACGATCGATGATTCGACTTAACCTTGTGTGTACAAGTCACTATCCTATTATCTCTAGATATCCCGATTGATAACAAGGCATAAAGTCGTCACCCTTGTTCAATCAATCATTGTTACTTGATATGTAAGATGACTAAGAACTGATAACCCGTATCACTGGCATGGCCATGCTCTTACTCTCAGTCATTCTCGATCAAGAGGCCTTTAACGGATATCTTTCCCATACCGTAGTATGAGGGATAAATCCCTTAGCCGTCTTTCGTGTCACTCATTCAACTCATTCCGCCACCCAATCATGCCCATTATTGCAATCCTGTTACAGAAAGCGTTAGACACAAGTTAAAGCCGCACGTACATTGCATAGCGATCACAAAGACTCCTTGGTCTAAGGATATCGTGACAAGCTATCGCATTTGTATATGTTCATGGCTTAATCTATGAAAACACTATTCAAAGCGGGTCGTCCAATATCAATCACCTCATGATATCTATGATATGATTCCGGGATCCCTCATCCCTATGACAAGTAGAACTACGTCATTGAGAACCATCCTCATACTGGTCGCTTCTATTGAAGTGTATATTGACCAGGGACTCGTTAAGTGTGATCCGTACAGATTTATGGTTCTACTACTTTAGTGGTCATAAATAAGATCATGCTTAACATATTACTTCAACATATAAGTAATACAAAGCCGTTTTATTTATTACAAACGATGATTATTGTACATAGACATTTCTAGACTACTAGTAATTGGACTAGAGCACAAAAATGCTATCACCGCATGCCATTCCATGGTCGAGCCTGGGAAGACCCTGGTCGCCCGCACCAGCAACCATGGTTACCCACGAGGGCTGCCATGGTCGCCCGTGGTACGACCTTGTCGGCCCTTGGCGTCGGCCATGGTTAGCCCTAGGGCTTTCCATGCCAACCCAAGGGTCTTGACCTAGGGCTGATCATGGCTCGGCCAGATCAGCCCGAGAACCTAATATTTCATCCAAAAAATTAATTTCATAATCCAAAAAATTAATTCACAATATTTCATGCAATTAACTCCACAAAACAAAGTAAAACCTCATGCAATTAATTTCATGCGATTCTAATCATGCTGAAAAATTAATCATGCATACAACCAACCTGTGATACCACTGAAGGGTTTTCCATGGGGTCACAAGCAATTAAACTAGTGCAATGGCGGAACTCTAACCATGGATATCCCGTTAAAATATGATCTTCATGCTGAATTAATTTCAGCATAAGATTAAAATCAAAAACGAGTTTATACCTTTGCGAATCTGACAAATACAAAAGTATGTATCCTCTTGAGCTAGTCCACACAATGATGTATTTGATCTGGGATTAAAAACCTTCTTACAAGTATTACTAGCTTTGCAAGAAGGGAGCAAGAACACAAGAGAGAGAGGAGAGAGAGAGGGAAAGCCGAGAGTGAGAGGGGAAGGGAGAGGACCGACCGGTTTTGGGGTTTTGGGAATATATTCCAAATTTCCCAAAATCGTCCACTTTCCCTTTTCCCAAATTTTCCAAAATAAATATTTTGTCAAGTCTTTCCCTTTCGTTATATTCCCCAATCTTCAATTATCTTTGAATTAAAATTATAATTATAATTCATCAAATCCTAAAAGGGCCTTAAGCCCATTTTAGTTCAAGTCCACTAAATTAAAATCCATTTTGAGTCCAATTAGACTTAGGATTATTAACTAAATAACTTCAATTAAATCAGCCCATAATTCACTTAGACCAGTTTCTGTAACCGCCTCGTTTACAACCTAGACCGGCAATTGTCTAATCCATTCCAGTTTAGCTTAGACCGGTGCGGTCTAACTAAACAGGAAAGTGAAATTCTCAAATTTCTTATCTCTTGTCATATGGACTTTCGAAGTCCTATTTTGCTATATTCAGCGTCTTAAGTGTGTGACACTCTAGGCTTATGATAAGTTGGCAGATCGGCGCAAAATTACTATTTTGCCCTCCCCATCATAATTGGCCTCTAGTAAGGCATTATGTTTATCCAACGCTCATGATTATTGATGATTGACTTAACCTCATATCATCCAAGTCATTAACCTCTTATCTCTAGATATCCACATTGATCATAAGGCATAGAGCTGTCATCCTTATTTAATCAATCACCGTTTCTTGATCTGTGAGATGACTAAATCCAGATACAGTGTA
Organism: Geranium rotundifolium; assembly: GCA_963920655.1. Lineage (NCBI taxonomy): Eukaryota > Viridiplantae > Streptophyta > Magnoliopsida > Geraniales > Geraniaceae > Geranium > Geranium rotundifolium. Next base: position 32,879,265 of record OY987311.1, on the reverse strand, counting down.
TCCCTAGCATGACCATGCATTTCCTTTCAGCCAGTCTCATCAAGTGGCCCAAATAGATATCTTTCCCATGCCGGAGCATGAGGGATAAATCCCTTAGCCGTCTTTCGTGTTCCCACATGTAATCAATAACTGAGCCAATCAGAGCCCTTATGACTATCCTTTTACAAATAGTGTTAGGCAATGTCAAACTCAGTTACTGATCACATAGTAACTTCAAAGACTCCATGGTCTAAGGATACTTTGACAAGTTACGATATGTGAGTATGCTTATGACAACATCTATTCTGCATACTCACTATGGGATCGTCCAATATCATTCCCCGAATGATATCCATGATCTAATTCCGGTACTACCTTGCCATGATCAGTAGAGCATGATCATATAGAGTTATCCTCATACTGGTCGCTTATGAAGAAGCTTATATGGCCAGGGACTCATTAAATGTGATTCTTTCTGATCTACCGATCTACTATTATTGCTGACACACATAATGACATAGATCAAATTCACATTTAATATATTACTACAACACATTAGTAATACAATCCTGTTTTATTTGTTCATGAAAGATGATAAACCATTACAATCAGGTAACTTATTACATTGGGCTAGGGCACAAATCCAACATGCATCTCCTCCCTCATGGCTCCCAGCCATCTCCAGAGTCGCGACTGTCCATGACCTCTTGAAAGGTTGTCAGATCGTAAAGATCCACAACAATCACATCATCACCTCCAGATACTAAGAATTCATATCTGGCAGGTGCCCGGCGTGTTCTTTCAAACCTTCTCGGACCGTCAGGAATGTTTGTAGGAACTGGTTCTGCCTCTAGAATCAGCTCAGACTCATGAACTTTTACATGATCTATGTGGGGTTCTTGAATTTCTTCAGCATGTACAGTACCCTCTCAAACTTCTTCGAGATGCACTACACTCCCACTGACTGTTTTGGAAAGGAACTCCCTTTCCAAAAACACACCACCTCGAGCAACAAAAACTTTGTTATGGCTTTGTTTGTAAAAGTAGTATCCCCTTGTTTCCTTGGGATACCCTACGAAGAAGCATTTCTCAGATTTAGCTTCGAGTTTGTCGGTCACCATGTGCTTGACATAAGCCTCGCAGCCCCAAATTTTCAGGAAAGACAACATGGGCTTGTTCCCATTTCATATCTCATATGGAGTACTTTCCACTGCTTTCGTGAGAGCCTTATTGAAAATGAATGCAGTAATTTCTAGGGTATAACCCCATAATGATATTGGGAGATCAGCTTGACTCATCATGGAACGAAACATATCCAATAGGGTTCGGTTTCTCTGTTCAGACATACCATTTAATTGTGGTGTTCCAGGCGAAGTCCATTCCGAGATGATCCCACAATCTCCAAGATGATCGATAAACTCTTTGAACTTGTCAAAAGCTTCAGACTTACATCTCATGAGATAGACATAACCATATCTACTGAAATCATCAGAAAATGTGATGAAGTAGCTGAACCCTCTCCTGGCCTATGTACTCATAGGTCCACATACATCAATATGTATTAGTCCTAAGAAGTCACTCGCCCTCTCACATTTGCCTATGAAGGGCGCTTTTTTCAATTTTCTCATCAAACAAGCTTCGTATATATCAATTGAGTTCAACTCAAACGAACTTAAGAGCCCACACTTGTGAAGCGTTGATATGCGTTTCTCGTTGATGTGCCCTAATCGACAATTCCATATTATAGTTTGGTTTAAATCATCGGATTTAACCCTTATCGAATTTACATTATAGATTGAGCTCATGTTAGTGTCCTTAGTATCAAGCACATGTAGAAACTTTTGAGCTATCAAGAACTCATATGGCAGCGGAAGAAACATATATAAACTCCAAGAACTGTCCAAGAACATCAAACCATTAAATCCCAAGGAAAAACCAAAATCACAAGTTTACCTTCGACTTGTTCGAATCGGTTTGAAGAACGCTTCGGATCTTCAACTCTAGGCAAGTCCACACGGATAGGATGATCACTTGAGGATCCTACACTGCTCTACCTTACTAGAATAGAAGAGTGAGCAAGAGAGAGCAAGAGGAGGGAAGGGAGGAGGTTCGGCCAAGAGGTTCCAAGAGGGAGAGAGAGCTCAAAACAATTGTGTGATATTTTTGCTCAAGTGTTGGTATATGTGTTGGGTTAAGAGAAAATGATGATGGTCATTAGGTGGCCACCTTTAATCAAACTTACCCAACATAGATTAGGTTAGTGTGTATCTAGTCATCATCCACTTAACCAAAATTAGTGGAGAAAGGGACCCACCATTTGCTCCACTATTGGGCCTTTGTTGGGCCGGCCACTTGGGCCTCATGGTGTAAGCTTTTTTGTGCTATAGTCCAATTGTATTAGTCTGTAAATGTCTGTATATATTAATCATTGTTTGCAATATATAAAATCGGCATTATATTATTTATGTGTTGAAGTAATAGGTTAAGTCTGATCTGATATATGACCATCAAAATAGTAGAACCATATATCTGTATGGATCACACTTAACGGGTCCCTTGTCAAATATGCTTCAATGAAGCGGCCAAGTATGAGGATGATTCTCTATGGTATAGTTCTATTAACCATTGGGAGGGTTCCCGGAATCAGATCATAGATATCACTCGGGTGATTGATATTGGACGACCCGCACTGAATGGTGTTGCATAGATACAGTCATGAACACACTCAATTGTGATAGCTTGTCGTTGTATCCTTAGACCAAGGAGTTTTTGTGATCGCTATACAGTAAAGAATCGCGTTTGACTTGCTCCTAACGTTGTCCGTAACAAGACTACCATAACGTACAAGATTGGCACGGGGACGGAGTGTTTGAGTGATACGAAAGGCGGCTAAGGGATTTTTCCCTCATATTACAGTATGAGATAGGTATCTGTTTAGGCCACTCGATAGAGATTAACTAAAGGGAGAGCGTGGCCATGCCAACGATACGGGGTATCAGTATTTAGTAATCTCACAAATCGAGAAACAGAGATTGATTAAATAAGGGTGACGTCTCTATGCCTTATGATCAATCTAGATACCGGGCGATAAAGGGATAGCGAAATGTCTTACATGAGGTTAAATCGAATGATCGATCATCATGCGCGTCGGGTAATCATAACGTCTTACTAGAGGCCACTTATTATAGATCGGGTACAATGGTTACGCCGATCCGCCGACGATGGCATGAGCCTAAAGGGTCACACACATAGGATATGGATTTTGAGAGAAATGACGAAAGATCGGGAATTCGTTCGACGCGAGGCAAGAAAGGTCGGATAATAATTGGACCCAGCACGGGCCCACATGGCCGAAGAAATTGGGCTTCGGCCCATGAGGCCCATGGTGGCCGGCCCAATAGGTGGCCCACTTGTAGGTCCACACAATCATCCTACATTCTTGACAAGATGATGATTTGCCAAGGTATGGGCAAGGTATGAGCAAGGCATGGGCTAGTCATGGGCTAGGCATGGGCAAGTGGGATTTGGTTTGCAAGGACACTTTATGCCATGCTGCCATCACCAAATCATCCATCTAAGACCAAGAGAGAGATGGCATTATAGCATAACACACAAAACACAAAAGAAAAGCTCTCCCCCTCCCACTTGGACACTCTCGGCCGAACCACCCTTCATAGGGTGTCCTCCATCTTTTTCTCTCAAGCTTCACACTATACTCTAGTAGGTAGGAGTGTGTAAGGGTCATTCAAGATCATCCTATCCGTGTGGACTATTTTGGAGTTGAAGATCTCAAACGTTCTTCAAGTTTCGATTCGAGCAAACCGAAAGGTAAAAACTTGTGATTTCGTTTTGGCCTTGGGATTTAATGGTTTCACGATCTTGGACAGATTTTAGGGTTTATATATTCTTTCTTCCGATTCCATGGTATTCTTGGTAGCCTCAAAGTTCCTACATTGGTATCAGAGGACGGTTACCCTTTTAAATCTATGTATGAATCGTTTTCGGTGTTGTTTTGCATGTCTTGTTGCTATAATATGTTTATTTCTTGTATATGGGTTTTATATGCCATGAAAATGAAGTTTTAAGCATATTATAAAATCTGGAAATTTTTGAAAAATATTGGATTTGTCGGGTCGCCGGAAACGGGACTCTCGGGGAGCCGGAAAAGGGGACCGGGCGGGAGCTCCGGCTTGCCGGAGCAGGGCTGTGTCGTGGCCATTTGATGGTCACGGTGACGTGCTCGCCCCGCTTCTGCTCCGACAGTGGCCAACAAGTGGCCGAGGCCGGCGGTGGAGGCCCGATGGTTAGGGTATCCAAACCCTAGCGCATCAGTGCATAGGGGCTAGGCCCAAGTGGGTTTCGGCATACTTGCTTTGGGCCCGGGTGGTTTTTTGCACGGTGTTTGATCCGTGGAACAAACCCACAATACAGTGTCTTGAAAAATTTTAGATTTGTACGGTTTCGATAAACCGATTTTTCGAAAAGGTCTAGTTTCGATAAACCCGACCGAGCAACTTGGACATGAAAATTAAAACCGGAATTGTATCTTGTTTGAAAATATGCTTGAATGATAACATATTGTGTGATGAGATGATATGCTTGGTGCGTAGATAATCCAATAGCGTTTAATTATTCATCGCTTTTAAAACGGTCTGCGACCCGTTAGATTGTAACGTGTAAATTATTCTTTTATGCGGGTTGCAAACCGCTAGTGATAAAGTGTAATTATTCTTTCATCCGGTCTACGAATCGAGTATTAATTGTAATTAATTACTCAAGTCGAGAAGGATGGAAACCGAGAACGTTGACAATCTTGGACGACGTCCACGAGCTAGTGGGAGTGGCCCTAAGTGGTGATGACAAGAAGAACTCATGGAGTCTTCGTCTCATAGAATACTTAGGACTTTAGCTTGGGCTATTTATGCATATTTAACACTTTAATGCATGCTAGAATTTATTTGAATGATAAATTGAATTGCGAGCATGCTTAGCTTATTTTAGTTTAAGCTATCACCAACATGCAAAGATTAAAACCGGATTAATTGTTTGCATGTTAAAAGCGTTGTGAACCATCGTCGCACGGGTTGTGATGGATATGTTCAAATTTGAAAACGTCTTTGCACGGGTTGTAAATGACGGTTTCGAAGAAGATAATGTGAGATAAATTAGAAACGTCATAACACGGGTTGTTGATGACGGTTTCCTAATTGGAGGACGTCTGGGAGCTAGTGGGAGTGGCCCTAAGTGGTGATGACGAGAAGAGCTCATGGAGTCTTCGTCTCATAGAATACTTAGGACTTTAGCTTGGGCTATTTATGCATATTTAACGCTTTAATGCATGCTAGAATTTATTTGAATGATAAATTGAATTGCGAGCATGCTTAGCTTATTTTAGTTTAAGCTATCACCAACATGCAAAGATTAAAATCGGATTAATTATTTGCATGTTAAAAGCGTTGTGAACCATCGTCGCACGGGTTGTGATGGATGTGTTCAAATTTGAAAACGTCTTTGCACGGGTTGTAAATGACGGTTTCGAAGAAGATAATGTGAGATAAATTAGAAACGTCATAACACGGGTTGTTGATGATGGTTTCCTAATTGTATCGAATATAATTGATTTAAACTCAACCAATCACAAATAATTTTAAGTCAAGTGAGCCACCAATCCAAAATCATAAGCTTGTATAGTTCTCCACTTTGTTGATGTCATGCGCCTTAGCAGAGCATCTTCGAAAGTGCGCTCTATACAAGTTTGCTAAAGTTCTATCTAGATGTCGTGCATTTTCGGAGCATCTTTATCGGACTTTGCATACATGATTTGGTTGACTTAACTGCGATTCTCGACCAGGATCGAGCAAGGGTGTCAGAAAGGGCATGCCATGTACTATCGTACAGACCCTTGCCAAGAATTACACGGGTTGTAATTGGACCCAATCGCATGGGGTATAATTGGATGCATGTCCTACCTAAATAAATGAATCGGAGCGTTGCGCCTTAGCGTACTTCGATTCATGAATCATGGGTCTTGGTTTTAGATTCTATTAACATAGAATCGAAAGGTTGGAGTTTATTCAGGATCTTCGTAAATTTATTCAACTTTGTTATTAAATTTACATTCCTCATGTATATTAATTGAGAAGAATTCAACGAACTTGAACAGTTTGTCGTTGAGGCATATCCTCGAAAAGGGTAAGCTCGGCGGGACAAACTATCTGGACTAGGACATGAACCTACGACTTGTGTTCAAGTTGGAACGCAAGGAATACGTCCTGGACTGGGCTATCCCTGTGGAGCCAGCACTCAATGCCACGAGGGTCGTTAAGGATGCATACCAAAAGTATCTTAGCGACAATATCAACGTGACGTGTGTGATGCTGGGCGCTATGGAGCCGGAGCTCCAGAAGCAGTTTATGGAACTGTCTGAGGACCCTAAAGCAATGATGTCGCAGATAGGGGTTATGTTCAAGGAAAAGGCTCGACTCGAAAGATTCGGGATTTTCAAGGAACTCCTCACCTGCAAATGTCGGCAGGTAGTTCTGTAGGTCCACATGTCCTTAAAATGAAGGGACATCTCGACGGCCTAACTCGACTCGGGCTCGGGGTAGAAAAGTAGATGGCAACCGATTTTGTTCTGCAATCCCTTCCTCATCCATATGATAACTTCGTAATGAACTATTATATGCATGATATGGACAAGACCGTCTCGGAGTTGCATCAAATGCTTGTAACGACCGAGAAGAACATCAAGGTCACTCGTGGCAAGGATGTCCTAATGGTCAGAAAGGGAACTGGCTTCAAAGCTGGAGGTGATAAGGGAAAAGCCCCTATGCACTTGGCGGGAAAGATGAGACTGCCCTTACTTCCTAGACCTTCTAAAGTTGGGGAGGCAAAGAAGAAAAAGGAAGCAGTTTGCTTCTACTGCCAGCAGCCCAGTCACTGGAAAAGAGACTGCAGGAAGTTCCACGATGATCAGAAGAAGGGTGGCGGGGCCGCGTCTTCCTCAGGTATTTTCTTTTTAGAGCTAAATCTCTCTGTTTCGGATTCATGGGTATTAGATACCGGGGCTGAATCTCATATCTGTATGAATGTCCAGGTGTTGGAAAATAGAAGAGATTTGGGCAAGAACGAGGTGGACCTAAGAGTTGGGAACAAAGTTCGGGTTGCCGCAACTGCTGTAGGATCCATTAGACTTGTTTTTCCTAGTGGCCTTTTTCTTGTACTTCATAATGTATTTTTTGTACCAACTTTCAGTAGAAACATTATATCCATTTCCTTACTTGATAAGGAAGGATTTATTTTTGTAATAAAAAATGGGAGTTTTAATATAAAATGTGATGACGGACATTATGGAAGTGCAAGTACAATTGGTGGTTTGTATGTATTGAATATGGAAAGCCCGAATTCAAATGAGCTCTTTAACGTTAATACGAAAAGGTTTAAATCTGATGATTTGAACCAGACTCTAATATGGCACTGTCGTCTAGGCCACATAAATGAGAGGCGCGTCTCAGCACTTCACAAGTGTGGACTATTAAGTCATTCGAATTCCATTCGATTGAGAGATGCGAGGTTTGTTTGATGGGCAAAATGACTAGAGCGCCCTTCATTGGGAGAGGTGAGAGGGCGGGTGACCTATTGGCCCTAATACACACATATGTGTGCGGACCTATGAGTTCACTTGCAGGAGCGGTTAAATTACTTCATCACTTTTACTGACGATTTCAGTAGATTTGGTTATGTCTATTTAATGAGACATAAGTCTGATGCTTTTAATAAATTCAAAGAGTTCAAGACTGAAATGCAGAACCAGCTCGGGAAAAGTTTGAGGGTTAACCACCCTCTGATACCACTGTAGGGATTTGGAGCATTCAAGATCATCAAGATAGCGAAAGCATAAACAATACAAACTCCAAAAACTGTCCAAGAACATAAACCATTAAATCTCAAGGCAAAACTTATTCCACAAGAGTTTACCTTTTTGTTTTGTTGAATCAAGAAAGAAGAACAAGATGATCTTCTTCTCTAGAGCAAGTCCACACCAAGAGGATGATCCTTAAGATCCAACACACTTAGCCTACTAGAACTAAAGTGTGAAGAACAAGAGAGCAAATGGAGAGGGGAAGAGGGAGTGGCCGGCAACCTTGTGAGGGAGAGAGAGAATGATTTTTCTTGTGTGATATTTTTGTCTACTTCATCAACTCATAAAGCTTGATTGATTAAAGTAACAAATGATGAAGGCATGGGTTAAAGGCAAGTCATCATTTAATTCCACAAATCACTCTTCATCATAATCAACAACACCAACTAAGCATGGTGTATGGCCCCCACACTTGGACCCACTAAGTGGCCGGCCACAAGGGCTTATTGGGCCTTGTTGGGCTTCTTTTTGGGCCGGCTTAGTAACCTCATGGGCCGAACCCAAAGGGCTCGCCCATGCTGTCGCGTGCCATGTCCAAAAATTATCCGACCCTTTGTCGTCACTTATCAAACAAAGTCCGACGCGATATCGACGACAAACTCAATTTTCTCAATTCGGTAATCATTCTCACAAAACCGAACCCATGGCCTAAAACCCTCAGTTTTGGCCATGTCTTGCTCCTCAAGAAACGCCAACGTTTCCTTGTCTCAAGTTATCCATATTGTGTGTGTGTGTGACCCTCTAGGCTCATGCCACGTTGGCAGATCGGCGTAAGAGATCTCTCTTGCCCGATCCATCATAAGTGGTCTCTAGTAAGACATTATGATTACCCAAGGTGCATGATGATCAATGATTCGATTTAACCTTGTGCGTACAAGTCACTATCCTATTATCTCTAGACATCTTGATTGATCACAAGGCATAGAGTCGTCATCCTTGTTTAATCAATCATCGTTACTTGATATGCGAGACGACTAAGAACTGATAACTCGTATCACTGGCATGGCCATGCTCTTCCTCTCAATCACTCTCGATCAAGCGGCCTAAACGGATATCTTTCCCATACCGCAGTACGAGGGATAAATCCCTTAGCCGTCTTTCGTGTCACTCATGCAACGCGTTCCGCCACCCAATCATGCTCGTTATTGCAATCCTGTTACAAGCGTTAGGCGCAATTCAAAGCCGTACGTCGACCGCATAGAGATCACAAAGAGTCCTTAGTCTAAGGATATTGTGACAAGCTATCGCATTTGAATATGTTCATGGCTTAATCTATGAAACACTATTCAAAACGGGTCGTCCGATATCAATCACCTCATGATATCTATGATATGATTCCGGTATCCCACATCCCTATGATGAGCAGAACTACATCATTGAGAACCATCCTCATACTGGTCGCTTCAATTGATGCGTATATTGACCAGGGACTTGTTAAGTGTGATCCGTACAGATTTATGGTTCTACTACTTTAGTGGTCATAAATCAGATCATGCTCAACATATTACTTCAACACAAATGTAATACAAAGCCTTTTTATTTATTACAAACCATGATTAATATACATAGACATTTATAGACTACTAGCAACTGGACTAGGGCACAAAAATGCTATCAGATATGGTTCGATCCATGATGAGTCACGCTGATTTGCCGATATGCTTCTGGGGTTATGCTCTTGAAACGGCCGCATTCTTATTGAATAGGGCTCCAACGAAGACATTGGAAGGGACACCTTTTGAGCAATGGTACAGGAAGAAGCCCGTTTTGTCCTTCCTCAAGATTTGGGGTTGCGAGGCTTTCGTGAAGCGTATGCTCTCAAACAAACTCGAACCAAAATCAGAAAAATGCATCTTCGTTGTGTATCCCAAAGAAACAAGGGGATACTACTTCTATAAACCGAGCGAGAACAAAGTTTTTGTTGCTCGCGGTGGGGTGTTTTGGAAAAGGAGTTCATTTCAAAAACAGACAGTGGGAGAACTATAAATCTGGATGAAACTTCAGAGGATGTAGCTTCTCAGGAACCACCTGAAAGCCTAATAGAAGATATGGAGCCAGAGCAAGTAGTAGAGCAGGAACCGATCACTGCAGTTCTTCAGGACGGTCCAAGGGGGTCTTAAAGGACCATGTAGGGTTTTGGAGCGTTCTAGATCGTCGAGATAGCGGAAGGATTATAAGAAAATCTACTCCAAACCTTGTCCAAGAACATAAACCATTAAATCCCAAAGCAAAATATATTCCACAAGATATTTACCTTTAAGTCTTGTATGAATCGATAAAGAAGAACGTTCGGATCTTCTTCTCTAAAGCAAGTCCACACCAAGGGGATGATCTTGATGATCCCTCACTTAATTGCCTACTAGAACAATTAAATGAAGAACAAGAGAGCAAGAACAAGAGGAGGAAGAGGGTGGCCGGCCAAGCTAGAAGAGAGAGAGATATTTGTGAGTTGTGTGATTAAATGAATAATGAATTAAAGTCTTGTATTTCAATTCATCATCCAATCTCACAAGCATGGGTTAAAAGTGATTGGTATGGGCTTAAAAGTGCTTTAACCCATACCCCTTAAATCACTCACCTCTTAATCCACAATCACCAACTAAGCATGGTGTTGTGTGGCCCCCACACACGGACCCACCATGTGGGCCGGCCAAGAGGTCTTGTTGGGCCCTTAATGGGCCGGCCATGAGGCTTCATGGGCCGAGCCCAATGGGCCCTCCCGTGTTGTCTCATGCCGTGTCCAAAAGTCGCCCGACCCTTTTGTCGTCACTTATCAAACAAAGTCCGACGTGATATAGACGAAAAACTCAGTTTTTCTCGATTCGCTAATTATTCTCTCTCAAACCGAACCTATGGCACAAAACCTCCAGTTTTGTCCATATATTGCTCCTTAAGAAACGTCAATGTTTCCTTGTCTCATGTTATCCGTCTTGAATGTGTGTGACCCTCTAGGCTCATGCCACCGTTGGCAGATTGGCGCAAAAGATCGCTCTTGCCCGATCCATCATAAGTGGTCTCTAGTAAGACATTATGATTACCCAAGGTGCATGACGATCGATGATTCGACTTAACCTTGTGCGTACAAGTCACCATCCTATTATCTCTAGATATCCTGATTGATCACAAGGGATAGAGTCGAAACCCTTGTTTAATCAATCATTGTTACTTGATATGCGAGATGGCTGAGAACTGATAACCCGTATCATTTGCATGGCCATGCTTTTACTCTCAGTCAGTCTCCATCAAGAGGCCCTTTTAACGGATATCTTTCCCATACCGTAGTATGAGGGATAAATCCCTAAGCCGTCTTTCGTGTCACTCATGCAACCCGTTCCGCCACCCAATCATGCCCTTTGTAGCAATCCTTTTAGAGAAAGCGTTTGGCGCAAGTTAAAGCCGTACGTTCATTGCATAGTGATCACAAAGACTCCTTGGTCTAAGGATGGCGTGACAAGCTATCACATTTGAATGTGTTCATGGCTTAATCTATGAAAACACTATTCAAAGCGGGTCGTCCGATATCAATCACCTCATGATATCTATGATATGATTTCAGGATCCCTCATCCCTATGACAAGTAGAACTACGTCATTAAGAACCATCCTCATACTGGTCGCTTTTAAGGAAGCATAGGTTGACCAGGGACTCGTTAAGTGTGATCCGTACAGATGTATGGTTCTACTACTTTAGTGGTCATAAATCAGATCATGCTTAACATATTACTTCAACACATAAGTAATACAAAGCCGTTTTATATATATATTACAAACGATGATATTGTACATAGACATTTACAGGCTAATAGCAATTGGACTAGGGCACAAATGCTATCAACTTCCAGATACATATAGTGATTTCATAGTAAATTACAATATGCATGACATGGACAAGTCCTTAACAGAGCTTCATGAGATGCTTGTGACCGCTGAAAAGAACCTCAAGGGTAAGACCAAGGAGGTCCTTATGGTCAACAAGAAGGTCAGCTTCAAGAAAGCTTATCAGGGTAAGGGTAAGGCTCCTGAGCACCTTTCAGGGCAGATCAGACACCCCAAGCGTCCAAAGGTTCAAGCAGCTCCTAAAGCTGCTGTGAAGATTAGGGACAAAATGGAGGAGGTCTGCTATCACTGCAATGAGCCAGGACACAGGAATAAGGGATTGTAAACAAATACAAAGGATGATGTGAAGAAGAGTGGGTATCCACGTCTTCAGGATCATATATTTACGTTGGTAATCTTAATGTGTATAACGTAAATAAGAAAAGGCTTAAATCTGATGATTTAAACCAAGTTATAATCTGGCATTGTCATTTAACGCACATAGGCGAGAAACACATTTCAACACTTCACAAGTGTGGATTTTAAGTCCGTTTGAATTCACTCAAACTGAAAGATGCAAATCTTACCTAATAAGCGAGAAACGGATTTCAACACTTCACAAGTGTGGACTTTTAAGTCCATTTGAATTCACTCAAACCGAAAGAGGCAAGTCTCGCCTAATGGGCAAAATGACAAAGGCACTTTTCACAGGTTTATGTGAAAGGCGAGTGACTTGTTAAGTCTAATACATTCCGACGTATGTGGACCTATGAGTACTCAGGCCAGAAGAGAGTTCAACTTATACTTGGCTTTGGAAACGGCCGCATTCATTTTGAATCAGGCTCCGATGAAGACAACGATAGTACACCTTGTGACAGTCATTATGTCTCCCATTACTAAGGATGCGTGCGCCTCCGCGTAGTATTCATTGGGATGGGAGCACGATGAGATGATCAATTCTATTTGGATGCATGAGCCTTCGCATAGTAGCCAAATAAGAAATGGACCATAGTCATATATGGTGTGGGAAACATCCTAGTATGTTCTTCCTAAAAGATTTGGGTAGCAGAGATGCAGGCATCTAAATCAGACAAATGTGTCTTCATAAGGTATCCTTAAGAAACTAAGAGATACAACTTAGTGCGCCTCCGCGTAGTAGCCAAATAAGAGCTGGACCAGAGTCACAAAAGGTACACCACATGACACTCATTACGTCTCTCGTTACTGTGGATGCGTACGCCTCCACGTAGTATTCATTGGGATGGGAGCACGATGAGATGATCAATTCTATTTGGATGCGTGAGCCTTCGCATAGTAGCCAAATAAGAAATGGACCATAGTCATATATGGTGTGGGAAACATCCTAGTATGTTCTTCCTAAAAGATTTGGGTAGCAGAGATGCAGGCATCCAAATCAGACAAATGTGTCTTCATAAGGTATCCTTAAGAAACTAAGAGATACAACTTCTACATACCCAGCGAGTACAAAGTCTTTGTTGCTCAGGGAGCGGTATTTTTGGAGAAATATTTTATTTCCAAAAAAGCTAGTGGGAGGCCCGTGCATCTCGAAGAAATTTGAGAGGATACGGAACATCCTGAAGCAATTCAGGAGCCTGCTATGCAAGATGTAGAAGTACTGGAGCCTCAGATGGTCGTAGATGAAGAATCAGTCCCTACAGATTTTCCAGATGGTCCAAGGAGGTCTGAAAAATCTCGTCATGTTCCAGACAGATATGGCTTCACAACCACTGAGGGAAATGACTTGATGATTGTGGATCAGGATGATCCAGAAACCTTCAGACAAGCTTTGACCAGTCCAGACTCCGAAAAATGGCAGAACACCATGAATGTGGAAATGAAATCCATGAAAGACAACCAAGTCTGGTGCTTGGTTGATCAAACCCCTGGGATAAAACCCATCGGTTCTGAGTGGGTTTATAGGATCAAGACCGACATGGATGGAAATCCTCATACTAATGAGGCTAGGATGGTTGTAAAAGGTTATCATCAGATTCAATGCATGTATTATGATGACACCTTTTCACCAGTAGCAATGGTCAGATTGATCCGTATTATTCTTAACCATAACTATGGCAGATGGATGTCAAAACCCCTTCCTTAGCAAGAACTTACTAGAGGGCATGTATATCACACGACCTGTGGGTTTTGTAGATCCAAAGAATCCCGGAAAGATATGTAAACTGCAAAGATCCATTTATTAATTGAAGCAAGCTTCAGGGAGTTGGAACCTTCATTTTGATAAAGCTGTAAGGGAACTCGGCTTCATCAAAAACAAAAGTGAGCCTTGCGTACATAAGAAAGCGAGTGGGAGTAATATTGTATTCTTGGTATTTATTCATCGGGAATGACATCCCGACCTTGCCACCAAAGCTTTGTTAGGGAAGTACTTATCGATGAAGGACTTAGGTGATGCTACATATATTGTAGGCATCAGGATCTCAACAAATCATTCCAAAAGGATTTTGTGCCTAAGTCAGAACATGTACATAGGTAAAGTGTTGAGAAGACTCTCAATGCTTGATTCTAAGGAAGGATACATACCCATGCGCCATGGCATTAAGCTCAGCAAGCTACAGAGTCCTACAACTCCTGATAAGCTGAGCCGGATGAGTAAGATCCCTTACGCTTCGGTTGTGGGATCTGTAAGGACCTCTCCCGGTCGGTTAGTCGAAAAAAAAAAAAAAAAAAAAAAAAAAAAAAAAAAAAAAATTTCGGAAAAATTTAAAATTTTCGACATGGACCTAAATGAACCTGAATTTGACTCTGAGGGTCAACTCGGACTTAAGTTGACCCCAAAATCGACCAAACTGAGTCCCAGACGACTCAGGGCAACTTCTGGACCATTTCGGGAAAAGTTGACTTTTTGCCGAAAAAGTCAACCGAGAGCCGTTTTGAGCCGTTCGAGGCTCGTTTCGAACTCAAAAAGCTTAACGGTCGTTGCAGCGATCTTAGTTGGGTCATTTTAAGTCAGACAGGACGTTTTGCTGAAATCTCGAAAAACGTGCCCGAACGGGGCCCGAAACGTCCGATTTTGGAAAATCCGACCGGAAAATATTTTCTAGGATATATTATGAGTTAGTGGTTGGTGGGACCAACCACTTTGGACACTTGTCACAAAATGGGTGGTGGAACAAATATATGTGGATGAAATTGGTTTAAGTGAATTATATTAGTTTTTTTAGTTAGTTTTTAATTAGTTTTTTGTGTGGGCTTTAAGAGAGAGGGGAGTAGTCTCGGCTGAACCAAAAAGGAGAGAGAAAGAGAGGGTGTTGGCCAAGAGAAGAGGGGAGGAAGAAAGAAGAAGAAAAGAGAAAAGATTGTGGCGATTTCCCGACGTTCCGACCGTCCAAACGTCTTGATTTTTGCGTATTCGGGTTCTCCTCGTCGTGGGCTACAAGAGGTATGTTTTGGATTCTCATTTCCTTGAGTTTGGATTTATGGAGTTGTGGAATATGGATTGATTGAGGTTGGATTAGTGTTAAGGGGGTAATTTGGAGCATTTTGAGACAAACGGGAGGTTTGTCCGGTGACCGGGAGCTCGCCGGAGCTCCGGCCGGTCACCGGAGGTGGGGCCCGCGTGCCCGGAGTTCGGGTTTTTACGTGTTATGCAATCCCGGAAAATCCCTAGAACACTAATTCGTGACTTTGGAAGAAATTGGAATTAATTTGGCTAAAATGTGTTTGTTTCGCTAAACTTTAAAGTCGAGATTAAATCCCCCGGAAGTCGGAACGTAATTCCGTCAATTTTATTGGTGATCTCGAATTTAATTATGCGCGTAGAATAAATTTGAGAATTGTTGGAATTGAATTGTGGGAAAAGATTATTTATTATTTGAGGAACCTTAATGACGGGATTGAGTCGCTCGGGCGTCGGAATTTGGTTCCGTCGATTGCGTTGGACCCCTTGAATATAATTATGATTTGTTGATGCGAAAATGAAATTTTTCGGGGTCCCGAGGTCATTTTAGCGTTTCCGGGCAGATTCGGGAAAGTGTGCGAATTGGGTCGTTCCGGGTCCTTTTTGGCAACTCGGTGTAATTAGGAAGTATTGGAGTGATCGGGACTCATTGGGGTGTACTTGGGCGTTAGTTTCGTTAGAATCGGACTTCGATCAATTGCTAAACTTTGTGCGTTTGTCGTTATTAGATTCTTCCATCGCTCGTGGAAAGGGAAGGATTTAGACGTGGTGTCGCGAGAGACTTGGAGCTAACGTTGGATAATTATCGAGGTAGGGAAAAGTAGCCGTATATCCGTACATGACTTGGGAAAGTTACTAGTAATTGCATGTGGGCACCTTTTGTGTTCTTAGTATATGTATGTGTAGAATTGCATATGGGCACCTGGTTGTGTCTATAGGTTGATTTTACTACAGCGACGTGCCATTCCGCTGTATGCTTTATTGGGGGTGTTACCGCTTTACTCATTGCGTTTGGTTTGAATGTGTTATGCTTGTTCAATTGTGAGTAATGGTAAATTGTGATTTGACGTGTTTGAAGATGTCGTGCCTTAACATGTAAATTGAAATGATTTGAGTTGAGTATATTCTTCACTATGGTTGAACTGTATTGTGAGTAAATGGTGAATGCGATTTGATGTGTTTGAAGATGTTGTGCCTTAACATGTAAATCGAAATGACTTGAGTTGATTATTTCTCTCCTGTGGTTGAAATGTTTTGTGGATGATGGTTACGGGCGGGAGCCCAGTGTGTGTGGATGTTGGTTACGGGCGGGAGCCCAGTGTGCGTGGTGGTTTGTGTTTGTTGCTGGTTGACGCCCAGGTGGGAAAGATACGTCCGTGATCTCCGTTCGGGTGGGGTAGATTTGCGCTCTTACCGCGCTTCTCCATCCATGCCGCGAAGAGGCGTCCACGCCTTTCGATTAGCAATCGAAGAAGTGGGGGGCAGACCAGGCCCAGACAGCTAGCCACTGTAAACTGGCGGCCGCGAAGAGGTTTCACGCCTACGACTAGCTATCGAAAAGTGGGAGGCAGACCAGGCCCAGACAGCTTGCGACTGTAAACTGGCGTGTTATAGGTTGCATCACCTGGTCGTGTAGACCTTGTCCAACACCGTGCGTGTTTGGCAAGATGGACTCGACGAAGTACCCGGATTGTTGCCTTTCCTTGAGTGAAAGGTTTGTTTGATTGATGTTGCTTGGTTGATTGTGTGATGATTTGAGTATTGAGAATGAGACGAAATGTTTGGATAATGGTTGAGTTTTACTAATGATCTTTTTCGAACTGTGCTTATGTATCACCCTGTCAATTACTTGTATGCCGTTGTCAGTCGGGTATCCGTTGCGGTGAGCGTAAATGCTCACCCCCTGCTACTCTTCCTGCAGACAGGTGAGGATCGTGATTGTGGATAGGAGGACATCTCGAAGCTGGAGGAGCTGGAGAGTCCGGGTTGTTTTGGGCGTGTTAGTTGACGTACAATTTAGTGTCGACGTTTTGTTGTTTCTTGATCATACTCAGAGTCTCTGACTCGTGTTGTATATTCTTTTGAGCAGTTATAAAATTCGCGGTTCATTGTATTTGTGTTCTTTTTATTTGGTTACTATTACTGTTTCAGTTGTTTCGGACACTGATTCCTCGTTCGCGTTCCGGGCTCGGTCTCTACCGAATTTGGGGCGTGACAGTTTGGTATCAGAGCTTAGGTTTAACACCTCTGGCCGTACGTCAACTAGGTGGGTAGAGTTAGTCCATTAGGCTCCTGTCGTGTGTTGGTTGTGCAAGGTCAGAAATCGTGCGTGATTTTTCCGTGAGATATTTTCACCGTCGCGACTTGACTCAGGGGCGCCCCTGGGTCGAACGTGACGGTAGTGATGTCCGATCGTTACCTCTTAGTTCGGGGACGCCTGGACCGGGTTGTGACGACGTGATATCAAAATGGGGTTTTGTGATTGAAAAGGGAAATTGTTGAAAATATGGGCAAGTTCGAAATTGATGTTGACCTTACTAGTCATGTTCAAAAAAAAAAATCTTACATGTTGAATAAGTTTTAAAATGCGAGATGTAGCTAAGTATGCGGGGTGATTGTGACTGTGGTAGGTTGTGTGATGCCATGTGTGGTGATTGTGTGAGCATATGTTGATTGTGAGCATGTGAAATATGTATGATAATACGTTGTTTGTAGACATGTGTGTCCAGAGTATATGAACGCCCGTATAATGAGCGTGCTCGTTGTGTTGTGAGTTCTGGAACTGAGTGTGTACGTGTATTTGTGCAGTAGATACATACGACATGGCACCTAGACCTAGGAGAGGTAGGTCGGCCGGATTGCCGACGCAACCGCCCACCGTCGAGCCAGTTGAGGCGACGGGTGGACCGGCAGCTCCCGCTGGGGAGGATCGGAGGAACGACACGGGACCATCAGTGGTTCCGCCCAACGTTCTGCCAGTTGCGGACCCACCTACTGCGGCCATTCTAGGAGAGCTGACCCGCACAGTGCAGAGTTTAGTGGCAATCATTGCGCAGAGAGAGTCTGCATCGCCAGCCCCGCAGACTCCGCCGACTGCTGCTACTACTATTCCAGCGAGGTCCGTTCAGGCCGAGGGCCATACGGCACATGCGCTGAGGGATTTTCTGAGGTTGGATACACCCTCATTCTACGGGGAGCCAGACCCTGATATGGCGGAGCGATGGCTGGATCAGATTACGCGGAACCTGGACACGTCCGGGATCATGGACGAGCACACCAGGGTGTCCTTTGCAGCTCATCAGCTGAAGGACAACGCCTACCATTGGTGGAGGCGCGTGCAGGACCGAGTCGGGGGTGACTACCGAGTATTCGAGACGGTCTTCCTGGAGCAGTACTTTCCGGAGTCTGCCAGGGAGGAGCGACAGCAGCAGTTCCTGGAACTGCGACAGGATGGTTTGTCGGTGGCAGAGTACGAGGCTAGGTTTACGACGTTGTCTCGCTTTGCACCAGAGATGGTGGTGACTGAGGCTCACCGATGCAGGAGGTTTGAGAGGGGACTTAGGACCTCGATTTTGGATCGAGTCCTCGCCCTGAGGATTCGAGTGTACTCTGAGCTGGTCGACACGGCAGTGGCCGTAGAGCGAGGTATTAGGGAGGCCGCGAGAGCCCGTGAGAGTAGACCGCGACCGAGCAGCGTCGCAGGTCTGTCCGAGTCCCGAGACTCGAGGAGGCAGAGGATCGTGGGGTCTTTCAGACCACAGTCTCAGTTTAGCGGACCGAGACAGTCGGGTTCAGTGGCATCAGTGGGGCCCGTCGTTGCAGACCAGAGGCCAGTATGTTTTCTCTGCCAGCAGCCAGGCCATATGAGGCGCGATTGCCCGCGCAATAGAGGACCCGCAGCACTACCGGCGACGAGTAGTCGGTTCAGTCAGGGGAGTCGACCGAGCGGCAGCGAGGTTAGGTGCTACCTATGTGGCCAGACAGTACACATAGCTAGGGAATGCCCCGGTCAAGGTGGGGGAACGTCAGTGCAGCGACCGCAGCAGTCGCACACGGCACAGTCGCCGCAGGCTCGCCAGCGTCAGGGCCAGCCGTTGAGATTTTCGCAGCCATCTACGAGCGCACCAGTTCCGAGGCAGCAGTTGAGGTCCGCACAGCCGGCGTCTGGCGCGTCAGCTCCGAGACAGGGAGCGCAGGCGCCGCAAGGCAGAGTGTATGCTGTCGGCGACTCACGTGCTGCAGGACCGTCCCCAGACCCTTCGGTCGCTCACGGTACGTTACTGTTGTATAACTCTTGGGCGTCATTTCTGTTCGATACGGGCGCATCGCATTCCTTTATTTCTGCTGCTTGTGCTGAGATGCTGGGGCTAAGCAGTGAGCCGTTGAGTCCACCTCTGTGCCTTGACACACCAGTCGGAGGTGAGGTTGTGTTGACTAGAGTGTGCCGAGCCTGCGAAGTTAGAGTAGCAGGCCTTTCTTTCCTTTGTGACCTAATCGTGCTGGGTATGACTGCCTTCGACGTGATCTTAGGCATGGATTGGCTTGCGAGGTACCGTGCGTACATCGACTGTTATCGGCGACGGGTGACAGTGTCAGCAGGCAGCACGACCGTTTCGTGTTCGCTGGGCAGCAAGAGCGGAATTCTCCTATCGGCATTATACACCGTTGATGAGGTGTCGATCGTGCAGAGCCGAGAGTTACCGCGAGTAGTATGCGAGTTTCCAGAGGTCTTTCCCGAGGAGTTGAGTGGGTTGCCGCCAGTTCGCGAGGTAGAATTCAGGATCGACCTGATGCCGGGGACGGCGCCGATATCAGTAGCGCCTTACAGATTCGCGCCAGCAGAACTGACCGAGCTGAAGACTCAGCTCGAAGAACTCCGAAAAAAGGGGTTTATACGTCCGAGCACATCACCGTGGGGAGCGCCAGCACTCTTCGTGAAGAAGAAGGGTGGAGCGCTGAGGATGTGCATAGATTACCGGAAACTGAACCGGGTCACGGTGAAGAACCGGTACCCGATGCCGAGAATCGACGATCTATTCGACCAGTTGAGAGGGTCGACGTGCTTTTCGAAGATCGATCTACGTTCGGGATACCACCAGTTGCGAGTCCGGGAGGAGGACGTCGCAAAGACCGCGTTTCGGACGCGGTATGGGCATTACGAGTTCCTAGTAATGCCCTTCGGGTTGACAAACGCGCCTGCAGCTTTCATGGATCTGATGAACCGCATATTCCGGCCGTTCTTAGATCAGTTTGTAGTGGTTTTCGTAGACGACATCCTGGTCTACTCTCAGAGTGAGGAAGCGCACGTGGTGCATTTGAGGGCTGTCTTGACTTTACTGCGCACGCATCAGTTGTATGCCAACCTGGAGAAGTGCGAGTTTTGGCTCGCCGAGGTGAAGTTCCTCGGACATGTCGTTTCGGCCGACGGCATACTGGTCGATCCGGCGAAGGTCGACGCGGTCTCGAAGTGGGCGCAGCCCACGAACGTCTTCGAGATTCGTAGCTTCTTGGGTTTGGCGGGTTATTATCGACGGTTCGTACAGGACTTTGCGCGCCTAGCCGCGCCTTTGACTTTCCTTACGCGCAAGGGAGTCAAGTTTGCGTGGACTGAGGACTGTGAGCGTTCATTTACAGAGCTGAAGGCTCGCCTGACTACCGCTCCAGTGTTGATAGTGCCAGAACGCAGAATTGGCTATGAGATTTATTGCGACGCGTCCGGTGAGGGACTAGGCTGTGTATTGATGCAGACAGGTAGGGTAGTTGCTTATGGCTCCAGGCAGCTGAAGACGCACGAGCGCAACTATCCTACACACGACTTGGAGTTGGCAGCAGTCGTGTTCGCACTGAAGATCTGGCGCTATTATCTGTACGGTGAGGGATTTCAGGTTTTCTCGGACCATAAGAGTCTCAGATATATCTTTACCCAGAAAGACCTGAATATGCGCCAGCGGCGATGGATGGAGCTACTTGATGATTACGACTTTGAGCTACTCTATCACCCGGGCAAGGCGAACGTGGTCGCCGACGCCCTGAGTAGGAAGTCGATCCATTGCCTTGCTAGCATAGCAGTCCGGGAGTGGGACATGATGGGAGAGCTTGGCACATTTGGGCTTGAGCTAGAGGAGGTAACAGATCGGGTATCTATGTACTCGTTGCTGGCGCGGCCCACACTACTTGCCCGAGTTTTGGAGGCGCAGTGTGAGGATGCCGAAGCAACGGCGATCCGGGCGAGGGTTGCTGACGGCATTGACGCAGAGGGTTGGGAGCAGAGCGCATATTGGGGTTTGCGGTACCGAGGAGGGTTGTTTGTGCCACGTAGCTGTAGAGACGACGTGCTACGAGAGTCACATCATTCGCGTCTTACGGTGCACCCTGGTGGCACTAAGATGTACCGCGACATCAGACGTTATTTCTGGTGGAGCGGAATGCGGAGAGCGGTCGCGGAGTACGTATCGAGATGCCTTACCTGTCAGCAGGTGAAGGCCGAGCATCAGCGTCCCTCTGGTTTGTTGCAGCCCCTGCCCATTGCTCAGTGGAAGTGGGAGCACGTCACGATGGATTTCGTGAGTGGTTTACCGAGATCGCCGAAGGGGCGTGATGCAGTATGGGTAGTGGTCGATCGGTTGACGAAGTCGGCCCATTTCCTGCCCATGAGGATGACTGACTCAGTCGACGTGTTGAGCACCCTATACATCCGTG
Source organism: Geranium rotundifolium (assembly GCA_963920655.1). Lineage (NCBI taxonomy): Eukaryota > Viridiplantae > Streptophyta > Magnoliopsida > Geraniales > Geraniaceae > Geranium > Geranium rotundifolium. Next base: position 32,857,412 of record OY987311.1, on the reverse strand, counting down.
AGATCGTCCGTCTCCACGGAGTTCCCGTATCGATAGTGTCTGATAGGGATCCTCGATTCACTTCCAGGTTCTGGCCGAGTCTTCAGACGACTTTGGGTACTGAGGTCCTACTGAGTACAGCATACCACCCTCAGACAGACGGCCAGTCAGAGCGCACTATCCAGATTTTGGAGGACATGCTGCGTGCATGCGTATTAGATTTCAGAGGCTCGTGGGAAGACCATCTACCGTTGGTCGAGTTCGCCTACAACAATAGCTTCCAGTCCAGTATTGGGATGGCGCCTTTTGAAGCATTGTATGGGAGGCCGTGTAGATCGCCCGTGTGTTGGGCAGAAGTGGGGGACAAGAGTTTGATCGGTCCCGAACTTGTTCGAGAGACGACTGAGAAGGTCGCACTGATACGTGAGCGGTTGAAGACCGCACAGAGTCGGCAGAAGAGTTATGCTGACAGACGGCGCCGACCTCTTGAGTTCGCAGTTGGTGACCACGTATTTCTCAGGGTGAGTCCGAAGAAGGGACTGATACGGTTTAGCCGCGGCGGAGGCAAGCTAGCCCCGCGCTACATTGGGCCATTCGAGGTGTTAGGCAGAGTCGGAGCAGTTGCTTACCGTCTGGCTCTGCCACCGCAGTTTGGAAATGTGCATAACGTCTTCCACGTTTCCCAACTGTGGAAGTATCACGCAGACCCCTCTCACGTCATTGAGTGGGCGGATGTTGAGGTTGCTGATGATGTCTCATACGAGGAGAAGCCGGTGCTGATTGTAGATTCACGGGAGCAAGTCTTGCGTGGCAAGACTATCCGGCTAGTACGTGTACTTTGGCAGCATCACGGAGCTGAGTCGACATGGGAACGCGAGGACGAGATTCGCACGAAGTACCCAGACCTATTCAACTCTTGAGGTACATTTTAATTTCACGGACAAAATTCCTTTAAGGAGGGGAGGTTGTAAGGACCTCTCCCGGTCGGTTAGTCGAAAAAAAAAAAAAAAAAAAAAAAAAAATCGGAAAAATTTAAAATTTTCGACATGGACCTAAATGAACCTGAATTTGACTCTGAGGGTCAACTCGGACTTAAGTTGACCCCAAAATCGACCAAACTGAGTCCCAGACGACTCAGGGCAACTTCTGGACCATTTCGGGAAAAGTTGACTTTTTGCCGAAAAAGTCAACCGAGAGCCGTTTTGAGCCGTTCGAGGCTCGTTTCGAACTCAAAAAGCTTAACGGTCGTTGCAGCGATCTTAGTTGGGTCATTTTAAGTCAGACAGGACGTTTTGCTGAAATCTCGAAAAACGTGCCCGAACGGGGCCCGAAACGTCCGATTTTGGAAAATCCGACCGGAAAATATTTTCTAGGATATATTATGAGTTAGTGGTTGGTGGGACCAACCACTTTGGACACTTGTCACAAAATGGGTGGTGGAACAAATATATGTGGATGAAATTGGTTTAAGTGAATTATATTAGTTTTTTTAGTTAGTTTTTAATTAGTTTTTTGTGTGGGCTTTAAGAGAGAGGGGAGTAGTCTCGGCTGAACCAAAAAGGAGAGAGAAAGAGAGGGTGTTGGCCAAGAGAAGAGGGGAGGAAGAAAGAAGAAGAAAAGAGAAAAGATTGTGGCGATTTCCCGACGTTCCGACCGTCCAAACGTCTTGATTTTTGCGTATTCGGGTTCTCCTCGTCGTGGGCTACAAGAGGTATGTTTTGGATTCTCATTTCCTTGAGTTTGGATTTATGGAGTTGTGGAATATGGATTGATTGAGGTTGGATTAGTGTTAAGGGGGTAATTTGGAGCATTTTGAGACAAACGGGAGGTTTGTCCGGTGACCGGGAGCTCGCCGGAGCTCCGGCCGGTCACCGGAGGTGGGGCCCGCGTGCCCGGAGTTCGGGTTTTTACGTGTTATGCAATCCCGGAAAATCCCTAGAACACTAATTCGTGACTTTGGAAGAAATTGGAATTAATTTGGCTAAAATGTGTTTGTTTCGCTAAACTTTAAAGTCGAGATTAAATCCCCCGGAAGTCGGAACGTAATTCCGTCAATTTTATTGGTGATCTCGAATTTAATTATGCGCGTAGAATAAATTTGAGAATTGTTGGAATTGAATTGTGGGAAAAGATTATTTATTATTTGAGGAACCTTAATGACGGGATTGAGTCGCTCGGGCGTCGGAATTTGGTTCCGTCGATTGCGTTGGACCCCTTGAATATAATTATGATTTGTTGATGCGAAAATGAAATTTTTCGGGGTCCCGAGGTCATTTTAGCGTTTCCGGGCAGATTCGGGAAAGTGTGCGAATTGGGTCGTTCCGGGTCCTTTTTGGCAACTCGGTGTAATTAGGAAGTATTGGAGTGATCGGGACTCATTGGGGTGTACTTGGGCGTTAGTTTCGTTAGAATCGGACTTCGATCAATTGCTAAACTTTGTGCGTTTGTCGTTATTAGATTCTTCCATCGCTCGTGGAAAGGGAAGGATTTAGACGTGGTGTCGCGAGAGACTTGGAGCTAACGTTGGATAATTATCGAGGTAGGGAAAAGTAGCCGTATATCCGTACATGACTTGGGAAAGTTACTAGTAATTGCATGTGGGCACCTTTTGTGTTCTTAGTATATGTATGTGTAGAATTGCATATGGGCACCTGGTTGTGTCTATAGGTTGATTTTACTACAGCGACGTGCCATTCCGCTGTATGCTTTATTGGGGGTGTTACCGCTTTACTCATTGCGTTTGGTTTGAATGTGTTATGCTTGTTCAATTGTGAGTAATGGTAAATTGTGATTTGACGTGTTTGAAGATGTCGTGCCTTAACATGTAAATTGAAATGATTTGAGTTGAGTATATTCTTCACTATGGTTGAACTGTATTGTGAGTAAATGGTGAATGCGATTTGATGTGTTTGAAGATGTTGTGCCTTAACATGTAAATCGAAATGACTTGAGTTGATTATTTCTCTCCTGTGGTTGAAATGTTTTGTGGATGATGGTTACGGGCGGGAGCCCAGTGTGTGTGGATGTTGGTTACGGGCGGGAGCCCAGTGTGCGTGGTGGTTTGTGTTTGTTGCTGGTTGACGCCCAGGTGGGAAAGATACGTCCGTGATCTCCGTTCGGGTGGGGTAGATTTGCGCTCTTACCGCGCTTCTCCATCCATGCCGCGAAGAGGCGTCCACGCCTTTCGATTAGCAATCGAAGAAGTGGGGGGCAGACCAGGCCCAGACAGCTAGCCACTGTAAACTGGCGGCCGCGAAGAGGTTTCACGCCTACGACTAGCTATCGAAAAGTGGGAGGCAGACCAGGCCCAGACAGCTTGCGACTGTAAACTGGCGTGTTATAGGTTGCATCACCTGGTCGTGTAGACCTTGTCCAACACCGTGCGTGTTTGGCAAGATGGACTCGACGAAGTACCCGGATTGTTGCCTTTCCTTGAGTGAAAGGTTTGTTTGATTGATGTTGCTTGGTTGATTGTGTGATGATTTGAGTATTGAGAATGAGACGAAATGTTTGGATAATGGTTGAGTTTTACTAATGATCTTTTTCGAACTGTGCTTATGTATCACCCTGTCAATTACTTGTATGCCGTTGTCAGTCGGGTATCCGTTGCGGTGAGCGTAAATGCTCACCCCCTGCTACTCTTCCTGCAGACAGGTGAGGATCGTGATTGTGGATAGGAGGACATCTCGAAGCTGGAGGAGCTGGAGAGTCCGGGTTGTTTTGGGCGTGTTAGTTGACGTACAATTTAGTGTCGACGTTTTGTTGTTTCTTGATCATACTCAGAGTCTCTGACTCGTGTTGTATATTCTTTTGAGCAGTTATAAAATTCGCGGTTCATTGTATTTGTGTTCTTTTTATTTGGTTACTATTACTGTTTCAGTTGTTTCGGACACTGATTCCTCGTTCGCGTTCCGGGCTCGGTCTCTACCGAATTTGGGGCGTGACAGGATCCATCATGTATGCCAAGATGTGCACGAGACTGGAAGTCTCGTTTGCACTAAGCTATACCAGCAGATTCCAATCTAACCCCGGCCAATTACACTAGATTGTTGTCAAAGGTCATACTCAAATATTTGAGGAGGACCAAGGATACATTCCTAGTGTGTGGGGATATAGATAGAGAACTAGCAGTCAAAGGACAAGTTGATGCTAGTTTTCATACATATCCAGATGACTTCCAAATTCTGTCAGGATATATTTTGTGTTGAGTTGTGGCGCTTTCAGCTGGATAAGTTTAAGCAAGTCAAAATTGCCAACTCTACAACTGAGGCTGAGTATATAGCTGCAACAAAAGCAGCTAAAAAGGTCGTATGGATTAGAAGCTTTCTAATCGGATTAGATGCAAGGCCGCGAGCGTCTGATCCGATAAGCTTGTTGTGGGACACCAGAGGTGCCGTAGCTATTGCTCAAGAGCCAAGATTCCACAACAGATCCAAACATATACTCAGCAGGCTTCACCTCGTGAGAGTTATCAAATATAGAGGTGATGTGGAGATTAACCACTATTCGACTGATGATAATATGGCCGATCCATTGACAAAGGCTCAGCCCCAGCCTAGGCATGAGAAACATGTAGGGTCTATTGGAGTAGATCAAAACTTAAATTGGAACCAGGGGCAAGTGTGAGATTGTTAGAGTTATGCCCCAGTCCAATATAAAAGTGATCTACATATGTAATGTTTTATCATCTTTCCGAATAAATAAATTGGCATATATTACTAATGTGTTGTAGTAATATAACGAATGTAATTTGATCTATGTCATTATGTGTGTAACCACTAATAGTAGAACTATAGATCAGAAGGAATTACATTTGATAAGTCCCTGATCAGCTAAGTTTGACCTAGTAACGAATACCTAAGTTTGACCTAGTCTAACGTTATCTGTAAAAGGGTAGCTATAACGGCTTCGATAGGCTCGGATATTTATTGCATTAGTGAACTCGAAAGGCGTCTGAGGGATTTATCACTCATACTTCGGTATGAGAAAGATATCCGTTTAGGCCACTTGATGAGTATGACTGGAGGAATAGCATGGCCGTGCAGGGGATACCTTAGTATCAGTTTTCAATCATCTCAGATATCAAGAAACAGTGATTGATAAATTAGGATGACCATTCTATGTCTATTGATCAATCTGGATATCGGTTTGATAAAAGGACAGTGACATGTACGATAACAGGTTAAGTCAAATAATCGATAATCACGAACATTGGATAATCATAATGTCTTGCTAGAGACCACTTATGATGGAAAGGGTAAAATAGTAATTTTACCAGTCTGCCAATTGCTCGTGAGCCTAAAGGGTCACACGCATTAAGCACGATACATAAAATAATTATGGATTAAAATTGAGAACGATTCAGTAGTTTTCTGGCCTAAGGTTTTAACCAGACGGTTGAAGAAATCAATTCGAGGAAATTGAACCGTTTTGTCTAAACCGAAATTAGAACTCAAGTTCATGGGTTTGATTTGGGATTTGATTAAACGGGCTTAAAGCCCATTTAGGGATTTAAGTGATGAATGGGAACAAATGCAAATAAGAGTTCATGAAGGATGGATATGCAATTTTAATTTGAAATTCAATTTTATTTTTCAAATTAAAATTTCAATATATCTTCCATTATTTTCTCTAATTTTCGGCAACCACTCCCCTCATCCTCTCCCCCTCATTGCCGAATCCTCTCACTCTCCCATCCTCCATATATCAAACCCCGTGGTGATCTCTTTCACAGTAGGCATCAATCCAACCCCGGTGAGGAACATTGGATTGCGGTCAAGGCAATCCTCAAATACTTGAGGAGAACCAAGGACGCTTTTCTTGTTTATAGGGGAAGAGAAGATGATGAACTAGTCGTCAAAGGTTTTGTTGACGCTAGTTTTCAGATGGATCCGGATGACTATAAAATGCAGGAGCTTTTAGCTGGAAGAGCAAGAAGTAGGATTCCACCGCTGACTCTACAACGGAATATGAGTACATCGCTACCTCAGAAGTAGCGAAGGAGGTTGTACGGCTCAGGAGCTTCCTAATTGGATTAGACGTAATGCCAAACGCGTCTGATCTAGTAAGCTTGTTGTGTGACAACACAGGGGCCATTGCGCAAGCTAAAAAACCCAGAGCACATAACAAATCTAAACATGTACCCAGGAAATATCACCTAATTCGAGAAATCATCGAGAGGGGTGATGTGAAGATCACTTACGTTGCAACAGATGATAACATATGTGAAGATCACTTACGTTCCTCAACCTAAACATGAAAGGCATGTGAGGTCAATGAGTATAGACTGGGGGGCTTGGATTGGAACTAGGGGCAAGTGGGAGATTGTAAGCTTTTTTGTGCCCTAGTCCAATTGTATTAGTCTGTAAATGTCTGTATACATTAATCATCGTTTGCAATATATAAAATCGGCATTATATTACTTATGTGTTGAAGTAATAGGTTAAGTCTGATCTAATATATGACCATCAAAGTAGTAGAACCATATATCTGTACGGATCACACTTAACGGGTCCCTGGTCAAATATGCTTCAGTGAAGCCACCAAGTATGAGGATGATTCTTTATGGTATAGTTCTATTTACCATTGGGAGGGTTCCCGGAATCAGATCATAGATATCACTCGGGTGAGTGATATTGGACGACCCACACTGAATGGTGTTGCATAGATACAGTCATGAACACATTCAATTGTGGTACCTTGTCGTTGTATCCTTAGACCAAGGAGTCTTTGTGATCGCTATAAAGTAAAGAAACGTGTTTGACTTGCTCCTAACGTTGTCCGTAACAAGACTACCATAACGGACAAGATTGGCACGGGGACAGATTGTATGAGTGATACGAAAGGCAGTTAAGTGATTTATCCCTCACATTACAGTATGAGATGGGTATCTACTTAGGCCACTCGATAGAGATTAACTGAAGGGAGAGCATGGCCATGCCAACGAACAACGGTAGGAGCAAGTCTTGTCTGTTATGGTAGTCTTGTTACGGACAACGTTAGGAGCAAGTCAAACGCGATTCTTTACTATATAGCAATCACAAAGACTCCTTGGTCACCCTCCATGCAGCCCAGCATTATACATGCCACGTCAATAGAGTCACTAGAGAGCTTTAGGGATGCATCTCTAGTGTCCCTTGTGGCTCCTACAGCCGGTTCTTTAGGGGGGAGTTGTGACTAGGACATATTCCTTGCGCTCGTGCTTGAGAACAATTCTCAAGTTTTGGTGAAGTCCAGAAAATTTATGCCATTGAGCTTGTCTTTCTCCAAGAGAGACCTTAATGACATGGAGTGTGTTTGGTTTGATGCCATTTATATCTATACGAAAAAAAAAAAAAATTTCTCATTAATAATATTGAAATTTAATTGAAGATCTTGTTCAAATCTCAACCATTAGATTCTAAGTCTTAGAATATGAACCAAGATCCTTTATTCACTTGATTGAAGTGAGCGGAGGCTCACTACTGTAAGCTTTTTTGTCCCCTAGTCCAACTGTATTAGTCTATAAATGTGTATATATTAATCATCATTTGCAATATATAAAAGCGGCATTATATTACTTATGTGTTGAAGTAATAAGTTAAGTCTGATCTGATATATGACCACCAAAGTAATAGAACCATATATCTGTACGGAACACACTTAACGGGTCCCTGGTCAAATATGCTTCAATGAAGCGACCAAGTATGAGGATGATTCTTTATGGTATAGTTCTATTTGCCACTAGGAGGGCTCCCGGAATCAGATCATTGATATCACTCGGGTGAGTGATATTGGACGAACCGCGCTGAATGGTGTTGCATAGTTACAGTCATGAACACATTCAATTGTGGTAGCTTGTCGGAGTATCCTTAGACAAAGGAGTCTTTGTGATCGCTATACAGTAAAGAACCGCGTTTAACTTGCTCCTAACGTTGTCTGTAACAAGACTACCATAACGGACAAGATTGGCACTGGGACGGATTGTATGAGTGATACGAAAAGCGGCTAAGGGATTTATCCCTCATACTACGGTATGAGATGGGTATCTGTTTAGGCCCCTCGATAGAGATTAACTGAAGGTAGAGCATGGCCATGCAAACGATACGGGGTATCAGTTTTCAGTAATCTCACAGATCGAGAAATAGAGATTAATTAAATAAGTGTGACGTCTCTATGCCTTATGATCAATCTAGATACCGGGCGATAAAGGGATAGCGACATGTACTACATGAGGTTGAATCGAATCACCGATCATCGTGTGAGTCGGATAAGCATAACGTCTTACTAGAGGCCACTTATGATGGATCGGGTAAAATGGAATTTTACACCGATCTGCCGACGTCGGCATGAGCCTAGAGGGTCACACACATAGGATATAGATTAGGAGAGACAAGGAAAGGTCGGAGACACTCAAGAGAGAGGTATGGACAAAACTGGACGTTTTGGGCCATGGATATGTGTAATGGGATGTGACATGCGAATCGAGAAAGACTAAGTCTTTCGTCGATGTCGTGTCAGACTTTGTACGATAAGTTCGGGGGTAAGTTTGACGCAGCACGGGACCTCATGGCCGATGCATTGGGCTTCGTGCTACGAGGCCCTAGTGGCCGGCCCAACCAAGGCTCAATAGTAGAGCAAACTATTGGTTAAATATGCACTAACTTTGGTTAAGTGGATGATGACTAGATATACACTAAACCTAATTCATGTTGGGTAAGTGTGATTAAAGGTCGCCACCCAATGACCATCATCATCTTCTCTTAACCCAACACACATCAATTCACAAACACAATATCCCACACCACTCACACACTTAACAAAATATCAAGACAAAATGGTGTGAGCTCCCTTTCTCTTCCCTCACATTCGGCCGAGACCTCCAAGAGCCTTCCTCTTGCTCTCTCTTGCTCTCTCTTCTATTCTAGTAAAGTAGAGGAGTGTAGGATCCTCAAGGGATCATCCTATCCGTGTGGACTTGGCTAGAGTTGAAGATCTGAAGCGTTCTTCAAACCGATTCGAACAACCCAAAGGTAAACTTGTGACTTTGGTTTTTCCTTGGAGTTTAATGGTTTTATGTTATTGGACAGTTCTTGGTGTTTATATATGTTGCTTTCGCTGCCATATGAGTTCTTGCTAGCCCCAAAGTTCCTATAGTGGTATTAGAGCACGGTTACCCTCTTAAATCTATGTTTAAATCGATTTCGATGTTTTTTTGGATGCCTTGTTGCTATAATATATTTATTTCTTGTTTATGGGTTTTATATGCCATGAAAATGAAGTTTTAAACATATTATCAAATCTGGAAATTTTCAAAAAAAATTGGATTTGTCGGGTTGCCGGAAACAGGACTCTCGGGGAGCCGGAAAAGGGGACCGGGCGGGGGCTTCGGCTTGCCAAAGCAGGGCTGGGCCGTGGCCATTAGATGGTCACGGTCATGTGCTCCCCCCGCTTCTGCCCCGGCACTGGCCAGAAAGTGGCCGAGGCCGGTGGTGGAGGCCCGACGTTTAGGGTTGCCAAACCCTAGCGCGTCGGTGCATAGGGGCTAGGCCCACTTGGTTTGGGCCCGGGTGGTTTGTTGCACGGTGTTTGATCCGTGGAACAAACCCGCAATCCAATGTTTTGAAAAATTTTAGATTTGAACGGTTTCGATAAACCTGAATTTTCAAAAAGGTATAGTTTCGATAAACCCGACCGAGCAACTTAGACATGAAAATTAAAACCGGAAATATATCTTGTTTGAAAATATGCTTGTATGATAACCGGAAATGCATGGTGCATAGATAGCCCAATAGCGTTTAATTATTTATCGCTTTTAAAACAGTCTGCAAACCGTTAGATTGTAACGTGTAAATTATTCTTTTATGCGGGATGCGAACCGCTAGTGATAAAGTGTAATTATTCTTTCATCCGGTCTACGAACCGAGTATTAATTGTAATTAATTTCTCAAGTCGAGAAGGATGGAAACCGAAAACGTTGACAATCTTGGAGGAAGTCCACGAGCTAGTGGGAGTGGCCTTAAGGGGTGATGACGAGAAGAGCTCATGAAATCTTTGTCTCATAGAATACTTAAGACCTTAGCTTGGGCTATTTATGCATATTTAACGCTTTAATGCATGCTAGAATTTATTTGAATGATAAATTTAAATGCAAGCATGCTTAGCTTATTTTATGCAAAGCTATCACCAACATGCAAAGATTAAAATCGGATTAATTGCTTGCATGTTAAAAGCGTTGTGAACCATCGTCGCACGGGTTGTGATGGATGTGTTCAAATTTGAAAACGACTTTGCACGGGTTGTAAATGACAGTTTCGAAGAAGATAATGTGAGATAAATTAGAAACATCATAACATGGGTAGTTGATGACGGTTTCCTAATTGTATCGAACATAACTGATTTAAACTCAACCAATCACAAATAATTTTAAGTCAAGTGAGACACCAACCCAAAATCATAAACTTGTATAGTTCTCCACTTTGTTGATGTCGTGCGCCTTAGCAGAGCATCTTCGAAACTGCGCTCTATATAAGTTTGTTAAGATTCTATCTAGATGTCGTGCGCCTTAGTGGAACATCTTTATCGGACTTTGCATACATGATTAGGTTGACTTAACTGCGATTCTCGACTAGGGTCGAGCCAGGGTGTCAGAAAGTGTTTGTCGTGTACTATCGTACAGACCCTGCCAAGAATTACACGAGTTGTAATTGGACCCAATTGCATGGGGTGTAATTGTATGCATGTCCTACCTATATAAGTGAATCGGAGCGGTGCGCCTTAGCGTACTTCGAATCATGAATCATGGGTCTTGGTTTTAGATTCTATTAATTTAGAATCGAGAGGTTGGAGTTTATTCAGGATCTTCTTAAATTTATTCAAATTTCTGATTAAATTGACTTTCCTCGTGTAGATTAACGGCAACCAATTCAATGAACTCGAACAGTTTTTCATTGAGGCATATCTTCGAAAAGGGTAAGCTCAATGGGACAAACTATCTGGACTGGGACAAGAACCTACGACTTGTGTTCAAGTTGGAGCCTATCCCTGTGGAGCCTATCCTTGTGGAGCCAGCACTCAACGCCCCAAGGGCCGTTAAGGATGCATACCAAAAGCACCTTAGCGACAATATCGACGTGGCGTGTGTGATGATGGGCGCTATGGAGCCGGAGCTACAGAAGCAGTTTATGGAACTGTCTGAGGACCCTAAAGCGATGATGTCGCAGATAAAGGTTATGTTCAAGGAAAATGCTCGACTCGAAAGATTCAGGATTTTCAAGGAACTCCTCGCCTGCAAAATGTGAGCAGGCAGTTCTGTAGGTCCACATGTCCTGAAAATGAAGGGACCTCTCGACGTCCTAACTCGACCATGAAGATGGTAGCCGATGTTGTTCTGCAATCCCTTTCTCATCCATATAATAGCTTCGTAATGAACTATTATATGCATGATATGGACAAGACCATGTCGGAGTTGCATCAAATGCTTGTACCGGCCGAGAAGAAAGGGAACTAGCTTCAAAGGTGGAGTTGATAAAGGTAAAGCCCCTATGCACTTTGTGTTAGGATTATGCTCTAGTCCAATGTAATTCCTTAATCTATATTGTAATTTACATCATTTTTCGATCTAATAAAAGGCATTATATTACTAATGTGTTGTAGTAGTATATCGAATGTCATTTGATCTATATCATTATGTGTATAACCACTTATAGTATATCTGTAGATCAGAAAGAATTGCATTCGATGAGTCCCTGATCAACTAAGCTTCTTCAGAAGCGATCAGTATGAGACCAACTCCTTGTGATCATGCTCTACTGATCATGGCAAAGTATGTGCCGGAGTTATATCATAGATATCATCAGGTCGATGATATCGGATAACCCGATTGTGAGTATGCAACATAGATCCTGTCATAAGATACTCACAGGTTGTAGCTTGTCATTATATCCTAAGACTAAAGAATCTTTGTGTGCACTGTGTAACGAATACCTGAGTTTGACCTAGTCTAACGTTACATGTAAAAGGGTAGCCATAACGGCTTTGATTGGCTTGGATATTAATTGCATTTGTGAACTCGAAAGGCGTCTGAGGGATTTATCACTTATACTCCGGTATGAGAAAGATATCCGTTTAGGCCACTTGATGAGTACGACTGAAGGAATAGCACAACCGTGCAGGTGATACCTTAGTATCAATTTTCATTCATCTCAGATATCAAGAAACAATTATTGATAAATTAGGGTGACGGTTCTATGCCTAATGATCAATCTAGATATCGGTTTGATAAAAGAGCTGTGACATGTATGATAACAAGTTATGTCAAATAATCGATAATTACGAACGTTGGGTAATCATAATGTCTTGCTAGATACCACTTATGATGGAAATGGTAAAATAGTAATTTTACCAGTCTGCCAACAGGTCGTGAGCCTAGAGGGTCACACGCTTTAAGTACAATATGTGACAAACAAGCTAGGATGGTAATTGGGAGAATCCGCTTTTCAATTTAGTCAAATTGAAAACGATTCGGTTGATTTCTGGCCTAGGTTTATTAATCAGACGGTTGAAGAAATCGAATTTGGGAGATTGGACTGGTTTAGCTAAACCATAATTAGAACTCAATTAAATGGGTTTTAATTTTGATTTGGCTAAATGGGCTTAAAGCCCATTTAGGATTTTAAGTCATGAATGGGGCATAATTGTGATTATGAGATTAAATGGGTAAATTGTGTAATTATCAAAATGATATTCAAAATCAGATTTTTGATAAATACACAATATATTTTTACCAAAAATATCTCAAATTTTCGGCAATCACTCTCCCATATTGGCCGACCCTCCCTCTCATCATTCCTCCATTTTCTTTTGTCCAATTCTTCATAATTTTCATTAGCAAGAGAGAGTGAAGAAATAAGATCCGTATGTTTTTCTATGATTCCCATGGTTAATTCATTCCGCTGCATGAAATTAATCTATGGAACCCATGGGAATCACTTTTAGTGGTATCAGAGCATGAGTTGTTTTGAGTTTAATTCCTTATGCATGATCTAATTTTTATTTTATGTTCTTATGTTCTTTGAATGAATATGCATGAAATTGAAAAAAAATCAGATTTAATTGTTTTTGAAAAATTGGAAAAATTAATTTATGGGGCTGTTTCGAGTAACCATGGCCGAGCCATGGCTAACCAGGGTCAAGACCCTTGGTGGACCATGAAATGCCCTAGGGCAGACAATGGTCGGAACCAAGGGCCGACATGGTCGCCTACGGGCGACCACAGTCTTCCCTCGCGGGCAACCAAGGTCTGCCCAAGGGGCGACCATGGAAACCCTCGCGGGCCACCATGGTTTTGCAACATGCGTGTTGCTAAGTTTTGGGTTGTAGTAAATGCGCCCCTGCGTGTCGTGATTTGTAATTTATTTATTTTAAATTTGTAATCACGAAGAACGACGCAAGATACAAGTCAAGAGGAAGACTCGAAGTTTTGAGGAGGCTCGAAGCCAGTGGGAGTCCAAATGCTATGTATGATTAGCTATCACTCAAATGCGAAGATTAAAAACCGGTATTTAATCAGACTTGCATTTAACCTGCTAAAGGATAATTTTTGCATGAATTTGCAATTGATGATTCCAGATTAAGATTGTATCGATATACAATCAGACTGTTATAATTCACTTAAACTCAAGTAATTACAAGTCAAGCGTGATACCATCCAAGTTTGTGCACTCAAAAGGGCTTTGACCTTATGGATGTCGGTACGCCTCCGCGTAACATTCATAGAGGAGAAGTCTGATGGGTAGTTCGTGTGGGTGTGTGCGCCTCCGCGTAGTAGCCACATTAGTTCTATCCATAGTTCAAGCTTGGTAGACTTGTCTACGATTGTCAGCTAAGGCTGACCTAGGGTATCAATATAGGGTATGCCACGTACTTACAGTACAAACCCTAGCCAGGAACTACATGGTCTTGTAGATGGATGTATTCCTACCTTGATGCTCTCAATTGGAGCAGTGAGCCTCCGTTCACTTCAATTGAGAGTATGATAGGATCCTGGTTCAGATTCTAATGTTAGAATCCGAAAGTGTTTTATAACTAAATCTCCAACTTCAATTTTAATTAATACTGATTAAAATTTTGTTTACTGTGTAGATATAGATGACAAACACGAATCATTCTTGTAATAGCGCGCTTAGGTCGCTAATCGAGCAGGATAAGCTTAACGGCGTAAACTTCCTCGATTGGGACCGGAACTTGAGACTCGTTTTCAAGAATGAACGTAAGGATTATATCCTTACCCAGGAACCACCTACTGAGCCAGCACTGAACGCCGCAAGGGCGCTAAGGGATACCTACCATAAGTTCCTTAGCGACCGGATCGACGTGTAGTGAATCATGATGGGCAGTATGGTGCCTGACTTGCAAAAGCAGTTCTTGGACATTTCCGATGATCCCTAGGCCTTAATGGCAGAGATCGAGAAAATGTTCAAAGAGAAAGCGTGTGTCAAAAGATACGACACTTTCATTGAACTGATATCTTGCAAGCTGAAGGTTGGAGCTCCTATCAGTCCCCATGTCCTTAAGATGAAACGTCTTTTGGAACACTTGACCAGACTCGGTCATCTTGTGCATAAGGAAATGTCTGCAGACTTTGTGCTACATTCACTTCCAGAGACATATCGTGATTTCGTTGGAAATTACAATATGCATGACATGGATAAGAATGTGACAGAGCTTCATGGTATGCTCGTGACTGCTGAAAAGAATTTCAAGGGCAAGTCCAAGGAGGTTCTTATGGTGAACAAGCAAGTAAGCTTCAAGAAAGCCAGCCTGGGCAAGGATAAGGCTCCTATGCACCTAGCGAAGAAGATTCGACAACCTAAGGGTCCAGCAGCTCCAAAGGCTGTTGAGAATCCTAAGAAGGATGTCGCCTGCTTCTATTGCCAAGGACAGGGGCACTGGAAGAAGGATTGTAAGAAACACAAGCAGTTTCTTAGGAAGAGTGGAGCTTCCACATCTTCAGGATCAGGTATATTTATTATTGAGCTCAATCTCAGTTTATCTACTTCAGATTCTTGGGTACTAGATACCGGTGCAGAATCTCACATTTGTGTTAATGTGCAGGCTCTGGGAAGTAGAAGAGACGTGGGCAGGGGCGAGGCGGACCTACGAGTTGGTGATGGCAATCAAGTCTTAACAACTGCAGTAGAAAACATTAGTCTCAGTTTGCCCAGTGGGCTAGTTTTAATTTTAAACAATGTTCATTGTGTACCTGCATTTCGCATGAATATTATTTCTGAATCCTTTCTTGACAAGGAAGGATATTCTTTTTCTATTGATAATGGAATATTCAATATTTTAAAGAATAATATATTTTATTGCAATGCATCGTTGGTTGGTGGTTTATATATTCTTAATATTCAAAACACTGACACTAGCTCAATTTATAACATAAGTAACAAAAGGGTTAAATCCGATGATTTAAAGCAGACTGTGATATGGCACTGCCGTTTAGGCCATATAGGACAGAAACGCATCTCAACACTTCACAAGTGTGGACTTCTAAGTCCGTTTGAATTCACTTCAAATGAGAGATGCGAGTCATGCCTTATGGGCAAAATGACAAAGGCACCTTTTGCCAGTTTAGGTGAAAGGGCTAGTGACTTATTAGGTCTCATACATTCCGATGTGTGTGGACCTATGAGCACTCAGGCCATAAGAGGTTTTCACTACTTCATTACATTTAATGATGACTTCATTAGATACGGGTATGTCTATCTTATGAGACATAAGTCGAAAACTTTTGACAAGTTCAAAGAGTTCCAGAACGAAGCACAAAACCAGCTTGTTAAAAGTATAAAAGCGCTTCGATCTGACCGAGGCGGTGAGTACTTGGACCATGAATTTCACAGTCATTTAAAAGAGTGTGGGATCCTCTCTGAATTGACTCCGCCTGGAACACCTCAGATGAATAGTGTATCCGAACGGAGAAATCGAACCTTGCTTGATATGGTTCGGTCAATGATGAGTCAGGCAGACCTCCCTATCTCCTTCTAAGGCTATGCCCTAGAGACGGTTGCATTCATTTTGAATCGGGCTCCTACAAAGGTAGTGGAAAGCACTCCATACGAAGTATGGAACGGGAAGAAACCCTTATTAGCTTTCCTTAAGATTTGGGGATGTGAAGCTTACGTCAAGCGTTTCTAGGTGATAAGCTCGAACCCAAATCAGATAAGTTTGTCTTTGTGGGGTACCCCAAGGAAACATGGGGGTACTATTTCTACAAACCCAACGAGAACAAAGTTTTTGTTGCTCGAAGAGGGGTATTTTTGGAAAAGGAATTTATTTCCAAAAATGCTAGTGGGAATGTCGTGCATCTTGAAGAAATTCAAGATGATACGGAACAACCCACTATGCCAGATGTAGAAATACATGAGCCAGAAAAAGGTCATTGATCAAGAACCAATCCCTACACCTATTCCAGAGGGTCCAAGAAGGTTTGAGAGATCTCGTCAAGTTCCCGTCATATATGGCTTTCTAGCCACTGAGGGAAATGACTTGATATTGGTGGATAAGGATGATCCAGAAATCTACAGACAAGCTTTGGCCAGTCCAGACTCCGGAAAATGGCAGAACGCCATGAGTGAGGAAATGAACTCCATGTATGACAACCAAGTCTGGTGCTTGGTGGATCAAACCACTGGGATAAAACACATCGGTTGTAAATGGGTCTATAAACTTACGACCGACATGGATGGAAAACCTCAGACCTATAAGGCTAGATTGGTTGCGAAAGGTTATCGTCAGATTGAAGGTATCGATTATGATGAAACCTTCTCACCAGTAGCCATGGTCAAATATATCTAGATTATTCTAGCCATAGCAGCATACTACGACTATGAGATATGTCAGATGGATATCAAAACCGCCTTCCTTAACGGGAACTTAAAAGATGATGTGTATATGACACAGCCTGAGGGTTTTGTTGATCCAGAGAATCCCGGAAAGATTTGTAAGTTGCTTAGATCCATTTATGGATTGAAGCAAGCTTCACAGAGTTGGAACC
This sequence comes from Geranium rotundifolium, assembly GCA_963920655.1. Classification (NCBI taxonomy): domain Eukaryota; kingdom Viridiplantae; phylum Streptophyta; class Magnoliopsida; order Geraniales; family Geraniaceae; genus Geranium; species Geranium rotundifolium. The sequence continues at coordinate 32,840,398 of OY987311.1, read as the reverse complement.
TTCGTTTTGATGAAGCCGTAAGGGAATTTGGTTTTTAAAAAAACGAAAGTGAACCTTGCGTATATAAGAAAGCGAGTGGGAGTAATATTGTATTCCTAGTGCTATATGTCGATGACATATTGATCATCGGGAATGACATCCCAACCTTGATTATGGTTAAAGCTTGGTTAGGGAAATGCTTCTCGATGAAGGACTTAGGTGATGCTGCTTTCATTCTGGGCATCCAGATCTACAGAGATCGACCCAAAAGAATATTTGGCCTAAGTCAAAGCACTTACATAGATAAGGTGTTGAGAAGATTCTCAATGCTTGATTCTAAGAAGGGATACATACCCACGCGGCATGGCATTAAGCTCAGCAAGCAATAGAGTCCTAAGACTTCTGATGAGCTAAGCAGGATGAGTAAGATCCCATATACTTCGGCTGTGGGAACCAACATGTATGCCATGATATGCACGAGACCGGAACCATGAGTGAGGAAATGAACTCCATGTATGACAACCAAGTCTGGTGCTTGGTGGATCAAACCACTGGGATAAAACCCATCGGTTGTAAATGGGTCTATAAACTTAAGACCGACATGGATGGAAAACCTCATACCTATAAGGCTAGATTGGTTGCGAAAGGTTATCGTCAGATTGAAGGTATCGATTATGATGAAACCTTCTCACCAGTAGCCATGGTCAAATATATCCAGATTATTCTAGCCATAGCAGCATACTACGACTATAAGATATGTCAGATGGATATCAAAACCGCCTTCCTTAACGGGAACTTAAAAGATGATGTGTATATGACACAGCCTGAGGGTTTTGTTGATCCAGAGAATCCCGGAAAGATTTGTAAGTTGCTTAGATCCATTTATGGATTGAAGCAAGCTTCACAGAATTGGAACCTTCGTTTTGATGAAGCCGTAAGGGAATTTGGTTTTTAAAAAAACGAAAGTGAACCTTGCGTATATAAGAAAGCGAGTGGGAGTAATATTGTATTCCTAGTGCTATATGTCGATGACATATTGATCATCGGGAATGACATCCCAACCTTGCTTATGGTTAAAGCTTGGTTAGGGAAATGCTTCTCGATGAAGGACTTAGGTGATGCTGCTTTCATTCTGGGCATCAAGATCTACAGAGATCGACCCAAAAGAATATTCGGCCTAAGTCAAAGCACTTACATAGATAAGATGTTGAGAAGATTCTCATTGCTTGATTCTAAGAAGGGATACATACCCACGCGGCATGGCATTAAGCTCAACAAGCAATAGAGTCCTAAGACTTCTGATGAGCTAAGCAGGATGAGTAAGATCCCATATGCTTCGGCTGTGGGAACCAACATGTATGCCATGATATGCACGAGACCGGACGTCTCGTTCGCACTAAGCTGTACCAGCAGATATCAGGCTAATCTAGGCCAGGAGCACTGGATTGCTGTCAAGAGTATCCTCAAATATCTGAGGAGAACTAAGGACGCATTCCTAGTGTGTGGTCAGAAGGATGGAGAACTAGCAGTCAAAGGATATGTTGATGCTAGTTTTCAGACAAATCTTGATGATTTCATATCTCAGGCAGTATTTGTATTCGTGTTAAATGGTGGAGCATTCAGATGGAAGAGCTTCAAGGAAGCCACAACTGCCGATTCTACAACAGAGGCTGAATACATAGCTGCAGCAGAAGCAGCTAAGGAAGTCGTATGGGTTAGAAGCTTTCTAACTGGATTAGATGTAATGCCGCGAACGTCTGATCTGGTAAACTTGTTGTGTGACAACACGGGGCCATAGAATTAGCTCAAGAGCCCAGATTCCACAACAGAACTAAACACATACAGAGGAAGTATCACATTATCAGGGAGTATATCGATAATGGTGATGTGGAGATGACTTATGTACCGACTAATGTTAACGTTGCTGATCTCTTGACGAAGGCTGTACCGCAGCCCAAGCATGATGAACATGTGAAGTCTATGTGGGTAGATTGGAACTTAGGTTGGAACTAGGGGCAAGTGGGAGATTGTAAGGATTATGCCCTAGTCCATTGTAATTCCTCAATCTATATTGTAATGTACATCATTTTTTGATCTATTAAAAGGCATTATATTACTAATGTGTTGTAGTAGTATATCGAGAGTAATTTGATCTATGTCATTATGTGTATAACCACTTACAGTAGAACTGTAGATCAGAAAGAATTGCATTCGATGAGTCCCTGATCAGCTAAGCTTCTTCAAAAGCGATCACTATGAGAACAACTCCTTGTGATCATGCTCTACTGATCATGGCAAAGTATGTGCCGGAGTTATATCATAGATATCATCAGGTCGATGATATCGGATAACCCGATTGTGAGTATGCAACATAGATCCTGTCATGAGATACTCACAGATTGTAGCTTGTCATTATATCTTAAGACTAAAGAATCTTTGTGTGCACTATGTAACGAATACCTGAGTTTGACCTAGTCTAACGTTACCTGTAAAAGGGTAGCCATAACGGCTTTGATTGGCTTGGATATTAATTGCATTTGTGAACTCGAAAGGTGTCTGAGGGATTTATCACTCATACTCCGGTATGAGAAAGATATCCGTTTAGGCCACTTGATGAGTATGACTGAAGGAATAGCACGGTCGTGCAGGTGATCCTTAGTATCAGTTTTCAGTCATCTCAGATATCAAGAAACAGTGATTGATGAATTAGGGTGACGGTTCTATGCCTATTGATAAAAGGACAGTGACATGTACGATAACAGGTTAAGTCGAATAAATTAGGGTGACGGTTCTATGCTATTGATCAATCTGGATATCGGTTTGATAAAAGGACAGTGACATGTACGATAACAGGTTAAGTCGAATAGTCGATAATTACGACCGTTGGGTAATCATAATGTCTTGCTAGAGACCACTTATGATGGAAAGGATAAAATAGTAATTTTACCAGTCTGCCAACGGGTCGTGAGCCTAGAAGGTCACACGCTTTAAGTACAATATGTGACAAACAAGCTTGGATGGTAATTGGGAGAATCGCTTTTCAATTTAGTCAAATTGAAAATGATTCGGTTGATTTCTGGCCTAGGTTTATTAACCAGACGGTTGAAGAAATCGAATTAGGGAGATTGGACCGGTTTAGCTAAACCATAATTAGAACTCAATTAAATGTGTTTTAATTTTAATTTGGCTAAATGGGCTTAAAGCCCATTTAGTGTTTTAAATCATGAATTGGGCATAATTGTGATTATGAGATTAAATAGGTAAATTGTGTAATTATCAAAATGATATTCAAAATCAGTTTTTGATAAATACACAATATTTTTCTTACCAAAAATATCTTAAATTTTTGGCAATCACTCCCCCCTCTCTCCCATATTGGCCGACCCTCCCTCTCATCATTCCTCCTTTGCCTTTTGTCTAATTCTTCATAATTTTCATTAGCAAGAGAGAGTGAAGAAACCTCCCAAGGTAATGTGCTTGTGTGGACTTGCTAGAGAAACACTACACTTGTGTTTTTGCATCGATTATAGGTATAATTTGGAAAGGTTACATGTATGCTGAATTTCTCAATAAGATCTGTATGTTTTTCTATGATTCATATGGTTAATTCATTCCGCTGCATGAAATTAATCTATGGAACCCATGGGAATCACTTTCACTTGGCGGGAAAGATGAGACTACCTTTATTTCCTAGACCTTCTAAAGTTGGGGAGGCGAAGAAGAAAAAGGAAGCAATTTGCTTCTACTGCCAGCAGCCCAGTCACTGGAAAAGAGACTGCAGAAAGTTCCAGGATGATCAGAAGAAGGGCGGCGGGGCCGCGTCTTCCTCAGGTATTTTCTTACCCATCCTAAGCCCCAGTCACTTTCCCCTAGTTCCAATCTAAGCCTCAGTCTATACTCATTGACCTCACATGCTTTTCGTGATTAGGTTGAGGAAGAGCCTTGGTCAAAGGGTCAGCTGTGTTATCATCTGTTGCAACGTAAGTGATCTTCATATCACCCCTCTCGATGATTTCTCGTATTAGGTGATATTTTCTAAGTACATGTTTGGATGTGTTATGTACTCTAGGCTCTTTAGCTTGCGCAATGGCCCCTGTGTTGTCACAATATAAGCTTACTGGATCAGACGAATTTGGCATTACGCCTAATCCAGTTAGAAAGCTCCTGATCCATATAGCCTCCTTTGCTGCTTCCGAGGCAGCAATGTACTCAGATTCCGTTGTAGAGTCAGATGTGGAATCCTGATTCTTGCTCTTCCAGCTAAAAGCTCCTCCATTCAACATGAACACATATCCAGAATGACTTTTATAGTCATCAGGATCCGTCTGGAAACTAGCGTCAACAAAACCTTTGACGACTAGTTCATCATCTTCTCTTCCCCCATAAATAAGAAAATCGTCCTTGTTTCTCCTCAAGTATTTGAGGATTTCCTTGACCGCAATCCAATGTTCCTCACCGGGGTTGGAATGATGCCTACTGGTACAGCTTAAGGCAAACGAGATGTCCGGTCTCGTACATATCATGGCATACATGATGGATCCAATAGCCGAAGCGTATGGAATTCCACTCATTCTTTTCAGCTTATCAGTCGTCACCGGACACTGAGTCTTGCTTACTCTTATGTCATGATTGATGGGTAAGAATCCTTTCTTGGCATCAAGCATTGAGAATCTTCTCAACACTTTGTCTATGTAGGTGCTCTGACTTAAATCCAGACCCCCTTGGTGCGATCTCTCCATATCTTGATACCCGAGATGTAAGAGGCTTCGCCTAAGTATTTCATTGCGAAACACTCACCTAACCAAGCCTTTGTTAAGTGCAAGGTTGGAATGTCGTTTCCAATCAGGAATATGTCGTCAACATATAGCACCAAAAAGACTTTCTTACTTCCATCCTCCCTTTTGTAAACGCAAGGTTCATCATCGTTCTTGATAAAGCCGAACTGTTTCAGAGCTTGATCAAAACGTTGATTCCAACTCCTCGAAGCTTGCTTCAATCCATAAATGAACTTGAGCAACTTACAAATCTTTCCCTTATTCTTTGGATCTACAAAACCTTTAGGATGTATCATATAAACGTCCTCAGTTAAGTTCTCATTAAGGAAGGCGGTTTTGACATCCATCTGCCATATCTCGTAGTCATGATATGCTGTGATGGAAAGAAGAATTTGGATAGATTTGACCATAGCCACTGGAGAAAAGGTTTCCTCATAGTCAATCCCTTGAATTTGTCTATAACCTTTTGCTACCATACGTGCTTTATAGGTCTAAGGATTGCCATCCATGTCTGTCTTCTTCTTGAAGACCCATTTACAACTAATGGTTTTTATGTAGGGTTTTGGAGCGTTCTTTAACATCGAGATAGCGGAAGCATTTAACAAAAGCAACTCCAAACCTTGTCCAAGAACATGAACCATTAAATCCCAATGCAAAGTTTATTCCACAAGAAATTTACCTTTAAGTCTTTGTTGAATCGATAAAGAAGAACTTTGTGATCTTCTTCTCTAGAGCAAGTCCACACCAAGAGGATGATCTTCAAGAGTTACACTTAATGCCTACTAGAACAATTAAGTGAAAAACAAGAGAGCAAAAGAGAGAGAGCTATAAGGGTGGCCGGCCAAAAGGAGAGAGAGAGAGAGAGGATGTGTGAGTTATGAGAGTGTGTAATTAATTACAAGATATTTCTCTACTTCATCAATCTCATAAGCATGGGTCTAAAAGGTGAAAGCATGGGTTAAAGGTGTCATTTGCCCATACCCCTTAAATCACTCACCTCTTAATCAACAATCACCAACTAAGCATGGTGTGTTGTGGCCCCACCCTTGGACCAACCAAAGTGGCCGGCCATGTTGGGCTTATTGGGCCCAAAATGGGCCCTTGTTGGGCCGGTCACGTGACCTCATGGGCCGAGCCCAATGGGCTCGCCCATGTGGTTTCGTGCCGTGTCCAAAAAGTCGCCCGACCCTTTTTGTCGTTACTTATCAAACAAAGTCTGACGCGACATCGACGAAAAATCTCAGTTTTCTCGATTCGCTAATTATTCTCTCAAACCGAACCTATGGCCCAAAACCTTCAGTTTTGTCCATGTATTGCTCCTCAAGAAACGTTAAGGTTTCCTTGTCTCAATTTATCCGTCTTGTATGTGTGTGAACCTCCAGGCTCATGCCACCGTTGGCAGATCGGCACAAAAAATCTCTCTTGTCCGATCCATCATAAGTAGTCTCTAGTAAGACGTTATGATTACCCAAGGTGCATGATGATCGATAATTCGATTTCACCTTGTGCATACAAGTCACTATCCTATTATCACTAGATATCCCGATTGATCACAAGGCATATAGTCGTCATCCTTGTTCAATCAATCATTGTTACTTGATATGTGAGATGGTTGAGAACTGATAACCCGTATCACTGGCATGGCCATGCTCTTTCTCTCAGTCACTCTCGATCAAGAGGCCTTTAACGGATATCTTTCCCATACCGTAGTACGAGGGATAAATCCCTTAGCCGTCTTTCGTGTCACTCATGCAATCCGTTCCGCCACCCAATCATGCCCGTTATTGCAATCCTGTTACGGAAAGCGTTAAGCGCAAGTTAAAGTCGCACGTACATTGCATAGCGATCACAAAGACTCCTTGGTCTAAGGATATCGTGACAAGCTATCGCATTTGAATATGTTCATGGCTTAATCTACGAAACATTATTCAAACCGGGTCGTCCGATATCAATCACCTCATGATATCTATGATATGATTCTGGGATCCCTCATCCCTATGACAAGTAGAACTATGTCATTGAGAACCATCCTCATACTAGTCGCTTCTATTGAAGCGTATATTGACCAGGGACTCGTTAAGTGTGATCCGTACAGATTTATGGTTCTACTACTTTAGTGGTCATCAATCAGATCATGCTTACCATATTACTTCAACACATAAGTAATACAAAGCCGTTTTATTTATTACAAACGATGATAATTATACATAGACATTTATATACTACTAGCAATTGGACAAGAGCACAAAAATGCTATCATTTTACACCAGTGATTGGATCAATCAAGCTCCAGGCTTGATTATCGTACATGGATTGCATTTCCTCCCTCATGGCTCCCAGCCATTTCTCGGAGTCGGTACTGTCCACGGCTTCTCGAAAGGTGGTGGGTTCATTATCTTGATCCACCAATACTAGTTCATCACCTTGAGTCACACAAAACCCGTATCTCACAGGTGGATGACTGGTCCATTCAGACTGCCTTGGACCGTCCTGAAGAACTGCAGTGATCGGTTCCTGCTCTACTACCTGCTCTGGCTCCATATCTTCTACTGGGCTTTCAGGTGGTTCCTGAGAAGCTACATCCTCTGGAATTTCATCCATATGGTAAATAGAACTATACCATAAAGAATCATGCTCATACTTGGTCGCTTCATTGAAGCATATTTGACCAGGGACCCGTTAAGTGTGATTTGTACGGATATATGGTTCTACTACTTTTGTGGACATATATCAGATCATACTTAACCTATTACTTCAACACATAAGTAATAATGCCGATTTTATATATTGCAAATGATGATTAATATATACAGACATTTACAGACTAATACAATTGAACTAGAGCACAAAAATGGTTACAGTAAATGGATTTGTTTGGTAAAGGTTGGGTTTAAATTCTATCTAGAGATAGTGGAATTAACAACACCTATAGGTTCCCAAAACTGAAAATTAGAAGAATTCATAGAGTTTATTGATTTTCAGTTTGGTTAAATCATGAACAGGGATACCTTGGTTGTCTTAAACTATTCTTATACCTTTTATTACTCGGGGGGAGTTTTAGGTGTTTTTGGAATTCTCATTTTAAGAACTTTGTTGTTATACATGATTTTGCGTTTAATTTTGCGTATACAGAGGCGAGGGTGAGGAAGAGGAGGGGCGGCGGAGGAAGAGGAGGAGAGGAGGGAGGTGGAAAGATTGACATTCACTTGAAAATTTGATGAATAGTTGAGGGTAATTTCGTCTTTTCACATAATTTAAATTGGACCAGATTAGACCATATTTAATTTTGGTTCAATTTCAAGAGTAGTTTAAGTATTTTTAGTATTTTAAGAGTAACGTGTCCCAAAATGTAATTTAGGGTAGTGAAAAAAAGAAGAGAAAAGTGTATATTCAGGTGCACAAAAATGTAATTTTCCCTAATTTCAAACACTCAATCTTGACTAGTTTCCATGATAAATCCACAATGAACAAATCAAATGTTACAGAATTTGGGTCTTAACTTTTAGCATCTTATCTTTCTGCACATCCCTACAAAACACAAACCAGAACCTGCATGTATATAATCAGAGCCATTGCCTGCACAATACACACTCAAGATTAGATTTATTGTTCATGACAAGATTCAATACTCCTTAAATATCTGAAAATGCAACTGCATGCTTTCCTCATTCACCTGCATGTTTCTATCAAAATACAATGACAGAAACTTAACCATTTCACACCAATAAATCAATCTTAGCCCGAAGATCAGCAGTCACTCATAAAAAATTGCCGGAAGTAACACAGATGCTCCATTTTTCAGAAGTCAAACAAGAAAAACCCATATAAATGATCTTAACCATTCTGAGAACCAAAAAATATAGAAAATACACAAGATAAGCTTTTACATCACCTAATTCACTCAAAGAACTTATCTCCAATAATCAGTTAACACATAAAACAGCTATCATATTAACTTTTCCATATATGAACATGACCTCACGACAAAAAAAAATGCAAGAAATACTAAGAAACCGACAAAATTAGAAGACGACAAGCACATTAATCACCTAATTCATGACTAGCAAAATTCTCATCCTAATAATCAATACCATGCAATGCATAAAATCACAGCAATCCTTTCAACTTTTCCATATATGGCTAAGAACTCAGCAAATGCTAGATATAATAACAACCATGTTCATCTTGGACTTGCAGTAGAGAAAAATGAAAGCATATCCATGAAATATGATCTTATATTCATATCCAATAAGTTGTTCTTACCAGAAACCCTATCAACCATTAAAGTTTCCGACCCTATAGCTATTTCAAGATAATAGCTAGTCATTCACCAATGAACCATATCAACATACAAGTCAAAATCCTAATTTGTAAACTATTCTGCAATAAAACAATCACACCACAACATCTACTCCATTCTAATGTGTAAAATGAAAACCAGAGAATCATGAAACATGCATAAATCATGTTTACATTCGAATGTAAAAAAACTAAGCACACATTTGCATTGCGTCTGTGCATCCCAGTCCCTCACCATTCAACATTCTCTCTAACCCAACCCAATGATTCATTAAATGCAAACAAAACTTCAATACATAGTTTCTCAGTTGATAAACATGTTCTCTCCTACCTAAGCATAACATCATGATTCAATTTGAAGGAGCATGAGATTCACACAACTCCAAGTTCATACAAGCTCAACTCATGCAAAACAACTTAAATGCCATAAATAATTACATGAAAATGAAGATCAACACTTAAATCGATATACATTCATCGAAGAGTTGTAGCAAGCAAAATCACTACAAAGCCACATGGATCTTGACGACGACGACGACCTCGTCGGCGAATCCGCAGAGCTGATCGAGCGTTGAATCAATCTGCTTCCTCAAAAACGTCGTTGGAGAGAGGTCTGATTTCCAGAGCCACTAATGCCCAACCATCCTGTCATCGTAGGGGTTCGAAATCGTGCCCTTCTGGAGCTCCTCCATGGCCCTGAACGCGTCCCGGAGCCGAGGCTCATCTCGGCGAAGAACTCGTCGGTGAAGCCAATCCGACTCACGAGGTACAGCCCAAGCTCCTCCCCGCATTTTTGAACTACCGCACAAACCGCCGCTCCATGGCCCAAGATCGGACTAGATCAGCGGCGACGAGTAGAGTAGGAGAGGAATTGAGATCAGTGATAGTCTATCGATTGTGAATGCAGATCACCGAAAAGAAGGAAGGCGGAGGCATCCTGAAGGAGGGAATGAGTGGAGGGCATAATTACTAATAGGGATAATGACACTTTGGTACACTTAACTATAGCGAAATGACACTTTCATAACCTAACTATTTTTGTCTCTTTTTTAGTATCCTAACAAATTTTTTGTGACAATTATGTTAAAATGACTAAAATACCTCTGATTTAAGAAATCAAAATAAAACTAGTCCAATATGATTTATCAAACCATATTTGAAATGGTTCAAATTTAATTTTATATTTTCGGGCATAATTGTATTTGCATCTTAAGTACAAATCAAATTGAATCAGAGATAAAAAAAAATGAACAAATTCAATTTATAATTTCTTACACCAAGGGTAGTTTAGGTATTTTAAACATTTTAGAGATAGGTTGTCACAAAAAAATTGTTAGGGTACTAAAAAAGAGAGAAAATAGTTAAGGTATGAAAGTGTCATTTCGCTATAGTTAGGTGTATCAAATTGTCATTATCCCTTACTAATATGTCATTTCTAATATTTACTGAATAAAATTTGAGACGAAAATAGTTAATAATGATAACCATTGATAAAAGGGAAAATTGCAAAAAATGTATTATATGAAATCACGGTTAACTATTATATTTGCATTAAGCCACGATTAACTTAATTTTTTATAGAAAGGGTGTACAATTGTTAATTTGATTGTTAAAAGACCAAACTAACCTCATAATATATGTGTAATTACCCAATTAACCTCTCTAATTCTACTGGTGAACAAAATCCATTTATATTACAGGTCTTTTGCACCTAAGAATCATAAAGCTTCATCAACCCTTCCATTCATGTAATGACCATTCACAATCAAACTACATATCTCTGTGCCAATCTCAAAACCTCCTCTTTCCATTTCTTTTAGCAACCCAATTGCAACACTCACATTTCCCTTCTCGCATAAACTCAAATTCACATATCAAAAAGTGATAATGTGACTATGTTTGGCTCATACCCACATTTAGCAATGGCTCCTATTAGAAAGAATCCATAACCGGCTTGCTTCAATTGACAACAAGAATTTATGGCAATGATGAAAGTTGGGAAATTACAAGGAAGATGAAGCATTACCCATTTCTCTGAACAAAGAGAGCACCGTGGAGTGATGCCCCATTTTGCTAAGAAAAACGAGGAGCTTACTGAAATTCGAGATTAAGGGAAAGGGTTTGGTTTCAATTAGTTGACGAAAATATGAGAGGGTGTGGATGATCTGAGAATAGCAAAGTAAGGGACACAATACTTCTAGCTTCGACGGATACGGATCCAGCGCTGGTGGTGGCGGGAGCTCCGCTGCAAGATCTCCGCACCACCACCATCGTCGTCGTTGGTACTTGGTACTTGCGCTGATACCCTTGCCTTCTCTCTTAGCACCACCAATCCAATTTACGGTTAACAAATAAGATCCAAATTCTAGAGAAGGGTTCTTTAAATCTTATAAAAGGGTAATATAGGTATTACTTAATAATTATAAGGGAAAATGTCACTTAGCTCCCTCGTGGTTTACACGTTTTTCACTTAGCTCCCTCGCCCGAAAATACATTATGAGAGCCCCCTGAAGTTTCAAAAATTCTCACAGAACCCTAACACCGTTAGTTTTGGTCAAAAGTCAACTCTTTTTGTAAGAATGACAAACATATCCTTTTGAGAGTTTTCACTTACCTCCCTCGTGGTTTTTTCACTTAACTCCCTTTAGTATTGTCACCGCCCACGACCCCCACGCGCCGCCAACGACGACGGCAACGGCACGGCAGGCATCGGCAATCTGTTCGGCCTCCAGGAACCTCGCCTCAACCCTCCCTCGGCTAACCCATCGCCTCCAGAAGCCGGAGATCGACGTCTATTGGAGAGGAATCGCACTTCGTCTGCGAGGCCGAGCAGGCCATCAGCAGCTTGGCAAGGAAGGGGATCGACGCCAGCATCTATGCCCGCCAGCTCATGACCAGCGCCGCCGTGCTCCTAAACGGTTGGTCGGGGTCGAGACCGACCCGATGAACGTGGCATATGACTCCTCCACGACGGCGCAGGGCTCCTCCACCGCCTGCATCGTCGCGCTCGATGGCGACTGTCTCCGCGTGGCCAACGTCGGCGACGTCGAGTTCTAGATCTTCCAGGAGAACCGGTGCGGGTTCGTGTCTCCAGTCCAGCAACACCGGTTCAACTGCCCCTTCCAGTTGGGGAACGCCGAGAGTAGTGACCGGCCGAGTGCCACCGCAGAGATGGAGTGCGTGGTGGAGGTCTGCGACGTTGTCGTTCTCGCGACCGATAGGTTGCTGGACTGATGGACATAATTGGGGGTTAGAGATGGCCGGACGGAGTCGCCAGAGGTGGAGCTCGCCGGAGGTGGAGGTGGAGGAGAAGGGGTGGCCGGACAGAGAGTCGGAGACGAGGCCGGCCGAAGTGTGATGAACAGTGAAGCAATGGCATTAGTTTGAAAATTGAATGGTGAGCTGAGGGTATTTTGAACTTTTAATGACAAAATAACACCGTTAGGGCTCTGTGAGAATTTTGAAAAATTCGGAGGCCTCTCAGAACATATTTTTCAGGCGAGGGAGTTAAGTGAAAAACGTGTAAACCCCAAGAGAGCTAAGTGACATTTTCCCTAATTATAACCGCGTGAGCAACACATGACAATTTTATACACCATTCCTTTTTTTTAACCCCAGTGCTATGAAAAGTAAGTTCACGTGGTATAATGCAAAAAAATATAATTAACTGTAAGTTTATGCAAAAAGTGTACAATTTACCATAACTTTTTGCAATTTCCCCTTGACAAAATTTCATCCAAAGGTCAAATGTGGTTCCTAAATTTTTATTTGAATGATGGTTTCTAAGGGAGTGCATCCCTATAATATAACCCATATAGAAGCTAAGAGAATCAATTTCCTCTTTCCCAGAAAACTAGAGCTGTAAATCAGTTCATATATAACTGTTTCAAAACATAAGTCTAACAAACACAAGGGCTAAAGGAATGTACCTCGTGATCGCATCATCATTTTTATAGCTATTTACAAGACTGTCTAAATTTACAGACTTTGTATCCAAGATTATTTTGAATATTCCATTCACTGGACCCATAACACTGTCCATTGTGCATACTAATATACCCAAGAAGTAGACACATCTAATGCATGCAGGTAATGTTACATGTACATGGAATTTCCTACTATTGTGTTCCGCCTTTGGCCTTCCCTATATATGCCTCAAATCTTCAGTCTTCATGTGCGCACCACCCCCCCACCCCCCACTGGTCCCCAAGTCCTCTGAGCATATATTGGGGTACATACAAAGAACCTAAATTAACTCGTGTTTAATGCCCGTCAAGACTGTAAATTCCCCACTACTCATTGGAGCACAGAAAGTACATCCCATCAGCTTAAATCAAAACCAGCTTCTGCATTGATTGCATATAGCAACTTCATCTCCAGTTGCTCTTTGCTGTAGTCAAAAAATGACAATTAAATATTAACAGAAAAAGATGCAAACATGAAATATAGACTCGAGACAGCAGAGACAACATCGGTAAAAGACAAAATCAATTAACATAAAATATAAACAATCCTTGGGTGTCCTGATTGTAAGGCAGAGTATTAAGATGAAGCATGAATGTCAACGAAGATAAAACATTTGAAATAAATCATGGCACTTCTACAGCAACTAAAATGTTTCCAAGACAAAATTGGGGTCAGCTAAATTAATCCTCTAGCAAAACTCAAATCATATATTTGACTCGTATTATCCTTCACTCCATCATATCTCTATTGTTATCTCCTCCGATGGGCATGTCCCATCCACCTTAAACAACGTTCTCTCTGTCAATCTAGTGGCTAGGTTTGAATTCAAATGATGAGGTATGATTATGGGCATATATCTGATATCAAGGTCCTATATAAGGCAAAGGAAACAGTATGAGAAAATCAACAAACACAGATATTCCACTACTCTCCCTCTCAAGTTCTCAGTTCGATTGACACTCTTGTCTTCTCTTTTATTGATGATACCCCAATTCTTACTCTAATAACACCATTTTTAATTCCACCCTCAGCTTTACCACGCATCCTCCACCTACGTGTTTGCATCTCTGCTACCCCCATCTTATGAATTTGCATCCTTTTCTAAATCCAATATCAGGCACCACACAACATTACTGGTCTTATACCTAATGCAACTTTCCTTTCAAACAAGGGATATTCTCTTCTGGGTGGAAAAACCCTGGAACTCTCCTCCACTTCGACTACCCTGCATCAATCATATTTCTAGAATCCTCTTCAATTTACCCCTTGATTCGGAACTATCTACCCAAGATACACTTAAAATAATCACTTCGATTATTTCCTTGTCTTCTAGCATACCTGAACTTCACCTCACACTTCTACTCTTGCTAAAATTGTAATCCACGGTTTTTGTTCTACTTATCCTAAATCCTTAATTCTACAGTTTCTCTCCACCCTTGATAGCCCAAAATTATACTGTAGACAAATATTTAAATCCAGGAAAACAGACAGATATAATATCTGACGCACACTATGGACAACTTATTGCATATGCTAACAGAGTTGCTGGGCATTCAAACATGCCAGCATTCTCATTCTCATTTCTGTACTTTTACTTAATGATAAGCAGTCCAGTGTCAATGGTAAACTTCAGAAAAGAATCATATTCCTCCCATTGAAACCAAAGGATGGTTGTACACAGACAAACCTTCTATATGGTGGAAGTTTCAAAAGATTCATGCAAGTAGCTGATGTGGGTAATCTATCAAGAGCTTCATCATTAGCAGTCCCTGCAGTCCTGTGAAGAGTCAAGAAATTTCCGCTCTACATTAGGTATAAAATCTTGATTGAAACAATCATTTAAATCTATTTCAGCATTCATTCTTATTATATTAAAATTAGTATCAATGTCACCTTTGTATGCAAAATATAGGCTCGAGATATTTGAAGCCAAGAAGTGGTCCACGAGAGCAGCCAGTAGTAAACCTGAAAAGAATTAGCTTAACTATTTTCCTTCCATGGTTCATGTCATTATGTTTTCAGCTAAAAATATTCCAATAGAACCCAAGAACACCTAGAAACAATAGAAGGTCCTAACTATAGATAACTTGGAACTCACTTCAGAAATTTCTTTTGATTCTCCAGCGAAAAGTTTTTCAGAACCTCCCAGAACATCTGGATGACATGGTGGTCCTGCCACAAAGTAATAATATAATAATAATAATAATAGTAGTAGTAGTAGTAGTAGTAGTAGTAGAAGTTTGAAATTTTCTCTGGCAGTCTATCAAGGTTAGGTAAAGCTTCTCTGAAAGCAACTGGGTGTAGATCGGTCTAAAAGGTTGACAGAGAATGCTTTATATTTTCCATCCTCAGAAGGCCAAGGACTATAATGCATAAATGGGGAATACAAATCCAAGTATTGAAGGATTTAGACATTAATGCAATAGCACTAACTGGAAGTATACATCATTTTAACAAGAAAGAAAGAGAACATTCCAATGCAAGATCAGCACTACTAAAATGCCATAAAGCCCTGAACAGGCATATTCCATATACTACAAATTAAAAATCTTACTGTATGATAACCACCCGCATAATTTGTGTTGACCCGCAAATCATCAACATCCAAGGAGTCAAGTGAGCCTGATATCAGAAGCTGTAAAGACGTGTTAAAAATATGGATAACCTCAGAAACAACAAATGAACTCCAGTCTAGCTTTGGTTGTCTTTCAACATCCAGAATAAGAACAAGCCTCTAGCCAATCAAAAATAAAAGAACAAGCCTCTAAAATATGATATATTTATGTAGATGGATCAAAAACATAATCGTTTGATTAGTGTAGCTGTAAGATCACAAAATGAAACATAATGTTAGATAATAATGACGATAAAAAGTTCAAAGATATATCTAAAAGTATATATGTAGAAAGGACTAGGAAGGTAAGGCAACATGGGGTTATATTATACTCTTACCGTTGAATGATAAATATTGTAAAGGCTTACATTGAAGCACCTTTTTATGTGAAGGGATTAAGTCAAAAGTACATTAAGTACTGAAATGTGAAAGACTTCAAATAAGCTTAAACACAATTAGACTTTAAAATTGTACATGCTAATGTTACAAATGCAAAATGGCTCGTCCTCTGCTGCCCAGAGTTCCTTCATATACAATATACCTGAAGAAAGCTTAATGCCCTGACATACATATAAACTAGCCATAATGTAATTATATATCCTCGTTATAGAAGTAAACAGGTATGTCCATACAAGTGAACTGAAGTAGAATAATAACCTGAAGTTCATGCTCATTAAACATATCAATCCAATCTTTGGGTATCAGTTGTTGAAATCCCCTCAAAAAATGAGAACTTTGTTGGCGTATCTGAAAGTAACATCATGTCATAATGTTATGGTTACACAGAGAAGACAAACTAAAATGAATAGAAGCGAAGATGTACTACCTGAAAATTCAAACGGTGATTGGCAACAAGATGAATAAATGTAATGACATTCTCATTAGTAACATGTATATCTTTTCCTCCAGATAGTAGTTCTTCCTCTGTTTGCTCCCCATATTCGTTATTTACAATTACAAAGTATAGCTCTAACTCCGAGATATCGCCTTCAAAATGCTGCACATTACATAATGAATGATGAAAAGGTAATAACTACTAAGGTTTAAAATGTAACACAAATTGATAAAAAAAATAACAAAAAAGGAAAATACTAATGTTAAACCATATATAGATTTATTTATTGCATATGAGTGAGCTGAGCTACATGAAAAGTGGCTCAGCTGGAGTTCTTTTGAGATCTGCTCATGCTGAGCTAGAGCTTGGATATGAAATTTGCTTGTAATACATGAGCGTTACCAAGCTTGATTTAACTCAAGGCTAGATGATTTCTAAATGATACAAGTTTGAGTTTTAAGATCATCTCGTTTTATTTGTACTTACACCAGTTGGACCCTATCAAGAGATATCATTATATCTACTACAATAAAACAAGAAAGACAATATAGGGGGGATACTCGTTCTACTTCGACCACTATTTCTAACAGTTTCTAAATTATTTTATGGTAAAATGGGTTTTAGTTGTGTCCAGTCCATACTATCTTTCACGAAGTCGACAGGCTGTTAGTCCCATTTATTTTTTAGTGAGGCCTTACATGATAAAGACCCCCACTGGTGCTCATATTGCAAATCGCACCATTGTCCTCCTTCCCATCCACGTTCATCAAATATAAAGGTAAATTAAAAAATTGAGGAAGGAGATGAAAACATTACCTTCAAAAATATAAGATGGCGGTATAATTCTGGGTCCAAGGAAGGCAAGTCGTTCAAATAGTTATACCTTATCAAGGCCAAAAACAATATCAGCACAACAATAAGAGACTTCAGTTTTATTGGGCATGCTTAGCACTAACAATCACATATCATCAAATGATTCAACATCACAGAAATATTTAACAATCACACAGATGAAACTGGTAAAGCACTTGAAATTGGGTCCTAGTGACCAGGGTTCGCGCCCCAACAGTGGCATCTTAATTTTCCAATCTATATTGGGCCTATCTCTACAACCAATATTGGGTCAAGCCGCAAAAATTTAGAGCCCCCTTCTTCATAATAAGGAAGTTCTTGAGCCTGAATCTATATACATTGCTGATCGAAACAAAATGCAATCTGGTATTTTCCTGTAACCTTCATCATCTTATGGTTACCCCAAGCAACAAGCATGCATTCATACATTATACTCCAAATTATGAGTGATAAGAGATTTCCATCAGTGAAGACATTATACTCAGTAAAATAATGTCATTTTATGAAAATATGTGTGAAACAAACTTATAACTTAGTCACTTTAGACTTAAAGACAAGTTATTAAAAAAAACTAATTTATGAATACAAGATCAGAACTATAGGCTTCAGTGAAAAGTAAATATGGGAGAATTTAAACAGCAAAAGGTAGGAAATCTTACTTCTGTTTTAATTTGCTCAAGAAGAAGGTTGCAAATGGTATATCAACCAGAATCCCTTCGAACATGGCCTGCAAGAACAACATTAACATCAAGAAAGCAAATTGGATGCATGTGTGACCAGAAAATTGCAAACCACATTGGCATGTATATAGACTGAAAGGGACTCTTAAGTTGGTGTAGGCTGGCAATCACATATGCCTACATAATTTTGGAAATTACAAGTGTTACAGTCCCCAAATTTGTGGAACAAGTTGTGTCATGAAACTGGATAAGGCTGGGAACTCGATTTACGAGAGAGCTCGGAAATCTCGGTTCAGATTTCGTTATGAGAGAATCCGAGATCCATAGTAAGTAATCAAGATTGTGAACTCTTTTCATGTCCATTATTCCTCTCCACCAACTCTATAAAAATGGTTGTAGGATGCCACAATTAACACAATCGATCAAGATTTCCCTGATCTCAACAACTATTTGAAATTTGAAATGCAACAATTATATACAAATTAAAAGTCTTGAAGTGTTAATCGAATGTCTTGAATTGCTCCTCGAATGACCACGAGTTTATCATAACTCCCTGCTCTCATGGATCGAGTTATCATTTTTAGGAAACTCGGGACAAAACTCGTAAAATAGTCAGCTTCTTAAGAAATTTTACAGAAAACTAATGCATAACCTTTTGTCAATTAACTATTAATGCATAAATTTACTCGCTTGTTCTTAATTATTTAATTCAATTACAATTGGTTATTGTTCTTAATAGTTAATATTCAAATATTGTATGTTGGTTTTTCTTAATAGCTAGTAATGCTTGCTTAGTAGTTTTACTCTTAACAAGTTTATAGCCAGTGACCGAAATTGTCGTAAGAAAAAATAGTCATTGTTGACAAGTTTGGGATCAAAAGTGACTGAATATTATTAATTTTGTCTTTAAGTGAACATTATATATGTTACAAAACTGTTTTGTCGAGTTCTCCCCGCATTCTCGAAACTCATTAATTGTCGGCTCGCCGAGTTCTCCGCAGTTCCGAGTGACTGGATATTATTAATTTTGTCTTTAGTGAACATTATATATGTTACAAAACAGTTTTGTCGAGTTCTCTCCGCATTCTCGAAACTCATTAATTGTCGGCTGGCCGAGTTCTCCCCAGTTCCGAGTTTCATAACCTTGCGACATATAGGTCTCAGGCATTAATAGGTTGTGAGCTTGATTAATGATAATTTAGATTTCTTTGAATTAAAACCCAAGATCTCATGGTAAGTGACCAAGTTTGTGAGTTATTTTTATAGTATTTATTCCTCACCACCAACTCTATATAAATAGCTATTGAATGCCAACTAACATAAAACATCAACATTGATGAATGAAAAAATACCCTAGAAAACTCTCTCTCTCTCTCTCTTGCAGACAACCCAACGCTTTTTTTGGGTAGCCGGCGGCATCAACTTCATCTAGGGTGTGTAGTGCAGTAGAAGGGTACTTCGAAACGAAGCAAGGATAAAACCCTAACTTTAGGGAGAAAACGAAATAAGTCCAAGTAACTCAAATTGATAATGATGATAATAATCTCTACACAAACTAAGACTTACATAGGGCTAATTCTCCTAAAATAACTTAAACTAGTAAATTTAAACCAATAGAACTAATCAATCCAAACTAATTAGAGTTAGGAAACCTGACTTAATAGGAAATCCTAAAACCATTCAAAATCTAATACAATTAAGAATCCTAATTGGGATTGTCCTACATCAATTCTCTGACGCTTGAAAAAAACTCGTCCTGAGTTTTCTAGATTTAAAGAGACCTCATCTGGTGGATGGTACTTGAATGTGTCTCCAATGTTAAGCATGTTGCGGACATTCATTTGGGCGAGAGTATTTTCTTGGGATGGCAATTCCATACTCGACATGTTTTAAATTTGGACACAAAATCTCGGTTCTTCAGTCCATAAAAGGTCTTGTGCAAAGGACCAAAATATATTCCGTGAGCAGGCATCTCATCAACTTCTTTTGCTTGCATCCAATGTAAAACATTCTTCTCTTTTAAGACATGAGGTCTTTACATGATGGGCAACATACATGACATTCTTATGCTTGATGTTTAGACCATGAACCAGCTCATCGCCCCCAAATTCATGATAACCATCCACTTTGACCAACTTTGGGTTGAGGCCAATCCTTTCGTACGTTTTATTCCAGCCATATTCATCAAATAAAGCATGCATAAGTCGAAGTTGAAGTTGTAGAGGTGACATAGTGATCAGTGGCGCAAACAATACTTCTTCTATAGAAGGTGTATTATTGGTTGAAGTTTCATCATGTCTTTGAGTTGTTGCTTGCAATTCCTCTTTTACCTCTCTACGAGAAGCATCAATTGACTCCAATAATATATTTTCATCTCGTTGGTCATAACTATTAGATTATTCATGATTTCTTGTCTGGGGACTCTTATTTTTGTCGGGTGGCTTCTTGTCCGCTCCCATAAATCCATCAGCTTCTATATCGTGACTACCTTTCCAACCTTAATCATGAATTTTATTATGATTGTTTTCATTATCATCGAGATATATATCTTTTCCTCGATCTATATTCAGTATATGATAACTTATCACCCTTTTAAGGGTATTGTTTGGACTATTCATAATAAAGGTAGGTTGATCTTGATCTTTACCTTTTGCATGTATCAACGCTGAATTCAATGAATCGCCCACATTTGTTTCACTTGACTGCACGTGACTATTAGGATCTGCGTCCTGACTTTTCTCTTCAACTTCTAAAAGACTTACAGTAACATCAGCTAGCCCTCCTTAACTTTATTTATATACATTAAAGACATAATATTTGTCTTTACTTTCAGTTGTGGTTGCTTCTTTAATGTCGAGCGGCTAATCTCCTCAACCTTATTTACCATTTCAGCATCATCGGTTGTGCCCTTGAAGTTGGTAAAGAATTTCGGCACCTTATAGAAATTGTCAATTATTTATGCATGAGCATATATGCAAGAATATTTGGTGTTGTCTGCGTGTTTTGTAGGCTCGTCCATTTGCTTATGAGCATCTTCTAAAGCTATACCGGCAGTTTTATGCGTCTCTTTCAAAACTTTACTTTTATAACATGCAACACCATGTGTTACCTTGCGCTCAATCAATTGTTTCTCATAATGTTTGAACTTAACCTTTGCAAGTGCCGATCTGTCAATATCAACCTTAGTATCGTTTTTAATTTGTTCTTCAACTTTTCCACGATCGCTGACTTATGAGGAAACTGGGTTGTCTTTCATAATAGTGGGATTAGAGTCTAGTGAGTTTGATCGCGTGAGTAGTACAATCTTGTTATTCTCCCACCAAAAACATATATGTATTAACAGTATTGTCAAAATTCTGTAAGTAGCATTGATGTCGCAGTACCATTGTCTCCCCAACAAAACATGACAAGTACCAATATCCTCCACGTCCCATAAAATCTCATCTCTATGATATTTTTCAATTGAAAAAGGAACAAAATAAACTTCAGTTACCTTAGTCGTAACTCCCCCTTTGTTCCATTGAGCCTTGTATGGTATCATGAGTGTTTCTGTTTCCAGGTTGAGTGTCTTGACCAATGCTTTGGAGACTTTATTTTCGTTGCTACGATGATTGATAATCACTTTACATACTTTGTTGTTAATGGTGCATCGAGTCCGAAATATTTTGTCTTTGTGTTCTCCATTCTCTACATCGACTGTCAGCACATGAATGTTCTTCTGTTGTTTTTGATGAACAAGTCGAAAGTCACATGCATTGTTATCTTTCTCCATTCGGCTTTCGCGATGTCGATTTCTCATCTCAGATGTATGCGCAAGAAGCATCTGCGTCATGTTACTAAATGAGTGTATAGTGACATCGAGTCGTTACACGACTCGTTCAATCCATCATTTGTCGACGATGGGTTGAATTCTACTAGTGCCATAGTTGGCCATCATGCCCGGTCAAATCCGGGCTCTGATACCACTTTGGTGCAGCAGAAGGGTACTTCGAAACGAAGAAAGGATAAAACTCTAACTTTAGGAAGAAAACGAAATAAATTCAAGTAACTCAAATTGATAATAATGATAATGATGATAATAATCTCTACACAAACTAAGACTTATATAGAACTAATTCTCCAAAATTAACTCAAAGTAGTAAACCTAAAACAATAAAACTAATCAATCCAAACTAATAAGAGTTAGGAAACCTGACTTAATAGGAAATCCTAAAACTACTCAAAATCTAATATAATTAAGAATCCTAATTGGGATTGTCCTACAACAGTGCGCCAGCGAGCGACCATCCTCTACTTAATCTGTGTGGGTCTGAGACTAGAAAAAACTCGAATCTGGAGGGAGAATAAATTTTGAATCCAGCGTTGGTAGAGCTCGTGGTGGGTTGGGAGTCTTCCGCTCTTGGCGGAAGTTTTTCCAAGCGTTTGCACGCCTCTTGGTGATGTGCTCAGCAGTTGTGGCATGCTTAAGTCGTCGGACATGTTGGGTCTGTTCAGTGACCCGAGGTGGTGACGGGTTTTCTCTCTGGAGATCTATGTCGGTGTTGGCGGACAACGTCGATTCTCGCCTGCCGGAGATGCTCTGCTGCGGTCACATTGGTACCTAGGTAGGGGTGAGCTGGAGCCATGGGAGGTGAAGTTTTGAAGCGTTGGCCTCTCTTTGCCGTTCGTCGGAGATGGTGCAGCGGCTCGCCCACTTTGCCTTTGCGATGTTAGGTTTCTGTGAACCGGTCAAGTTTTCTTCGGTTCAACTGGTTCAAGTTTCAAACCATTTTGGATTGACTTCTCGACCAATTCTAGTTCGGTCCGGCTCATTCTTCTTTGACTCAGACCAGGCTCATTTAAGGGTTTTGCCATTTACCGTGTCTTTTTTCCAGGCAATTTGTTTTCCTTCTCGATATTTTTCTTTCTTGCCCTATTGGGCTCGCATTGTAATTATATTTATGTCAATTTATCTTTATTTCCGATGAAAAAACATAAAACATCAAGATTACCCTAATCTCAACAGCTATTGAAATTTGAAATGCAACATATTCACAGAAAATGGAGATATCTCCTCGATTTGATCTGGTGCCCTCCTTTGATACGTCTTGGCAAAATGCTTAATTGGACTTCTAACTTTTCTAATTCTGAGCGTACTCCCTTTGCTTAGTTTATTTTCTTTTCCTATTACTAGTTTGTTTCTTATTTAGTATAAGAACAACGAAATCAGCAATTAAGTACTGCCTTTTACAATAAGGATAATAACAACAAGTGGTTTTATTTGAGCATCAGGATGCTTACCAGAAATGAAAAGGCAATGCGCAAGTAAAATATAAGAAGTCATATTACCTTTGAAACAAGTGTACCAAGGAAATGGAAAAATTGGAGATGTTGCTCATGAATCATTCCTGATCCAGGATTGGGGAATAGCAGGTGATCAGCAGTTTCCTGAATACAAAAAGGAAAAAAAGGGAAAAAAAGCAATTAAGACTCGAGACATAAACATGCATGAGATAGAATTTTCTACTTTTGCTCAGCAGAAAAGATATATTTTGGATTAATGTATTTTAGTTTCCATCCAACTCAACTCAATACACGCATGTACTACGGTTCATTTCCTTCCCAAACTCGAAGGCTACAGGTTCATGGTTTAACAAACATAAATTAAATTAAAAAGATAGCTACTTCAGTCATCACGAGAGAAGGGTGGGATGGAAGGTATCAACTAACCACATAATTTCAAACAAAAGAACAGTCCGGTAAATATTCCATATTCCATAATGTACAACTACTTCAAAATTTTCACTCTCAGTTGACCAACCAATAAGAAGACGAACAATTCAGTACTGAATTACTAACACATTGATTAGTCATATTCAGTCTGTTAGAGCATTGTTGTTTAGTCTTTAGTTACAAAACCAACATTAGCTACCAACATACAAAGTGGATTGGAAACTAACTAGGAATCCATTCTTTTGTTCTGAATACATGCCTAGATAGTATCTCCCATGAGTTGCATGAAGAAATGTTTTCAAATTAATTGAAATGAAAACCAATAATTACCTCATATTCAGTCTGTTAGAGCATTGTTGTTTAGTCCTTAGTTACAAAACCAACATTAGCTCCCAACATACAAAGTGGATTGGAAATTAACTAGGAATCCATTCTTTTGTTCTGAATACATGCCTAGATGGTATCTCCCATGAGTTGCATGAAGAAATGTTTTCAAATTAATTGAAATGAAAACCGATAATTACCTTAAATAACCCATACTGCACATCAAAGGCAGCTCGCGCAATGTTCTCCATAAAATCTTTAAATATTCCACCACCATCGATTCCAGCCTCTTCTACTCCAAGTTCATTGACAAATGCCACACGAATCTGCATGCCATAAACTAAATTTAATCAGTTAAAGTTGATTAAATCAAAACTATCTTCTTCTTCCTTTCTAATGGGCTGTGAACAGAGCAGAGTAAATTTCAGGGTAAAGTACAATGCATAGTTACTATGAAAAAAGGGATTTTTTTATCGGCCGAAGGAAAAGGATATTACCAATCCTCGAAGATCCTCTTCAGATAGTGCACTCATTTGATTATATGCATCTTCCAAAATGTGATCCCTTCGTATTTTGAACCGATTTCTAGTAAAAACAGCATGAGACCCATTTCTTTGCCTTACCGCCGCTAATTGTGACTGGTAGATAGATTAATAAAAATTATTCAAATAAATAACAGCATTGAAAATATATATCACTCAGTTCATTTCCTAAACAAAAAAAAAATTAAAACAAATACACGAGTAATGAGAAGGCCTATCCCTCGATATGCAGACCTAATATTTAAGAGCCAAATGCAAACTTGAATAATGTAAAACCGCTTACAGCAAATATCTTCACCCTGCTCGTAAAGGGTATCAGAAAAGGAGCTTGTTTCAATATGTCATGGGCTCTTGTATTTTCCATAACAGCCTGAAAAGGAAAAATAAAAATTAATATACAGCCCCAAAAAAACACCCCTTGCATAAGAAACAATTAAGAATCTATCAAGTACTACCTGAGATATGAAAAAGTCATTGACCCCATCAGCATGGAAATCAGTTGGTGATGCAAATTGCCGCCTATTATTCCAATCTTGCAACTACAGTAACAGTTTAAGATGCCAATCATTTTTATGGTCAAGGATACCTGAACATTTCCTACTCGGTGAAGAATCAGATTTCCCACTAGCATGGTGCACAGATTAGTCCTCAACCCTCACCACACTCTTGGGAATCTGAGTTTTAACAAAGCATGAAAAATCATACCAAGTAGAAGTTTCCAAAACGTGTTATGATTTATTAAAATAGATTCATGTTCAGCAATTTATGCATGCAAATACCTGGGAGAGGAGATCAGATGCCACAATGCTAACCCTATGCTGAATAAACTCTACTGGGTTCCTTTTATGAGCAGATGTGTTGCAGAGAAGTCTTCCTGAATTAGTGGGTGCCTTGGGATCTGTCCATAGGAGTTGCCATAAAGCCTGCATAATTGAATCCGGTAAAATGAAAATGCAATAATATCCAACCAAAAACACTGGGACAGAAACATCTATAGGATCTGATTTTATGAGTTGTTGTCATCTGTTAGGACATAACTGTTTCCTTTCTAAAATCAATACACTTAATGTGGTTCTACATATTTTGTTTTGTCTGATGTGTTCATATATCAAGAACTTACCTGTCTGAGTATAATAATAAGACACTTGATATCCTTTAATGAAAGAGGCTTCTCCTGCTCATAGAACTCCTCGTTATCCACTATCATGAGCATGTGCCTGAAAAGCCACATGAGTTAGGCAGCGGAGAAAATAGCATTATATAGGATGGACTGAAGGAGAATATAAGCCAATGAGCCCAAGGAGTCATAATAAACAATACATTATTCATGTAGCAAACCAAAATTGTTTCTTATGTTGTGAAAAATTTGAAGCAATATGTGGATTCAGCATTAAAATATACATCAAACAAAATAAAAATGAGTAGATAAATTCTTCTTAGAAACTCAAGGATATATATCCACCAAAAAAGAACAAGCAATCTTACTTGTACACAGGACAGAAAACTGCCAGAGGTAAAAGCCAACCAGGAGCATCTCCTGGTAGATATGGTAACTGTTGAGACAATGAGGACCATTTTTGATTCTCATGGCAGCGCTTCATAAAATTCCAAAGCACTGGTACAAGTTCAGTTCTATACGCTAGAACGGTCATAATTTGCTCAAGAGGTAAGGTGTTGAATGTTACGTGCAGAAATGCACATGCTGCTCCAACAGCTGCCACCTCTCTATCATCCGGTTCATCATTCTGTGAACCATTGACAAGTGAAATCCCCGAAAATAACACATTTGTCTGCTCAAAAATAGAAAATACTCACATTATGAAATTTCATACTTAATATTATGGTCGGAACTGCTTAATGAATGTAGAAAATGGCTTGGCTTACCAAATGCAAAAGAAAGCGTGAATCAATAGCATTGGATATTTGTTTTTCCAAATTACTATTCAAAACTATCTCAGTTAATTTATCACTGGATGGCATATCATCATCACCTTGCGTGAAGCCTGCAGTCCAAATAATAACAAGCACGCGCACACATCAATCAATTTAAAAGCATATGGTATATGGTACAGGATTTTACCAACAAAGGCTCCGGAAACAAATATAAAAAAATTTTTGATTGGAAATAAATATAAATTGACATAAAAATAATTACAATGTGAGCCCGAGAAGGCGGAAAGAAAAACATCGAGAAGGAAAACAGATTGCCCGAAAAAAGACAAGGTAAAAGAAAATAGAAAGTTTGATACTAACAAATAGACTCATAGCTTAATTGTATGATGATAAAATCATACTTTCTCTACTTGATCTTATCGGAGGAAGTGCCTCTAATAACAATGTTGCAACAGCTGCAAGATCCCTAGCCTGCTCAAATAAAGAGGAGTCATTTAGCTGCTAAAGATAATTTGAATTAATTTACTGAAGCTACAGAAATGTGGGTG
This sequence comes from Geranium rotundifolium, assembly GCA_963920655.1. Taxonomy (NCBI): domain Eukaryota; kingdom Viridiplantae; phylum Streptophyta; class Magnoliopsida; order Geraniales; family Geraniaceae; genus Geranium; species Geranium rotundifolium. The sequence goes on along the minus strand of OY987311.1, from coordinate 32,813,379 downwards.
ATTTAACTCAGAAATATGATCAAGAGTCAGCAACTGACAAACAAATTTATTAGTTTCTCTTTGCACTTAAATAGTTTGTCTTACGTGTATAACAAAATTCAGCATATTTAAATCATTTTCATGATCACTAATTGTCCTTTGTCCATTTAGAGGTATTCCTAGAACATATATAAAAAACAAATTAAGAACACTATACTAGATTAAAGTGTATTATTCTGGAAATAAATGCATAATCAACAAAATAGGAAAGCAGTCAGTACACATGGGAACAAAACAAGTTTTTCTCATTCTTCCTAGGCTCACAGGACAAAATTTGTAGGCATGCAAATGCACCTTTTGTATTTATGTTTCTATCCCCAAGCTTTTATTTATTGGGGTATGCGAAATACTTGGTACCGTAAGTAGAAGAAAGAATGCAGTTCAGAAATTATAGCATAAACTCAAGACAGTCAAGAAAATCTACAAGATATTTCAAAGGAAATTGCACACAACCTGATCTTAACATAGTATCCTCCAACACAACAGTGTGAAGGATGTACTCAAGAACAGTTGATATATTTCTGATCCATGAGCATCTAGTATCCAAAAACTTATAACATAACTAAAATAACACAAGGAGTTCCTAGATTGTGTCATCTCAAGTATTAATATACAGTCAGTTCAAAAACAAATTCTTGGTCAAGCACAGTCAGAGTCCACACTTTTATGACATGATGCATATAACGTAATTGTATATGCAAACCTGATTAAACACAACCATTTGTAATATATAATATCTATCCGTCTCCAAAATTAGGGGAAAATGGCTAACTATTACTATGTTACTTACCATCTCAAAAGAACAATCAGGCTGTGATAAAGCAACTCCTGCAGTTTCCAATATATTTCCAAGAAGGCATGCATAGCCAGGAAACTCAACTGATGTATCATTGGGCAATACATTGGCATGATTTTTAACACACAATGCCATCTGACGAACATAGTGTTGGCTCAGCTCCCGTGTTGAAAATACCTGGATCAGAAAATATGTTCCGGTAAATACATGCAATAGCATTGTAGTTATGATAAAACATGGAACGCTTAATAAACAAGTGTAACATAGGAAAATGGATTGAAGCATTTTCGCATGAAGAACAAAAAACAGTTGTGCAAAATCTATAAATTGTTCACAAAATAATAGGACAGAAGCCACAGAAAGTGTAGAGTTCATTGACGCGGTCACTTGATATTCCCATATGACTTTTGGCAAATAATAGCCTGACCAAGGGGAGATTAAAGTTCATAGAAAGTCTACCTCTTTCAAATAAGGGAAAAGCAGCCACAAGAATGGAACAGTAAGAATCTGAGACGAGAAACTCCATCGTGCATCCGTAACTGGACAAATACATGGTTTTTCACCTATGTGAGAAACCATGAGGGTAAGCACACGCTCCAAAGAAGATGTTTTGTTTACAAAATTACTGGTCGTCACATTTTCCTGCAAAACCCAAATCATGGCATAGAGGAGTCACACAGATGAGTTAGGTGGGTTGGCATGCATAACAAAAATTCCCAAACAAAATTCATCAAACAAACATTCAAAATTTGGATCCAACAGCCACAAACATTATCTTATAATGGCAAAAGGAGACAATATAATAAATATAAATGTTTGTAAGGCGTCATTTTAATTCTGTTGGTTGTGATATCATGTCAAACAAGCAAATCTAACAATAATATATAACAGTAACTGAAATCTAAAGTCTAATAATAAAATACAATATTCTCTGTTTTAGCACCGCTCCGGTGCAAACGGTACAGTTCTGCAAGAACTAAAGGCACAATTCTAATTTCATGCTGAATCGTCCTATATATATATATTCTATGTGGGGTGAAATTAGTCAAGCTGATACGGATGCCTTCATTGGAAAGTATTACATAAAGGAAAGGGAAAAGTCAACATGCAGCACCACACCTAAATAAATAGGAAAAATAGTATTTCCTAAATATATGTTTCCTTATTCTAATACTTTCTAGTTACATGTTTTCTTATTCTTATTCTGTTACCTATTTTAAATAGAAATAATATATTCTAGGTCATACCTAATGTAGCCTATAAATAGGCCTTCCTTAATGAAATCAAATATCATCTTTTATTCTCAAGGATGAGTCTGCTATTATCACTATTGGTTTCAAGGAGAGTTCTAGGGTGTCTAGACCCATAACTAGATCCTAAGAGGAGGCACATAACACAAGCCAATAAAAATTAATTAAAATAATCATTCATGAAAGGAAGTGTCAAATAGCAAAGTCCCACATTGCTCAAACAGGGTAAACTATGGCTAAAAGTGAGGGAAAAAGTCAGACAAGGTTGCCCTTTACAGTGGGAAAGTTCAGACCCATATGTGTAGTCAATATTAAATATTTAGATTTAACAAAAACAACCTAAAAATGAAGCCTGTCCACAAAGTATCCCTGTATTTTGCTATAGGTTTCACTTGCTTTTCTAAATATGGCTTCCAATGGGAGAATGCTTCTAGAAGTAGATATATGTTATGGTCCCGGATTTATGGATCTAGTTATGGCTCGAATTTGGATAGGATGAGAGCTCGATTAACGAGAGAGCTCTCAATCTCGAACATTCGTTAAGAGAGAACTCAAGATCTCTAGCTAATAAGTCAACTAAGAAACTATTTGATATTTTTAATTCCTGGTTTTATGGTATTTATAGCTTGCATAACCCAAACCAAAGGAGGGGATCAGGATAATCTCATGAGATAATTTCAAAAACTAATTCAAAATTCTAATCAAACAAATATTTAACCAAAGCAACAATTCTCTAAAGAGTTGAGAATATCTCTTCTTCTTCTGAGTCCTTATCTGATAGATCTTAGCAAAAGGTTGAGTTGGACTCCTAACAATATCACATCACATCTTTTATTTTCATCATTTTGTTTGCAACCAAAATACTTCTCAGTCTAAGGGCAACCAAACAATTCTAGCCTTCTAAAATACTGTTGTCATGGGAAATGTTTCATCCAGGGAGTTTCTCGTTTTAAGACAAGATCTCTACTGCACCGGTAAAGTAGTCCAAATTCTTCATTCATTACCCCACCTTTCTATCATTGACAAACCCCGGACATTTCTTCCTTGAGATTCTAGTCAGTAATGTAAATCACCTAGTATAGTGAATCATCCTAACCCTAACCCTAACCCTTCTAGAAACCTCAATGTAAATACACTAGAAACCAGAACCTCAGCCCGCCAATATTCAGAAAGCCAAGAACATCTGGACATAAGAACCATCTTACATCGAATAACTAGTTGAAAACTTGTCACTATATTTTCACACAAAAAAATCACAAATAAAATACGAGCAAAAATAACATAGTTCTGAAATTGTAAATGTTGAGAGTACATGTCTCACATTTGATAATGGAAAATTAAAGGTACTTGCAACAGCAAAAGTCAAACCTTACTAATGATTTTAACCTTTATGAATAAGACTTTATATGCAGTTGAACAGTTACATATTAATCAGTACTAACGTACAGTAAGACTAAAGCAACAAAAGAACACTTGCATAATCTCGATCTTGTGTAGGTAAAGCTCCTTAATAATAAGTATTAATAAACTTAGCTTGAGTTCAATAATTTACATTTTACTCCCTTAAGCAACCTGAGTCAACTACGTATAAATGCTTCAAGCTCAATTTGGGCAAATATATTCAATAGACCAAACATTGAATCTAAAGTTTAGTCGCGGAACAGGCATATTCATATAAATAACATGGAGAAGGATTTATACAAAACATAATGATTGAAGGAATAAAATTTATGTAGCTAAATTAGATGGAATACCTTGGCAGTAAGAACAATATCTCTAAATAAGGCAAGTGCATTATTTTGCATGAGATGGCTAATTGTCTTACAAGCCCATGGGAGTTGAGGATCTATTAGAAGCCTAAGTGCTTCAAGCAAGAGTGCTGTAGGGCCACATTCCTCAGGTGACATCAAAAGTTGATCCTTTAGTTGATTTCTGTTACATTAAAAACTTATTAAGCAGTGCTTGCATTAGAATGCAAAACATTTATACATGCAGATTGGTTGCAGCTGAATGATTCAACTATCAAACATGCAATGCTTGAAAATTATGGTTTCAAAATTCCAAGAAAATGAAGAGAATGAATGACCATTTTTAAAAACAATGAGACTATATAAGGGATGCAATGCCACTAATTCATCTAAACAATGTGAGACCAAACCTACACCATAAGCTCAGTCAACAAGATGCAATTACCTCTTTGAATTCAAAAGCATAAATATGAAAAGTAATATGGCAAATACAAAAGCAATCATTCTCGCAGCCTACCTATTTTGGTGTACAGCCCAAATACATGAAAATGATAGTTGCTTCACTCTGTAGTCTGCTAAAGAATGCTTGGAAGAATAATCAATGCCACCAAAAAGACTCAAAGTATTTCCTGTGACATATTGACATGGTTTTAATACCAATATATAGTTTCAAGTGCAAGGGAACAAAAAGGTTGTGATGAAGTCAAGAGATTAAATTAAAGTTAAGTAAGAACTAAACAGTTGAATCAAACAAATTTCAAGACTAAGCTATGTGCAGAAAGGCATAATTTGGTCCAACTGTCAGTCAGTATTTGATGCTGACACGCCCTAGTATTGTCCAATAGATCACACGATACAAATCAGATTCGTGTTTTCAGGAAAGCGGGAAAATGAAGCAGACTCATCAAAGATGCAAATTTTTTTTGATCAGCACATCCAAGATGCAAATAGCTGAAAGCATTCAACAAATGCACCCTTAATGACAAGTCCCCATAACTAGAACAGTTACTGTGACAAGGTCATACAAAATACGAGGTCCTGACTCCTGAGTTGGAGCAATTATACTTTTATTTTTGAAATAATATTGCATTAAGTAGGGACTGCTTAGATGATTTCATAAGATATTTTAAGGTTTATCAACATGAAGGGGAAATGGATTTCATGCTTAAGAATCAAAAGACCTTGATTATAAAATATTTCTGTATCTTTTATTATTAACAAAAAAAAGCAAGAGGCTGTTCACATAGAGACAGCTAAACACGACAATAATACTTTGGGAGACCTAAATGTTGGGTGAAGATGCATCATTTAGACTTAAAAGTTACACACATTTATATTTTCAGGAAGACAAAACACAGTAGCGATGATACAAAAATTTCATGTATAGAGAATAGGTCTCAAATAACCAGTCCAAAGTACAATTATAAAGTTGGAAACTGGTAAAATACTACCATCACGGACAAACTGCTGAAGTAACCGACAGGTTTCCACAAGGACCAAGCAGTCACTAGGATTATGTGCATTAAAGAAGAAAAGTAGCTTGCGGAGGAAGTCTGAATCTGGACCAAAACAATGCCTGAATGCACACAATACAAGGCCATTTAGAAATATGATGACATAAAATAAATGACAAGTATTGCCAGCAAAAATGAACTAGCAAATATTATATTAAAGTAAAACTACTATGAGATCTAACAGAAATACCTGTCAACATTCTGGCAGTGCTTTCCAAAGGTATCATAGAACTGCTCTCGCATCTTAGAATGTTCAGCTTTCACCACCTTTCTGCCTCTGAAGCATTTCTGTAAATAGCACTTAGTTAGCCCTATGAAAGAGTACAGTAGAGTTTTTACAGCTAAAAACAACTATTTAAACCAGATGTTAGTGGTAAATATTACAAGTCAAATAGAAATATTGCCTTATTACCTACCAACTATGATTATGCAAAAAACCTGAACTAATGCATTTGCAACAGTGGTAGTCATGTTAAAATGCTAACGTGTGAAAATACAAATTCAAGAGGTAACATCAGCATAAACTATCCCATTTGGATTTGGAAGAATCACTACAGACCAGAGCAATGATTCTGTTAGCTTTGAATTTCAAATTGAGAGCTTTTTGGAATTACAGAAACGGGTTGGCATAAATGCACTGACAGCAAAAAAAAAGGGATACACAACTCTTAGCATGTTTGCTTCACTGTGTTTTCTTTGCTTTTTGATACAATGGTCTGGTGCTTCTGCTACTACTCCACACAAAAAACATTATTGTTACTCATAACCATTGATGTGCTAGATAGGTCATTAAAATAACTGATGATTATACCATATCATTTACTTGGCTCAAGTATGCATACTGATCAGTCAGGGTAAAGTTGTATATACAGATTTTTATATCACCTTGGAGGAGAAGATGTAGTGCCACAATACAAACTTCACATGTGCAAATATATTGGCTGATTAATAATTAAGTACTTGGTAGGTGTAGAAATATTTTCCATCTTTTACTCTAGCACTCCAAAAATGTGGCTATATCCGGATGTAACTATTTGGTCAGAGCATTTCAGTGCTCATACATGTTCCATACAAGTGTCGGCCAAAACTCTCTGCTACTCATTTCCCACTTGGCCACTCCAAATTCAGCTAACAATATCAACATATGCTCCCTCGCTAAATTGTACTAACAACTCCTGGCATAAGATGACATCAACGGACTACTGGCAAACTCTATAAGAAACTCTATGACGATGCAATTCGTTTACAGATTATCTTGATCATGAAATGAAGGCATTAACTCACTCACCATTTCACCAGCACTCTCTGGTGGCCATTGCTTAATAGCAATAGTCCAGCAGAGATTATCCAATAGCATTCACTTGAAGAACAAAAACTAAATAGAACATGATTATTATTATTTTGAGACAATGCCGCAAACAAGCCAATCATATACATGCAGTTTGAAGTATAAATTATTAAAACGCCAAAGTATGTCACAATCTTTAAGCAGGAAGTAATCGACAAAACAAAATCCATGGGTTTCTGACCTGAATTTTGATAGCCGCTGAGTTCTGCTGGCGGTGCCATAAGCGGCGGTTACGCTCCAACCTGGTCTGCTCCAGAAGCTTCTGCCTATCCCTTTCCTTGGAACTGCGACCCCCCAAGTCCACTCGCTTCCGAGTCGACGGATCACCGCTGAAGAACATTTTTCCTTCTCGATGCCCTAAATATCGGTTTTGAGGAACTGGGGACGATGCGATCTGGTAGGTTAGGTGAAGAGACCAGAGAAGAGCAAGGATCGTGTCTGCTTGCTTGGAACGGAATGCTGAGGGAAGAAGAAGAAGAAAATAAAAAAAGGAAGCAGGTTGCGGAGCGAAGCGAAAATATTTTGTTTTGTTTTCTCCACTTTCTTCGCTGGACGGACTGTGAAAAGGAGAGAAAAAGGACCAACTCGAGAACAAAATAGACCCTCCCATTCCCATTAAACAAAATGGTCTATCGGGCCAAATTATCCGGTTCGACCAATTGATCCAAGAACCACTTCATTTTCCAGCCTGATTTCTTGGGTGAAAGCAAAATCGATCTCAATCAATGGCCATCACGCATGCTCTAACACTCAATTATGTGTAATCCAGACGGAAAATGTATCGAAAATTCTCTATTCAAGGCCGATTAATAAGTTAAGGAGTTTGAATTCGATCTAATGCGTGGCCCAACCATGAATTTTCTCGATACATCAAAAAATCGTTCATATGATTTTCTCGTAAACTCAATCTATATTTAACCTGAGGCTTAAAAATAAGCAGATTTAAAACATATTCAATAGTGTTCCTTACATTTAAACTAGTGTACGGAGTGATTTGTATTGATATTACAGTGGAGAGCACCTTTTTTTCATTTTAAACGTGAATCATGCTTTCTACATTTAAACTACATGTATTATATTAAGGGGAAATTGCCGATCACTACCCTGTACTATGCAACTTTTGCATGTCACTACCCTCTATTTTTTTAGTTGCACGTTACTACTGTAAGGTTTCATTTAGTTGCACCGTCCATCACAGAGTTAAGTTTGATGTAAAATATCCATAATACCCCTATATTAAAAAAAATATTTTGAACATTTTTAAAAAAAATATTTGTTATCATATAACTAATAAAAAAAATAATTTCAAATTTATTTTTAAAAAAATGGTTTTCTCAAAAAAATATTTTAAAAAAACTACTTTTAACAACGTTTTTTTTATTTTTAATATATTTTTTAAAAAAAATATTTTCAAATTAGTTTTTTATTATTATTCCATAAAAAATTTATAAAAAAAAATAAGTTAAACAAATGATTTTTTTTCATTTTTTAAATATAAGGATATTTTAGTCATACAATAAAATTTGAAACTGAAATATTTAAATGACTAAAATACCTTTGTATTTTAAAAATAAAATAAATGAAAAAAATTATTTGCTTAACTTATTTTTTTAATAAATTTTTGTATGTAATAAATAATAAAAAACTGATTTGAATATTATTTATTTTAAAATAATAAAAACATTTTTTTAAAAAAAATAATTTTTAAGTCAGTGTTTTATTATTTATGTTATAAAAATATTTTTTTTAAAAGTTCAAAAGATATTTTTTTAATTTTTGAATTTTTTAATATAGGGGTATTATGGACATTTTACATCAAACTTAACTCTGTGATGGACGGTGCAACTAAATGAAACTTTACCGTGGTGACGTGGAACTAAAAAAAGTAGAGGGTAATGACATGCAAAAGTTGCATAGTACAGGGTAGCGATCAGCAATTTCCCCTTATATTAATAACATTTCTTACTTTTTAATCACAAATTTTTTGTAGGAGAGAGATAGAGTATAGTGAGATATAGTGAAATAAAAATAACGGTAATGACAGTTGACTACACCCAACTATGTCACGTTTCAAACTTAATACTTCAACTTCCAAATTTTGCATTTGGGATACCCAAAGATTAAATAAGCGACACTTAGCCCAACTTCTGTTAAATCTAACTGATTTGGTATGTCAAAAAGTCTAAAATGCACTCAATAGTTTTGATCTGTTAAACCACTCTGATTGGTTCAATTGATATGATTATGAAATGACTATTTTACTCCTAATTGAATACCCAATTTAACTAATAAGTTGAGAGAAAATTTGACTTTTCACTTACATAATTAAGTAAGTCTTTATTTTATTTAATTAAAGGGAACTAACCCGGCATCTAGACGGACAGTTGAGTCAACGGTTGGTGGGACAAACCCCGCACCATAATCCCAACTATTGTTAGTTAATGCATACTTAGCTAGCTCATGAGCCACCGAGTTACAAGACCTAGAAGCATAAGATATTGAAACCCCTGCCCCTAACATGGAAAGAATCTGGCAATAGTCAGAAATAATACCGCCAACCATGTTCCTCGCTCGATTTCCCCGCCGTATATTGTTTACAACTTGTAGGCAGTCTAATTCTATCACCACTGTTGTTAGATGTCTCCCTTTCACCCATGAAAGTGCTTCTCTGACACTCACGACCTCCACCTCTTCTAGGAGGAGATGTCCTGTGAACCGTCTACAGAGTCCCCCTACTAGGCGCCCTTCGGAGTCCCTACATGCGAACCCTACACTCCAAAATCATATCTTTGTGTCCAAACCTCCATCTACATTTATCTTTATAGCTCCATCTGTGGGAGGACACCAAGGTGGTATTGGCTCTCTTTGCCCCTGCCATGTACTGGTTTTCCATGATCTAGACGCGGCCCATTGTCTACTATATGCTTTCGCCCTTGCAGCTACCCTTGACGGGTGAAACTCCTCCCTCTACACTTGTTGGGTACTGTGATGCTGACTGGCAGGAAGCACTTATGATAGAAGAAGCACCTATGGAGGATGTTTCTATCTTGGGAATAACCTTGTGTCTTGGTTCAACAAAAAGCAAAACTGCATTGCCCTATCTACAGCAGAGTCTGAGTATATTGCAGCTGGAAGTAGCTACACTCAGCTTCTATGGATGAAGCAGATGTTTGCAGAGTATGGTGTCAAGTAAAATGTTATGACATTGTTCTGTGACAACATCAGTACGATCAACATCTCGAAGAATCCAGTTCAACACATCGAGACTAAGCACATCGATATCAAGCATCATTTTATAAGAGAACTTGTAGAGGACAAGAAGATAAAGTTAGACTTTCTCCCTACTGAAAAACAACTTGTTGATATCTTCACTAAGGCGTTGGATGCAAATAGGTTTGAAAGTCTAAGGTCCTCCCATGGATTTTGTTGTCTTGAACAATGATCATCAAGAAAAATGGAGAGAGTTTTTGCTGATTTGTTTTTCTCTTTCTGTAAGACCATCTAAGGTCCACAAAATCATATCCGGGCCCAAAAATTTATCCAAGCCCATTTCAATTTTATTTCAAAGAAAATGACACAAGATCTTTGATTTGTCATCTTGTGATATGACAATTGACCAGTCACGACCGAACTCGTCGACTACCTGTAGCAGAAAAAACCAGGCGACTCTGCACTTATCCCTATTTCCTCGGCCTCTACACCACTTTCTCAAAAATTAGGGTTCTACTCATCCACGATCCACATCAGTCTCTCTCCTTGGCTATATACCAAAATCATACCAATGGTGGGTACAAGAAGCGGCCACATAACTGCCAAGACGAAGAAACCACCAACAAAGATAATGATCAAGTCCATCGTGAAGAAGAACTATGCTCCTAGAGCGTCTCGAAACAAGTACGAGTCAAGATACACGGAGGGGCACACTCGGGCGAGGGATGTGCAAACCCATAAGCTGAACCTTTAGCTACACCTCCTCATGTCGTAGAAAAAGTCAGAGACGAGACGACACCTTCTGTAGAAAGCTCGGGTAGCCCTAAAATCACTTCTCCAACCCCATATGTGGAACCTGACCTAAATTAGGAGACTGTGAGAACTCCTGTTGAAGGATAAGTCCTAACCCATAGTCAAGAAGATATGTCGAATGTCCAAACACCTGAGGAGCCTCTACCCGAGACTGAAGAAGAGCGAGATGCTAAGCAGAACGCTCCAACATCTCATGTCGCTCTTGACGATACTTTGGAGCTGGTGCAAGAGGAAACGTCTTAGGAAGCAGAGCCTTAGAGTGAGAAGGATGTTACATTGGAGAAGTTTTTGGCTGAGAAGAACGGGAAAAAGAAGGAAAATATGCTAAAAAAGAAGAAGGTGTTTGTGTTACAAGACGAGGAAGAGGTGTCTCCTGTGAAGGAGAAGAAGAAAAAGAAGAAGGCCAAGGAGAAAGGTAGGACATCTGTCCCGACCTCAGGGAAGAAAAAGAAGAAGAAATCCAATGTGCCTATTGTTGATGTACCATTTACCCCCGAAGAAGAAAAATAACCGGAGGAAGAAGAGGAGACCCGATGGTGCCCCCTGACCGTAGCACTAGGAAATCTATGGGAAGCCACAAGCTCCCAAAGAACATACCAGATGCTCCCCTAGAAAATGTGTCCTTCCACACAGTAGATGGAGTATTGAAGTGGAGGTTCGTGTTCCAATGAGTCATCTATTCAGAACGAGAGCTCTCTGCTGAGACCCAAGAGATGATGGTCATAACGGAACTTCTTTGAGGGGCTGGCCTCCTGAAAACCACCACCTATATCGGTACCTTTTATCCCTCTCTGGTGAAAGAGTTTGTCGTAAATATATCCACTGCATTTGATGATCCAGAAGACTCAGAGTTTAGGAAGGTGCATGTAAGGGGTCACTGCTTTGAAATTACTCTTGAGGCGATCAATGCCTTTCTGGGAAAAATGCTACAGATGTCAACCCAGATGTCTCGACCATGGATCGGATAGCTCAGGAAATCTCGGGTGAGCGAAAGAGGGTATGACCCGCAAAAGTGGTTATGGAATCGTCTAAGCTAACTGCCAAATATTTCAATCTCTATCGCATTGGCATAGCTAATTGGGCTCCCTCTTCCTTGTTGGATTTTTGTTCCCTAGCACAATGTATTTTCAATCTAATCATGTAATAAAGATTATTAGTTGAAATAAAATCGGCATTCATATTACTAAGTGTTGTAGTAATATCTTAAGTATGATTTGATTTGTATCATTGATGTGTCAACACATAATAGTAGATCTACAGATCAGATAAAATCTTACTTAAGCAGTCCCCGATCAGAATAGCTTCATAAGAAGCGATCGGTATGAGGCTAACTCTAAATGATCACGCTCTACTGATCATGGCCAAAGGGGGCCAGAGTTAGGTCATAATATCACCAGTCAGGGGTGATATAGGACGACCCGATCATGAGTATGTTACATAGACACAGTCATGAACATACTCATATGTCGGCACATGAAATCACATCCTCAGACAGAAGGACCATTGAGGTCAATATGTAATGAGTGACGAGTTTGACTCAGTCCATCGTCTCCTGTAAAAGGGTTACAATAACGACTGTGATTGGCTCGATCACAAGTTACATAAGTTGACTCAATGGATCGCTGAAGGATTTATCCCTCATACGGACGTGTGAGCAGATATCAGTTTAGGCCACTTGATGAGTACAACTGAAATACAATAGCATGACCATGCAGTCGATACATAGTATCAGTTATAAATTCAGTTAACTCAGAATCAAGAAACAGGACAATAGAACGAGGATGACTTGTCTATGCCTCGTGGTTTTCAAAGATATCAAGAGGATAAAAGGATAGATTCATGTACGACAAGGTTAAGTCGAAATCTCGATAACCACAAGCGTTGAGTAATCATGATGTCCTGCTAGAGGCCACTCATGATGAAAAGGGTAAAATGGTAATTTTACCAATCTGCCGACGTGTTGTGAGCCTAGAGGGTCACACACTAAAGGTTGAGTAAAACGGATGGAATCATATGGAGGAATCATGAGAGAGACAAAATCCGGTTTTGGATTAAACCGGATTATAACCAATTTCGGTTTAGGATTAGACCGGAAATCAAGAACGGTTTAGCAGGACTAATTAATTATAATCTAATTAAACAGATTTAATTAAATTAGCTAAACTGGGTATAGCCAGAATGGGTTAAGCCAGAATGGGCTTCTCTACATAATTAATTAAAAGCTTTGGGCTTTAAGCCCATTAAGGCTTTTAATTAATTAAAGTCCAAATAAGGGTTATAAAAGGGTAATTTTCAGATTTGAAAATTAAGAGATTTATTTTCCAAAACCCTAGCCGTCACTCTCTCTTTCTCTCTCTCTCTCCTTGCCGATTTCGGCCAGCCCCTCCTCCCCCTCGCTCCGTCCGTTTTGCTTGCTTCGATCTTCTAGTAAGGGTCGTTGTGAGTATCCCCGGATTGCTTTTCCTGTGTGGAAGTTCTTTAGAGGTTACTAAATATTATTTAGTAACAGATAGATTTTGAATCAAGGTAAACTTAAAGTTTTATTCTAGTCTAAGATCTCGTGATCAATTCATGATCATGCAAGATCCAAATTATTTTGGATATTTGAGGTTAATTTCTTGTATGTGCATGAAATTATATGATTGGAACCCTCAAATAATTCCTTCATTCCCATGGGTCAAGCATCAAGGCAGACGTTTGCCAGATAGGTACAAACTAACCACTTGATTTTGGTTCATTTGTTATTGACCATCTGGTAAAACATGCAAGGTCATACACTGTCAAACTCCCGATTGGGTTCCCCTCGTTGATAACTGGCATACTAATTCAACAATGTCCCAAAATTGTTTGGGACATTGATGTTGCGAGAAAGCGGCCCCTTGTGCTCAGTATCAGCCCCAAACTCTTTGAAGGGAAGCATATGCGGGACCTTGTACCACCATCTATCAATGCATCTGAAGCTGGAGGAAAATCACGATCGAAGGGTCCTATTAGCGATAGGATGGTGCAAGAACTCACTAATGAAATCGTGGACATGGAAAAGACCATTACAGATCTGACCGGCAGGAAGACTGCTTGTGAAGAACTCCTCTGCGATCTGCAGGCTGCTCCAGAAGAGGATCCCAACGATGAAGAAGATGCTACCAACTCCACCTCTCTCTAATGAAGTTATTGTTACTCTATGTCCTGGCCTGAAAAACTCATTATATTTCTGTTTAATACACATTAAATCCTTGGGAACTGTCCAGGTTAATTTCAAGTTGTTTGGATATTTTCTCAACTTTTAGAGTTGGTTTGCTTATATTTAGAGCTATTTTCTTTTGGTTTATTTCCCCCTGCATACTCTGGTTTTATTTTGTGGTTTCACTTTTCCATTTTTAAGGCAAACAGGGGGAGATATACGCCATTTTTGAATTTTGGTCGAATGTTAACTTGTTGGGCAACATGTTGCGGACTGACGCGAACTGAACGTGATCAACTCAACAAGAAGTCTGCTCCGCTGTGTGCCAAAGCTGAAGATAATCGCTGAAGATGGTTGAAGAAAATGGTCATACCTGGAGACGTCGACTCACCTGAAGCTTACTACAAACGAAGTTGTGCTTTCCTAAAAAATTGCCAAAGGGGGAGATTGTTGCTACGTTCAGTGTTAGCATATTTTAGCGCAAAAAAAAGATGTCAGCCAACAAATTGTGACACATTTGGCATGACATAGTCTGCTCAGGATTAGGCAAGTTATCAAAGGTTTGCTATTTAATTCACAAAAGCATGCGCGCAAGGGAATTAAGTCACGACAGGTTTAGGCAACTTCCAACTGTGAAGATTACACGTCAGTAAGGCCAATTAAAGTAGGAGGCAACGTCAACTTGTCAACTTGCCAATAACGAAGAGGCAGTAAGGGATTTCCTATAAGGAGTGAAACCCCGAAATAGGCATCTGTAGTTGCTAAAAAGTAGGTGCTTCCCCCTGTGCTAAACTCTCAGAGCTCTTAACTGTGCAAGACTGCGTGTTTAAAGGCTGATAGATTCATCAAGAACGGTGTCGATCACAAAAAATCAATCATGGGGTTTGAGTGCTTGTGATTTGAGGGTGTGTGCTTTTCGTGATTGGAGATTCATGAGCAGATTGTCGAAGACAAATACACCGAGCACAAGCTTGCTTGAAGGGTGGAATTGAGAGGATCTCAAAGACAGGCGGAGTCCCTGGTCGAGGTGGTTCACGGTGAGGTAATAGTAGCTTTGGACAATAGCTTGTATGATAGCTAGTTGATGCTTGAAGTTGTACTATTAACTACCATATAGTAAAAACCTTCCAACTAGCAGAGTGCCCCAGACATAGGTGCGGAGTCACCAAACTGGGTAAACATATTGTGTGTCTTCTGTTTTCTATTTGCTTACTATCCATTATCTGTGATTAGGCAAGTTGTCGAACCAATTGTTACAACATTGTGTTTGACATCTTGTCCCTGCTACAAATTAGAATTTCTGAACTGATGTGTTTCACACCAAAGACACATGCATAGATCACACCGAAATTCAAGACATAATCAAATGAGTGGTGGTGACACAAAAATATTGTGTTATTGAAGGCGGTGATAAACTAGAAGCAAAATATATGCCAACGTGAAAGATGATGGGGGTAACACAAGTGTTGTTCAAGATGAGTTTTCAGTTTTATCGGGATCTCTGAGTATCTAGGCTAAACAGGACCATGAAGTACGCATATTTCAAAATAGAGGTCAAGCTCAAGATAAGGTAGATAAATTCGTTATTCAAAAAGAAAGTTTTATTATTGTTAGCAATGTTACTTCAATAAACAAAATGGAGATGCCAACAAGTAAACACTTTGAAACATGAATATTAGGGGAAATGACAGGTTGATACACTCAAAAGATTCACTTTCTAACTTTGATACACTCAAGTTTAAATTTGCCATTTCCGCTCACCAGAATTGCCAATTTTTTGTCCCGTTAGTAACAGAGTTAAAAAAAATATTTTTTCATTAAAATAATATAAATATCCTTATTTATTCTAAATATATTTGGACCTTTCTCATACAAAGTTTGGAGGTTGGAGACGTTCTATGCAGCATCGTACCCGATGATAAATTTAAAAAGTTTACCAAGCCATGACTTAAACCATCAACCCTCCATGTGCGAGGCATGCTCCTGACACTAGGCTACAACTCTTTTGTTAACTTATGACAATCAATTTATATTTAATACAAATTAAACCACGAATAGTATATCAGAACGGTAACGTTTTTCACATCTTCAACCTCTAGCTTTTCTGTACCTGCAACACTCTTATGCTCTTTTACCTGATTATTTGTCCAAATATTTGCCCATACAACTCCGATTTTACTGATTTAAAATCTAACATGCTCAAATTTTATTACTAGCTCGTTTATATAAACAATTTGTTCAAATATGATACCAATAAAAAGTAAAAAAATTAGGTTTCACTAAAAATTCCCAAAACAACACAATGATTTATGCACTTTTTTCTCATGTAAAACGACGTATTTGTTTAAAGGGTAAATATTTTCTTTCTTCTTAAAATGAAGTTGTTGTTTAGGATGTTAGCTTACAAAAACAACACATCCTCCACGGTGTGTTTTGAAGAAGAATTGTTTTTATTATGCAATGACACCTTTCAAAAATTTAAGTGTTAGTGGAGGGTATTCTAGTCTTTCTATAAAATAACTAACTCCGTTAGTGACGGGACAAAATATTGACAATTCAGGTGAGCGAAAATGGGTGTATTAAAGTTAGAAAATGAATCTTTTGGGTGTATCAATCTGTCATTTCCCCTATATATTACATAAGCTCAATGACAATGTTGCGGTAAAATTGAGAAAGTTGATGGTTTTTTCAAGCACTCATAATTATGAGGATTCGTTTTTTTGTGACATATGTCCAAAGCGAGATGGAAGAGTGTGGCAATTAGATCAAGGATATATGTATGATGAAGTCTTCAACAAATACTCTCTTATGCATGATGAAGGAAATTTTATTCTCTTTCCCATGTTACCAAAGAAAACCTACGATGATCATATGTAAATGGAAAAAGATGGTGAAAATGAAAAGAAAAAAGAACTTGTGATATACGTCAACTTCCGTGCATATAAATTAGTTATTTTTAATGGAGTTGATTGGCGTCCAGTTGATGTTGGAGAGCATTTGAAGACAACATTTAATATAACCGATTTACGCAATTTTTACGTTAGTGGAGACTTGAGAGTATTTTTCGAGAAGAGGAGGGAATGCCTAGGAATTGAACTACCAAGTGACTATGAGATGTCTCGTACTTGCAATTATAAAGATTTACGCCCTTACGATTGTAAAGACTTGAGGTCAAGTCTTTTTTCGCAACTTTGAGATTTTGAGGCAGGGGCATTAAAAAATTTAAGTACATGGGCACAATTCTTTTAATTTCCTAGTTTAATATTCCATAATTCTAATTTTCAGAATAAGTGGCTTGTAACTCAAGTAGAATTACTTTCCAGTTATTCAACTTTATTATTTTCTATTATACTAGTTTCTAGTCATCATTTCCTAAATTCTTGTATTTTAGAGTGAATAAAATAATCATAGATTTGTACTTGAGAATTTGTTTATTTTACTCATCACCTTAGGCCGAGAATTCTAGGTGTGGCGTAAGGACCTTATCTTAGCCTATACTCGATTAAGAGGCGGTCTAAACTTATCTTAACCTATACTCGACTAAGTGACGGTTTTATTCCTCAAAATTCTACACTATTTTTTATCTTAGTCTGATACTTTCTTTCGTTCCTACACTTTCTTCGATTGAAAACTTCAATCCCGAGAAACTACAAAAATCAATTCAAATTCATCACATTCAAGTTATTTACGTAGTCATCCCCATATCAAGTCCCTATGGCCTCAAAATTATTATCCAATTATAAGAGAAGTCAATGTTTCATCATGATCAAACTTCAACCAAGTCTCCAAATATGTTTGCAATATTTACATCAATACAATTATTACTATTCAAATGACTTTAAATATATTATTCTATTCATCTATTATAGTTATAAGGGAAAATGACACTTTTGTGCACCTGAATATATACTTTTGACACTTTAAGGCTCATAACTTTTTTTTCCTCTTTTTTTCATACCTGACTTTCATTTTGGACACTTTGCCCCTAAAATTCTCAAAATACCGAAATTACCCCTGGTCTAATAGAGAGAACCGGCCCAATTTTTTAAAGAGTGTGAAAAGACGAAATTACCCTCAACCATTCATCAAATTTTCAAGTGAATGTCATTGGACCCTCCTACTTCATCAAAACAGAGCTTCCTAGTCGATCGCCGGAGCATCGAGCACCTCGTCGATCGCCGGAGCTTACCTGCTGGGCTTCGTACCTGGTGACTGGAGTGATCGGAGTTGGTGTAGGTGACTGAAGTTGTGCCAAAATTTTCACTCGCTCGAAAGTGTGCCGGAAAATATGTTCTGGCACACTTTTCGGCGAGTGAAAATTTTGAATCCTTGAACTAATTTCTTAATCCCTCTCTCCCTCTATCTCTTTTCCGGCCATTCTGTGCTGGAGACGATCGTCGGAGCACCGCATTCTATCCTTTTGGTCGCTGCCCATTGCCCACATCTTCGATGCTCGCTGCACGCTGCCCACCTCGTCGATGCTTGCCATTTTGTGTTGTGGAGGCTGCAGAGGAAGAACCATGGCCGGCTCTGGCGAAGAATCACCGGAGAAGACGAGAAGGAGGAGTCGAGGACGATGGGGTCGAGACGGACACCTTGGCGGAGGTGTTTAAGAGGCCTCGTCGGTCCACCGTACTCCCACATGCCGGAGAAACCCCGACGATGGATGCCGGAGAAACGCCGGTGAGGAGGGGGTGGCGGAGGAGGAGGTGAGGAATAGTTGAAAGGGTGGCATACCTTTGAAAATTTGATGAATAGTTGAGGGCAATTTCGTCTTTTTCACACTTTTTAATTGGACCAGAATTAAACCAGATTTAATTTTGGTTCAATTCAGGGGTAATTTGAAATTTCTGAAGAAAATTGTCCCAAAATGAAAGTAAGGTATGGAAAAAAGAGAAAAAAAAAGTTAGGGTATGAAAGTGTCAAAAGTGTATATTCAAGTGCACAAAAGTGTCTTTTTCCTAGTTATAATTACTAATAAATTATTTTTGAATTGTTGAAAAAATTATAATTTATTTATTTATTATAATATATTATATATTTCCCCCCTAAAGAGAATTGATGATCAAGGTCATGTTTTCCCTTCAGTGTTGGATGTTGTTGGATGTTGCTCTGAACCTCCTGGAGAGGAATCGAGAAGAAGAAAGATAGGATTGAGAAATTCTTTGGTGACTTTGTCACATCTTTTATTGCGGAAACGGCTTGCGTGGACTTGGTGAGTGACAAGTGGTCTTTGCTGTTGGGGATTCTTGGATTCTAGGCGCAACAGAAATATAATAATCTAACCGTGAATCTCTACTGAGGATCTATTGCATGCTCTAGATGAATCATAGGGAGAGGTGGATGGGATTATCTACCTCTTGAAGCGTGAATCGATCCGAATCAAAGACGTGTTCTCGGATCCGTCCTCTACGAGCACACACAAGTGGGAGCTTGAAGACGAAGCTTGAATCCTCTCGGTGGCTACTAGACTGCCGAAGAACCCTTCCTCTCTCTCGATTTCTCTAGCCCTCAATGCAAGAACTAGAGAGAATATAGTTAATATCTAATGTTGCTCAAAGGCTTAGGTGGCTCTCACACAAATACCACTATTTATAGGCTTTGGGTGAGGCCTATGGCTTAAAGCTTGTCATACGTCGATCGACCCCACCAAGGTACCGATCGACACCACCCATGTCTACGTGTCTATCGACACCACCAAGGTGCCGATCGACACCCCACATGTGACGTGTGTCCATCGACACCTCGCACGTGGAAAATATTCCTATTCCACCCATAACCCTTAGACCTCTTGAGTCCTATCGAGTTGCTTCGGTTCTTGCTCATGGCGTGTGACCCTGTAGGCCCGTGACCCATTGGCAGATCGGCGTGAAACGTCATTGCACCCTATCCATCACAAGTGGTCTATAGTAAGACATAGTGTTTAGCCAATGTCCACGAGGTATCGATTCGATATCTCCTTTCTATCATTTGTATCACTAACCATTTGTTTGCTTTAAGGCATGTGAGATTGAATGAGGCATAAAGCCGTCATCCTCATGTATCCGATCTAGTTTATTAAATTTTGAGATGATTGATACGTATTGGTGCGGCCGCACACTTCATCGTCCATGCTCATCAAAAGGCTCATAACTATACCCTTCACTACGTCTCACCATGGGGAAACAAATCCCTTTCGACGCAATGTGCGCTCCTACTACAGTTCGTCCAATAGCCAACGATGCTCGGTATGACTACCTTGTTACATGTAGCGTTGGAGCATGTCAAACAATTGGAGTGACGTGCATGTGAGCCACTCGCTCCAAGGTCTTAAGGCAGTGATCACACGACAACGGAGTATGCGTTGATGACTTAATCTATGCGCCATACTCCAAGTCGGGTCATCCAATATCATCTCCCGGATGATATCTGTGATATGACTTGAGTAATCCCATTATCTAGATCAGCAGAACTTGATCTTAAGTCATCCTCACGCTAGTCACTTATGAATAAGTATTCGACTAGGGACTCATCAAGCATAATTTCGCAGTATCTTTAGGTTCTACCAAGAAGGCATCCTTAGTCCTCTTTAAGTACTTTAGGATCGTCTTCACTGTTTGGTTTCGGAGGATTCAAAAACAAAGTACGCAACGGAAAATTAAAAATTAATATCCCCCGAAACAGCCCTCGAATCTTTACAAACCTAGATCTCATGTTTCTACCCTGAAAACGTGTAAGAAAATTATTTACCTTTTCGGTTTTATAGACCAGTCAAATTGCGGGACAGATAGCTCCCAAACCTAACATCTGATGGAAAATGATATTTCAAGAGAAATTGAAGAACTTCGAATTTCCTTTAATCTGGCGCTGGTTTCGGGTCAATTGGAATTCAGACCTGAGAGATATGTATCTCGCAATATTAATCGCCAGATCTGGAAATTCAACAAGTTTGATTAGAAAACGAAATATAACTTGAGATTTGAATCGAATCAGCCATCTAGAAATCCCGAATCGATCTTTCCCTCTATCCGGCACACACGAGTGCACAAGACCACCAGATCTAAACTCGAGTTCCCGTATTAGAAAGAAAACAAGTTCAGTAAGAGAATTCGGAAGAGTAACGGTATGAAAAATCAAGTTTTTATTTCTCAGCTCATGAGGCCTCTATTTATAGAGTTTGGCTAGGGTTTTGGGAGCATGAACCAGCCCATAAAATGGGCTAGGTTCGGCTCCCTCCAAACCAAACCCTAGCCGCCGGCCAAGGCTTGGGTTGTTTGGGCCTCATGGGCCGAACCCATTAGGGTTTCGGCCATGAGGCCTTAGCCTTGCCCAACTTGGCAGCCCATGAGGTATTCCAACCTCATGGGTTTCGTCCCCATTATCCATCATGGCCGGTGCCCAAAACCCTAGGGTTTTGGCCCGGTCCATGGCACGTGAGCTGACGGGCTCGTGGCCCTAAAACTGTAGGGCTTTTGGCCATGGCCCGATTTAACCAATCCACAATTAATTCTGCCCGGATTTCCTAAGATGTGGACCCTATACGTGTGACCCTTTAGGCTCATGTCCGGTTGGCAAATCGGTGTAAAATTACCATTTTACCCTTTCCATCATAAGTGGCCTCTAGTAAGACATTATGATTACCCAATGTCCATGATTATCGGCGATCCGATTTAACCTCATGTCGTCCATGTCACTATCCTTTTATCACTAGGTATCTTGATTAATCATAAGGCATAAAGTCGTCATCCTTATATAATTAATCACCGTTTTTGGATACCCGATATGACTGAAAATGATACTCCATATCATCTGCATGGCCATGCGTTTCCTTTCAGTCATTCTCATCAAGTGGCCTAATCTGATACTTATCCCATACCGTAGTATGAGGGATAAATCCCTTAGACATCTCTCGTATCACACATATAGCCCATCCCGAGCCAATCACAAATGTTATGGTTACCCTTTCACAAATAACGTTAGGTTTGAGCCAAACTCGGATATTGACTATATTGTGATCATAGAGACTCTTTGGTCTAAGGATACAATGAAAAACTACGAACTCTGAATATGTTCATGACAACATCTATGTAACATATTCAAGTCGGGTCGTCCAATATCATTTCCACAATGATATCTATGATCTGACTTCGGCAAAACCTATTGCCATGATCAGTAGAGCATGATCATAATAAACTTAGTGATGAGATGATATAGTCTGAGTATATGTTTGGATCAGCTGTGTTTTCATCTATTTCTGTTAAATTGATCTCCACATCTCCTCTATAAATTAACTCTCTGATGAGATGATATTTTATGAGTATATGTTTGGATTTGTCATGTGACCTTGACTCTTTAGCTAGCGCTATTGCCCCGTTGTTATCACAGAGTACACTTAGTGAACTAGACGGGTTTGGCATTACGCCTAGTTCAGCAAAAAAGTTCCTAAGCCACACAGCCTCTTTAGCTACTGTTGCAACAACTATATACTCAGCTTCCGTCGTAGAGTCGGCAATCGTGTCCTGCTTACGGCTCTTCCAGCTGAAGGCACCACCATTCAACACGAATACATATCCAGATTGACTCCGAAAGTCATCAAGATATGTCTGGAAACTAGATCAGTATAACCTCTGACTGCTAGTTCACCATCCACTCCTCCATACACTAGGAATGCATTCTTAGTTCTACTCAAGTATTTGAGGATAGCTTTGACTGCAATCTAGTGTTCCTTCCTAGGATTGGATTGGTATCTACTAGTACAGCTCAAGGCGAACGAAACATCCGGTCTCGTGCAAAACATAGCATACATGATTGATCCTATAGCCGAAGCATATGGGATATCCTTCATTTGCTCCAGCTCATCAGCTGTCTTCGGACAGTGATTCTTGCTGAGCCTTATGCCATGACGCATGGGAATAAATTCTTTCTTGGATTCCTCCATTGAGAACCTTCTCAATATCTTGTCTACATAGGTGCTTTGACTTAGGACCAAGATCCTCTTGGAGCGATCCCTATATATCTTAATCCCTAAGATATAAGCTGCCTCGCCTAAGTCCTTCATTGCGAAATACTTTCCCAACCAAGCTTTTGTTGCCTGGAAGGATGGGATGTTGTTTCCAATAAGTAGAATGTCATCGACATAAAGCACCAAAAAGATAATGTTATTCCCATTCGTCTTTTTATAAACGTAGGGCTCATTCAAGTTCTTGATGAAGCCGAATTCCTTCACAGCTTCATCAAAACGAATGTTCCAACTCCGAGAAGCTTGCTGCAATCCATAAATGGATTTCTGCAGCTTACAAATCTTTCCGATATTCTTCAGATCGACAAAACCTTCTAGCAGTGTCATAAACACATCCTCAGTAAGATTCCTATTAAGGAATCTAGTTTTGATATCCATCTGCCATATCTCATAATCGTAATATGCTGTTATGGCTAGAAGAATTCGGATTGATTTGACCATAGCAACTGGGGAAAAAGTTTCATCATAGTCAATTCATTGGACTTGTCTATAACCTTTTGCAACCAGTTTTGCTTTATAGGTTTGAGGTTTGCCATCAATGTCAGTTTTTATCTTAAAAACCCACTTGCAACCAATGGCTTTTGCACCAGCGGTTGGTGTTGGGATTTTGTGCCCTAGCACAATGTATTTTCAATCTACTCATGTAATGAGATTATTAGTTTAAATAAAATCAGCATTCATATTACTAAGTGTTGTAGTAATATCTTAAGTATGATTTGATTTGTATCATTGATGTGTCAACACATAATAGTAGATCTACATATCAAATAAAATCTTACTTAAATAGTCCCTGATCAGAATAACTTCATAAGAAGCGATCGGTATGAGGCTAACTCTAAATGATCACACTCTACTGATCATGGCCAGAAGGGGGCCAGAGTTAGGTCATAGTATCACCAGACAGGGGTGATATAGGACGACCCAAACATGAGTATGTTACATAGACACAGTTATGAACATACTCATATGTCGGCACATGAAATAACATCCTCAGACGGAAGGATCATTGAGGTCACTATATAATGAGTGACGAGTTTGACTCAGTCTAACGTCTCCTATAAAAGGGTTACACTAACGACTGTGATTGACTCGATCACGAGTTACATGAGTTGACTCAATAGATCACTGAAGGATTTATCCCTCATACGGACGTATGAGCAGATATCTGTTTAGGCCACTTGATGAGTACAACTGAAATACAAAAGCATGGCCATGCAGTCGATACGGAGTATCTATTACATTTCAGTTAACTCAGATCAAGAAACAGGATAATTGAACGAGGATGACTTGTCTATGCCTCGTGGTTGTCAAGATATCAAGAGGATAAAAGGATAGATTCATGTACGACAAGGTTAAGTCAAAATCTCGATAATCACAAGCGTTGAGTATTCATGATATTCTGCTAGAGGCCACTCATGATGGAAAGTGTAAAATGGTAATTTTACCAGTCCGCCAACGTGTCGTGAGCCTAGAGGGTCAAAAACTAAAGGTTGAGTAAAACAAATGGAATCATATAGAGGAATCATGAGAGAGATAAAATCCGGTTTTGGATTAAACCGGATTAGACCGATTTCGGTGTAGGATTAAACCGAAAATTAAGAAAAGTTTAGCTGGACCAATTAATTAGAATCTAAATAAATAGATTTAATTTATTTAGCTAAACAGGGCCTAGCCAGATTGGGGTAAGCTAGAATGGGCTTCTTTACATTATATAATTAAAAGCTTTGGGCTTTAAGCCCATTAAGGCTTTTAATTAATTATTGCCTAAAAAGAGTTATAAAAGGGAAATTTTTAGATTTTTAATTATAAGAAATTTTTTCCAAAACCCTAGCCACTCTCTCTCTCCCTTGGCCGACCGGGCCCTCTCCCTCTCTTCTTCCCATTTTGCTTGCTTCGGTCATCTAGCAAGGATCGTTGTGAGTATCTTCGGATTGCTCTTCTTGACACGGGATTTATATTACTAAGTGTTGTATTAATATCTTAAGTATGATTTGATTTGTATCATTGATGTGTCAACACATAATAGTAGATCTACGAATCAGATAAAATCTTACTTAAGCAGTCACCGATCAGAATAGCTTCATAAGAAGCGATCGGTATGAGGCTAACTCTAAATGATCATGCTCTACTGATCATGGCCAGAAGGGGGCCGGAGTTAGGTCATAGTATCACCAGACAGGGGTGATATAGGACGACCCGATCATGAGTATGTTACATAGGCACAGTCATGAACATACTCAAAAGTTGGCACATGAAATCACATCCTCAGATGGAAGGATCATTGAGGTCACTATGTAATCAGTGAAGAGTTTGACTCAGTCTAACGTCTCTTGTAAAAGGGTTACAATAACGACTGTGATTGGCTCGATCACGGACGTATGAGCAGATATCTGTTTAGGCCACTTGATGAGTACAACTGAAATACAATAGCATGGCCATGCAGTCGATACGGAGTATCAGTTACAATTCAGTTAACTCGGATCAAGAAACAGGACAATTGAACGAGGATGACTGGTCTATGCCTCGTGGTTGTCAAAGATATCAAGAGGATAAAAGGATAGATTCATGTACGACAAGGTTAAGTCGAATTCTCGATAATCACAAGCGTTGGGTAATCATGATGTCTTGCTAGAGGCCACTCATGATGAAAAGGGTAAAAAGGTAATTTTACCAGTCCACCGACGTGTCGTGAGCCTAGAGGGTCACACACTAAAGATTGAATAAAATGGATGGAAACATATAGAGGAATCATAAAAGAGACAAAATCCGGTTTTGGATTAAACCGGATTAGACCGATTTCAATTTAGGATTAAACTGAAAATCAAGAACGGTTTAACTGGACCAATTAATTATAATCTAAATAAATAGATTTAATTTATTTAGCTAAACAGGGCCTAGCCAGATTGGGGTAAGCTAGAATGGGCTTCTTTACATTATATAATTAAAAGCTTTGGGCTTTAAGCTCATTAAGGCTTTTAATTAATTATTGCCTAAAAAGAGTTATAAAAAGGAAATTTTCAGATTTGAAAATCAAGGAATTTCTTTTCAAAACCCTAATCTCTCTCTCTCTCTCTCTCTCTCTCTCTCTCTCTCTATCTCTTTGTTCGACCGGCCCTTCCCCTCTATCCTCCCTGTTTATCTTGCTTCGATCTTCTAGTAAGGATCGTTGTGAGTATCCCCGGATTGCTCTTCCTGTGTGGACGATCTTTAGAGGTCACTGAATCTTATTTAGTGACAAAGAGATTTTGAATCAAGGTAATATATAAATTTTATTCTAGCCTAAATCTCATGATCAATTCATGATCATGTAAGATCCTTATTAAACATGGAACTTTGAGGTTAATTTCTTGTATGGGCATGAAATTATTGATTGGAACCTTCAAAAAATTTCTTCAGTACTACATCATCCTGAATTTCTTCGAGATGTATAGTACCCCCACTGACTTTCTTGGAAATGAATTCTTTCTCCAAGAACGCACCACCACGAGCAACAAAACCTTGTTCTCGCTTGGTTTATAGAAATAGTATCCTCTTGTTTCTTTGGGATACCTTACGAAGACGCATTTATTAGATTTTGGTGCGAGCTTATCACCAAGCAAACGCTTGACATAAGCTTCACAGCCCCAAATCTTTAGAAATGACAACATGGGCCTTTTCCCATTCCATACTTCGTATGATGTCCCTTCTACGGCCTTCGTTCGAGCCCTGTTCAAAATGAACACGGCTGTCTCTAGAGTATAGCCCCCAAAAGAGATCGGCAGATCGGCATGGCTCATTATGGAACGAACCATGTCTAGCAAGTTTTGATTTCTCCGTTCGGAAACACCATTTAGTTGTGGCGTTCCTGGCGGAGTCCATTCTGACACGATTCCCCAATCACTTAGATGGCCAGCAAACTCTTCGGATAAGTATTCACCACCTCGATCTGAACGAAGTGCTTTAATATTTTTCCCGAGTTGGTTTTGTACTTCATTCCGAAATTATTTGAATTTATCAAAGCCTTCGAATTTATGTCTCATTAAGTAGACATAACCACATCTACTGAAATCGTCAATAAATGTGATGAAGTACCCAAACCCCCTCCAGACATTAGTGCTCTTTAGTCCACACACATCAGTGTGTATTAGACCCAATAAGTCACTTGCCCTATCACATTTACCTATGAAGGGTGTCTTTGTCATCTTGCCCATCAAACAAGCCTCGTATCTATCAATCGAATTGAATTCGAACGGACTTAAAAGTCCACACTTGTGCAGTGTTGATATCCGCTTCTCATTGATGTGGCCAAGGCGACAATGCCAGATAAGAGTTTGATTTAAGTCATCGGACTTAAACCTTTTTGTATTAACATTATAGATTGAGCTTGAATTAGAGTTATCAGTATTCAATACATATAAACTTCTAACCATACTTGCACTTCCATAATACATATTATTTCAATAAATCTGAAAATCTCCATTCTTTATTAAAAAATTAAAACCATCTTTGTCTAGTAGAGAAATTGAAATAATATTCCTACTGAAAGTAGGTACACAGAAAACTTCTGATAATGAAAGTACAAGTCCACTGGGCAAATCAAAACTCATGGATCCTACAGCAGTTGCAGCAACACTGATGCCGTTGCCAACTCTCAGACCCACTTCGCCTTGACCCAAATCTCTTCTATTTTTTAACACCTGCACATTCGTACATATGTGAGATTCTGCTCCGGTATCTAGTACCCAAGAATCTGAAGTAGAAAGATTAAGTTCTATAAAGAAAATACCTGAAGGCGTGGGCCTGCCACCCTTCCGCTGGTCATTCTGGAACTTCTTGCATTCCTTCTTCCAATGCACAACTTCTTGGCAATAGAAGCATGCTGCTGTCCTTTCCGTAGCCTTCCCTTTGCCTTTAGGGACTTGGGGAGGGTTAGGAACAAGACACCCTCATACTGCCAGCCAGGTGCGCTTGAGCCTTCCCTTTGGAAGACCTAGATGCCACACCAGACTTCTTGAAGTTGGTCCCCTTATTGACCATAAGAACATCCTTGGTTTGGTTCTTGATGCTCTTTTTCAGCAGTTACAAGCATCCCATGTAACTCTGAAATGGTCTTGTCCATATTATGCATATTATAGTTCATAATGAAACCATCATATGCAAGAGGAAGGGATTGCAGAGCTATACCTGCCGACACCTCTTTCCCTAACTCAAGGCCTATCCTTGTCAGGTGATCGAGGTATCCCTTCATCTTAAGGACATATGGACTCACAGAACTACCTGCAACCATTTTGCAGGCATGAATATCCTTCAAGATGTTATACCTTTCGATCATCGCTTTCTCTTTAAACATTTCCTTTATTTGATTCATCATCTCAAAAGGTTTTTCAGAGAGTTCCATGAACTGCTTCTGGAGATTGCTCTCCATACAGCCCAACATTATGCAGGCTACATCAATTGAGTCGCTCAGATGCTTATAATAGGCATCTCGAACGGCCCTTGTTGAGCCTGTCACTGGTTCCACAGGGATTGCATTGTCAAGGACATATTCCCTGCGCTAATGTTTGAGTACAATTCTTAAATTTCTGTCCCAGTCAAGAAAATTCACTCCATTGAGTTTGTCCTTCTCAAGCAAGGGTCTCAATAAGCTATTTGTCGCGTTTGCCATTAGAATCTACACGGAAAATAAATTTAATCAGTTTTAAATTAAAGTTGGAAATCATAAATTAAATCACAACCATTTGATTCTTTACTTAGAATCTAAACCAAGATCCCTGATTTACTCGATTGAAGTGAACGGAGGCTCACTGCTCCAATCGAGCTATGTAGGTAGGACATCCAGTTCAATTACAACCGCTGTAACTCTTGGCTAGGGATTGTACATAAATGTACACGCCATTCCCTATTCGATACCCTAGGTCAACCCTAGCTGACAATCGTAGTCAAGTCAACAAAATTCAACTATGATTCATTCCATATGTGGATACTACGCAGAGGCGCACGCACCCACATACGACTAACCATCTCATATAGCCCGAATCCCAATGAATGCTACGCGGAGGCGCACCCATCCACGGGGCTGGGAGCTAGTATATGAGTGTTGAGATTTGGGTGGTATCTCATATGACTTGATTAATTGTTAATCGATTGTGATTAATTTCCTTTATTTGAAAACATCAAGTCCATGATGCTTCAATTACAAATTACATGCAAAGTCGGATTAATTCCGATTTTAATCCTTTACATGTTGGTGATGTCTAGCATACATATTTGAACGTACAAAACATCCATTCATAATTCCTACTCATCCATATCTAGTATACATATAAAGTGGAAATAAATGTACAAAACTTAAGCCCATTCCTAGTATTAAACTAAGAAATTGAAAAATCCTTAAGACTATATCTTCCAGTTCTTCTAGACCACCTTCAATTGAGGACTCCCACTGGCTCCGGACATCTTCAAATCCGCTTGAATCTCCATACACCATAAACCGTCTTTTCCGGTTCACCATTCTTCTTGATCCAATTACAAGATGTACACGGTTCGTAGACCGAAAATTTAAATAACAAAATTAAAATTTAAAACGGATACGCATACCGCAAAATTAATTACAACATTTAACCAGCGGTTCATAGACTGCAAAATTAAACTAATTAAATCGAACGGTCTAGGGATTTAACTTGTACCACACAAAACATGTTATCAATCAATTGACATGTTATCACACAAACATGTTATCAATCAATATGAATATTAACCGGTTTTAATCTTGCCTACGTTTTGATCCAATTTATCGAAATTGGACCGGTTTTAAAAAAACAGTTTATCGAAACAGATTAAATCTGAAAAATTCTAAAATAATTTGGATTTATAGAATTTAGGGTTTGCCGCCACGATCTTGGATCGCAACACAAAACCCTAATGGGCTAGGGCCCAATGGGCTAAAGCCCATTAGGGTCGAAACCCTAATCGGCCACGGCTAGGGTTTGGGAAACCGTAGCCGCCGCCTCCTCCTCCCCAGGCCATGGTGGGGATGGGGTGGCCATGGCCCCCTGGCTGACCCGCAGCCACAGCCATGGCCAGCGCCGCCCGTCCAGTCATCGGGCCGGCGACCCGAGTGCCCTAGTCCGGTGACCCGGAAAATCCAAAAATTTTAAAAATTTCAGATCTATTATTTTTCATAAAAAATCAGTTTTCATACAGATTTAAGTCGAAAAAACCGAAATTAAAAATCTGAAAAATAATATGGCAAAAATCAATACCGAAAACACCGATATCATGCAAAATCACAAGATCGAATGCTAGAACCGCTTTGATACCACTGTTGGGTTTCGGAGGGTTCAAAACAAAGTACGCAGCTGAAATATAAAAATTAATATCCCCCGAAACAGCTTTCGGATCTTTTCAAACCTATATCTCATGTTTCTACCCCGAAAACGTGTAAGAAAATTATTTACCTTGAGGTTTTAAATCTGATCAGGCGTATGGAAATCCCGAATCGATCTTTCCCTCTATCTGGCACACACAAGTGCACAAGACCACCATATCTAAACCCGAGTTCCCCTATTAGAAAGAAAATAAGTTTAGTTAGAGAATTCGGCAAAGTAATGGTATGGAAAAATCAAGTTGTGATTTTTCAGCTCATGGGGCCTCTATTTATATAGTTTGGCTAGGGTTTTGGGAGCATGAATAAGCCCATAAAATGGGCTAGGTTCGGCTCCCTCCAAAGCCAAGCTTTGGGCGGTTTGGGCCGAACCCATTAGGGTTTCGGCCATGAGGCCTTAGCCTTGCCCAACTTTGCAGCCCATGAGGTATTCCAACCTCATGGGTTTTGGCCCCATTATCCATCATGGTCGGATCGCAAAACCCTAGGGTTTTGGCCCGGTCCATGGCACGTGAGCTGACGGGCATGTGGCCCAAAACCGCAGGTCTTTTGGCCACGGCCCGATTTAACCAATCCACAATTAATTCTGCCCGGATTCCCTAAGATGTGCACCCTATGCGTGTGACCCTTTAGGCTCATTTCCTGTTGGTAGATCGGTGTAAAATTACCATTTTACCCTTTCCATCATAAGTGGCCTCTAGTAAGGCATTATGATTACCCAAAGTCCATGATTATCGGCGATCCGATTTAACCTCATGTCGTCCATGTCACTATCCTTTTATCATTAGGTATCTTGATTAATCATAAGGCATAGAGTCATCATCCTTATTTAATTAATCACTGTTTCTTGATACCCGAGATGACTGAAAATGATACTCTGTATCATCTGCATGGCCATGCATTTCCTTTCAGTTATTCTCATCAAGTGGCCTAAACCGATACCTATCACATACCGTAGTATGAAGGATAAATCCCTTTGACATCTCTTGTATCACACATATAGCCCATCCTCGAGCCAATCACAATCGATATGGTTACCCTTTCACAGATAACGTTAGGCTTGAGCCAAACTCGAATATTGACTATATTTTGATCACAAAGACTCTTTGGTCTAAGGATACAATGACAAGCAACGAACTCTGAACTTGTTTATGACAACATCTATGTAACATATTCAAGTTGGGTCGTCCAATATCATTTCCACAATGATATCTATGATCTGACTCCGGCAAAACCTATTGCCATGATCAGTAGAGCATGATCATAAAGAGTCGTCCTCATACTGGTCGCTTCAGATGAAACTTGACTGACCAGGGATCCGTTAAGTATAAATTATACAGATCCATAGTTCTAATATTAGTGATGACACACTCAATGATATAGATCGATATATACTTAACTCATTACTACGACACCATAGTAATAAAATGCCGCTTTATATTTTATTTCAAAAGATGATACATATTCATAGACATAAATAGTATTGGACTAGGGCACAAATCCTACAGACCATGCATTCCTAGTGTATGGGTGTGTATATAGAACTAGCAGTCAAAGAACAGGTCGATGCTATTTTTCAGACATATCCAGATGACTTCAAAATTCAGTCAGGATATACTTTGTGTTGAGTGGTGGCGCTTTCAGCTGGAATTGCCAACTCTACAACGGAGGTTGAGTATATAGCTGCAACGAAAGCAGCTAAAGAGGTCGTATGGATTAGAAGCTTTCTGATCAGATTAGATGCAACGCCGCGAGCGTCTGATCCGATAAGCTTGTTGTGGGACAACACAGGTGCCGTAGCTATTGCTCAAGAGCCCAGTTGCTTCCGCTACGGTAACTCTGATATGGATGCCCCGGAACCCTACACTATATTCATTAGTTTTCTTTAAATCTAATAAAATAATTATTTTCTAATGAAATCATTAAATTATGTTGATACTGTTGTAATATGACTCCACCATTACGTGTCCTATAACGACTCTAACAGTAGAAGCTTTATAAGAGTACTATCACATATTCTTGAAGAACTGTGATTATAGACTTTGTATATGATTATTTTAGTATATTGATTGGCCTATATATATGTAACTACTCTTGTATGATGATGAACACATCAATAATAATACTTAGATATATGATTATGTTCTTCGATCTCTTCTATTATTTACAACACGTTATCAACACGAATCGCTCAAAAATCAACAAACTCATTAATTTGAATTCTCTACGTGAAGGTTTCTTGAATATCACTTTTCCATATTCATAAGAGACCCCATCTTATTACTAAGTATATTGTGATTGACTATTTCAATTAAGGGATAATTCATGATCACCACGGTGAAGTTTGACACATTTTCATGTTTTTACGGTGAAAATTTTCAAATATCACTTCAATATGACAAAGTTTTTTTTTAAGTGTCACTATTTCTAACAGAGTTAATTTTGATATGAAATGTCCATAATGCCCTTGTATTAGAATTTTAAAATAAATCTAAAAAATATTTTTTAAACTTGTTTTAAAAAATATTTTTTTATGAAATAAATAATTAAAAACTGATTTCAATATTATTACTTTCTACAAAGAAAAGTTTTTTCGAAAAAAAACATTAAAAATAAAAAACGAATTTGAACAACATTTTTTATTTTTAAAAAATAAAAAAAACATAATATTAAAATCAGTTTTTACTATTTATTCCACAAAAAATATTTTTAAAAAAGTTTAAAA
Organism: Geranium rotundifolium; assembly: GCA_963920655.1. NCBI lineage: Eukaryota > Viridiplantae > Streptophyta > Magnoliopsida > Geraniales > Geraniaceae > Geranium > Geranium rotundifolium. The sequence continues at coordinate 32,780,394 of OY987311.1, read as the reverse complement.
GAATGATATTTTAAAAAAAATTTGATACAGGGGTATTTTTGACATTTAATAAAAAAATTAAACAGTATATTTTTCATATGTTTTAACGATGTTAGGGTAAAATGAAACATAAAAATAGTTCTCTATATTAAAATGCCACTTAAAAAAGCTTAACGTAATAAAATAAAAATGTGTCAAACTTCACTATAATGATCATAAATTATCCCCTCAATGAATGTAACGATAAGTTAAACTGATCTTTTAATTATAGAGTTAATTTATTGATCATCCAATATGTTTTCTTGTTATTCGGTGGTAGAGTGATTTGTGTCTTGTACAATGCTACTGAGTTCTGGCATATATATAATTGATTCATGACTAATACTTTATGTCAAAAAAAATACTTTAAATGTGAGTTTACTATGATTTTAGTGTGATATTAAAAGACACAAAGAAGTATTCGTAAGCTCAAGATTTAATACTTTGAGCAATAGTTTAATGTTTATGCATCTCAAATTTTTGTTCATAAAATATTAATGGTTGCCTATTTCTTTAGTTGCTCTGTGTGATAACAATTGTGTTAATTACTGATATTACGAAACATGGTACAATACTTATTTCCTTAAGATCCTGCTTTAAATTGTGTCCGTACTGTCAACAGAAGCAGTTGATATTAATTCTAGGGTTATTTACACTTTGAGTGTAGAATTTGTTTAGGGAAGAGATCGGCTACAAACCATCTACCTGCTACAAATTTTAGAACACGTGATGTCCATTGGATTAGGTTCATCAACGGTTCTTATTAATATCATTATTTAGTAATTGAAACAAATAAAATAATACAAAAAGGGCAGTGCGGTCATTCAACTAATATATATATATATATATATAACGATGCAAAAACCCTATCACCAACTCAGTAGCCTCCTAAATCAATAGAAGCTCGTCCCGCTGCCTGCTCCTACATCCACAGCGGCGATTCGGATGACGGCGGCGCTTCAGACGACTACGGCGATTTCTACGGTAGCGACATCACGGCGATTCGCTCCTTCCCCACGACGGTGGTTCGGCTTCCCCACGACGACAACCAGCGAGAGAGATTCCCACGACATCAATTCAAGCAGCGGCGGCGACGATTCAAAAGCCCAGGTTCACGATCTCGCGTTTGAATCGTCCCTGCCGCGGAGGGTCCGAGGCGTCATCGATGGCGATTTAAGCGCATGACGACCTAGAACAACCAGTAACGAGGCGGCGGCGATTGACGGTGGCGGTTCACGATGTCACTGTGGAGGGGCTGAGGTTGCGGCTTCGGACCCTCCATGGCGGGGACGATTGACGGCGATGCTCCTACGCGGCGACGACGAGACGGTCGCAACCCTGCTCCCACACGACCAAAACGATTCCACATACAACGATATCGATCATGTTCGGGGAATCTCAAATAGACGACGTGTTTTGGAGATCTGGGTCGGTTTGGTCTCCAGATTTGGATTCTATCTACACCCTTTGAAGGTAGGGTCTCGATTCGGTTGTGTAAGCTATTTTTGATTGATTTGTTCGTCAATTATGTAATTTCGGATTGTTTTTTTACGTTTTGGGTTTGAATTTGAAGATGCTAAAACAAAATCAGATTAGATGCGCTCGCAACTAAATGTGCGTGAAGGTAATTGTGTTTCTATGCATAGACTAAGTGTGATCGGATCCCATTGCGTTAACCGTTAATGAAATTGCTATTTTAGATCAATCACAAAAAATTGAAACGATCTTTTATGGTTATTTTTTAAACTTACATGAAACAGATTTAAAAAAACGGGGTTTTGACGTATAGATGAAATGTATTAGATGACACTTATTAGTTGAATATAATTGAACCGAATAAATAATTGAGTCGACGAAGCAATTGAATTGTTTGGATCAAATTTATGACACATATTTGAAACGTGTCAAATGGAACATATCAGATTAAACATATTAGATTAATCATGAAATATATTCGATGAAACATATCCAATAAAACATATAAAATGAATATAACAGATGAAACATATTACATGACACATATCAGATGAATCATCTCAAATGACACATATTAGATGAATCCAATAATTAAACATATCATATAAACCAATTAAATTATTGCGTTGAACTGATAAAGGGTTTAGAAGTAAAATTTAATTAAGTAATAAGATATTTAATTAAGGAATATTATGATATAAATAAAATTCAAAATTCAAAATTCAAAAATAAGATATTTAATTAAGAAAATAATATTCAAAATAAATAAGGGTATAAAAATACGTTTATACCCCCTGATAGTATAAAATGACCAAAAAAAATTTATAATTAATTCATATTTACGTTAGTTTGCCATTGATGACTCAGCATTGAATCTAACCGTTAACTATTTAATCCAACAGCTTAAATGCGTTCTAAAATTTGTAGCAAATTAAGGTGTTTGCTCCTGATCAATACCCATTTGTTTATAGATGTGATTACTTGGGGAGTTTTTTAACCTTACTGGTGTTCATTGAATACCCTTTTCGCTATTAAATTTAGTTTGAAATTAATTAAAAGCTATTTCGTGACTCGTTGTTTATGTTCAATTCAATATATGTATGACCTCTGATGTTAATTAGACAGTTTCTTTCTTAGAGTTCTAGAGTGTGGACTTGATTACATGTCATGCTTAGCAATATATGCTCTTGTGTTCTTGCTTTTTTTTTTCAATTGTTTTATCCTAATTATTTCAATAAGTTAAAGAATTAGTTTTTACCATTTATATATATACACAGTTTTACATCACGACCGAGCTTCTATGTTTTGTGGTTGATTATTTTTTTTGTGCAATTTTTAGTTTTTCAATCCTTTGGTTGAGATCAGATCTACGATGGTTTTGTTTTTACGTTCAGTGTTGGCTATATTTTTAGTACGAAGAAAGATGTCGATTTACATGTTCCAACTTCTGGTAAGACATCATTCGCCATAGTCTGTCGGTTTAAGTTTTTGGCAAGTTTCCATTTTTCAAGTTTCCATGTTTCAAGCTTCCGTCTTATATTAAATATCTTCGGAAGTTGACTACACCACTATATTCTCGATCTATATGAGTTAGGAAACTCAATATACATGTAGATTCGTCTTGGTATGGAAAGATACCCCTCGAGGGAAAACGAAACCCTAGTGGTGCCTCAAGACTGCATGTGTTAACTGCTATAAAAGCCGAGAGCTTCCCCTTTAGCAGTTTGGACGTTCTTCTAAACAAATATTCAGCGCTTATAAGCATGCAGGGCCGGCGTGTTAGAAGGATGTATGTTTTGATAAGAACGGTGTACATCACCAAACATCATTCGAGGAGATTGAGTGTTTGTGTGAGTAGGGTGTTATGTTTACGTGATTGAAGACTCAAGTGTTGTAGAAGACTGTGATTACCCGAGCATAGGCGTTTGTTCAAAGAGTGGAATTGAGGAGGATCTCAAAGACAGTGGGAGTCTCTGGTCTAGGTATTCACGTGTAGTAATAGTAGCTAGGACAATGATTTGTGTGATAATTAGTTGATGCCTTTTTTGTACTATTGACTACCGTATAGTGAAACCCTTTCTATTGGCAGAGTGCCCCCAGACGTAGGTGATGTCGCACCGAACTGGGTAAACATATCGTGTGTATTATGTTGATTGTTTTATCTACTTGTTATCCATTATTTGTGATCAAGCAGCTTGTCGAACATACTGTCACAACACTGTGCTCGACATCTTGCCACTGTAGCTAACTAGAATTTCAATTGGTATCAGACGAGTCACCTAGACGTCTAGGTGAGTTAATGGGAGGGTTATTCTATGTATCAGACATGGATAGCTCAAGAGAAGGAGGTTCGGTCAATCGCCCTCCAGTTCTTGATGGAACCAATTATGGGTACTAGAAAGCACGTATGAGTGCTTTTATGAAATCCCTCGACAGCAAGACTTGGAAGGTTGTGATCAATGGTTGGGAAGATCCACAATATGTTGATGCCCAATGGAATGTGACTGGTCTCAAGTCCGAAAAAGACTGGAGTCCGACATAAGATGAGGCAGCCCTAGGTAACTCTTGTGCGCTCAATGTTATTTTAATGGGGTTGATAAAAGTGTTTTGAGGCTTATTAACACATGCACAAATTTCAAAGAAGCTTGGGAAATTCTTGTTGTTGCCTATGAGGGTGTTAGATTTGTGCCCTAGTCCAGTGTAATAAGTTTATCTGTATATAATGATTTATCATCTTTCGAAGAAATAAAACGACATTATATTACTGATGTGTTGTAGTAATATATTAGATGTAATTTGATCTATATCATTATATGTGTCATCACTAATAGTAGAACTATATATCAGAAAGAATTACATTTAATGAGTCCCTGATCATTACGAAGCGATCAATATGAGGCTAACTTTTTATGATCATGGCAAGGTAGTGTAGGAGTTGGATCATAGATATCATCAGGGAGATGATATTGGACGGCTCGATGGTGAGTATGTAGCATAGATGCTGTCATGAGCATACTTTATCATTGTATCCTTAGACTAAGGAATCTTTGTGATCATTGTGTAGTAAGTATCTAAGTTTGACTCAGTCTAACGTTGCATGTAAAAGGGTAGCCATAAGGACTTTGATCAACTTAGGTGTAAGTTACATGAGTGAACTCGAATGACGACTAAAGGATTTATCCCTCATACTCCGGTATGGGATTCATATCTGTTTAGGCCACTTGATGAGTATGACTGAAAGATATTGCATGGCCATGCGGGAGATACTTTGTATCAGTTTTCAGTCATCTCAAATATCGAGAAACAGTGATTGATTAAATAAGGATGACAGTTCTATGCCTTATGATCAATCTGGATATCGAGTGATAAAAGGGTAGTGACGTAGACGATAAGAGGTTAAATCGGATCATCAATATTCATGGACGTTGGGTAATCATAATGTCTTGCTAGATGCCACTTATGATGGAAAGGGCAAAATAGTAATTTTGCCAGTCTGCCAACGGATTGTAGCCTAGAGGGTCACACACTTTAAGCAAGGTATAGCAAAAGGGACTTGGATAAGTTAGTATGAGAGAATTATGAGGATTGAGAATAATTCACCTTTCGGTTTAGTTAAATCGAAGCGAATTGGTGTAAACCAGGAATCGGTTTAAGGGAATTGGATCGGACTAGCTAAACCGTTTAATTAGAACCCAATTTGAATGAGTTTAATTAATGGTTAGCTAAATGGGCTTTAAGCCCATTTTAATATTAATTAAAAGATAATTAATATTAATGGATTAAAATTAGGAAGTTATTTTTCAAAATAAAAAACTAATTATTTGATTTTGGTCTTCAACTTCCCACATTTTTCTCCACCTCTTTGTCCACTTCCTCCCCCATTTTTGGCCGAACCAACCACTCTCTCTCTCCCTCCATTTTTGCTTCTTCTTCATTTTGGTTTCTAGCAAAAATAAAAGAAGAAACCAAGAAAGAAAAGATGCATTGCTTGTGTGGATTAACTCTAGAGAGTGTACATTTGTATACTTGGTGATTAGATCATAAGAAGAAGGTACTTTTCTGATTTGTCCATGAATTTTTATGTGCTGAAAATTGATTCTCACATGATGATCTTCAAAGTTTTTCATGAATCCATAGTTATAATTGCATGAGGTTTATTGTTTGGAACTCATGGATTCCTTCAGTGGTATAAGAGTTATGGTTGATATGTGATGATGATTTTGAGCATGCTAGGATTAGTTTTCAATTCTAGAAAAATTCATGTATATTTATGGGATTAAATGTTGCATGAACATGAAAAAAAAAATCATATTTTGAGTTGATTTTGAAAGACTAAAAAATTAATTTTTGGGGCTCTTTTGGGTTAGCCATGGACAAGCCATGGCTAACCAGGTTCGAGCCCCTTGGTGGACCATGGACAGCCCTCGGGCCAACCAGGTCGCCTCGGGCTGACCGTGGGCGGCTTCGGGCCGACCATGGGCAGAGCCGCGGGCGACCGGGGTAGAGTCCTAGGCTCGGCCATGGGAGGCCCTCGGAATGGTCGTGGCCCTTGGCTGACCAGGTCGAGTCCAATGGCTAAGCCATTGCCCGACCAGATCGGTGGCCCACGGCCACGCCCATGGTTGCCCGCAGGCGACTCGTGGGCGAGCCGGGGGTTGGCCGATCAGCCCGGGGGCATGGACCGGTTTTTGGTTCGTGTCACGTCCCGGGAATTTCTCCAAAAATTCAGTTTTTAGACCCGGTCCAGTTTCGATAAATCGGGGGTAAGCCGGTTCAATTTTAACTAATTAATTTAAGCCGTCCGATTTCGATAAACTGGATTTTCTTGCCACATTTAAGCAAGATAAAATATGGAATTAATTTTTTGTTTTATAACATATTGTTTGATGACATAGTGTTTTGACAACATGATTGATTTCAACATGATGTGCAGCTTAGCCCGTCTAGATTTCGGTTTTCGCAACCAGTGTAGTTGCTTTGATTTGTAATTTTTATTACGACACGCGTGTCGTTGTTTTGTTTGTAATTTTATTTATTTAATTGTAATTACGAAGATCGACGCAAAAAGAAAATCAAGATGGAGTTGGTGGAGTTCCTAAGGAGGCTCGAAGCCAGTGGGAGTCCACGAGGAAAAGACGAGCACAAATCTGAAGATTTAGTCTATAGGATTTGTTATTTTTTTTCTTAGTTTTTGATGGGCTAGGTTTACATATTTATTTACATTTATGCTTGAATGTATGATTATTTTAAAATGCATGAGTTTATGCATGTTTAAGCTATCACCCACATGTGAAGATTAAAACTGAAATTTAATCAGACTTGCATGTAATTGGACTTGAAATCATTTTTGCATCGATATATAGTTGATGATTCCAATTAAGATTGTATCGATATACAATCAGAGAACTAAAAACACTTAATTCGCAAGTAATTACAATTCAAGCGAGATATCACCCAAACCTCAACACTCAGAAGCATTTGAACCTGTGAGTGGGTGCGCCTACGCGTAGCATTCACAGGGGAGAAGGGCCGGATGAGTTGGACAATTTAATATGGGTGCGTGTGCCTACGCGTAGTAGCCATATTGAGTTGGGTCATAGTTCAGTTTTGGTAGACTTGTCTACGATTGTCAGCTAGGGCCGACCTAGTGTATCAGGATAGGGTATGCCGTGTGCATTTTATGTACAAACCCTAGCCAGGAATTACATGGACTTGTAATTGGATGAGGTATCCTACCTTGGTGCTATCGGTTGGAGCGGTGAGCCTACGTTCACTTCAATTGAGGGTATGTGAGGGTCCTGGTTCAGATTCTAAAGTTTAGAATCAGAAAAGTGTTTTAAAGTTCAAACCTCCAACTTTAATTTTAATTAATACAGATTAAAATTTTCTTTCACCGTGTCAATAATATGGCAATTACAACACAATCTGGTAACAGCGCTCTCAGGTCCTTAATCGAGCATGACAAGCTTAACGACATTAATTTTCTCTATTGGGACCAGAACCTGAGACTTGTTCTCAAGCACGAACGCAAGGATTACATCCTTACCCAGAACCTACCTGCTGAGCCAACACTGAACGCCGCTAGGGCGATAAGGGTTCATTAGATCCGACGGATTTTTAATTACGCTCAAACCAACCATGAAGCTCTTTATCCATACATCCTCTTTAGCTGCCTCCGAAACAGTTATGTACTCAGCCTCCGTCGTAGAATCGGCTGTCGTGCCTTGCTTGCTACTCTTTCAGCTGAAAGCACCACCATTTAACCTGAACACATATCCTGATTGACACTTAAAGTCATCAGGGACGGTCTGGAAACTAGCGTCAACATACCCTTTGACGCTTAGCTCCTCGTCTATACCCCTATACACTAGGAATGTGTTCTTGGTTCTCCTCAAGTATTTGAGGATAGCCTTGACCGCAGTCCAGTGTTCCTCATCGGGGTTAGACTGAAAACGACTGGTACAACTGAGGGCGAACGAGACGTCCGGTCTCGTGCATAACATCGCATACATGATGGATCCTATGGCCAAAGCATATGGGATCCCATTCATGCGACTTAACTCATCAGGTGTCATAGGACACTGAGTCTTGATGAGCTTGATGCAATGACGCATGAGTAAGAATCCTTCTTGGAATCAAGCATTGAGAACCTTCTCAACACCTTGTCTACATAGGTGCTTTGACTTAGGCTCAAGATCCTCCTGATTTGATCTCTATATATCTTGATCCCCAAGATATAAGCAGCATCGCCTAAGTCTTTCATTGCAAAACCTTTTCCCAACCAAGCTTTTGTTTCTTGCAAGGTTGGAATGTTTTTTCCAATGAGTAATATGTCATCGACATATAGCACTATGAAAACAATCTTACTCCCTCTCGCCTTCTTATATACACATGCCTCATCTTCATTCTTGATAAAGCGGAATTTCTTAACAGTTTCATCAAAACGAAGATTCTAACTCCGAGATCCCTGCTTCAATCCATAAATGGATCTCTGAAGTTTGCATATCTTTCCTTCATTCTTCGGATCGACAAAACCTTCAGGCTGAGACATGTGTACATCCTCAATGAGATTTCCATTATGGAAAGCGGTTTTGACATCCATCTACCATATCTCATAATCGTGATACGCAGCTATGGCTAGACGAATGCGGATAGATTTGACCATTGCTACTGGAGAAAAAACCTCGTCATAATCAATTTCTTAAATTTGACGATAACCTTTTGCAACTAGACACGCTTTATAGGTCTGAGGTTTGCCATCCATGTCGGTCTTCACCTTGAAGGCCCATTTACAACCTATGGTTTTTACACCAGGGGTCGGATCAACTAAGCTCCACACTTGTTTATCGGACATGGATTGCATCTCCTCCCTCATGGCTCCCAGCCATTTCTCGGAGTTAGGCCAGGTCACAGCTTCCTGAAAGGTTGTTGGATCATCCGTATCCACAACTTCCAAATCACCACGTTCAGTTATGATGAAACCATATCTGATAGGTGCGGGACTTGATCTTTCTGATCGCCTTGAACCTTCCGGAGTATGTGCAAGAATTGGTTCTATCTCTATAACAATCTCAAGCTCCAATACTTATACATTGTCAGTATTGGGTTCCAGAATGGCTTCAGGCTGTAATGCATCATCCTGAATTTCTTCGAGATGTACAGTACTTCCACTAACTGTTTTGGAAATGAACTCCCTTTCCAAAAATACCCCACGTCGAGCAACAAGAACTTTGTTCTCGCTAGATTTGTAGAAGTAGTATCCCTTTTTTCTCGTTGCGATACCCTACGAAAATGCATTTATCAGATCTAGGTTCGAGTTTATCGGCAAGCAGACGCTTGACACAAACTTCACAACCCCGAATCTTGAGGAATGACATCATGGGATCCTTCCCAAGTCAAATTTTATATGGAGTCCCTTCCACTGCTTACATTGGAGCCCTGTTCAAAATGAACGCGGGTGTTTCTAGAGCATAACCCAGAAAGAGATTGGGAGATTGGTATTACACAGCATGGATCGAACCATGTCCAAAAAGTTCGATTTCTCCGTTCAGACACACCATTTAATTGTGGTGTTCCGGGCGGAGACCATTCTGAGACGATTCCACAACCCTTCAAATGATCAATAAACTCTTCGGTTAAGTATTCACCACCTCAGTCTGATCGAAGCGTTTTAATACTCTTCTCGAGTTGGTTTTGTACTTAATTCCTAAACTCTTTGAACTTGTCAAAAGCTTCAGATTTATGTTTCATTAAGTAAACATAACCATATCTACTGAAATCATCAGTAAATGTGATAAAGTACGAGAACCCCCTTCTGGATTGAGTACTCATGGGTCCACATACATCGGAATGTATTAAACCAAGAGGTCACTCACCCTTTCACTTCTTCCTGTGAAAGGCGTTTTTGTCATCTTATCCATTAAACAAGCTTCACATCTATCAATCGAATGGAATTCGAACGGACCTAAAAGTCCACACTTTTGAAGTGGTGATATGCGAGTCTCGTTTATGTGCCCTAAACGACAATGCCAGATAAGAGTTTGCTTTAAATCATCAGATTTAATCCTCTTATTATTTACATTATAAAGTGAGCATTTGTTAGAGTTCTCAATGTCAAGCATATATAAACCTCTAACTAATGTAGCACTTCCATAATAAATATTATTTCTATAGAATTTAAAAACTCCATTATCAATGGAAAAATCAAATCCATCATTGTCCATTAAGGAAACCGAAATAATATTCCTACAAAATGTAGGTACACAGTAAAAATTATAAAGTAGAATTACAAGCCCACTAGGCAAAGAAAATCTAATAGAGCCTACAGCAGTCGCGACAACATTGATTCCGTTGCCCACCCTTAGGTCCACCTCTCCTTCACCCAGTAACCTTCTACTTTCCAGCACCTGCACATTAGTACGAATGTGAGATTCAGCGCCAGTATCTAATACCCATGAATCTGAAGTAGAGAGGTTAAGCTCTATAACATAAATACCTGAAGTTGTGGACCCTCCACCATTCTTTTGATCATTTTGAAACTTCTTGCAGTCCTGTTTCCAATGCCCAACTTCTCCACAGTAGAAGCAGTGAGTCTCAGAAGCATCATGTTTCTCCTTACCCTTCCCTTTGCCCTTAGGGGCATTGGAAGGTTTGGGAGCAATTGGTGCTCGTATCTTCCCTGCCAGGTGAGCTGGTGCCTTGTTCTTACTTGAACCACTCTTGCTTGCACCATGCTGTTTGAAGTTGATCCCCTTTTGGACCATCAGAACATCCTTGGCCTGCTTGCCATTGATGCTCTTCTCAACAGTTACCAGCATACCGTGTAACTCTGAGGTGGTCTTATCCATGTCATGCATATTGTAGTTCATTATGAACTGATCGTATGCAGGAGGAATGGATTGTAGAGCTATGTCTGCAGCCATCTCTTGGGACATACCAAGATCTAGTCTTGTTATGTGCTCAAGATATCCCTTCATCTTTAGGACATGTTGGCTCATGGAACCGCCTGCTGACATTTTGCAGGCGTGAAGATCCTTTAAGGTGTTGTACCTTTCGATCCTCGCTTTCTCCTTAAACATCTCTTTGATTTGACGCATCATCTCAAAAGGATTATCGGAGAGTTCCATGAACTGCTTCTGGAGGCCAGCCTCCATGCAGCCTAACATTATGCATGCAACTTCTATAGAGTCGTTCAAGTGCTTTTGGAATGCAACTTGAGCAGCCCTAGTTGCACCTACTGCTAGAGCCTGGGGAAGAGCATTGTCAATGACATACTCCATGTGCTCATACTTGAGGACTATCCTCAAGTTCCTTTCCCAGTCGAGAAAATTGACTCCATTGAGTTTGTCATTATCCAACAAGGATCTCAATGAGCCGTTGTTGTGTGTTTGTCCGTTTTCCATTTAATCTACATTGAAAAGAAAATTTAATTAGTATTATGTTTATATTTAAGTTGAAAATCTTTGAATTAAAACACAATTGTTCGATTCTAAGCCCCTTAGAATCTAAACCAGAATCTTTAATTCACTCGATTGGAGCTAGACGAGGGCCCACCACTCTAATCGGGCTATGTAGGTAGGAAAACCATCCAATTACATCCAATGTAATTTCTGGCTAGGGTATGTACATGAATGTGCACGACATGCCCTATCTTACACCCCTCCTTAATTAGAGCTGGACGAGGGCCCACCACTCTGATAGCAATCAAGTCAACCAAAGTAAACTATGGCCCAGTTCTTATGTGAATGTTCGGCTATGGCCCACGACACCCACATAAAACTAATCATCTCAAATTAGCCCGCATCCCCATGAATGGTAGACTATGGCCGTACCCACTCACAGGACTGGGAGCTAATCTGAGTGTTGAGATTTTGGGTGATATCTCACATGACTTGATTATTAGTGAATTTGTTGTGATTTTATTCCTTTGATTGTTTTCAAAACAATCCCTTTTGAAACCATCAACTATATAGAATGTAATGATGTTTCATTAACCAAATTACATGCAAAGGTGAATAAAATCCAAATTTAATCTTTACATGTGAAGTGATGATCCATCATGCATTCTAAACATTAATAAATCATCCATTCATATACTTCAAGCATATGACCTTAGCATGCATATCTAATATACATAAATAAAATTATTTGCACAAAATAATAGCCCTTTCTTAATCCGGTTCCCATGAAATGAGAACCGGTTGGTCACCCTATGCGGTTCTACATGAATTTAAACTAGAGACTATCTCCGGTTCTTTTTACTTCACACCTTAGGGTGCTCCCACTGGCTCCTAGATCTCTCCAATTCCAATTGGTTCACCATTCGCCTTTGTCGTCTTCCGGTTCACCCCGCTAGGTCCCATTACAAAGCATACACGGTTCGCAGACCGAAATTTAAAATAAATTATAAGACTAAAATTTAAAGAACGACTACGCAGACTGCAAATATAGCAATTGACCGGTCTAGGCCTCTTATTTTGTGCCAAACCAAGCAAATAAAACACATATGCATGTTATCAATAATTATGTTATCAATCAATCATGCATTTTCCGGTTTTATCTTGCCTAATTATTATTGATCCGATTTATCGAAATCGAACTGGAAAAATTGATTTATCGAAACAACAATCTATAATTTTCAACAAAGAGGTTGCCACAGGGTGCACCACGGAGCCGTGGGCACAAAGTTGTCATGCTCTGCAGCTTGTGACCAGAAACTGGCCACGCCCCGCCGCCACGGGATGGTCCACGGGGCCGTGGCCAATAATGGTCACGCTCCGTGGCCCGTGACCACCTAGTGGTCACACCCGTGGTCAGACAATCACCAGGGACCCGTGGCCAATGGCCACGGTCCATGGCAATTGTCTTTTATGTTTTCCAGAAAACTACCAGATTGCGTTTTATCAAATTATTTCTACGTTGATCTAATCATACATACGAAATAAAAATGTTAAATCTTGAATGCAACCTGGCTCTGATACCACTGTTGGGAATTATGGGATCCAAATCACACAGCGGAAGCATAAAAATTTAAACCATAACCATAATTCCGTCCTAGATCATGCAAACTACTAGAGAAAACGTTTCTGGGGATTTCGAAATTCTACTTTTGATGAACCAGTTGAATAACCAATTGAAGGCGTTACCCACCCTCTACCGGTATCCACACAGTCACGCCTTGCTTCGAAGCACGAATAATGAAGCATGTTAGAACTTTTTTTTCTTCTCTCTGTGAGCTCTGGGTGTGGAAGAAAAACTGATATGCGATAACCCGTCAACCTCTACCAAAAAGAAAGGATGCTTAAAATGGTATACGATTCGGTTCCACGCTCGCTGAAACTTCGGTTCCACGATCAGCGACACTGTAGCCTTTTGACTCGCCACAGATCCTACCACGGGGCCGTGGCCAATCTTAGCCACACCGTGGCCCTTTTCAAGGCGGCATGGCCCGTGGTCAATTATTTGGTTCGCCCACGGGCCCGTGGCCAATTGCTTGGACACGGTCCCGTGGTCAACCTAGCCACGGTGAACGTATCACCCGTCACGGCCTAGCCATGGTTTCGCCATGGACCCGTGGCCAATGGCCACTGTCCTTGGCTCTTTGCATTTTATCTCCTTTCACCCATAAATTCCCACTAGCTTCGGGTCGTGCCTTTAGTGTGTGACCCTGTAGGCTCATGACTCGGTTGGCAGATAGGCTTGAAATCCCATTTCAACCTATCCATCATAAGTGACCTTTAGCAAGACATTATGATTACCCAACGTGCATGATTATCGATTGATTCGACTTAACCTTATGTCGTCTATGTCACTATCCTTTCATCGCTAGACATCCTAATTGATCATAAGGCATAGAGCTGTCACCATTATTTAATCAATCACTATTTCTTGATATGTGAGATGACTAAAAAATGATACCCAGTATCATGTGCATGGCCATGCGTTTCCTTTCAGTCATTCTCATCAAGTGGCCTAAATGAATATCATTCCCATACCGGAATATGAGGGATAAATCCCTTAACCGTCTTTCGTATCACTTAAGCAGCCAGTCCTCGAGCCAATCATAGCCGTTATAGCTATCCTGTTACAGATAACGTTATGCGTATGTCAAACTCGGATGTTGACACCATAATGATCACAAAGGCTCCTTGGTCTAAGGATATAATGACAAGTCACGACAACTGAATATCTACATGACTGTATTTATGTCGCATATTCAGGTCGGGTCGTCCAATATCATTTCCCAAATGATATCCATGATCTGACTCCGGCAATCCTATTGCCAATGATTAGTAGAGCGTGGTCATAAAGAGTCATCCTCATACTGGTCGCTTTTGATGAAGCTTAAATGACAAGAGACTCATCATATGTGATTCGTACAATCTATAGTTCTACTATTAGTGATGACACACTCAATGATATAGATTAAATCACATATAATACATCACTACAACACAATAGTAATATAAATGCCGATTTTATTAATTGCAAAATAGACGATACAAATTGTTATAAACATTACACTTTGTATTGGACTAGGGCACAAATCTAACAATATTTACCTGCTTGGTTTCTATTTTTGTACTTTTGCGTCAAAATTGCATCATTTTCATAGAATTATGAAAATCTGTGGATTGATAAGGACGATCAACCCCATTTTAGATGTAGTTGAAATAAATGCAAGATATCGTAGCATAACTCAATCTATAAACTTAAGTTTAAGGGTTTAACCAATTGGTCAAACAAGAGCTGATAGCCAGTATGAAAAATGTATACTTTTAAAGTGGCAGTCATTATCCTTTTGAATTATGCTAAAGAGGTTGAAAATTCAAATAGGGTAAAGAGAAGAGAAAAGGGGAAAGAAGAGTAGAAAGATTATGAGAAAATGGAAATGAGGAGTATCTATTGATATCCACACGTGGACAAGCCCTGAGCCCAACGCTTGTTTGTATCAACACAACATTTCCATTTCCATTTCCAGTTCCATCCACAAATACAACAATGACGCTTATCGCCATCTTCGTCTCAGCTACGAAGGTCGCCGGCGTCTTAGTGACCCTCACCGTCGCCGCCAACGCCTTCTCCTTCTCCCGTTTCCGCCGGAAAAGCCTCCTTCCATTCCCCTCTCCCATCGACGAGTCCGACGACACTCTCGCTGACTTCAAAGGTCTTCTTAATTCATATTCATTTTCTTGATTTCTCTAAGCCATTCAGTGTCTGTTAATGCATGCTACTTGTAATTGAATTCAATATGTTGATTTAGGTCTTAAAAGTACATGTGTTTGCTGTTATGCCTGTGAGAGTATCATATGGGTTTTGTTTTGTTTTGTTGCAGAAGATGGAAATGACTTCTTCTTTGGCTTGGCTACAGCGCCCGCGCATGTGGAGGATAGGCTCGATGATGCCTGGCTTCAGTTTGCTGAAGAAGAAGAAGAAGAAGAAGAGTTGCAGCAGGACAGGCAACCTGCAGATGCTGTAATTGGTTCTGCTAGTGCCGACGGTGGCGCTCATCTAGCACCTTTATCTGTAAAGGAAGATAGTGGTATAACAAAGAAAGTGAAGCCCCTCAAAATTGCCATGGAAGCAATGATTAGAGGTTTCGAAAAGTACATGGATAATGAAGAGGAAGAAATCGAAAAAGACAAGGAACACACCGTGAGTGAGGAACCCCATCGTAATGTAGCAGCTTGGCACAATGTTCCCAACCCGTAAGCTCTTGTCTTTGATATGATGTACTAAATAAGTTTCTACTTAAAATAATTGTTATGTGAAAAGCTCAGGTACTCTTTGAGCAACCGCTGCATTTGTTAAACATTAAAACACACACACACACACATATTGTGGATTTGTTCGTAAATTAAATCCTTGATATTATTGCAGGCAGGAAAGGCTAAGGTTTTGGTCTGAACCGGACATTGAGTTAAAATTAGCTCAAGGTACTGGGGTCACTGTCTTCCGGATGGGAATAGATTGGACAAGAATTATGCCAAAAGAGCCACTCAATGGCCTTAAAGAAGTTGTAAGTTTGATACTGACCTGTCTTGTCATATATGTGAAAGCCTTTATGTCCAGTGACCTCTTTTAATGGAAGTTCAATGGACTTCAATACCATGGGTAAATCATCCAGTTTTTTAGGCATATTCCCAAAGGCAAGATGTCTTTAATGTATCTTTTATATAGAGAAAACAATTATTTCAAGTAACAGTAGTGTGGTTGCAGTGTGACTGTTTACTTGATCCACGATTATTATTTTAAGCTAACACATATATACTAATGGTGATGCCAGAGAATGTGAACACTTAAGATAATTCTTATTTAGAAGATATTCATTCAACAGTCTGGACTGAATTTAGTTTTATGCTTCATTTTAGGTCAATTATGCAGCACTGGAACGCTATAGGTGGATAATTAACAGGGTTCACTCACATGGAATGAAAGTGATGCTTACTCTTTTTCATCACTCATTGCCACCATGGGCTGGTGAGTATGGCGGTTGGAAGATGGAAAAGACTGTTGATTATTTCATGGATTTTACCAGGTTTGCATATTTAATTGTTGGGTTTACTCATCATTGGTTTAATGTCATATGACCTACTTTTACACCAATGCCCAACATCTTTTTGCTTCTTCTTTCTTTACTAACAAGTTGCACCCTCAAACTGAGGGTAAAGACTTGAATTCTCTCACCTGACATGACTACGCCATACACTAAAACTAACTGAAATTTTAGTATAGAATTGGTGCTTTATTTGTGGAGTTAATAAGAGTAAGCGCCCCATAGACGACAACAAAAGGGAATATAAAGTATCTTCCTGCTTTTCCAAGTTCCCCTCTTTAATAATAATAATGATGATGATTTCATCTTTCTGTCTTTCTCTTTCCGTACGGTGGGTGAACCACCATTTCTTTTTATGCGTACAAGTCATCATTTCTTAGAGTTACAGAAGTACTCAACATATGACTGCTGGCAACAGATGTTGACTTATGAGAACATGCTCGGAAAACCTAAGGAATGTTTCATTTCGTTATGCAATTAGCATATCAGTAATAAATGGGTTTTTGCTTTATGGAGTTGATATTCCATACTTCCAATCATGTTTACAAACTCTTTCTTATGCTATTGTTTCATGCAGGCTTGTTGTTGACAGTGTTTCTGATTTGGTTGACTACTGGATTACATTCAATGAGCCTCACGTATTTTCTATGCTCACATATTGTGCTGGTGCTTGGCCTGGTGGAAATCCTGATATGCTGGAGGCTGCCACATCAGCTCTTCCATTCGGTGTTTTCAAACAGGCCATGCATTGGATATCCATCGCACACCTTAAGGCCTATGACTTCATCCACAAACAAAGGTCTCTCTTTCCGGTGCAAGCTTTGAGAAAAATTAGAAAGATTTATTTGTAGATCTTACATATACATCCCAACTTCAAATATTTAGGACATTAAGATTCTTACATGCATTGAAAGCTGTCTCTCACTCATATAAGCCCCGAAATTTTTTTTGCTTAAGGATCTTATTTATACATGACATCTTTGAATGGTGTGAATATTCACTAAACACAGACCAAAGCATTTCTGAAGCATAGTTGGGCGAGCTACATGAATCCTTTAGCAGAATTCCTTGGGAATACTTTTAGAAGTTTTTTTTTCTTGTAGACTGGTAATTCTTATTTAACAGACTACCCAGTAAGTATAGTAATGACTCAATTTTTCTGCTTTGTGGTTGTGTTAGGGATGTCAAAACACAGCTAAAATAGCACTTGAAATGTTCATTAAGTTCTATGTTTTCACATTTCTTTTTTTCTTTCCTTCCTATTATCTTTTGGGCACCTCACTGTTAAAAGTTCTTTCAGTGTTTTTTTCCGTATTGTTGACATTGCTGAAGCTTTTTCTATGTTTGCGGCAGTTCCTTGTCAAATCCCATTGTTGGAGTAGCACACCATGTATCATTCATGCGCCCGTATGGTCTCTTTGATATAGCTGCTGTTTCACTTGCTAATTCCATGACCATCTTTCCATTTGTGGATAGCATTTCAGAAAAGCTGGATTTTATAGGCATAAACTACTACGGACAGGTTTTGACTTCATTAAAACGTGGCTTATCAGGCTTACTCGAACCATATCTTACAGAATTCTTCCACTGTTCAGGAAGTACTCTGTGGTGCTGGATTGAAGCTAGTAGAGACAGATGAATATAGTGAATCTGGTCGTGCCGTTTATCCTGATGGCTTGTACCGCATGCTGCTTCAGTTCCATGAAAGATACAAACATCTGAATGTGCCATTCATCGTTTCAGAAAACGGGGTTGCTGATGAAACAGATTTGATCCGTCGACCTTACTTGCTAGAGCATTTGCTTGCTGTTTATGCAGCAATGATCAAGGTGTTGTCCCTAAACGTGATTAGAATTACGTTCTACATCATTTTTTAAGTATGGCCCTTGATTGGAAGTATTCTATTATTTTGCAGGGTGTCCCTGTGCTTGGTTATCTGTTTTGGACTATTTCTGATAACTGGGAGTGGGCTGATGGCTATGGTCCGAAGTTTGGCCTTGTTAGTGTTGATCGTGCAAATGGCCTTGCCCGGATTCCACGACCTTCTTACCATCTATTTTCAAAGGTATATTTGATCTTTGATTTCTTAAGCATACTTACCTTGGTAATCAGTAATAGTTCAATTCATTTCATTTCATTTCAGGTGGTGACCTCGGGCAAGGTCACACGTGAAGACCGGACAAAGGCATGGAATGAACTCTGCAGATCAGCTAAAGAGAAAAAGACACGACCATTTTACAGAGCAGTTAATAAACAAGGTTTAATGTATGCAGGTATAAATGAAACGAAAGAATTTTACGATAGGATCTAAAGCCCAAAATGTGGACTATTTTTTTTGCTTTCTGACGGATTCCCTATTTAACCATATCCATTTTGTTTTAATGTTCCTTCTTTAACAGGAGGCCTCGATGAGCCTATACAACGCCCTTACATTGCACGAGATTGGCGGTTTGGACACTATGAGATGGAAGGTCTGCATGACCCACTAAGCCGTTTGTTAAGATATATTCTTCGACCATTCTCCATCAAAGGAAAGAAGAAGCATCAAATAGACGAGGATAATGAGTTGCTTCTCCAAGGTTAGCGTCTGATTGATGCTTGCATGTGTGCACTTGTACATATACTTGGAGCTTCACGCAGAAAAAGGAAGGTATATATAATAAGCCCCCTCATCTTCCTTTCATTTGTTTGATATTTTACATCTAGCATCTTGTCTTGGCGCTGCTATACTCTGAAATTTTAAATTGTTGTTGCAGCAAGTCTATTACTGTAAATGTATTCTGTTTAAAATCTTGAAAGAAAACCCAAAATATTTTAAATTATTAGCATGAGAGTTTGTGCGCTAGCTTTGGTAATATACCAAAGTTTGCTTGCCGTCTAAGCGGTCTAGTGTTTGAACATATGGATTTGAGTTACGGTCGTAGTATACATGATATTCAGAAGAAAAAACACCTCTCAATGAGTAAGTTGTAGTTTGCCATAAATTTTGTTGTTTTCTGATGTCTTCCCCACACACCAGTTTGTCATACAAAATCGATATGCCTAAAAAATATTTGAATCTATGAACGATTCAACATACCCTTTACACGGCTTATAGGCTAAAGCTGTGGAATACAAGTTGCCATAATTAATGGACAGCTTTTTGACTAAACAAGCAGTAACAAACCATGTCCATTTGTCCTGGCTAAGCTTATCTGCTTTCTGTTCTAATTTTTTTGAAAGAAAGCTAGTAAAATAAAGCATCATTGAATAAAAAATGCAGTAATTTTATAACTTATACGCCCACTTTAATTAGTAATTAGTATATTCAAAATTGTATTATATTTGCATTTGTTTTGTGCTTAAATTAATGAATTTGAATATTTTTTTTATTAAAGAGTCTATTAGTATAAATTGCAAATACAGTAACAAAATTCTCTTCACTTAGTGGTTGTGAACTTTCTTTATCGTAAAAAATAGTTGTAAACTTACTATTTTTTGGCAAAATGTGTAATTTTATCCAAAATACCTCTGAAGCTCCCCTTTCAGAATTGGATCAATTTGGCGATTGGAGGAAAAAAATAGGCGAGCTCGAGTTGGTGTGAAGGAATAGTTGTCATTTAAATTGCATTTACAATTGAGAATTATATTTTTTAAATAAAATTAAAATTTTAAAAAGTTTTTCTAAAACTATTTCAACTAAAATTTGTATTTAAATTTTTAGTTAAAAGTTATCTAATTTTAACTCTTAATTTCAGTAGTAATTTTGTTATTTTCGTACAAATATACACATTTTGAACAAAAAATGAAAGTTTGCCCGTCTTTTTTTGTCGTTGACAAGGTACACAGTACTCTCTTACAAAAGCTTGATAGTATACAACATTGTGGTTATAACATCATTCAACCTCGTTCCTGTAACTATATACACCCTAATTAATTATTTTACCATTTTCCTTAAATTTTACTAGTGATTCGCAAGTAATTGCTTGAAAAGAAAAAGAGAAATTGAGGCAAGTAATAGATTTCGGAAAAATCCAATTCATCGTGTTATAACATCATTCAACCTCGTTCCTGTAACTATATACACCCTAATTAATTATGTTCACATTAAAATATTACAAAGTTGCTGCATCTCAAGTGAAGAAGACAAAAATTGATAAAGATTGAGAGATAGATCCTACAATTTTTTGCCGGTTGAAGATGTCAGAAAATGAGAAGTGAAGAAAGTTGACTTTTATTTAAAGTTTTGTAGCCGTTGGAGTTAAGGGTTTTTCGGTCTTATGATGCGGTGTCATTTACTTGTTTGATCTATCAGGTGTAGTTTTGGGCTGAAGGTTGGGCTTTAGCTGTGGGAATATGTCTTCTCAGCCAGCTCTGTTAGTTTATGTGAAGTAGTCTTGGTGTTGGAGCTCAGATCATGGAGTAGCTTGGTGGTGATATTGTCGTTTGTTTGTTTGTACCAGCGGGTTTCTTTGAATTAGACCTATATTGACACTTATGCCTCTTGAAGAACTCACTCGTTGCTCATTTTAGTGTTTTAAGAAATGATCTAATTTAAGGCAGTTTGTTGAACGTAGTAGAATGTTCAAATGGATACCTTTTGTTGGTCTGTTGGTCTATGTCTCAATTTAGAATGTTGTTGATTCGGTTATTTTGATGCATCCCCAAAACTTATCAGAATCACATTTCAATGTTTAGATTTTGAACAAACCCTTGATTGTTCTCATATCAGAAAGCAGGTCATCTGAGATTCCTTTGTGCTTCCCTATACACTCTTAGGACTTTAATTTATTGGATGTTAAGACATAAAGTCTCACATTAAAAGAATATGAAATTAAACGATTGTATATAAAGGAAAATGTCAAACTCAACTAACAAGATTGAGCTTTTAGTTGTGAAGCCCGACCCGATATGTACAGCCCAGTTTTACACACACATTTGCCAACCCAATCTCCTCTCTTGAATAGGAGGGCGAACTCCCTTCGTTCTCACTAGCTCATCTCTCTCTTGCCGGCGGCTTGGGTTCATGTGTCTGGTTCTCCAGCGCAACTCTATGATTCCATCTCTTGTTATGCCCAAGGGCAAGTTTATCTATCTTTTTGTTTAGTAGATGGACCCAAATTGGCTTAAATCTAATTTGGGTTTTCACATTTCAAATGGCTTAAGCCTCTTATTGGATCATGTTTGTCTTAAGGGATAATTTCAGGTGGTTACTCTTAGAATTGTCTGTTTTTCAGGTGGGTACATCTAGAATATTTTTTTTAGATGATACACTTAAGTTTTGCAAAATTTTCAATTTACACCTCTCCGTCCAATTCCGTTATTTTTAACATTTTTGACATGTGAAATGACTAAAATACCATTAAGGGTTTATGAGTTATTAGAATATGAAATAGGGATAATTCCAGGTGGCTACACCTAGATTTTGCTGTTTATCAGGTGGGTGCACCTAGAATTTTTTTTTCACTTGATTACACCTAAAATGTGCAAAATTTTCACTTTGCATTTTCCGTCCAAATATGTTAGTTTTTAACGTTTTTTTCATGTGAAATGACTAAAATGCCCTTAAGGTTAAATGAATTATTATAATTGAATTGAAAAGACTAAAATGCCCTCACGTATTCATCTAATTTTTAAATTTATGCCACTTTATCTTCTCTCTTTTGTCTCTGTCACTCCCTCACCGGCCACACTCACGCAATCGTCGGAGGAGGGGAGGTCGGAGGGAGATGGGCAGAGGTCGGAGGGAGATGGGAAGAGGTCGGAGGG
This sequence comes from Geranium rotundifolium, assembly GCA_963920655.1. Classification (NCBI taxonomy): domain Eukaryota; kingdom Viridiplantae; phylum Streptophyta; class Magnoliopsida; order Geraniales; family Geraniaceae; genus Geranium; species Geranium rotundifolium. The sequence goes on along the minus strand of OY987311.1, from coordinate 32,758,097 downwards.
AGGTCGGAAGATTGCGGAGTTCGCGGTGGAGTAATCGTCGGAGATGGAGGAGGGACGACGACTGCCTCGACCTCGACCTCCGCCCAGCTCCTCCGACCACCTCGACCTCCGCCCAGCTCCTTCGACCACCGCCCAGCTCCTTCGACCACCGCCCACCTCCTTCGACCACCGCCCACCTCGACCTCGACCTCGACCTTCGACCACCTCGACCTCTGCCCAGCTCCTCCGAACACCGCCCACCTCGACCTCGACCTCCGCCAAACTCCTCTGACCACCTCGACCCTCCCTCCGACCTCCCCTCAACTTCTCCGACCACCTCGACCCAGCTCATCCGACCACCTCGACCCTCCATCCGACCTCCGCCCAGCTCCCTCCGACCTCCCCTCCTCCGACGGTTGCGCGAGTGTGGCCGGTGAGGGAGTGACAGAGACAAAAGAGAGAAGATAGAGTGGCATAAATTTGAAAATTAGATGAATAGGTGAGGGCATTTTAGTATTTTCAATTCAATTATAATAACTCATTTAACCTTAAGGGAATTTTAGTCATTTCACATGAAATAAACGTTAAAACTAACAGATTTGGACGGAAAATGCAAAGTGGAAATTTTGCACATTTTAGGTGTAGTCAAGTGAAAAAAAAAATTCTAGGTGCACCCACCTGAAAAACAGCAAAATCTAGGTGTAGCCACCTGAAACTATCCCTTGGAAATACTAAAATGCCCTCATCTATACTTATAATTTTCAAACATATGCCATTCAAACTCTCCAACATGGAAGCTCAGCTACCGCCTTTAGAACGCGTGCGTCGACCTCGCCAACGCTGCGAAATCGTCGCCGCCGGCGAGCTCTCCGCCGTGGAGCGAGCTCAGATCTGCCACGTGGCCCCCGACATGCTGTTTCTCTCTAGGGACGTGTCTGAAGTCCCTTTTCCGCCGATGAAGGCCACTTCGTTCTACCACAGGACGGGCCTGGCCTGGCACGATGTCAAGAAGCTCGACCTCGCATTGAGCTGCTTCGAGAAGGCGACGGATCTGGTGTTGAGGATCGGGGTCGAGAAGGTCTCGGACGCGGGAGAGATGAAGTTGCTGCAGCATGTTGGTGCAATATCATTTGGCATCAAGTCATGTTTAGTTAACATGCGCACACACAACAAGTCAAACAAATGTCCATGTTCAGTCCTTCCACCCACATAACAGCTTCCTCACAAAAATCAATCTCATTGCAGACAATCTTGAAAACAGTTCACCATCTAAAACTACACTACAATAAACAAGAAACTTGAAACCACAAGAGATTAAACAATCCCACCATTACCACCACACAAAAATGCCACCAAAAACATAATTTCTTGACAAGAGCCACAAAAAGCAAGCAATGCTCATTACAAAAGCTAAATTAAAAAGCAAAGCAATATCATCACTAGAAACTAGAATTAAGAAAAGCCCATTAACAAAATCAATCAAAATTCAATCCCCTTCGAAGAGGACCCTTTGGGGTACACCCTTTATACTCCAACTTGGCAGCAACGCCCAATGAAGCAGAAACCATCCTGAACTTCAGGCGTAGAGCATCCATAACTGGGTACCTGTGAATCAGCTCCTCCATCTGCTTGATGAGCTTCTGGACTCAGGAGGAGAAATGGTTCGGGTCGACCCGGATAGCGGAGTTCCAGAGGTCAACGCAGCCACGGTAGAAGTCGAGCTCCTCGCCGATTTTGAAGCCCAATTTGAGGCCGACGTGGTTGCCCTCTTCTTTGCCGGAGACCAAGCCGTGGGTGAAGCCCTCGCCATAGCCTTCTCGGAAGTGGCCACGTGGCGGAACCGAGCTCGTTCCACGGCAGAGGAGCCCGGCGGCGGCGCAATTTCGCGGCGTCGGCGAGGTCGACGCACGGGTTCCAGAGGCGGTAGCTGAGTTTCCACGTTGGAGAGTGTGAATGCCATATGTTTGAAAATTAAAAGTATAGAAGAGGGCATTTTAGTATTTTCAATCTAATTTTAATAACTCATAAAAATTTAAGGGTATTTTAGTCATTTCACATATCAACAGTGTTAAAAATTAACAGAATTGAATATGGAGGTGCTAAGTAAATATTTTGTAAAACTTACGTGTACCTAGTTGAAAAAAAATACTTTAAATGTACTCACTTGAAAAACAAACAATTCTAAGAATAACCACCTATAATTATCCATTGTCTTAATGATCTTGATGTTTCTTTGGAAGCACTGTTACAAATTTCATCTCTTGTTTAGAGTTTTGCTTAGGCAACACGCCCTTGACCGATCATGTCCCTTCTATAAGTTTTAGAGTGAGCCACCTAAGGACCTTAGTCCCAGAGGCAAACTTTACAAATCATAAAGGGTTACTTCAAGAAATTGTCAAGAAGATTGCATCTATTCCTTGTAACTTATCAGGTCAACAACGTTGCCTTCTATAAAATAAATCCACCTTTTTTACTTTTTCTATTTTTCCACCTTCACTCTTTTCATCCTTTATTTGTAAAAAAAAATTCTTTCGACTGGTAGCATGCATGAAGGCACTACTATCTACTACCCAACCGATCTCATCACAAGCCAGATTAACATCTTCACAATCACACAAGAAAAGAAACTCTTCAGTAATAGTAGTAAAACATAATTATCATTAATTGTCTTCTATTCTCTCTTTTTGTCGTTTTGTTTGTCTTTCTTGAGCTTTCAACAATATTCTTTGATATGCTTGTTTAGAGCACAATGATAACAATCAATAATAGTAAACAAGTTCTTACTCTTGCTTCTATCTCTACCCTTCGAACCTTTGCTCTTACTCCTCCATTTATGTTATGTGACTAAAACTTTCGAATGCGAAGATAAATCTTGTGACTTTCTTCTCATCTCCTCATACAGATCCCTTCCCTTAACCAAATCCATTGTGATAATACCATCCGGGGCTAAGTTCGATACTAATGTCCTGAATGACTCCCACGGGTCCAGTAAAGTATCTAGAAGGCACAAACCGTATACCTTATAATCGAACTTGATATCCATTTCTGCAAGTTGATTAATAATTTCCTGAAAGACATTAAGATGATTTATCAAACGTGCCCAATTATGATACTTCAAACCCATCATCTACTTTATAAGAAACGACTTAGTATTCCTAATCTTTCGAGCATATAACTGCTCTCTACTTTATAAGAAACGGCTTAGTATTCCTAATATTTCGAGCATATAACTGCTCAAGCTTGCTCCATAAACTGCGTGCATGTGTCTCTCCACTAACATTATTTAAAACATATCATCCACTTTCCAATATAGCCACATATCTGACGATGCAATAAAATCCATTCACCATCGTATTTGTTCTCAGGTTTGACTTAATTGAAAACCGACAGATAATAATCTTTCATATAACAAAATCTTTTATATTCCTTTTCCAAACATGATAATTTGTAACATTCAGACTAACCGTTATACTTGTATTAGTTTACATTCTTTAACAAAAGATGCCAATCATATAACCTACCTCTGATTTCACTTTGATGGGAAAAATGAATCCAATTGAATAATTAGATGCAGAGGAGTTAAAAAGTTCTCCTCACATACTAATCTTATAGGAATCTATCAAGTAAACTAATAAACATAACAAATAAGGACACAAATATCACGCACAATTGTAGCGCGAAAAATCTCATCACATCGAGAGAGGAAAAAACCATGGAATACTCGAAGTCACATAATCTCTACTATCAATATAATGGGTATAACGAGTTCTCACTATATACACTTAAAGGCACACACTATCTCAAAACTAATTAATTTTTCCTCTAACCTAATTACAAGAAAGTAAATAAATCTCATTAAATTGATGGCACACGATCAGAAATTTGTATCAAACAACTGAGATCTCCAAATGCAAATTCCGCAGTTTAGAATATGTCTCCTGAACACGCTGTCCAAACATCAGCTCAATCCAATGGTGGATCAACCTCCAATCGGACCCTTGAACTTAATTGGACGGACTCAAACAGTGCAGAAATTCTGCACGAGTTTTCTCTCTTACTCTATTGAATTTAGGCAATTTCTCTCATTTTCTCCTTTTTATTGCCTCATTTTTATAGGAGAACAAATAAAAATCTTCCTCCGTGTGGGCTACTAACCACATGGAATTTGAGCCTCCATTTATTAGATAGAGGCCCCACAAGGTGTAGTGAAAAATTCTTCGAAAGGTTCGATTGAAATTGTTAGAATGTGCATTTGGTTTTAGATTGAGAGGTGCATATGAAATTGATATGATGAAGAAAAATTGAAGATGATGAGAGACGAATTGAATATGTCGAGAGATGTGTTTAGAAGTTATTAAGAAAGCCTTTTAGCCTTTTAAGAGTAGCTATTTGGAAGACATTGGAAGTAACTCTAAAAAGCGCAATTGAAGTTGTTAGAAGAAAAATTTGATTTTGGCGAGAGGTGCATATGAAGTTGACGCCATGAGAAGCAACATTTGAACCTATTTGTACATGAAAAACTTAGAAGGAGGTGGAGAATAAACCAAAGGAAGTAGAGAATTACCTTGCGAATTAGCAACTGATTAAACCGAAATTGGAGTTGGATGACACATATGAACTTTACATTGAAAATGGAATTTGAACTTGGCGTCAAAAACACACATCTAAAAAGTTGGCATCGCGACACACATATTAAAGTAGTAGTGAAAACTGATTTTGTTGATCATTTAATGAGTTGAAGGTGAATTGAGAAAATGCCAATGAGACATTTGTTGAATTTTCATTTGCTTGTCAAAGCCTTACATTGCTAATATACCAGAGATTTTTACATTAATGTATCATAAAACATGTAAGTGGATTGGTAGTTCCTATATACATGAACCCAAATCTTGAGGTGGTGCATATCTGTCTAGCTCTGCATTTTAGTGGAACACCTAGTTGTCAAGGTCGTGGAGAGAACAAAAAACCTAGAGGAGGGATTCACCGCAAGAACTCCTGAGCTAGAGATAACTTGATGAAGAGAGGCGTGCAAGGGAAGAATTGGACAAAAATATAGAAGAAAGGCTATAAGCGGCCATTCAAGAGAGGATGGAAGACATGCTGCAAGTGAAGATGAATGAGGCCATTCAAGATGTGATTACTTCTTTCCAAACGGTCCAATTCAAAAGAAGAGAAAGAATTGAACTATATAGATATAAAACAATCGAATTAACGTTTTGTCAAATTTAGTTATATTTATAATGCATTAAGTTAGTTTTGGATTCCGTTTTGACATTCATTATGTTGGGGTTTCCGGGATCTCAAGCACAACGGAAGCGACGAATATTAATTGAGAACTCGCCACAAGAACATTTGCAAACAATAGATGAATCATAAGAACGAGTAAAGATCTAATCTTTTACCTCTCGTAATGTGAAATCTCCCAACCAAAGATGTGCCCTGGAGCTCATCCTCTACGTCTCGCACACACCGGGGCTCGACAAACACGAAGCTAGAATTCAACTAGTGGCTACTAGACCACCAAAGAACCCACACACTATTTCTCTAGCTCCCAAATGTAGCAACTAGAGACATTTTGGAGAAATAGCTAATATTGCAAGAATGCATTGTGGAGGCAATCACCCTTGGCCTCTATTTATAAGCATGGGTGAGTGCCTTAGGGCTTTTCTCGTCAGGCCGATGTGGCGATCACCACACCATGGGTGGCGATCGCCACCCTCGACATTTGTTGGCGGCGATCGCCACACCCAAGGCGACGATCGCCACCTCCACAAGTGTTGGTGGCGATCGCCACCCCTTAGATGGTGATCGGCACTTCACTTCGTAGCAAATATTATATTCTCTCCTTTTGGACCTCTTGAGTCCCATCGAGTAGGCTTCAGTTCTCGCTCATGGTGTGCGACCCTGTAGGCCCGTGACCCATTGGAAGATCGGTGTGAGATTACATCTCACCCGATCCATCACTAGTGGCCTCTAGTAAGACGTTGTGATTACCCAATGTCCAAAAGTGTATCGATCGGTCCGATATCTCCTTTCTGTCATCTGTATCACTAGCCATTTGTTTGCTTTAAGGTGTATGAGATTGAATGAGGCATAGAATCGTCACCCTCATGTATTCGATCTAGTTCCTTGAATTCTGAGTTGACTGATACGTATTGGTGCGGCCACACACTTTATTAGTCACACTCATCAAGGGCCCCCGAACCATACCCTTCACCACGTCTCACCGTGGGGAAACAAATCCCTTCAGACGCAATGTGCGCTCCCACTACAGTCCGTCCAATAGCCAACGATGTTCATTATGGCTGCCCTGTTACAGGCACCGTTAGGACATGTCAAACCAATGGAGTGACGTGCATGTGATCCCCTCGCTCCAAGGTATTAAGGTAGTGATCACTCGACGACGGAGTATGCGTTGGTGACTTAATCTATGCGCCATACTCCACCACGAGTCATCCAATATCGTCTCCTAGATGATATTCGTGATATGACTCTACATCTCGATCAACAGAACACGATTGTAAGTCATCCTCACGCTAGTCACTTATGTACAAGTATTCGACTAGGGATTCATCAAGCATAACTTCATAATATCTAAAGGTTCTATTGTCATTGTGTAAACACTAACGACTTTAGATGAAATTATCGCTTGATACATTATTACAGCACAATAATAATGTAAATGCCTCTTTTATTGCTTAACAGAAGATAAAAGATTACATGGTAAAGACTTGGACTAGGGCACAAGATCCTACAATCTCCCACTTGCCCTTGGCTCCAATCTAAATCCCATCGTAAACCCATTGACCTCACATGCTGTGGTATAGCCTTGGTTAATGGATCAGCTGCATTATCTTATGTCGCAATCATACAAATCTTCATTTCGCCTTGATCGATGAAGTCTCGAATATCGAAGAATTCTTGAATCAAGCGAAATCGCCGCAGTACATGTTTGGATCGTGCATGCTCCCTAGGCTCATCAGCATGTGCTATGGCCCTAGTGTTGTCGCACTACAAGTTCACCAGTATGGACGGGTTTTTAATTACGTCCAGTCCGGCCATGAACTTCAAGATCCATACAGCCTCTTTTGCCGCCTCTTAAGCAGCTATGTACTCGGCTTCTGCCATAGAACCAACAACGGTTGGCTATTTTAAGCTCTTCCAGTTAGCTAAAAACCCACCGTTAAGCACAAACACATATCCAGACTGACTCCGCAAGTCATCCGCATTAGTCTAGAAACTGGCGTCGACGTATTCCGTTACCTCCAGTTTCTCATTTCTAACCGTGTAGACCAGCAAGGCGTCCTTTGTCCTCTTAGGTACATTAGGATCGTCTTTATAGCTGTCCAGTGGCTTACGCTAGGGTTAGACTGGAATCTGCCTACGCAGGATATGGCATACGAGATATCAGATCTCGTACAGAGCATGTCATACAGGATGAATCCTAATGCAGATGCATAAGGGATCTCACTGATGTGCTTCAGCTCATCAACCGTCGTCCGATCCTGAGTCTTGCTGAGCTTTATGACATCTCAATTGGGAAAGAAACCCTTCTTGGATTCGTGCATCGCAAATCTCTAAGTGCTATGACTTAGCCCAAGTATCCTCCTCGAGCGATCTCGATAAACTCTTGATCCCCAGGATAAACGCGGCCTCGTATTGGTCCTTCATCACGAAACACTTCCCCAGGCAAGCTTTTGCGGTTTGAGGGGATGTCGTTTCTGATAAGGAGAATGCCATCGACATATAACACTAGGAATATGACTACACTCCCATTTTCCCTCTTGTACACACAAGGATCATCTTCATTTTGCACGAAACCAATGGTTTAATCGAAATGAAGATTTCAACTCCGAGAAGCCTGCTTCAATCCATGATGGACTTCTGCAGCTTATAAATCTTTCCAGGATTCCGTGGATCGACAAAACCCTAAGGCTACGTTATGTAAACTTCCTTATCTAACTTCCCTTCAAGGAACGTGGTTTTGACATCCAACTGCCATATCATTCAGATATACAGTTACGAGGAGTAGAATGCGGATTGATTTGACCATGGCTACTGGCGAGACAATCTCATCATAATCCATTCCTTGGATTTGACCGAAACTTTTCGCACCCAGTTGGGCCTACTGGTCTGAGAAACTCCATCCATGTCATGTTTGTTGATATGCGGACCAGAACTTGTTTGGAGAGAGCTATTGCTTGTGTGCCCCAAATAAGAACTGTCCACCTCTTCTAGCTTCACTACCACAAACGCGCTGCTAGGGCACGCAAAGATCGTGGTAACAAAAGTTTCGTCGAGTGTCATTCTTGATCTTAAAGATCCATTTGCAACCGATGGTCTTAACACTAGGGGTTTGATCCACCAAGTTCCAAATTTGGTTGTCATGCATGAACTTCATCTCCTCCTTCATGGCGCTTAACCATTTCTCGAAATCAGAACTCTCTATGGCTTCTCGAAAGGATGTCGGATTGTCAGAATCCACAATCTCCAAGTCACCACCCTCAGTTATCATAAATTCGTATCTGACGGGTGCCTGACGAGGCCTTTCAGAACGCCGTGGATCTTCAGGAATTATGTTGGGCACCGCATGTGCCTCTTGTTCCAGCTCAGGCTTTACCTCTACATTGTCTAAGTGGGGATCCCAAAATACTTCACGATTCTCAGTTCTCGTGCCATCTCGGATCTCTTTTAGATGTACAGTCCTCCCACTGGCCGTTTTAGAGAGGAATTCCTTCTCCAAAAGACACCTTTCCGAGAAACAAATATTTTTATTCTGGTCGGGTTTGTAGAAGTGGAACCCAAAAGTCTCTTTCGGGTACCCTACGAAGATACACTTGTTAGATCTTGGTTCGAGCTTGTATGCGATAAGGCGTTTGAGGTAAGACTCGCAACCCTAAATCTTGATGAACGACAACTTGGGACGTATTCCACTCCACACTTCGTATGGCGTAGTTTCCACCGCCTTCATAGGTGCCTGGTTCAGAAAGAACGCAACTGTTTCAAGAGCGTATCCCCAAAAGGATACGGGGAGATCTGTCTGACTCATCATAGAGCGAACCATGTCCAACTAGGTTCGGTTTCCCCTTTCGGACACACCGTTCAAATTGAGGTGTTCCAGACGGAGTCAACACAGACAATGTCCCACATTCTCCGAGATGGTCGATGAAGTCTTGGGTCAAATATTCGCCACTTCGATGCGATCGAAATGCTTCAACTTTCTTCCCAATTTGATTCTCAACTTCAGTCTTAAACTCTTTGAATGACAAACGAGTCAGACTTATGTCTCATAAGATAGACATAATCACGTCTACTGAAATCATTAGTAAATGTGATGAAGTATTCGAATCTTCTTTTGGCCTATGAACTTATAGGCCCACATACAACGAAATGTATTAGGTGTAACAAGTCACCTGCCCTCTCACCCCTATCGGTGAAGGGCGACTTCGGTGAAGGGCGACTTCGTCGCCTTGCCCATCAAGCAAAATCTGCACCTATCATTTTGATTGAATTCAAACGGACCTAACAGTCCACACTTGTGCAGTGTTGATGGTCGGTTTTGCTTATGCGGCCCAGACGGAAGTGTCATAACCGAGTTTTACTTGATTCATCAACCTTGAGCCTTTTGGTATTTACATTATATCTTGAACGCTCGTTAATGTCACTAGTTTTCAAACATGGTGACCATTTAACAAGTGTTGTAGCACCATAACAGGCATTATTTCTGTAGAGTTCGAATAAACCATTATCAATGGTAACATTAAAACTTTTAGTGTTGAATACAGAAACAGTAATGATGTCTTTACGGATAGTCGGTACACAATTTTAATTTCAATAGAAGTCCCGATGGGGAGTTGAGATAAACGACTTTACGGTTTTCGCCACAACTCTCGTCGTCGTCCGTAACCCGTATGTCCATTTCATCTTCAGCCAAATCTCGTATACATTCAGCGCTAGCACATCAACATAAGTGTGTGATTGCGAGCCTGTTTCCAGTATTAAGTCAGAATCAGTAGACAGATTCACTTCAATGAAGCAAATACCTGAAGCGCCAGTGTCTCTGGCCTTCTTTTGCTCCTCTAGGAACTACTTGCAGTCCCTCCTCCATTGACCACGCTGATTGTTGAATAAGCAAACGACGTCCTTCGCGTCCAACTTGGCTTTGTCCTTGCCCTCTTGAGGCTTGGACTCACCCGTATGGACCTCGAGACCCTTTCTTGTTCCATCAGTCTGTGTGGAGGACTTGACCGAGCTCCCACTAGTTCTCTTGAAGCTAATGTCCCTCTCGTGCCCAACATGATGCGTCCCATGTTGAGTGAGTCGTTAGATTGCCTTTGGTTGGCATTCATAACACTCCTCGAGGAACCAACAACTGACACAGGCAAATGAGCTCGTCAAGTACACATTCCTTCCTCTCGTGTTACACTCCAGTCGAGAAAGTTCGTTCCACTAAGTTTCTCCTTGTTCAGGATTGACCTCAGTGACAATGTCTGTGCTTGGCTTGCTGCCATTATCTACACAGATCAATAAATTCAAGTTAGACTTTGAATTTATCTATGAAGATTTATTGCAAAACCTTAACCATTTTGATCCTTCGTAAGAATCAAGAACCAAGACCCTTGATTCACCCTCTTGAAGTGAGCTAATGCATCAACACTTCGATTAGGTTATGTAGGTAGGAATAGTTTCCAATCACACCGCGTGTGACTCTTGGCCAGAATATATGTACTGAGTACATTGGCATTGTTCTGTTTGATGCTCTAGGTCAGCGCAATCATAGATATGTGGACTAGATCTTGATTGGAGAGAGTTAATGCATCTATGCCTCAACCAAATGTCTCCGCATTCTCTATCAATGCTTCCATGAACAATTTGCTAACACACATGATGTTCATGGCCTAGTTGAGTCAACCAATTAACAACTTGTGGACCTGAACTTGAATTGGAGAGAGCTAATGCATCTACGCTCCAAACAAAACAGTCCACCTCTACTAGCTTTGCTTCCACGAACGCTCTGCTAACGCACATGACGTCCGCAGTCACGCAGTTTCGTAGAGGTCAAAATTGGATAGCATCATCGCATGACTCAATTTCATTATGATATGATCAAGTTTTGCGAGACATGTACCTAGTACATTCTCTACATGACAATTGTTCATCCGTACCGGGTACGATGATATGTTTCATGCTTCACTTAGTTTTGTATGTTCAAGTTTACGTTATTTAACCAATTTTGGACATGCAAAACATATGTACGTTTAAACTTATCATTCTCTCATGCATATAAAATAAACATACATTACTAATCATACAATTTTAAAAAGCACAACTTAAACATGTATAACCTAAGCCCATATCTAGGTTCGATCTTTATGGGGCCAGTCCATAAAAATCGGGATCACATCCTAAGGGTGAAAATTACAACTAAACAAGTCTTCTTCATCCTTGGCGACGCTTCCATTAGCTCCTTGAGGTCTCCACGACTCAATGCCAGCTCCAAGACTCCCAACGTGCCATCTCTGGGAAGTGCGTTCACATAAAATATCAACAGCTCGCAGGCCGGGCATTAATGTTATAAATGTAAACAATGACGCATCTCGTCGCTAAATATACAACCCAAATCTTAAGATGGCACAAATCGCCATTTTACAAATCAAATGCAATATAAACGGTCTTGTCTTGATGGTCTTTAGCTATACATCATGTGGTCTAACTTACGCATGTTGGAATCATATCATGTTATCAAACATAAATGTTGTTACACAATGCATATTATCAATCACATCAAATTATATTTTAATCTTTATGATTTTAGTGTATCGATCTCACTTGACACTCGAAAGTCCCGATTTTGAAATCCTAAACCGAGATTCCCTTATTTTCCCTATGAAAACCGGGAATCGGTCCTTCGATCTAATCGCAAGGACCCGGCCCCGCCACCGGTCGATGTAATCACTTCATCAACCGGTATGTTGAAACTTTAGTGTATCGAGAAAAACCCTAATAGGTCATTGGGCGATACAAAAGGTTCAACATAATGTGCTAACGACGCATCGAAGTACGTCGAACGACAAAATTGTGCGGTCCTTCGGTGGAAACTCGAGACCGTATTTTATCTCGTCGGAAAAATAGTTTTTTGATATTTTATATACTCGATAAAAACAAATTTCACCCTATCGAGGATCGAGTACATTCATGACATCAATACGATAAAATAATCATACTCAAAATCTCGAATTGGCTTTTAGGTCGGAATTTCGACTTAGCCCAAAATCCAATCTGCCTATGGGTGATGATCGCCACCTCCAGATTGGCGGAGAAAACGAGGCAGATATGTGGCAATCGCCACCCTCCTCGGTTAGCCCAATTTTTGAGTTTTCCAGAGCCCGATTCTCGATCCGATTTCATTCGGGTCGAGTCCCGACCTCGGGGAACGACTTGGTGCACCGTGTGCATCAGTCCCAAGTCAAAAAATCCCGTCTTTATAAAAAATACGATCAAAAACCGATTTTCAATTGTCATGAGGCCAAAACCAAGATAAAAAGTAGAGATTTATGCATCAATCAATAATGGCAACAATCACACATGATCAATCAATCAATTTTACCACAAAATCATGCATGTATGATTCATCTAGAGAGCAACCAGTCTCTGATACCACTGTTGGGGTTCTCGGGATCTCAAGCACAGCGGAAGCGACGCATATTAACTGAGAACACGCCACAGAAAGGTTTGCAAACAATAAATGAATCATAAGAACGAGTAAAGTTCGATCTTTTACCTCTCGTAACGTGAAATCTCCCGATCAAAGACGTGCTCTGGAGCTCGTTCTCTACGTCTCGCACACACCGGAGCTCGACAAACACGAAGTTAGAATTCAACTAGTGGCTTCTAGAACACCAAAGAACCCACTCACTCTTTCTCTAGCTCCCAAATGTAGCAACTAGAGACCTTTTGGAGAAATAACTAATATTTCAAGAATGAATTGTAGAGGCACTCACCTGTGGCCTCCATTTATAGGCATGGGTGAGTGCCGTAGGGCTTTTCCCGTCAGGCCGATGTGGCGATCGCCACACCATGGGTGGTGATCGCCACACTCCACATTTGTTGGTAGAGATCGCCACACCCAAGGGGACGATCACCACCCTCCACAAGTGTTGGTGGCGATCGCCACCCCATAGGTGGCGGGGTGGCGATCGGCACTTCATTTCGTGGCGAATATTCCTATTCTATCCTTTTGTACCTCTTGAGTCCCATCGAGTAGGCTTTGGTTCTCGCTCATAGTGTGCGACCCTGTAGGCCCGTGACCCATTGACAGATCGGCGTGAGATCTCATCTCATCCGATCAATCACTAGTGGCCTCTAGTAAGACGTAGTGATTACTCAATGTCCACGAGTGTATCGGTCGGTTCGATATCTCCTTTCTGTCATCTGTATCAGTAGCCCTTTGTTTACTTTAAGGCGTATGAGATCAAATGAGGCATAGAATCGTCATCCTCATGTATTTGATCTAGTTCCTTGAATTTCGAGTTGACTGAACCATACCCATCACCACGTCTCATCGTGGGGAAACAAATCCCTTCGGACGCAATATGCGCTCCCACTACAGTCAGTCCAATAGCCAACGATGTCCGTTATGGATGCTCTATTATAGGCATCGTTAGGACATGTCAAACCAATGGAGTGACGTACATGTGAGCCACTTGCTCCAAGGTATTAAGGTAGTGATCACACGACGACGAAGTATGCGTTGGTGACTTAATCTATGCGCCATTCTCCACCGCGGGTCATCCGATATCGTCTCCCAGACGATATCTGTGATATGACTCTACATCTCGATCAGCAGAACACGATCGTAAGTTATCCTCACGTTAGTCACTTATGTACAAATATTCAACTAGGGATTCATCAAGTATAACTTCATAATATCTAAAGAGTATGTTGTTCTTGTGTAAACACTAACGACTTTAGATGAAGTTATCGCTTTACAATAATAATATAAATGCCTCTTTTATTGCATTACAGAAGATAAAAGATTACATGGTAAAGACTTGGACTAGGGCACAAGATCCTACACATTAAGCGTGTTGTTTTGATAGATTACCGTTATATTTTGTTTATTATTCTATTTTGAATGATGTAGAATGTAGGTTAGGCTAGATATGGAATGATATTTACAGGTTCATAATGGAAATTGAGCATATCAAACCTACTTTTTAAATATTGGCTTGATATAACCGATGAGACATAACGAATGTTCGTCATGGGGATGACAATATTCCATGTCCCCGACAGAGATCCCTGAACCCAGACGGAAACAGGGCTAGGTATCCCTGCCCGCTCCGATATATTAAAAATATATTGTTTTAGTTATAATTTATGTTCAAAGTTCATATTTAATGAAATATAGAATATGTTTAAATATATTTTTATGAAAATAATATTTTATAATGCATACTTAATAAAATACTTATGTATTTAATACAATTTTTATTAGAAAATAAAAATGTTTTAAACAATATTTTGGGATGGAAAATGGGGAATCTCCGTAACCTTCAGGGAGCTCTTGCCCCCATAAGAAATAAAGAATTCCCATTCCATTTCTAATCGGGACGGAAATGCCAAATCGCAAACCCACCCTAGTGCCATTGTTACTTCGTCGGTTAGGTGAACCCAAACCCAAGAATGTAATGTCTCGTTGATTACGGGTTCACCTAGCCGACACAAATTGTGATGGTCGTGTTTCTTGGCTAGGAGAACCAATAAACTAATCCCCGTGTTTCCAGACTTTTAGATTTGGTTTCCTCTTCTTTCTTTTATTCGTTGAAACATTTTTTGATTATGCAAGTTGGTCGTCATCTGAATTTGAATCATATTCATAATTTGGCTCTCCATGTATTCTGAGCTGTTGGTGGTAGATCTTTCCTCGCACCGCCTCAAGGTCTTTAAATATGTGCATTATCATTATAGACCCAAAATCTCTTTTCAGATTTTGAAATAAGAATTATTTGATTGAGATTTTGTTTTTTCTCAAACATGAAAACTAAGTTCGCTGATTTGACTTCTTTAATTATTATATTCAAATAAAAAATTGAAATCGTATTGACGCTAACAGAGAATATTCACCTCCATACCCGACAAGAAAGTACTAACACATCATTACCGACGAGCGGTCCATCCACTATACGTAGTTGGCAGGTTCTCTCATTGTAGCCGATGCCCCATTTAGGTTTCTTTTGCTAATAGTAAAAGTACGTACTCTATAATATAGATTCTAAAATATATAGTATGTGTACTCCATAATATAAAAGGGAGCTTGAAGATAAGAACCACTAATTTATGATATTTTAGAGATTAATGGGTATAATTTGATAGCATTTTGTGCCCTAGTCCAATTGCTAATAGCCTGTAAACGTCTATGTACATTATCATCATTTGTAATATATATAAAACGGCTTTGTATTACTTATGTGTTGAAGTAATATGTTAAGCATGATCTGATTTATGACCACTAAAGTAGTAGAACCATAAATGAAAGAGATCACCACGGGTTCCAATCGATAAATATCATGCATCGGACGTTATGTAACCGTGGTGATCGATGCAAGCACTGATCTTAATGTAAATTCAACATGTTATATATATATATATAAATCTGAAAGTTACCTTTTCTAATCGATGAAAACACAAGCTTAGTGTTTCTCTATTAGGTCCACACAAGCAACACAACCGAAGAAGGTGATGAACACATATAAACTAAAAAAAAATCAGAATTAAACATGTAGAAGAATACATAACAACCATGCCTCTGATACCACTGAAAGAGATCACCACGGGTTCCAATTGATAAATATCATGCAGCGGACGTTATGTAACCGTGGTGATCGATGCAAGCACTGATCTTAATGTAAATTTAACATGTTATATATATATATATCTGAAAGTTACCTCCTCTAATCGATGAAAACACAAGCTTAGTGTTTCTCTATTAGGTCCACACAAGCACCACAACCGAAGAAGGTTTTCACTCAAATTTTTGCTATGAATTTTGAGAGAAGCTTGACAACAATGGAGGATGAGAGGGGAGAGAGAAATCAGCAATGAGGGGGAGAGAGTGATGGGATTAGTTGCTGAAAATTAGAGAAGATAATGGAAGATATTATGTGATTTTAATTTGAAAATTAAAATTGAATTTCAAATTAAAATTGCATATCTATCCTTCATAAACTCTCATTTGCATTTGTTCCCATTCATAACTTAAATCCCTAAATGGGCTTTAAGCCCGTTTAACTAAAACCCAAATTAAACCCATTAACTTGAGTTCTAATTTTGGTTTAGGCAAAACGGCTCAATTTCCTCGAATTGATTTCTTCAACGTCTGGTTAAAACCTTAGGCCAGAAAACTACTGAATCGTTCTCAATTTTCATCCATAATTGTTGTCATGTATCATGCTTAATGCGTGTGACCTTCTAGTCTCACGAACAAATGGCAGACTAGTAAAATCACTATTTTACCCTTTCCATCATAAGTGGCCTCTAGCAAGACATTATGATTATCCAATGTTCGTGATTATCGATTATTCGAATTAACCTGTTATCGTACATGTCACTGTCCTTTTATCAAACCGATATCCAGATTGATCAATAGGGATAGAATGGTCATCCTAATTTATCAATCACTGCTTCTTGATATCTGAGATGACTGAAAACTGATACTAAGGTATCACCTGCACGACCGTGCTATTCCTTCAGTCATACTCATCGAGTGGCCTAAACGGACATCTTTCTCACACCGAAGTTTGAGTGATAAATCCCTCAGACGCCTTTCGAGTTCACTAGCGCAATGAATATCAAAGCCACTCGAAGCCGTTATAGTTACCCTTTTACAGATAACGTTAGACAAGGTCAAACTTAGGTATTCGTTACATAGTGTACACAAAGACTCCTTGGTCTTAGGATATAATGACAAGCTACGATATGTGAGTATCTCATGACTGGATCTATGCAGCATACTCACAATCGGGTTGTCCGATATCATCGACCTGATGGTATCTATGATATAACTCCGGCACATACTTTGCAATGATCAGTAGAGCGTGATCACAAGGAGTTGGTCTCATACTGATCGCTTCATAAAGAAGCTTAGCTGATCAGGGACTCATTAAATGTAATTCTTTCTGATCTACAGTTCTACTATTAGTGGTTACACACGTAATGACATAGATCAAATTACATTCGATATATTACTACAACACACCAGTAATATATGCCGATTTATTTATTCGGAAAGATGATAAAATATTACATCTGTAGAACACTTTTATATTGGGCTAGGGCATAACCCTAACAATAAATCTGTACGGATCACACTTAACGAGTCCCTGATCAAAATATGCTACCATAGAAGCGACCAGTATGAGGATGGTTCTTAATGACATAGTTCTACTTGTCATAGGGATGAGGGATCCCGGAATCATATCATAGATATCATGAGGTGATTGATATCGGACGACCCGCTTTGAATAGTGTTTTAATAGATTAGGCCATGAACATATTCAAATGCGATAGCTTGTCACGATATCCTAAGACCGAGGAGTCTTTGTGATCACTGTGCAATGTACGTGCGGCTTTAACTTGCGCCTAACGCTTTCTGTAACTGGATTGCAATAACGGGCATGATTGGGTGGCGGAACGGGTTGCATGAGTGTCACGAAAGACGGCTATGGGATTTATCCCTCATACTACGGTATGGGAAAAATATCCGTTAAAGGCCTCTTGATCGAGACTAACTTAGAGTAAGAGCATGGCCATGCCGGTGATACGGGTTATCAGTTCTCAGCCATCTCACATATCAAGTAACAATAACTGATTAAACAAGGATGACGACTCTATGCCTTGTGATCAATCGGGATATCTAGAGATAATAGGATAGTGACTTGTACGCACAAGGTTAAGTCGAATCATCGATCGTCATGCACCTTGGGTAATCATAACGTCTTACTAGAGACCACTTATGATGGATCGGACAAGAGCGATCTTTTGCCCCGATCTGCCAACGGTGGCATGAGCCTAGAGGGTCACACACATTCAAGACGGATAACTTGAGACAAGGAAACCTTAACATTTCTTGAGGAGCAATACATGGACAAAACTGGAGGTTTTGTGCCATGGGTTCGGTTTGAGAGAATAATTAGCGAATCGAGAAAACTGAGTTTTTTCGTCGATGATGCGTCGGACTTTGTTTGATAAGTAACGACAAAAAGGGTCGGGTGACTTTTGGACACGACACGAAACCACGTGGGCGAGCCCATTGGGCTCAGCCCATGAGGTCTCATGGCCGGCCCAAACAAAGGCCCAATAAGCCCTCTTGGCCGGCCCATATGGTGGGTCCATGTGTGGGGCCACACAACACCATGCTTAGTTGGTGATTGTGGATTAACAGGTGAGTGATTTAAGGGGTATGGGTTAATGCACCTTTAAGCCCATACCAATCACTTTTGACCCATGCTTGTGAGTTGGATGATGAATTGAAATACAAGATATTAATTCATTTATCAAATAATCACACAACACACAAAAATCCTCTCTCTCTCTCTCTCTCTCTCTCTCTCTCTCTCTCTCTCTCTCTCTCTCTCTCTCTCTCTCTCTTGTGACCGGCCACACCCTCTCTCTCCTCTATCTTGCTCTCTTGTTCTTCATTTAATTATTCTAGTCGGCAATTAAGTGAAGGATCTTCAACATTGTCCTCTTGGTGTGGACTTGCTTTAGAGAAGAAGATCCGAAAGTTCTTCTTTATCGATTCAACAAAGACTTAAAGGTAAACATCTTGTGGGATAGATTTTGCTTTGGGATTTAATGGTTTATGTTCTTGGACAAGGTTTGGAGTAGATTTTCTTATAATACTTCCGCTATCTCGACGATCTAGAACGCTCCAAAACCCTACAGTGGTATCAGAGGGATGGTTACCCTCTTAATCTGTCTTGTTGAGTTTGTTTCGGTTTTGTGATTATTTACATGCCAAAATTGTTGATAACATGATTTTAATGCTTTTTGAGATATTTGCATGAAATATGTTATTTTTAAAAAAAATATTGAATTTGGAATTTTTCAGAAATTATTGGATTTGTTGGGTCCGAGAAGAGACTCTCGGGGAGCCGGATCGGAGGTACCGGACGGAGGTCACCGGAGGTTGGTGAGGCCGGCGGTGACCGGGCCCGTCCCCACTCTTGGCCGAGGCCGAGAGTGGCGGCAAGCCCGGCTTGGGCCTTCCAAGGCCCAAACCTGGTCGTGTTAAGTTGGGCTCGGCCCAATGGGCTCTCGGCCCATTGGCTTGGCCCGACTTGGTTCGTGCGTGGTGTTTGATCCGTGTCACGAACCCGCGATCCAATATTTTGAAAACTTTCAAAATTTAATCGGTTTCGATAAACTGTTTTTCGAAAAGGTCTATTTTCGATAAACCCGACCGAGCAACTTGGCAAAATTAAAACCGAAATTATTTCATATTATTTGATAACATGTTTGTGTGATAACATGTTGGATGATGTGATGAAATGTATGATGGGCTATAAAATGCATATTTAACGCTTTATGAATGCTTGCTTGAATTATTTAATTAAAACATGCTTGCATGATTAGCTTATAAGTTTATAAGCCATCACCTCACATGCAAAGATTAAAATCAACTTTAATTGTTTGCATGTTTAAAGTGTTGTGAACTATCATCGCACGGGTTGTGATGGATGAGTTCAAATTTGAAACGTGTTTGCACGGGTTGCAAATGACGGTTTCAAATGAAGATAGTATGTGATACAATTAGAAACGTCACAACACGGGTTGTTGATGACGGATTCGTAATTGTGCCAAATACTTTCGAATTATTAAGCACAACCAATTTACAAGCTAATTTGAGTCAAGTGAGATGCCACCCAAATTCACACCCATGTAGAAACATTTTATCGGTGTCGTGCGCCTTAGCGGAGCATCGATCGAATGGGTTCTAGATGGGAATGGTAAACTTTGTGGGATGTCGTGCGCCTTAGCGGAGTATCTGCACAAAGTTAACTCGTTAGTGAAGGTTGGTTGACTCGACCACGATTCTTGGCCTGAGGTCGAGTTGGGGCATCGGAAGGGTAAGCCGTGTGTTTTTGCACATACCCTGACTAAGAGTTACACGGGTTGTAATTGGACGGACGTCCTACCTAAATAAGTCAATTGGAGCGGTGCGCCTTAGCGTACTTCAAATGACGAATAAGGGATCTTGGTTTAAGATTCTAAACCTTAGAATCTTATGGTTGGTGTTTAATTCGGATCTTCGTAAATTTATTCAACTATTCTGATTAAATTTATTTTCTTCGTGTAGAAATGGCTAGTAATTCAACAAACTCGTCTAATTTGTCGTTGAGGACTATACTCGAAAAGTGTAAACTCAATAAGACAAATTATCTGGACTGGGACAGAAATTTACGACTTGTGTTAAAGTTGGAACGCAGGGAGTACGTCCTGGATAAAGCTATCCCGGTGGAGCCAGCTCCCAACGCAACGAGAGTCGTTGAGAATGCGTACCAGAAACACCTTAGCGACTCTATCGACGTTGCGTGTGTCATGCTGGGCTGCATGGAGGCGGACCTCCAGAAGCAGTTTATGGAGCTATCCCATGATCCGTTTGCAATGTTTGCACAGATCAAGGATATGTTCAAGGAGATAGTATGTATTGAAAAATACACTGTTCTCCGAGAACTCATTGCCTGCAAGATGTCAGCAGACAGCTCCGTAGGTCCACACGTCCTACGTATGAAGGGACATTTTGACCATATGACTAGTATCGGTATGTCTATGGGAAAGGAAATGGCTGCGGATTTTATTTTGCAATCCCTTCCTCATGCATATGGTGGGTTCATCATGAACTATCACATGCATGATATGGACAAGACCGCGTCGGAGTTGCACAGCATGCTAGTGACTGCCGAGAATTGCATAAGGGGCAGTTCGCCCAAAAATGTTTTTATGGTCAAGAAGGGACCCAGCTTCAAAGCTGGTGGTGGCAAGGGTAAAGGCCCAAAGCACCTGGCAGGAAAGAACAGACGACCATTTGTTCCTAGACCTTCCATGCCCGTAGAAGGCAAAGGGAAGGCAAAGGAGTCGGTCTGTTTCTACTGTCAAAAGCCTGGTCATTGGAAGAAAGACTGTCAGCAGCTGAAGGAGGATCAGAAGAAGGGCGGTGGGGCCGCTACTTCATCAGGTATTCCATTAGAGCTATATCTTTCTACAATAAATACCTGGGTACTAGACACTGGAGCTGAGTCTCATGTCTGTGCGGATATGTAGGTGTTACACAGTAGAAGAGATATGGGGGAAAGCGAGGTGGACCTAAGAGCTGGGAACAATACCAGAGTTGCCGCAACTGCCGTGGGTTCTGTGAACCTTGCTTTGCCCAGTGGGCTTGTAATTGAACTTAATGATGTGTTTTGCGTACTTGCTTTCAGCTGGAATATTATCTCAATTTATCTTCTTGAAAAAGAAGGTTATTATTTTAATATTAAGAACGGGTTTTTTAATATTATGCGCAACAACATGTTTTATGGCAATGCTCACACTGTTGGAGGTTTATACATATTGAATATGCAAAACCCGAGATCCAACATGCTCTATATTATAAATGTTAAGAGGTTTAAAGCTAATGATTTAGATCAAACTCTTATCTGGCATTGTCGTCTAGGTCATATAAATGAGAAACCCATCTCAGCGCTTCATAAGCGCGGACTTCTAAGTCAATTCGAATTCCAAGCGATTGATAGATGCGAAGCTTGTTTAATGGGCAAGATGACTAAAGCGCCCTTCGCTGGTTTAGGTGAAAGGGCAGGTGATCTATTGGGTCTAATACATTTAGACGTATGTGGACCAATGAGTACACCAGCCAGAGGTGGTTTAGGCTACTTTATCACATTTACTGACGATTTCAGTAGATATGGTTATGTCTATCTAATGAGACATAAGTCCGAAGCTTTTGATAAATTCAAAGAGTTTAGGACTGAAGTAGAAAACCAACTCGGAAAGAGTATCAAGGCACTCCGTTCTGATCGGGGTGGAGAATACTTATCCGAGGAGTTTCTTAGTTATCTTACTGAAGGTGGAATACTATCTCAGTGGACTCCGCCAGGAACACCGCAACTTAATGCTGTGACCGAGCGGAGGAATCGGACATTGTTGGATATGGTTCGATCGATGTTAAGTCTCACTGATCTCCCGATCTCCTTTTGGGGTTATGCTCTGTAAACGGCCGCATTCATAATAAATAGGGCTCCGTCGAAAGCAGTGGAAGGGACATCATTCGAGAAATGGTACGGGAAGGAACCCGTTTTGTCCTTCCTAAATATCTGGGGTTGCGAGGCTTATGTAAAACGATTGCTTGCAACCAAGCTCGAACCGAGATTAGATAAATGCACTTTCGTCGGATATCCAAAAGAAACAAAAGGATACTACTTCTACAAATCGAGCGAAAATAAAGTTTTTGTCGCTCGAGGTGGGACATTCTTGGAAAAAGAGTTCATTTCAAAGACAGTCAGTGGGAGGGCTGTTCATCTTGATGAAGTTCTAGATGAGATGGTCACTCGGGAACCACTATACGACCTGATAGCATTTGTGCCCTAGTCCAATTGGTATTAGCCTGTAAACGTCTATGTTCAAATATCATCGTTTGTAATGTATAAATATAAACGGCTTTATATTACTTATGTGTTGAAGTAATATGTTAAGCATGATCTGATTTATGACCACTAAAGTAGTAGAACCATAAATCTGTACGGATCACACTTAACGAGTCCCTGGTCAACCTATGCTTCCTTAAAAGCGACCAGTATGAGGATGGTTCTTAATGACGTAGTTCTACTTGTCATAAGGATGTGGGATCCTGGAACCATATCATAGATATCATGAGGTGATTGATATCGGACGACCCGCATTGAATAGTGTTTTCATAGATTAAGCCATAAACATATTCAGATGCGATAGCTTGTCACGACGTCCTTAGACCAAGGAGTCTTTGTGATCACTATGCAATGAACGTACGGCTTTAACTTGCGCCAAACGCTTTCTGTAAAAGGATTGCTATAAAGGGCATGATTGGGTGGCGGAACGGGTTGCATGAGTGACACGAAAGACGGCTAAGGGATTTATCCCTCATACTACGGTATGGGAAAGATATCCGTTAGAAGGCCTCTTGATGGAGACTGACTGAGAGAAAAAGCATGGCCATGCAAATGATACGGGTTATCATTTCTCAGTCATCTCGCATACCAAGTAACAATGATTGATTGAACAAGGGAGACGACTCTATGCCTTGAGATCAATTGGGATATCTAGAGATAAAAGGATGGTGACTTGTACGCACAAAGGTTAAGTCGAATTATCGATCACCGTGCACCTTGGGTAATCATAATGTTTTACTAGAGACCACTTATGATGGATCGGGCAAGAGCGAGTCTTGCGCTGATCTGCCAACGGTGGCATGAGCTTAGAGGGTCACACACATACAAGACGGATAACTTGAGACAAGGAAACATGGATGTTTCTTAAGGAGAAGTATATGGACAAAACTGGAGGTTTTGTGCCATAGGTTCGGTTTGAGAGAATAATTAGCGAATCGAAAAAAATTGAGTTTTTCGTCGATATCGCGTCGGACTTTGTTTGATAAGTAACGACAAAAAGGTCGGGCAACTTTTGGACGCGGCATGAGACAACACGGGAGGGCCCATTGGGCTCGGCCCATGAAGCCTCATGGCCGGCCCAATAAGGGCCCAATAAGGCCATATGGCCGGCCCACTTGGTGGGGCCATTGTGGGGGCCACACAATGCCATGCTTAGTTGGTGATTGTGGATTAAGAGGTGAGTGATTTAAGGGGTATGGGTTAAATCACCTTTAAGCCCATACCAATCACTTTTAACCCATACTTGTGAGTTGGGTGATGAAATATAATGCAAGACTTTAATTCATTAAGTCACAAAACACACAAAAATCCTCTCTCTCTCTCTCATTGTGGCCGGCCACCCCTCTCCTCTTCATCATCTTGCTCTCTTGTTCTTCATTTAATTGTTCTAGTAGGCAATTAAGTGAAGGATCTTGAAGATCATCCTCTTGAAGATCATCCTCTTGGTGTGGACTAGCTTTAGAGAAGAAGATCCGAACGTTCTTCTTTATGGATTCAAACAAGACTTAAAGGTAAACATCTTGTGGAATAGATTTTGCTTTGGGATTTAATGGTTTAAATGTTCTTGGACAAGGTTTGGAGTAGATTATCTTTTATTGTTTCCGCTATCTCGACGATCTAGAACGCTCCATGACCCTACACGACCCACTAGAAGAAGTAGAGCCAGAAGTGGTCGTTGAGCAAGAACCAATAGCTACAGTTAATGAGGACGGTCCGAGGCGGTCTGAAAGGATAAGTCATGCACCTGTCAGATATGGTTTCATAGTAACTGAAGCTGATGGTTTAGTATTAGTGGACAATGATCCAGCTACCTTTCGAGAGGCCTTGGACGGAACCGACTCTGAGAAATGGCTGGAAGCTATGAGGGAAGAAATGCAATCCATGTCAGATAATCAAGTGTGGGACTTGGTGGATCATACCCCTGACGTAAAAGTCATTGGGTGTAAATGGATCTTTAAAATAAAGATAGACATGGATGGCAAACCTCAGACCTATAAAGCAAGACTGGTAGCAAAAGGTTATAGGCAAATCCACGGAATTGACTATGAAGAGACTTTTTCTCCAGTGGCTATGGTCAAATCTATCCGCATTCTACTTGCCGTAGCAGCGTATCATAACTATGAGATATGGCAAATGGACGTCAAAGCCGCCTTCCTCAACGGGAGGTTAGCTGAGGACGTTTATATGTCCCAGCCTGAGGGTTTTGAGGATCCAAAGAATAAGGGAAAGAGTTGCAAGTTGCTCAAATCAATCTATGGTTTGATGCAAGCATCTCGGAGTTGGAATCAGCGTTTTGATGAAGTAGTGAAACAGTTTGGCTTCGTCAAAAACGATGATGAACCTTGCGTGCATAAAAAGGCAGATGGGAGCAATGTAGTCTTCTTGGTGCTTTATGTTGATGACATACTGCTCATTGGAAACGATGTCCCTACCTTGCTCTTAACAAAGACTTGGTTAGGTGAGTGTTTCGCAATGAAGGACTTAGGTGAGGCCTCTTACATCTCGGGGATTAAGATATATAGAGACCGTGCCAAGCGGGTCTTGGGCTTAAGTCAAAGCACCTACATAGACAAAGTGTTGAGACGATTCTCAATGCAAGATTCAAAGAAAGGATTGCTGCCCATGCGTCATGGTATGAAGCTTAGCAAGAAGCAGTGTGCTGAGACACCTGCAGAGCTAGCAAGAATGAATGAGGTCCCATATGCTTCGGCTATAGGATCCATAATGTATGCCATGATATGTACGAGACCGGATGTCTCATTTGCCCTAAGCTGTACCAGTAGACATCAATCCAAACCCGGTGAGGCACACTGGATGGCCGTCAAGGCAATTCTCAAATATTTGAGAAAAACCAAAGACGCCTTTCTTGTATACGGGGGGAGAAATGATGATCTAGTCGTCAAAGGATATGTCGACGCTAGTTTCCAGACAGACCCCGATGACTTTAAGAGTCAGTTGGGATATGTGTTTACGTTGAACGGTGGAGCATTCAGCTGGAAAAGCAAGAAGCAGGACACCATTGTCGACTCTACGACCGAAGCTGAGTACATTGCCGCATCTGAAGCGGCAAAAGAGGCTGTATGGATCAGGAGTTTCATGGCTGGGTTAGGTGTAATTAAAAACCCATCTAACCCAGTAGACTTATATTGTGACAACACCGGGGCCATTGCGCAAGCTAAGGAACCCAGGGCACATGACAGATCCAAACATGTACTCAGAAAGTATCACATCATCCGCGACATAGTTGCTAGAGGTGACGTGAAGATCCACCACGTTGCAACTGATGATAACACAGCCTACCCCTTGACCAAGGCTCTTCCACAAGCAAAACATGATAAACATGTTAGGTCAATGGGTATAGACTGGGACTTAGATTGGAACTAGGGGCAAGTGGGAGATCGATGGCATTTGTGCCCTAGTCCAATTGTTATTAGCCTGTAAACGTCTATGTACAATATCATCGTTTGTAATATATATATATATATATAAAACGGCTTTGTATTACTTATGTGTTGAAGTAATATGTTAAGCATGATCTGATTTATGACCACTAAAGTAGTAGCACCATAAATCTGTACGGATCACACTTAGCTTGCGTGACAGGATTGCTATAAAGGGCATATTGGGTGGCGGAACGGGTTGCATGAGTGACACGAAAGACGGCTAAGGGATTTATCCTTCATACTACGGTGTGGGAAAGATATCCGTTAAAAGGGCCTCTTGATGGAGATTGACTGAGAGTAAGAGCATGGCCATGCCGATTATACGGGTTATCAGTTCTCAGCCATCTCGCATATCAAGTAACAATGTTTGATTAAACAAGGGTGACGACTCTATGCCTTGTGATCAATCGGGATATCTAGAGATAATAGGATAGTGACTTTTACGCACAAGGTTAAGTCGAATCATCGATCGTCATGCACCTTGGGTAATCATAACGTCTTACGAGAGACCACTTATGATGGATCGGACAAGAGCGATCTTTTGCCCCGATCTGCCAACGGTGGCATGAGCCTAGAGGGTCACACACATTCAAGACGGATAACTTGAGACAAGGAAACCTTAACGTTTCTTGAGGAGCAATACATGGACAAAACTGGAGGTTTTGTGCCATGGGTTCGGTTTGAGAGAATAATTAGCGAATCGAGAAAACTGAGTTTTTTCCGTCGATGTCACGTCGGACTTTGTTTGATAAGTAACGACAAAAGGGTCGGGCGACTTTTGGACACGGCATGAGACCACACGGGCGAGCCCATTGGGCTTGGCCCATGAAGCCTCATGGCCAGCCCATTAAGGGCCCAACAAGACCTCTTGGCCGGCCCACATGGTGGGTCCATGTGTGGGGGCCACACAACACCATGCTTAGTTGGTGATTGTGGATTAAGAGGTGAGTGATTTAAGGGGTATGGGTTAAAGAACCTTTAAGCCCATACCAATCACTTTTAACCCATACTTGTGAGTTGGATGATGAATTCAAATACAAGACTTTAATTCATTAATCCATTAATCACAAAAACTCACTCTCTCTCTCTCTCATAGTGGCCGGCCACCCCTTGCTCCTCTTGTTCTTGCTCTCTTGTTCTTCATTTAATTGTTCTAGTAGGCAATTAAGTGAGGGATCATCAAGATCATCCCCTTGGTGTGGACTTGCTTTAGAGAAGAAGATCCGAACGTTCTTCTTTATCGATTCAACAAGACTTAAAGGTAAATATCTTGTGGAATAGATTTTGCTTTGGGATTTAATGGTTTATGTTCTTGGACAAGGTTTGGAGTAGATTTTCTTATAATGCTTCCGCTATCTCGACGATCTAGAACGCTCCAAAACCCTACACGATCTGCTACATACATGCAGATAGGGAACCTCGACGCAAACTTGATCCTAAAAGCGACGAAGGTATTTTCCTCGGATACTCCAGAAATAGTCGGGCTTTTCGTGTATTCAACAAACGCACCTGACTATCATGGAATCCATCAATGTCGTGATCGATGACAGTAACGAGCAACCCAGTGACGAGGAAGAAGAAGTCCTAAATCTCTTAGGAGAAGGCAGACCAGAAGTCAGGAGAGAAGTCAGACCAGAAGTCAATGGCGATGAGCACAACAAAGAGTCTGAAGACGAAAGCCCAATCATCCTGGATGAAGAGGCATCTCCTATAAGGCAGAGAGCTCCATCAAGAAGAATTCAGAAGGATCATCCACACTAGGATGTGATTGGAGACATTAATGAGGGAGTACAGACTCGACAAAAGGCATCTCTTGACTACAACGAGATGATAGGTAACGTTTGCTTTATTTCCAAAATTGAGCCAAAGAATATACAAGAGGCCATCAATGATGAGTACTGGGTCTGCGCCATGTAAGAAGAATTGGTTCAAATTGCAAGGAATGAAGTCTGGGAACTAGTACCCAAGCCTGACAATGTCAATGTCATCGGGACAAAGTGGATATTCAAAAACAAGTCTGACGAGCAAGGAAACATCACTCAAAACAAAGCAAGACTGGTGGCTCAAGGATACACACAAGTCGAAGGAGTCGACTTTAAAGAAACTTTTGCTCCGGTAGCCAGACTGGAAGCCATACGACTTCTTCTCGGCATCGCATGTCATCTGCGTTTCAAACTCTATCAAATGGATGTAAAGAGTGACTTTCTCAATGGAAATCTGAACGAAGAAGTCTATGTAGCCCAACCAAAGGGATTCGAAGACCATGACTCTCCGCATCATGTCTACAAGCTAAAGAAAGCTCTCTACGGACTCAAACAAGCCCCACGAGCATGGTATGAACGTCTTACCCAACTCCTTGTACAAATTGGCTATATTCGAGGGGGAGTAGACAAAACTCTCTTTGTGAAGAAGGAAGGAAGGGACATCTTGATTGCTCAAATATATGTCGACGACATTGTATTTGGAGGGAAGTCAGACAAGATGGTGGAACGCTTCGTTCAACATATGCAGTCTGAATTTGAGATGACTATGGTTGGTGAGCTCACATACTTCCTAGGCTTCCAGATCAAGCAGATGTCAGATGGAATATTTATCTCCCAAAGCAAATACGCAAAGAACATTGTCAAGAAGTTCGGGTTAGAAAAGGCCTCACACAAGAGAACTCCTATTGCCACACATGACAAATGCACAAAGGACGAGATGGGAGAATCAGTTGATCAAAGTCTTTATCGAAGCATAATAGGAAGTCTCCTCTATCTAACAACAAGTCGACCCGACATCGCTTATTCCGTGGGAGTCTGTGCTCGATATCAAGCCAATCCAAAAGTCAGTCACTTGGCTCATGCAAAGAGGATCATAAGGTACATCTCGGGAACCTCTGAATTGGGTTTGCTATATTCCTTTGATACCTCTCCTACTTTTGTTGGATATTGTGATGCTGACTGGGCGGGAAGCACACCAGACCGAAGAAGCACCTCTGGAGGTTATTTCTACCTGGGGAACAATCTTGTATCGTGGTTCAGCAAAAAGCAAAATTGTATTGCTTTATCTATTGCTGAGTCCGAATATTTTGCAGCCGGAAGTAGCTGTACTCAGCTTTTTTGGATGAAACAAATGTTGCTAGAGTATGGAGTCAAGCAAGAAGTCATGACTTTGTTCTGTGACAACATTAGTGCAATCCACATCTCGAAGAACCCAGTACAACATAGCAAGACAAAGCATATTGACATCAGGCACCACTTTATTCGAGAGCTCGTAGAAGACAAAAAGATAAAGCTCGAGTATTTACCCACTGAGAAACAAGTCGCAGACATCTTTACAAAGGCGTTAGATGCCAACAGGTTTGAAAGTCTGAGGTCAACCCTTGGACTTTGTTGTCTAGAATAATCAGAAGTCAAGAAAGAAGTGGGAGAGCTTTTGGTGAATTTTTGCTCTCTCTATCTGGACCAGGCAGGGTCCACAAAATCTAGCTGGGCCCAAATCTCATTATCAGAAGCCCAGGTGGAATTATTTGGTTAAAAATTCAAAAAGGGGAATGATTGGAAAAATTGACGACTATCGAATCAGCTCTCAATCCCCTTCAACTTCCGCAGAAAAAGCCTGCACAATCCTCTCCATCTTCCCCAAAACTGCTAGGGCACCTCGTGAAGGCTAAAACGAATCTGCGTCTGAAAGATTTTTTTTTGCTCTTCTTACCAAACCAAAAAAAACGATCGAGCAAATGTTTGGAACAAGGAGCGGGCGTATACCATCTGCTTCCAAATTACGAGCAAAGATGCGTGTGAAGATGATCGCTCGAAAACTGTCAGCTTCAAAATCCTCGACGAACAAGCATGGAGTGAGGATTCGAGGAGGAAAAATCTCAGGAGAAAGTTCGGCAGCACCTCAAGGAGCAACAAGTTCACCTCCAACCATCACACTAGTAGACACAACTCCCGTCGTTGAGAAGGACGACGCTCAAACCGACTCTGTGAACAGAGAAGAGGAAGCCTCTCTTTCTACTCCGGCTCCAACACAAGGTAAATCTGCTATCCTCTCTGAAGAAAACACGGTAGAAGTAAGTCTGCCTGTAGAGGATCTAGAAACCCTTGTTCCTTAAAGTCAAGGCACTAGCACCAAGGAGCAATCCAGCCCTTCTAAGTCGACACCAGCACCAAAGAAATCTCCTCTAAACGAGGACTTGCAGAAAGAAGGAAGTTCCCATGTCGCCCCGGACAGTGATTCAGGGCTTAATAAATATCCGGAAGCTATTCCAGAAGTCACTCGACCTATAGAGGAACTTGTTGATATCGAAGAAATAGTCGACACTGAAACCATGGAGAAAGAAGAAGCTGTGCCCAAAAGGGCTGAGAGAAGGAAGCTACCAACAAGAAGGTTGGTTGATGAAGAAGAAGAACCTCATCTACCGAGGAGATTGACCCCGAAGAGGAAAACCACAGAGAAAGAAGGAGCATCTACTTCTAAACAGCCGAAGAAGTCTAGAAGGAAGTCACTAACCTTTGTAGCCACATCTATTCCTGAGGAAGAGGAATCTGAAGAAGAAGACACCCATATGGTGCTACCACGGGTCAAAAAGGGAATGGGAGGGCAGAAACTCCCCAAGAATGTTCCGAAAGCTCCTACGGACAATGTCTCCTTCCACTCTATAGACAACGCGGTTAAGTGGCAGTATGTTTACCAGCGCAAGATCTACCCAGAAAGAGAGCTTTCCACAGAGACGCAGGGGATAAACTCGATCGTAGAACTTCTCCGAAGAGCAGGCCTGACCAATACGGTCATAAATATTGGGCCATTCTACCCAACTTTGGTCAAAGAGTTTATTGTCAACCTTTCAAGCGAGTTTGATGATCTAGAAAATGCTGAATACAGAAAGGTGTTCGTTCGGGGAGAATGCTTCGAGATGTCTGTCTCAACCATCAATACCTATCTTGGCAGAGAAGACCCATAAGTCACTCCAGAAGTCCCGCACTTGAACAAAGTAGCGGTCGAGATCACTGGAGGACGAAAGAAGGTCTGGCCCGTCAAAGACACCATTGCGGCTACTGAGCTTACAACAAAATACTCAATTCTCTACCACATTGGACTGGAAAATTGGGCACCTTTTACGCATGAGTCAAGCATCAAAACCGAGTTGGCTAAACTCATATACCAAATAGGTACGCAGTCTTCTCTTGATTTTGGCTCCTATGTTATTGAACATCTAGTCAAGCATGCCAAATCATGCGCCATCAAGCTTCCTATCGGGTTTCCTTCACTGCTCACCGGTCTCCTTCTCCAACAATGTCCTCACATTGTTCGAGAAACGGATATTCCAGGTAAGAAGCCACTGCCCCTTGCTATCAGCCTCAAGAACTTCGAAGGGAAGCAGTTGAAGGACCTCGGACTTCCTATGGCCAAAGCATCAGGAGCTGGTTCAAGCTCTCGACCCTCAGGACCAATCGGCACTAGGATGGAAGAAGAATTGGTGGAGATGATCGATGATCTAGAGAAGTCAATTGCGATGCTATCAACCCGCAAAGTCGCCTGTGAAGCCCTTCTCGATGACCTCCGCTCTGCTGCTGCTGCTGAAGATGATGCTGACGACTCCACGTCGTTTTAAGTATTTCTCTGAATTTGCTATGATAAACTTGTTCCACACACACTTTTAAATCCTCGGGGTATGTCCGGGTTATTTTCCGCACACTATGACACTGATTTTACTTGCTCTTGGTTGAGCTGGATATTTGCTCATGTTTGAGCTTTTTATTTTGCTCATGGTGTGAGTTGGCTTTTTACCCTGCTGTTTAGTCGAATTTCATTGTATGATTGCCTTTGGCAATATTGTTAGACAAACAGGGGGAGATAAATGTGATACGACAGAAGTTACGCCAGAAGCTATGCATAGATGTCGCGCCAGAAGCTACACCAGAAGTTATGCCAGAAGTCGCCGCTCAAGACGATACACCAGAAAGACACACAAGAAGTTACATCAGAAGTCACATAACTTGCTGTGTGCGTAACTGCCTCAAGGTGACGACGATGTGCCTGCTTGGAGTAAGAAGTCTCATCACTTGCTGTACGTAACTGCCACAAGATAAATCACTTGCTGTGCGTAACTGCCACAAGATGACGATGGGAGAATGTTGCTACGTTTAATTGTTGGCATAATTTTTAGCGCAAAAGTAAGAAGTCATGCAACATGTCACATGACATGTGGAGCGACTTGTTACGATCCAGATTAGGAAAGATTTGAAGCTTTCCTATTTCGACGAAGCTTGGAGCAAAAGAAGAAAGGCGCCACGAAGACTTGGAGCGCAAGAGAGTGACGTCGACAAGTCAGGCGACTTCCAGCTGGCAGTTACACGTCAGCAATAGGCGGTAACTCTACTTGCTTGATTTATTCAGGAAGTCAGAAACAGGCAAGACGACTTCCAGCTGTCGTGGAAGGCGGCAACAACTTGCCTGACTTTCCTGTTTCTGATCCGAGAAGGATTAGGAATGTGAGCTTCTATAAAAAGCCCTTGGCTTCCCTATAAATTGAGGGAATCTCAAAGACAGGGGGAGAGGCTCCTGGTCGAGGTTGTTCATGGTGAGATCCATAGTAGCTTAGGACAATAGCTTGTGTGATAGCTAGTTGGTGCTTGAAGTTGTACTATTGACTACCTAATAGTGAAAACCTTTCCACTGGCAAAGTGCCCCCAGACGTAGGTGCGGAGTCACCGAATTGGGTAATCATCTCTGGTGTCGTTATTATTATCGATTTACTATTTACGCTTACGGTTTACTTTTCAGGCAAGTATTCGATACACAAGTTACGACTTCGTGTTCGACTTCTTGACTCGGCTACGAATTCAGAATTTCATTTCGGTTTTGTGAATTTTTGCATTCCAAAATTGTTGATAACATGATTTTAATGCTTTTTGGGATACTTGTATGAAATATGTTATTTTTGAAAAATATATTGAATTTGGAATTTTTCGAAATTTATTGGATTTGTCGGGTCCGAGAAGAGACTCTCGGGGAGCCGGATCGGAGGTACCGGACGGAGGTCACCGGAGACCGGCCGTGACCGGGGCCGTCCCCACTCTAGGCCGAGGCCGAGAGTGGATGCAAGCTCGGTTTGGGCCTTCCAAGGCCCAAACCGAGCCGTGTTATGTTGGGCTCGGCCTCATGGGCTTTCGGCCTATTGGCTTGGCTCGACTTGGTTCGTGCACGGTGTTTGATCCGTGACACGAAACCGTGATCCAATATTTCGAAAACGTTCAAAATTTAATCGGTTTCGATAAACTGTTTTCCGAAAAGGTCTAGTTTCGATAAACCCGACCAAGCAACTTGGCAAAATTAAAACCGGAATAATTGCATATTATTTGATAACATGTTTGTGTGATAACATGTTGGATGATGTGATGAGATGTATGATGCATTAGTAGCCCATTAGATTTTATCGCTTTCACGGTTTGCATACCGTTAGTATTAGCGTGTAAATTATTCTTTTATTCGAGCCCATAAAGTGTAATTATTTTTTTATTCGGTCTACGAACCGAGAATTAATTGTAATTATTACTCAAAGACGAGAACGATGGAAAATCGAGCACAATGACGGTCTTGGAGGAAGTCCAAGAGCTAGTGGGAGCCCGAATGAGAAAGACGAGAAGATGTGAAGACTCGTAGAATCCTAAGATTAGGATGGGCTATAAAATGCATATTTAACGCTTTATGAATGCTTTCTTGAATTATTTAATTAATAACATGCTTGCATTATTAGCTTATAAGTTTATAAGCCATCACCTCACAAGCAAAGATTAAAATCGACTTTAATTGTTTGTATGTTTAAAGCGTTGTGAACTATCATCGCACGGGTTGTGATGGATGAGTTCAAATTTGAAAAGTGTTTGCACGGGTTGCAAATGACGGTTTCAAATGAAGATAATATATGATACAATTAGAAACGTCACAACACGGGTTGTTGATGACAGGTTTCGTAATTGTGCCAAATACTTTCGAATTATTAAGCACAACCAATTTATAAGATAATTTGAGTCAAGTGAGATGCCACCCAAATTCACACACATAAAGAAACATTTTATCGGTGTCGTGCACCGTAGCGGAGCATCGATCGAATGGGTTCTATATGGGAATGGTAAATTTTGTAGGATGTCATGCGCCTTAGCGGAGCATCTGCACAAAGTTAACTCGTTAGTGAAGGTTGGTTGTCTCGACCACGATTCTTGGCCTGAGGTCGAGCTGGGGCATCGGAAGGCTAAGCCGTGTGTTTTTTGTACATACCCTGACCAAGAGTTACACGGGTTGTAATTGGACGGACGTCCTACCTAAATAAGTCAATTGGAGCGGTGAGCCTTAGCGTACTTCAAATGACGAATAAGGGATCTTGGTTTAAAGATTCTAAACCTTAGAATCGAATGGTAGGTGTTTAATTCGGATCTTCGTAAATTTATTCAACTTTTCTGATTAAGTTTACTTTCTTCGTGTAGAAATGGCTAGTAATTCAAGAAACTCGTCTAATTTGTCGTTGAGGACTATACTCGAAAAGTGTAAACTCAACGGGACAATTTATCTGGACTGGGACAGGAATTTACGACTTATGTTAAAGTTGGAACGTAGGGAGTACGTCCTTGATAAGGCTATCCCGGTGGAGCCAGCTGCCAACGCAACGAGGGTCGTTAAGGATGCGTACCAGAAAGGCTGCATCGGAAGAGGCTACGAGTACATTGCTGCATCGGAAGAGGCAAGATAGGTTGTATGGATCAGGAGTTTCATGACTGGGTTAGGTGTAATTCAAAACCCATCTAACCCAGTAGACTTATATTGTGACAACACTGGGGCCATTGCGCAAGCTAAGGCACCCAGGGCAACACCTGTAAACGTCTATGTACATTGTCATCATTTGTAATATATATAAAACGGCTTTGTATTACTTATGTGTTGAAGTAATATGTTAAGCATGATCAGATTTATGACCACTAAAGTAGTAGAACCATAAATCTGTACGGATCAAACTTAACGAGTCCCTGGTCAAAATATGCTTCCATAGAAGCGACCAGTATGAGGATGGTTCTTAATGACGTAGTTCTACTTGTCATAGGGATGAGGGATCCCGGAATCATATCATAGATATCATGAGGTGATTGATATCGGACGACCCGCTTTGAATAGTGTATTCATAGATTAAGCCATGAACATATTCAAATGCGATAGCTTGTCACGATATCCTAAGACCGAGGAGTCTTTGTCACGATATCAAGTAACAATATTGATTAAACAAGTATGACGACTCTATGCCTTGTGATCAATCGGGATATCTAGAGATAATAGGATAGTTTCTTGTGCGCACAAGGTTAAGTCGAATCATCGATCGTCATGCACCTTGGGTAATCATAACGTCTTACTAGAGACCACTTATGATGGATCGGGCAAGAGCGATCTTTTGCGCCGATCTGCCAACGGTGGCATGAGCCTAGAGGGTCACACACATTCAAGACGGATAACTTGAGACAAGGAAACCTTAACGTTTCTTGAGGAGCAATACATGGACAAATATGGAGGTTTTGTGCCATGGGTTCGGTTTGAGAGAATAATTAGCGAATTGAGAAAACTGAGTTTTTTCGTCGATGATGCGTCGGACTTTGTTTGATAAGTAACGACAAAAAGGGTCGGGCAACTTTTGGACAGGGCACGAAACCACGTGGGCGAGCCCATTGGGCTCGGCCCATGAGGTCTCATGGCCGGCCTAAACAAAGGCCCAATAAGGGCCCAATAAGCCCTCTTGGCCGGCCCACATGGTGGGTTCATGTGTTGGGCCACACAACTCCATGCTTAGTTGGTGATTGTGGATTAAGAGGTGAGTGATTTAAAGGGTATGGGTTAAAGCACCTTTAAGCCCATACCAATCACTTTTGACCCATGCTTGTGAGTTGGATGACGAATTGAAATACAAGATATTAATTCATTTATCAAATAATCACAGAACACACATAAATCCTCTCTCTCTCTCTTGTGACCGGCCACACCCTCTCTCTCCTCTATCTTGCTCTCTTGTTCTTCATTTAATTATTCTAGTAGGCAATTAAGTGAAGGATCTTCAAGATCATCCTCTTGATGTGGACTTGCTTTAGAGAAGAAGATCCGAAAGTTCTTCTTTATCGATTCAACAAAGACTTAAAGGTAAACATCTTGTGGAATAGATTTTGCTTTGGGATTTAATGGTTTATGTTCTTGGACAAGGTTTGGAGTAGATTTGTAAAACGCTTCCGCTATCTCGATGATCTAGAACGCTCCAAAACACTATAGTGGTATCAGAGCGTGGTTACCCTCTTAATCTTTGTCTTGTTGAATTTATTTCGGTTTCGTAAATTTTTGCATGCCAAAATTGTTGATAACATGATTTTAATGCGTTTTGGGATACTTGCATGAAATATGTTATTTTTGAAAAATATATTGAATTTGGAATTTTTCGAAAATTATTGTATTTGTCGGGTCCGAGAAGAGACTCTCGGGGAGCCGGATCGGAGGTACTGGACGGAGGTCACCGGAGGCCGGGGAGGCCGGCGGTGACCGGGGCCGTCCCCACTCTTGGCCGAGGCCGAGAGTGGAGGCAAGCTCGGTTTGGGCCTTCCAAGGCCCAAACCGAGCCGTGTTATGTTGGGCTCGGCCTCATGGGCTTTCGGCCCATTGGCTTGGCCCGACTTGATTCGTGCACGGTGTTTGATCCGTGACACGAAACCGCGATCCAATATTACGAAAACTTTCAAAATTTAATCGGTTTCGATAAACCGTTTTTCGAAAAGGTCTAGTTTCGATAAACCTGACCAAGCAACTTGGCAAAATTAAAACCGGAATAATTGCATATTATTTGATAACATGTTTGTGTGATAACATGTTGGATGATGTGATGAGATGTATGATGCATTAGTAGCCCATTAGATTTTATCGCTTTCACGGTTTGCATACCGTTAGTATTAGCGTGTAAATTATTCTTTTATTCGAGCCCATAAAGTGTAATTATTTTTTTATCCGGTCTACGAATCAAGAATTAATTGTAATTATTACTCAAAGACGAGAAGGATGGAAAATCGAGCACAATGACGGTCTTGGAGGAAGTCCAAGAGCTAGTGGGAGCCCGAATGAGAAAGACGAGAAGATGTGAAGACTCGTAGAATCCTAAGATTAGGATGGGCTATAAAATGCATATTTAATGCTTTATGAATGCTTGCTTGAATTATTTAATTAATAACATGCTTGCATGATTAGCTTATACGTTTATAAGCCATCACCTCACATGCAAAGATTAAAATCGACTTTAATTGTTTGTATGTTTAAAGCGTTGTAAACTATCATCGCACGGGTTGTGATGGATGAGTTCAAATTTGAAAAGTGTTTGCACGGGTTGCAAATGACGGGTTGTTGATGACGGGTTTCATAATTGTGCCAAATACTTTCGAATTATTAAGCACAACCAATTTACAAGATAATTTGAGTTAAGTGAGATGCCACCCAAATTCACACCCATGTAGAAACATTTTATCGGTGTCGTGCGCCTTAGCGGAGCGTCGATCGAATGGGTTCTATATGGGAATTGTAAATTTTCTAGAATGTCGTGCGCCTTAGCGGAGCATCTGCACAAAGTTAACTCGTTAGTGAAGGTTGGTTGACTCGACCACGATTCTTGGCCTGAGGTCGAGCTGGGGCATCGGAAGGGTAAGCCGTGTGTTTTTTGCACATACCCTGACCAAGAGTTACACGGGTTGTAATTGGACGGACGTCCTACCTAAATAAGTCAATTGGAGCGGTGCGCCTTAGCGTACTTCAAATGACGAATAAGGGATCTTGGTTTAAAGATTCTAAACCTTAGAATCGAATGGTTGGTGTTTAATTCGGATCTTCGTAAATTTATTCAACTTTTCTGATTAAGTTTACTTTCTTTGTGTAGAAATGGCTAGTAATTCAACAAAGTCGTCTAATTTTTCGTTGAGGACTATACTCGAAAAGTGTAAACTCAACGGGACAAATTATCTGGACTGGGACAGGAATTTACGACTTATGTTAAAGTTGGAACGTAGGGAGTACGTCCTTGATAAGGCTATCCTGGTGGAGCGAGCTGCCAACGCAACGAGGGTCGTTAAGGATGCGTACCATAAACACCTTAGCGACTTATAGGAATACCCTTGACACCTCTTCACTATTGACAAGTTTAAAGGTTGGCGTTGCCGCTTACTTTAATTGGCCTTGCTGATGTGTAATCTTCACAGCTTCCCTTCTGTGTATTAAATAGGAAAGCTTCGATAACTTACCTAATCATGAGCGGACTATGTCATGCCAAATGTGTTACAACATGTTGGCTGACATCTTACCTTGTGCTTAAAAAATATGCCAACACTAAACGTAGCAAAAATCTCCCCCTTTGGCAATTTTTTTAGGCAAGCACAACTTTGTTCGTAGTAAGCTTCAGGTGAGTTGACGTCTCCAGCTATGACGATTTTCTTCAACAATCTTTAGCGATTATCTTCAGCTTTTGCATACAGCGGAGCAGACTTCTTGTTGAGTTGATCGCGTTCAGTTCGCGTCAATCCGCATTATGTTGCCCAACAAGTTACAACATGTTGTCCAGCATGTTATCTTATTCGACCAAAATTTAAAATGGCCTATATCTCCCCCTGATTGCCTTAAAATTAGAAAAGGGCAACCATAAAATAAAAATCCGAGTATGCGGGGAGAAATAAGACAAAAGAAAACAGCTCTAAACATGAGCAATCCAGCTCCAAAAAGAGAAAATATCGAAACAACTTGAAATTGACTCGGACAGTCCCCGGGGAATTCAAACAACTTTAAAGTGTATCAAACAGAAATATAATGAGTTTCTCAGAACATGAGATAGAGTAACGATAACTTCATCAAAGAGAGGTGGAGTTGGCAACATCTTCTCCATCGTTGGGATCCTCTTTTGATAAAGGATGTATCAAAAGAATATAATAGCCCTAATTTCAGCCGTTCTTGAGATGTACCTTATGATTCGCATGAATTGAGTTATATGGTTTGCTTTTGGATTTTCTTGGTACCGAGCACAAATACCCACTAAGAAGGCTGTAGTTACGACGTTTTTGGTGATTGGCTTATTTTTAAGGAACTAGAAAAGATGTCGTAAAGAATGTCGAAACATCGTATGCGACATCTTGAATTACATTATTGGCGACATCTTGGCTGACATCCTGTTCGACGCAAATCAGGAAAGTCTCTGCTCTTCATAAAGTACGACTACAATTAGGACTTGTAAAAGTTCTAGCGTGTCTCCGATTTTGTAAAGAAGAAAGACGGTGACAAAGAGGAAACCCATTAGGGTAAGTACTGATACTCGATTGCTATAAAATCTCAGGCTACCCCCTTAGCAATTGTGTGGTTCTTTTATTGTTTCCTAGCAATAGTTTATAGAGCTCTTAGACGTGAAGGTATGCAGGTTGAGAGGCTGTAGATTGTGTTGAGGATATTGTGTATCACCTCAACTATAGAGAGTTAGGTGATTGAGGGTTTACTGATCACGTGAGTGAAGACTGCACGCAACCAAAATGTTCAACGACAACTTGAACTGACAGAGCAAGGCGATTGCTCGAAGAGTGGAATCAAGACGGCGTCTTGGATTCAGGGGGAGACCCTGAGATAGGTTTGCACTTGTAATAGTAGCATAAGGCATAAATCTTGTAATGATCATATGTACTTGTACGTTTTGACGTATTATCACATAGTGAAACCTTTCCACTAGGCTGAGAGCCCCTAGACGTAGGTGACGTTGCACCGAACTGGGTAACAAATTTGCTGTGTCATTGTTTATTACGTTTGATATTTACTGTCCTTCTTCATCTACTCAAGTTGTCATACACTATGTTATAGCATTATACGTAACATTGTGTGTGGCATCTTGTATAACTATCTAATCAAAATTTCAATTGGTATCAGAGGAGGCACCTACAACTTTAAGTGAGTTCCTAATCGAAAAATTCTGATCATCAAGATGGACAATACCAGAGAAGGAGGATCTATTAACCAACCACCAGTTCTACATGGAAGTAACTACGACTATTGGAAGGCCTGCATGTGTGCCTTCATGAAGTCTCTTGACAATAAAACATGGAAGGCTGTAATCAATGGTTGGAATGCCCCACAACTCAGTGATAGTGATGGTAACCCCATCGGCCCAAAACCAGAAAAAGACTGGACTGATAACGAAGACGAAGAATCACTGGGAAACTCTCGAGCCATGAATGCTATATTTATTGGTGTTGACAAGAACGTATCCAGACTAATCAACACATGCACGACTGCCAAATCCGCATGGGATATCCTTGCATATGAAGGAACAACCAAGGTTCGAGAAAAAAAGCTGCAATTCTTGACAACCAACTTCGAAGCTCTTGTCATCAAAGAGTATGAATCAATCGCTGAATTCAACGTTCGAATTCGAGATCTAGCCAATGAATTCTATTCTCTG
Source organism: Geranium rotundifolium (assembly GCA_963920655.1). Lineage (NCBI taxonomy): Eukaryota > Viridiplantae > Streptophyta > Magnoliopsida > Geraniales > Geraniaceae > Geranium > Geranium rotundifolium. The sequence goes on along the minus strand of OY987311.1, from coordinate 32,717,496 downwards.
GGCGAACCAATGTCTGACGAGAAACTGGTTAGAAAAACCCTGCGTGCTTTTAGCCTTAAATTTAAAATGAAGATCACCGCAATGGAGGAAGTTCATGACCTCAAGATCCTAAAATTTGATGAATTGATGGGATCTCTAATAACCTATGAGCTATCTTTACCCAATGTCGACAAAAGGAATAAAAGAGTTGCCTTCAAAAGTTCAACACACAAGCAATCAGAATCTGAGGATTCTGACTCTGACGAAGACATCGACTCTACAATGGCCCTTCTCACAAAAAAATTACAACAAAGCCATGAGAAGTTTCAGTCGAATGGGCGGAAGGAATGGTACAACAGATGCTAGAAACAAAGTTACATAGAAAGCTTAGACAGGAGGAAATCTTGACAAACCTAACAGAAGCGGAGAAGAAAATAGTAAGAACAAAGGACCTCAGTGTCAAGAATATGAGGGATTCGGTCATCTTCACAGAGAATATACAAACTTCCTCAAAAGACAAAAACGAGGATATAATGCTACTTTGTCAGATGAGGATAACGAGGATAGTGGTTCTGAGGAGGTAAGCAATTTTGTTGCATTCACTGCTGCCACTTCTTTGTGTAACATTTGAAATTCTGAATCGTAGCCAAGTCAGGAAGTCGAACACAAAGTCTTTAACTTGTGTATCGACTTCTTGTGGAAACAGTAAGCAAAGTAATAGACAGATAATAATCACGACACCAGAGATGATTACCCAGTTCGGTGACTCCGCACCTATGTCTGGGGGCACTTTGCCAGTGGAAAGGTTTTTCACTATCAGGTAGTCAATAGTACAACTTCAAGCCCAACTAGCTATCACACAAGCTATTGTCCTAAGCTACTATAGATCTCACCGTGAATCGCCTCGACCAGGAGCCTCTCCCCCTGTCTTTGAGATTCCCTCAATTCCACCCTTCGAGCAAGTTCATGCTCGGTGTCGTTGTCTTCTTGGACGGAGTTGTGAATCTTCAATCACAAACAAAAACCCTAACCGACCCAAACACTTAGTCTTCACGACTCAAGGTTTGATCGGAGCAAAGATCCGTTCTAATGAATCTTACTCAGCCTCTCCACACGCCGATGGTGCACGGTTAAGAGCTCTGAGAAATCTTGCAAGTGTTAGAACAAGAACGGATGATCTACTAATGGGAAGCCAAGGGCTTTATATAGCAGCTCACATTCCTAATCCTTCTTGGATCAGGAACAGGAAAGTCAGGCAAGTTGTTGCCGCCTTCCACGACAGCTGGAAGTCGTCTTGCCTGTTCTGACTTCCTGATGAAATCAGGCAAGTCGAGTTGCCGCCTCTTGCTGACGTGTAACTGCCAGCTGGAAGTCGCCTAACTTGCCGACGCCACTCTCTTGCGCTCCAAGTCTTCGTGGCACCTTTCTTCCTTCGCTCCAAGCTTTGTCGAAATAGGAAAGCTTAAGACTTTCCTAATCTGCGGCTCGTAACAAGTCGCTCCACATGTCATGTAACATGTTGCTCGACTTCTTACTTTTGCTCTAAAAAATCATGCCAACTATTAAACGTAGCAACAACATTGATAACTCTGCTGATATCAATGATGATCTCCATCATCTAACTACGAACAAGAATTGGACTAAGGAGCAACTGGTTGAGGCATACAAAAACTTATATACCATATGGATAAAGGAAACTCTGATCCTTGATCAACTAGGAGAACAGATCATCACTCTTACCAACGACAAGTCTAGATTCCTAGAGACCATTGTTAAGCTAAACGAGAAACCTTTTTTAGGCAAACACCTTTTTGTAAGCCCGTCGTCATCTTGTGGCAGTTACGCACAGCAAGTGACTTATCTTGTGGCAGTTATGCACAACAAGTGATGTGACTTCTTTACTCCAAGCAGGCACATCGTCGTCACCTTGAGGCAGTTACGCACACAGCAAGTTTCGTGACTTCCGATGCGACTTCTTGTGCGGCTTCTAGTTTATCTTCTGGAGCAGCTTCTGGAGCGGCGACTTCTATGTACATCTTTCGGCGCGACTTCTGGCGTCGTATCACATTTATCTCCCCCTGTTTGTCTAAATCTCATAACCTAAATTTGTATAAACAGCAGGGTAAAAGAGAAATAGCTCACACCATGAGCAAATAAACGGCTCAAACATGAGCACAAATCCAGCTCAATCAAGAGCAAATATCCCAAAAAAATAGTCATATTGTGCGGAAAGTAACTCGGACAAACCCCGAGAATTTAATAGTGTGTGTGGGACAAAGTTATCATAGCAAATTTCAGAGAATTACTAAAACGACGTGGAGTCGTTATCTTCTTCTTCTTCAGCAGTAGCAGCAGCAGTAGATCGGAGGTCTTCTAGAAGGACTTCACAGGCGACTTTGCGAGTTGAGAGCGTGGCAATTGATTTCTCCAGATCAGCAATCACTTCCACCAATTCTTCCTGCATCCTAGCGCCAATTGGTCCTAAGGGACGAGAGCTTGATCCAGCTCCTGGAGTTTTGGCCATAGGAAGTCCAAGGTCCTTCAACTGCTGCCCTTCAAAGTTCTTGAGATTGATGGCTAGAGGCAGTGGCTTTTTACCCGGAATATCAGACTCTCGGACAATGTTAGGACATTGTTGGAGAAGGATATCGGTGATTAGCGAAGGGAACCCGATTGGAAGTTTGATTGCACATGATTTGGCGTGCTTAACTAGATGGTCAATAATGTAAGCGCCAAAATCAATGGGAGACTGCGTACCTATTTGGTAAATGAGTTTTGCCAGCTCTGTTTTGATGCTTGACCCATGCGTAGAGGGTGCCCAGTTAGCCAGATCGATACGGTAGAGAATAGAGTATTTTGCTGTGAGCTCGGTTGCCATAATGGTGTCCTTGACTGGCCATCCCTTCTTACGTCCTCCGGTTATTTCGACCGCTACTCTGTCCAAGTGCGGGACTTCCGGAGTGACTTCTGGGTCATCTCTGCCAAGGTATGTGTTGATGGTTGAGGCAGAGACTTCGAAGCATTCCCCCCGAACAAACACCTTTCGGTATTCAGCATCTTCAGGGTCATCGAACTCGCTTGATAGTGTTGGGCCAATATTTATGACCGTGTTGGTCAGGCCAGCTTTACGAATAAGCTCTACAATCGCATTTATCCCTTGTGCTTCAGTGGAGAGTTCTCTTTCTGGATAAATTTTCCGTTGATAGACATACTGCCACTTAACGGCATTGTCTACAGAGTGGAAAGAGACGTTGTCTGTGGGTGCCTTCTTTCTTGACTTCTTCGGTTGTTTGGACGCTGAAGCTTCTCTTTTTTCTATTGCCTTTCTCTTTGGGGTCAATCTTCTCTGAACTTGAGGTTCTTCTTCTTCATCAACCAACCTTTGTGTTGGTAGTTTCCTTCTCACAGCCCTCTTGGGCACAGCTTCTTCCTTTTCCATGGTTTCAATATCGACACTTTCTTTGACAGGTTCCTCTAAAAGTTGAGTGACTTCTGGAATGACTTCAGGATTATCATCACGCCCTGAATCACTGTTCGGGGCGACAAGGGAACTTTCTTCCTTTTCCAAGTCCTCGTTTAGAGGAGATTTCTCTGGTGCGGGTGTCGACTTAGAGAGGCTAGGTTGGTCCTCGGTGCTAGTGCCGTAGACTTCACGAACAAGGGTTTCTAAACCCTCTTCAGGCAGGCTTTCTTCTAAGTTTTCTTCAGAGAGGATAGCAGATTTACCTCGTGTTGGAGTCGGAGTAGAGAGAGAAGCGTCTTCTTCAATGTTTGCAGAAGCGGCTAGAGCGTTGTCCTTCTCAGCGATGGGGATTGTGTCTTCCGGCGTAACGAATGGGGGCGAGCTTGTTACATCCTGAGGTGCTGCCGAAGTTTCCCCTAAGCCTCTTCCTCCTCGGATCCTTACTCCATGCTTGGTTCTAGTCGATTTGGAGGCAGATAATTTCTTGGCAATGACTTTTGCCCTCATCTTTGCTCGAAGTACTTTTGAAGCAGATGGTATTCTACCGCTGCGAGTACCAACCATTTAGCTAGGATTTAGTTCTTTGTGGGGGAAAGCAAATTCTTGCTGAGCTTTTTGATCTGAGAAACCCTAGCGATTTCAAATGATGGAGGAGGTGCAGAGTCTGTGGGAGTTGAACAGAATGATTTCTGATAGGTGGATAGTCAGATCGTAATCATTCCCAAAATTCAAAGAGGACTAACAGCCTTTTGATAAAAGGATTTGGGCCCGGCTTGATTTTGTGGACCCTGTTCGGTCCTGATCGAGAGAAGGAGTAAAATCAACTAAAAGCTCTTCCTCTTCTTGCTTGACTTCTGGCTATTCTAGACAGCAAAGTCCGAGGGTTGACCTCAGACTTTCAAACCTTTTAGCATCTAATGCTTTTCTAAAGATGTCAGCGACTTGTTTCTTAGTGGGTAGGTATTCGAGCTTTATTTTCTTGTCTTCTACAAGCTCTCGAATAAAGTGGTGCCTGATGTCAATATGCTTTGTCTTGCTATGCTGCACTGGGTTCTTCGAGATGTTGATTGCACTGATGTTGTCACAGAACAAAGTCATGACTTCTTGCTTTACTCCATATTATGCCAACATTTGTTTCATCCAAAGAAGCTGAGTACAGCTACTTCCAGCTGCGATATATTCGGACCCAACAGTAGACAAGGCAATACAATTTTGCTTTTTGCTGAACCATGATACAAGGTTGTTCCCCAGGTAGAAACAACCTCCAGAGGTGCTTCTTCGATCTGGTGTGCTTCCCGCCCAGTCAGCATCACAATATCCAACCAGAGTAGGAGAGGTATCAAAGGAATATAGCAAACCCAATTCAGAGGTTCCCGAGATGTACCATATGATCCTCTTTGCTTGTGCCAAGTGACTGACTTTTGGATTGGCTTGATATCGAGCACAGACTCCCACAGAATAAGCAATGTCGGGTCGACTTGCTGTTAGATAGAGGAGACTTCCTATTATGCTTCGATAAAGACTTTGATCAACTGGTTCTCCCATCTCGTCCTTTGTGCACTTGTCATGTGTGGCAATAGGAGTCCTTTTGTGCGAAGCCTTTTCTAACCGGAACTTCTTGACAATTTTCTTTGTGTATTTGCTCTAGGAGATAAATATTCCATCTGACATCTGCTTGATCTGGAAGCCTAGGAAATATGTGAGCTCACCGACCATACTCATCTCAAATTCAGACTGCATGTGTTGAACGAAGCGTTCCACCATCTTGTCTGACTTTCCTCCAAATACAATGTCGTCGACATATATTTGAGCTATCATGATGTCCTTTCCTTCCTTCTTCACAAAGAGAGTTTTGTCTACTCCCCCTCAAATATAGCCATTCTGTACAAGGAATTGGGTAAGACGTTCATACCATGCTCGTGGAGCTTGTTTGAGACCGTAGAGAGCTTTCTTTAGCTTGTAGACATGGCGCGGAGAGTCATGGTCTTCGAATCCCTTTGGTTGGGCTACATAGACCTATTCGTTTAGATTTCCATTAAGGAATGCCCTATTTACATCCATCTGATAGAGTTTGAAGTGCAGATGACATGCGATGCCGAGAAGAAGTCGTATGGCTTCCAGTCTGGCTACCGGAGCAAAGGTTTCTTCAAAGTCGACTCCTTCGACTTGTGTGTACCCTTGAGCCACCAGTCTCGCTTTGTTTCAAGTGATGTTTCCTTGTTCGTCAGATTTGTTTTTGAATATCCATTTTGTCCCGATGACATTGACATTGTCAGGTTTGGGTACAAGTTCTCAGACTACATTCCTTGCAAACTGAACCAATTCTTCTTGCATCGCGCAGACCCAGTATTCATCATTGATGGCTTCTTGTATATTCTTTGACTCAATTTTGGAAATAAAGCACATGTTACCTATCAGTTCTTGGCGGTCAAGAGATGCTTTTTGTCGAGTCCGAACTCCCTCATTAATGTCTCCAATCATATCCCTGGGTGGATGATACTTCTGAATTCTTCTTGACGGAGCTCTTTGCCTTGTAGGAGTGGCCTCTTCATCTGGGATGATTTGGCTTTCGTCTTCAGACTCTTTGTTGCGCTCATCGTCCTTGACCTCTGGTCTAACCTCTGGTCTGACATCCGGTCTGGCTTCTCCTCTGACCTCTGGTCTGACTTCTCTTGAGAGATTCAGGACTTCTTCGTCCTCGTCACTTGTTTACTCGTTATTGTCATCATCAATTACGACATTGATGGATTCCATGATAGTCCGGGTGCGTTTGTTGAATACCCGAAACGCTCGACTATTTCTGGAGTATCCGAGGAAGATGCCTTTGTCCCTTTTAGGGTCCAACTTGCGTCGAGGTTCCCTATCTGCGAGTATGTAGCAGACCGATCCAAAGACATGGAAGTATTTGACATTCGGCTTTCTCCCCCTTCATATTTCATAAAGAGTGAGCGAAGTTCCAGGGCGAAGAGTCACTCTATTATGAATATGGCATGCCATATTCAAAGCTTCAGCCCAGAAGTGTTGCGGGATGTCTTTGGCTAACATCATGATCTCTTGAAGAGTGCGATTCTTTCTTTCAACGATTCCGTTTTGCTGAGGAGTGATGGGAGCAGAGAATTCATGGGCGATTCCTTCAGCATCACAAAAGTTTGCGAAGCTGATGTTTTTAAACTCTTTTCCCTGATCGCTCCGAAGTCGAACGACTTTCCCAATAACTTCTCCCTTTTCTCGTTGAACTCTTCGACATAAGGCTTCAAAGACTGAGAAGGTGTCTGACTTCTCTTGAATGAAATCTACCCATGTGTACCTTGAGAAGTCGTCTACACATACAAATATGTACTTCTTCCCTCCTAGACTTTCTACTTGTATGGGTCCCATAAGGTCAACATGAAGAAGTTCTAGAACACGAGAAGTAGTAAGATGTTGTACCTTCTTGTGTGACGTCTTGACTTGTTTCCCAATTTGGCATTCTCCACAGATTTTTCCTTTAATGATCTTGAGGTTGGGAACTCCGATGATAGCCTTTTCAGAGAGAATCTTTTGCATACTCCTCAAATTGATGTGTCCAAGTTTTTGATGCCATAGTTTTGTCTCTTGAGCTTTGGATAAAAGGCACTTGGTTGGCAAGGCACTGACTGTTGGAGACCATAGATAACAGTTGTCAAGGGACCTGTGGCCTATCATGACTTCCTTCTATTGTTTGTCTTTGACCGAGCACTTGTCGCTAATGAAGTGGACATCCAGATCTAAATCACATATCTGGCTTATGCTGATGAGGTTTGCTGTGAGGCCTTCTACTAGCAGAGCTTCTTTCAGACATGGAGAGTTGGGAAGATTGAGTTTTCCTTTCCCGAGCACTCTAGCTTTTACTCCATCTCCAAAAGTGACGAAGCTATTTGTGCATAGTATTAAAGTGGCCAAGAAAGAGCTATTACCCGTCATATGTCGAGAGGATCCACTATCGAAGTACCAATCGTTGCTGGTTGAGGCCTTTAAAGCGGTGTACGCGATGTTAGCTTGATAGTTGACCTCTTTGACTCGCCATTCCTTCCGAGGTTGGCTTTTCTTGATGGTGGTCCTTTTCTTGACCGAGCTCTTCCCATATAGCTGATAGCAGAAGGGTCGAATATGTCTTCTTCGTCCACAGTGATGACAAACCCAGTTGTGTCTTTTGGTCTGGGTTTTTGAAGCAGCCAGAGTAAGAGGCTTTTTGGTTGCCTGGTCAGCCGTGAAGTTAGGTGACTTCTGACGAGACTTCTGGGAGACAGACTTCTGAGGAACGAAGATGGTGCGCGATGATGAGGCTTCTTTCGAATATCCAAGACCTTCCATATTCCTTGATGGTTTCCCAATCGAAAGTATTTGATCCAGAGTGTCAGTACTTGGATTCATCATCTTTACAGACTTGGTGACCTGCTCTAACTCGCCTTTTAGTCGAGCAACTTCCTTTTTGAGATCAATAGTCGTCTCAAGAAGTCTTGACTTGTCTTCATTAAGAGTAAGAATGAGAGCGTTCTGTTTTTCGATTACCTGAGAGTCTTCAAGCCACTTGACATACCATTCGTTATAAGCGTTGTTGAGAGTCTCATCGGATAGCTCATCATCAGAGTCATACTTCTTTGAGCTTTCAGCTGGTTGATCTATTGTGGAGGAAGTAAAAGCCACATAGTTGTTTGTATGCTCAAGGTCACTGTCTTCTTCATCTTCATCGTCAGTTAGAGAGGCAATGAATCCCTTCTTCTGTTTCTTTAGGAAGTTGGGACATTCTCTCTGCATATGTCCATACCCCTCACATTCAAAACACTGAGCTCCTTTACCTAATCGTTCTCCTCGCCCTCCATCGTTGGCTGTGTTTTCGAGCTTCTGAAACTTGTGTAGTGGCTTGTCTCTGACTTCTCAGGTGACTTTTCTTCCTGTCATCTGGCCAAATCTTTTCATGACTCTGTTGTAGTTTTTGGCCAGCATGGCGATAGTTACCTCGATGTCACTATCCGACTCAGAGTGTGTTGAGTTCTTCTGATTAGAACTTTTGAAAGCCACACTTTTATGTTTCTTCTCAATAGAAGGTAGGGAGAGCTCGAAAGTCATCAGTAAGCCCATGAGTTCATCAAACTTCAGTGTCTTCAGGTCATGGACTTCTTCGATGGCGGTGATCTTCATCTTGAATCTGGGACTTAGGGCTCTTAGTGTTTTTCTGACCAAGTCCTCATCGGTCATAGGCTTGCCAAGTGAATATGATTCATTGGCCAGAATTACCTAGGGCGGCTTAATCTTCTTCCATGCTCCACTCCTTTTCTGGTTTGATGCTGGTTTGATTTCCATGAGCATCAGCATAGTAAGGTTCCTCCCATCCATTGATGATAGACTTCCAGGTTTTGCTATCGAGGGACTTCAGGAAAGCACACATCCGTGCTTTCCAATATCCATAGTTTGTTTTGTCGAGTACCGGCGGACGATTGACATATCCTCCTTCCTTTGAATCCATATTAGCTACTCAGAATTTTGCAGGAAAATCACCTAGGAGATTAAGGTGCCTCCTCTGATACCAATTGAAATTCTGAATCGTAGCCAAGTCAGGAAGTCGAACACAAAGTCTTTAAATTGTGTATCGACTTCTTGTGGAAACAGTAAGCAAAGTAATAGACAGATAATAATCACGACACTAGAGATGATTACCCAGTTCGGTGACTCCGCACCTACGTCTGGGGCACTTTGCCAGTGGAAAAGTTTTTCACTATCAGGTAGTCAATAGTACAACTTCAAGCCCAACTAGCTATCACACAAGCTATTGTCCTAAGCTACTATAGATCTCACCGTGAATCGCCTCGACCAGGAGCCTCTCCCCCTGTCTTTGAGATTCCCTCAATTCCACCCTTCGAGCAAGTCCATGCTCGGTGTCGTTGTCTTCTTGGACGGAGTTGTGAATCTTCAATCACAAACAAAAACCCTAACCGACCCAGACACTTAGTCTTCACGACTCAAGATTTGATCGGAGCAAAGATCCGTTCTAATGAATCTTACTTAGTCTCTCAACACGTCGATGGTGCACGGTTAAGAGCTCTGAGAAATCTTGCAAGTGTTAGAACAAGAACGGATGATCTGCTAATGGGAAGCCAAGGGCTTTTTATAGCATCTCACATTCCTAATCCTTCTTGGATCAGGAACAGGAAAGTCAGGCAAGTTGTTGCCGCCTTCCACGACAGCTGGAAGTCGTCTTGCCTGTTCTGACTTCCTGATGAAATCAGGCAAGTCGAGTTGCCGCCTCTTGCTGACGTGTAACTGCCAGCTGGAAGTCGCCTAACTTGTCGACGTCACTCTCTTGCGCTCCAAGTCTTCGTGGCGCCTTTCTTCCTTCGCTCCAAGCTTTGTCGAAATAGGAAAGCTTCAGACTTGCCTAATCTGCGGCTCGTAACAAGTCGCTCCACATGTCATGTAACATGTTGCTCGACTTCTTACTTTTGCGCTAAAAAATCATGCCAACTATTAAACGTAGCAACAACATTGATAACTCTGCTGATATCAATGATGATCTCCATCATCTAACTACGAACAAGAATTGGACTAAGGAGCAACTGGTTGAGGCATACAAAAACTTATATACCATATGGATCAAGGAAACTCTGATCCTTGATCAACTAGGAGAACAGATCATCACTCTTACCAACGACAAGTCTAGATTCCTAGAGACAATTGTTGAGCTAAACGAGAAATTACTAGACTTAATGGAGAAATTAGTCTTATGACTAAATCATTGAAGATGATGAATCCCAGCACAGAAAGCCTTGACAAGATCCTATCAGTAGGAAAGCAGTCCAAAGATATGACGTGACTAGGGTACACACATAATACTTCCTCATCAGCACTCACAAAGTTTGTCCCACAACAAGCCGTGGCTGACAAGAAACTACAAGATGACACGACACATCCTACAAGAAAACCTACGACAAATGTCGTGACATCTCCTACAACATGTTCTTGTCAATCAACTATCAAAAGACATTTTCCAAAATTCCAACTTATCAATAGCAGTGGATATGTCATTATTGTGGTCAAAGGGGTCACATCATGCAATTATACTTTCAACTCCATAGGAAGAAGCAAGCTCAGTTACCACAAAATCAAAGGAGATGTAAAGGTCTCTCTTGACTCAAAAAACATCCCGCCTTGAATGGAGACCAAAGAATCTAGCCTATCGAGCTAATGTTGCATGCACCTTCTTGAGTGCTTCAACCAACAAGGACTGGTATCTTGATAGTGGATGTTCTCGACACATGACAGGTACTCCTGAGTTTCTATCCAATCTCAAACTATATACAAACTGCTATGTTACTTTTGGAGATGGAATTCGAGCTCGAATCATTGGAAAAGGACTACTCAAGCATCCAGGAGCTTCTTGCCTAACTGAAGCATTACTTGTAGAAGGACTCAAGGCAAATTTAATTAGCATCAGTCAGATTTGTGATTTGGGTTCAGAAGTCAAATTTACAAAAGAAGCCTGTATAGTAAAGAATATCGATCAAGTTACTATCCTACATGGAGTCCGCTCAATGGATAACTGTTACATCTGGTCGCCCGGTTCACATATCAAAGGGGCGAAGTGTCTTGTCTCTAAAGTAAAAGAAACCAAACTATGACATAGAAAGTTTGGACATCTAAATCTTAGGAGCATGCAAAAGGCGATCTCAGAGCAGACAATTACTGGAATTCTAAACCTGAAAATTGTGGAAGGGAAGATCTGCGGAGAATGCAAGATTGGAAAGCAAGCAAATATGTCATACAAGAAGCTACAACATATTACCACCTCATGAGTACTTGAACTGATACACGTTGACTTCATGGGACCAATGCAAGTTGAAAGCCTTGGAGGAAAACGCTATGTATTTGTGTGTGTGTGTACGATTATTCAAGGTACACATAAGTTGATTTCCCTCGTGAAAAATCGGACACTTTTTTCAATCTTCAAGACTCTATGAATCCATGTCCAACGAGAAACGTGGGAGACAATTGGCAAAATAATTCTTCTCCGTAGTGATCATGGTTGAGAGTTCGAAAATAGTAAATTTGCAGAATTCTCCAACTCAGAAGGGATAGGCCATGAGTTCTCAGCATCAATCACCCCCCAACAGAATGGCATTGTTTCGCGCAAAAACAGGACTCTACAGGAGATGGCTAGAGTTATGATGCTAGCCAAGGACATACCAACTCACTTCTGGTCAGAAGCACTTAACACTGCTTGCCCTATCCACAATCGAGTCACTCTCCAACCAGGTATGCCAGTAACTCATTATGAAATATGGAGGGGGAGAAAGCCTAATGCTAAATACTTCCATATCTTTGGGTCCACCTGTTATATTCTGGCTGATAGAGAACCTCGTCGGAAACTTGATCCAAAGAGTGATGAAGGCATCTTTCTTGGCTACTCAAGGAATAGTCGTGCGTTTCGGGTCTTCAACAAACGAACCAAGACTATAATGGAATCAATTAATGTTGTTGTTGATGATGACTATAAAGATGCCCCAGAAGATGCGAGAGACGAAGAAGGAGTCCAAACTGAAGTTTATCCCAACAATGTTAGGAAGGATGCTATTACTGATGTCCGTGAGGATGCTAGCAGCAAGCCATAAGACAATGATGCTATGCTAATAACGATGTGGCAGTTCCTGAAACCAACAAGAAGAACCCCTCACGAAGAATTCAGGTTAATCATCCTGTCGTTGGAGTAATTGGAGATCTAAATGAAGGCATACGGACTCGTACAAAAGCTCTTGTGAATTACAATGAGATGATAGAAAATATATTCTTTGTCTCCAAGATTGAACCGAAGAATGTCAACGAAGTCATCAACGATGAATATTGGGTCAATGCTATGCAAGAGGAATTGATTCAATTTGAGAAAAACCAAGTATGGGAACTAGTGGCCATGCCAGGTGAAGGAAATGTCATTGGCACAAAATGGATCTTCAAGAATAAATCTGATGAGCTTGGAAATATCACTCGCAATCAAGCATGGTTAGTAGCTCAAGGGTACACTCAAATTGAGGGAGTAGACTTCGATGAGAGTTTTGCTCCTGTAGCAAGGCTTGAAGCAATCAGACTTCTACTATGGATATCATGCCATCTATAGATCAAGCTTTATCAGATGGATGTCAAAAGTGCATTCCTGAATGGAGATCTCAACGAAAAAGGATTTGTTGATCCTCACTCCCCTGATCATGTGTATAAACTCAAAAAGGCCCTCTATGGATGGAAACAAGAACCAAGGGCTTGGTATGAAAGACTCACAAAATTTCTGATTCAAAGTGGCTACACTAGAGGGGGAGTCGACAAGACTCTATTTGTGAAAAATGAGGATGAAAATCTGATGATTGCCAAAATATATGTCGATGACATTGTCTTTGGAGGATGTCAAGAAAGATGGTAGATAAATTTATCCAACAAATGAAATCAGAATTCGAGATGAGCATGGTGGGAGAGCTTACCTACTTCCTAGGCTTTCAAATCAAACAGTTAAAAGACAACATCTTCATCTCTCAAAGCAAATATGCAAAAATATTGTCAAGAAATTTGCGCTAGAAAAAGCTTCACATAAACGTACACCTGCTGCTACACATATCAAGTTAACTAAAGATGATCCAGGAGAAGCCGTCGACCAATATCTATATAGAAGCATCATTGGTAGTCTTGTCTACCTTATTGGCAAGTCGACCTGATATTGCTTACTCTGTGGGAGTATGTGCACGATATTAAGCTAATCCTAAGGTTAGTCATCTATCCCAAGCTAAAAGAATTATAAGATATATCTCTGGGACTGCAGAATTGGGCCTACTGTACTCATTCGACACATCATCTACCCTGGTGGGCTATTGCGATGCTGATTGGGCAGGAAGCACAACAGATAGGAAAAGCGCATCTGGAGGATGCTTCTTTCTTGGCAATAATCTCATATCATGGTTTAGTAAAAAGCAAAATTGTGTTTTTTTGTCCACTAATGAAACATAGTATATCGCTGCTGGGAGTAGCTGCATTCAATTACTATGGATGAAGCAAATGCTGTAAGCTTTTTTGTGCCCTAGTCCAATTGTATTAGTCTGTAAATGTCTGCATATATTAATCATCGTTTGCAATATATAAAATCAATGTTTATATTACTTATGTGTTGAAGTAATAGGTTAAGTCTAATCTGATATATGTCCACCAAAGTAGTAGAACCATATATCTGTACGGATCACACTTAACGGGTCCCTGGTAAAATATGCTTCAATGAAGCGACCAAGTATGACGATGATTCTTTATGGTATAGTTCTATTTTCCATTGGAAACGGCTCCTGGAATCAGATCATAGATATCACTCAGGTGAGTTATATTGGACAACCCGCACTGAATGATGTTGCATATATACAATTATGAACACATTCAATTGAGGTAGCTTGTCGTCGTATCCTTAGAACAAGGAGTCTTTGTGATCGCTATACGGTAAAGAACCGCGTTTGGCTTGTTCCTAACGTTGTCCGTAACAAGACTAACATAATGAACATGATTGGCACGGAGACGGATTATATGAGTGATACGAAAAGCGGCTAAGGGATTTATCCCTCATACTACGGTATGAGATAGGTATCTGTTTAGGCCACTCGATAGAGATTAATTGAAGGGAGAGCATGGCCATGCCAACGATACGGGTTATCAGTATTCAGTAATCTCACAGATCGAGAAACAGAGATTGATTAAATAAGGGTGACGTCTCTATGCCTTATGATCAATCTAGATATCGTGCGATTAAAGGGTTAGCGACATGTACTACATGAGGTTAAATCGAATTATCGATCATCATGCGCGTCGGGTAATCATAACGTCTTACTAGAGACCACTTATGATGGATCGGGTAAAATGGAATTTTCGCTAATCCACCGACGTCGGCATGAGCTTAGAGGGTCATACACATAGGATATGAATTATGAGAGACAAAGAAAGGACGGCGATATTCGAGAGAGAGGTATGGGCAAAATTGGACGTTTTGGGCCATGTATATGTGTAATTAAATGGGACACGCGAATCGAGAAATACTAAGTCTTTCGTTGATGTCGCGTCGGACTTTGTACAATAAGTTTGGGGGTAAGTTGGACGTGGCACGGGACCTCATGGCCGAAGCATTGGGCTTCGTGCCACAAGGCCCTAGTGGTCGGCCCAATCAAGGCCCAATAGTGGAGCAAAAGTTGGGTCCCTTTCTCCACTAACTTTGGTTAAGTGGCTGATGACTAGATACACACTATCCTAATTCATGTTGGGTAAGTGTGATTAAAGGTGGCCACTCAATCACCATCATCATCTTCTCTTAACCCAACACACATCAATTCACAAACACATTTAACCGACACACACCAAAAATATCACAAGTTTTTTTGGTGCTCTCTCTCTCCCTCCCTCTTGGCTTATGTCTCTCAATCTTTGCACACAACTCTAGTAGGTTGTGTGTATGTATCTTAGATCATCCTATCTGTGTGGATACAGTTAGAAAGAAGATCCAAATGTGTTCTTCTTGTTTGATTCGATCAACCGAAGTAACTGTCCAGTTCCGGCGACGGATATTGCGTGAGGTGTGGCTATCTGGTCCGAAGTCCGTTTGACCTGAAACCAGCGGCAGATTAAAAAAGTCTCAAATTGCTACAAGTTTTGTGAAATGTTAATTTGTCATTAGAGCCCCGGTTTGGGAGCTACAAGGCCGACAACCGAAGAACCCGGTCAGCTGTGTCCACCACCGTCGACCAAACTGTTTTGCTTCAGACGGAGGTCTTGCCATCCGAACTGGGTGAAGAAAAAACATGAAAGTTGTAGAGAATTGGCTGGGCTTCACTTTCGAGAAAGAACCGAAGAATTTGCAGATTTGTATGTGTTTATGGGTTTAAGGGTTTTATATGCCATGAAAATGAATTTTTAAACATATTATCAAATCTGGAAATTTTCGAAAAAAAATTGGATTTGTCGGGTCGCCAAAAACGGGACTCTCGGGGAGCCGGAAAAGGGGACCGCGCGAGGGCTTCAGCTTGCCGGAGCAGGGCTGGGCCGTGGCCATTAGATGGTCACGGTCATGTGCTCGCCCCGCTTTTGCCCCGGTAGTGGCCAAATATGGGCCGAGGCCGGTGGTGGAGGCCTGACGGCTAGGGTTTCCAAACCCTAGCGCGTCGGTACGTAGGGGCTCGGCCCAAGTGGGTTTCGGCCCACTTGGTTTGGGCCCTGGTGATTTGTTGCATTGTGTTTGATCCGTGGCAGAAACCCGCAATCCAATGTTTTGAAATTTTTTAGATTTGAACGGTTTCGATAAACCGATTTTTCAAAAGGTCTAGTTTCGATAAACCCGACTGAGCAATTTGGACATGAAAATTAAAACCGGAAATTTATCTTGTTTGACAATATGCTTGTATGATAACATATTGTGTGATGAGATGATATGCATGTTGCGTTTAATTATTTATCGCTTTTAAAAACGGTCTGTGAATCGTTAGATTGCAATGTGTAAATTATTCTTTTGTGCGGGCTGCGAACCGCTAGTGATAAAGTGTAATTATTCTTTCATCCGGTCTACGAAACGAGTATTAATTGTAATTAATTGCTCAAGTCGAGAAGGATGGAAACCGAGAACGTTGATAATCTTGGAGGACGTCCACGAGCTAGTGGGAGTGGCCCTAAGTGGTGATGACGAGAAGAGCTCATGGAGTCTTCGTCTCATAGAATACTTAGGACTTTCGCTTGGGCTATTTATGCATATTTAATGCTTTAATGCATGCTAGAATTTATTTGAATGATAAATTGAATTGCGAGCATGCTTAGCTTATTTTAGTTTAAGCTATCACCAACATTCAAAGATTAAAACCAGATTAATTGTTTGCATGTTAAAAAGCGTTGTGAACCATCGGGTTGTGATGGATGTGCTCAAATTTGAAAACGTCTTTGCACGGGTTGTAAATGATGGTTTTGAAGAAGATAATGTGAGATAAATCAGAAACGTAATAACACGGGTTGTTGATGATGGGTTCCTAATTGTATCAAACATAATTGATTTAAACTCAACCGATCACAAATAATTTTAAGTCAAGTGAGACACCAACCCAAAATCATAAGCTTGTATAATTCTCCACTTTGTTGATGCCGTGCGCCTTAGTGGAGCATCTTCGAAAGTGCGCTCCATACAAGTTTGCTAAAGTTCTATCTAGATGTCGTGTGCCTTAGCGGAGCATCTTTATCGGACTTTGCATACATGATTTGGTTGACTTAACTACGATTCTCGACCAGGGTCGAGCAAGGGTGTCAGAAAGGGTATGTCGTGTACTATTGTACATACCCTTGCCAAGAATTACACGGGTTGTAATTAGACCCAATTGCACGGGGTGTAATTGGATACATGTCCTACCTAAATAAGTGAGTTGGAACGGTACGCCTTAGCGTACTTCGATTCATGAATCATGATTCTTGGTTTTAGATTCTATTAACTTAGAATCAAGAGGTTGAAGTTTATTCAGGATCTTCATAAATTTATTCAACTTTCAGATTAAATTTACTTTCCTCGTGTAGATTAATGGCGAATAATTCAACGAATGCGAACAATTTTTCGTTGAGACATATCCTCGAAAAGGGTAAGCTGAATGGGACAAACTATCTGGACTCGGACAAGAACCAATGTATTGTATTCAAGTTGAAACGCAAGGAGTACGTCCTGGACCGGGCTATCCTTGGGAAACCAACACTCAACGCCATAGGGGCCTTTAAGGATGCATTCAGGAAGCACCTTAGCGATTCTGGAGATATGGCGTATGTGATATTGGGCGTCTTTAAGGCAGACCTCCAAAAACAGTTTATGGAACTGTCCGAGGACCCTTGTGCCATGATGGCGTAGATAAAGGTTATGTTCAAGGAGAAGGCCTGGATCGAAAGATTCGACATTCTCGAAAGAACTCCTCTCCTGAAAAATGTCAGTAGACAGCTCTGTTAGTCCCCACGTCCTAAAGTTGAAGGGACATCTCGAACCCCTAACAAGACCGAGTGTTGGGATGGGACAGGAGATGGCATTGTAGACTTCATTCTGCAATCTCTTCCTCGTGCTTATGATAGCTTCTTTATGAAGTATAATATGCATGATATGGAAAATGCCATCTTGAAGTTACATGGAATGCTTGTAACGGGTGAGAAGAATATCAAGGGCTCATGTGGCTAGGATGTTCTAATGGTCAAGAAGGGATCTAGCTTCAAAGCTGGAGGTGATAAGGGTAACGCCCCTATGCACGCGACAGCAAAGATGAGATTGGCTCAGGTTCCTAAAACCTCCTAAAGTCAGGGATGCTAAAAGGAAAGGGAATCAGTCTGCTTCTACTGCCAACAGCCTGGTCATTGGAAAGGAGACTGCAAGAAGGTATAGGATGATCTAAAGAAGGGTGGTGGATCCACGCCTTCTGGTATTCTCGTTATTGAGATTAATCTTTCTACTTTCGATTCATGGGTATTTATACCGGGCATGTATATGTACGGATGAACAAAACTCCAAAGTAGAAGACATTATGGGAAACACGAGGTGGACCTAAGAGTTGGGAAAATAATTAGGGTTGCCGCAACTGCTATAGGCTCCATTATTCTTGTTATGCCCAGTAGACTTGTATTAGTACTTCATAATGTGTATTATATACTTATGTAAATTTTTAATAAAATCGATGGTTTATACATATTGAATATGGAAAACTTAAGCTCATAATATAACATTAATACTAAAAGTTTTAAATCCGATAATTTAAACAAAACTCTAAATATGGCACTGTCATTTAGGTCGCATAAATGAGAAGCGCATTTCTGCACTTCACAAGTACGGACTTCTAAGTCCATTCGAATTCTATTCGATGAAGGGTGCGAAGCTTGTTTGATGGAAAAAATGACTAGAGCGCCTTTCATCGGCGGAGGTGAAAGGCGGGTGACCTATTTGGACTAATGCGCAAAAGGAAGTATGTAGGCCAATGACTTAACTTGCCATGAGTGGTTTAAGTTACTTTATCACTTTTACTGCCGATTGCGATAGATTTGATTTTTTCTATTCAATACGACATAAGTCTGAAACTTTTGATAAACTCAAAGAATTCAGTACTAAAGTACAAAACCAGCTCGAGAAAAGTATTGAGGCACTTCGATTATATCAAAGTGCAGAATACTTGACCACAAAGTTTCATGATCATCTTGAGGGATATGGGATATTATCAGAATGGACTCCGCCAGGAACACCGCAACAGGATGGTGTGTCCAAAGGCTGGAATCTAACATTATGAAATATGGTTAGTTGCATGATGAATCACTCTGATCTCCCAATCTCTTTTTGGGGTTATGCTCTAGAACAGCCGCGTTCATCGGGCTCTGACAAAGACAGTGGGAGGGACACCATTCGGGAATATGGTATGGGAAGCATCCCAATATGTCCTTCCACGAGATTTGGGGTTGCGAAGCATTTGTGAAGCGTTAGCTTGCAAATAAACTCGAACAGAAAACTGACAAATGCGTCTTCATGCGTATCCCAGAGAAACAAGGGGATACTTCTTCTACAAACTGAGCGAGAACAAATTTTGTTGCTCGTGGAAGGATGTTTTTGGAAATGAATTAATTTCCAAAATAGACAGTGGGAGGACTATAGATCTGGATGATATTTCAGAGGATGTAGTTTCTCGGGAACCAATAGAAAGCCCTGTAGAAGAATTGGAGCCAGAGCGGGTAGTAGAGCAAGAATCACCTACTGCAGTTCTCCAGGACGGTCCAAGGCGATCTGAAAGAACCAGTCATCCACCTGTGAGATATGGAATTTTTGTGACTCAAGGTGACAAGCTGGTATTGGTGGATCAATTTAATAAACCCACCACCTTTCGAGAAGCCATGGACAGTACCAATTCTGAGACAAGGCTGGATGCCAAGTAGCTGAATTGGAATCTTAGTTTTGATAAAGCTGATAATTAGTGCGACTTTATCAAGATCGAAGATGGGCCTTGCATTTAAAAGAAACCGGATGGAAGTAAGATACTCTTTCCAAATAAAGGACTTAGGCGATGCTGCTTACATCTTGGGGATCAAGATATATAGAGGTCGCACCAAGTGGGCCTTAGGTTTAAGTCAGAGCACCTAAGTGAACAAGTTATTGAGTAGGTTCTTAATGCTTGATTCCAAGAAAGAATTCTTACCCATCCATCATGGCATAAAACTTAGCAAGACTCAGTGTCCGGTGACAGCTGATGAGCGGGAAAAAGGATGGATGGAGTTCTATACGCTTCGGCTATTGGATCCATCAGGTATGCCATGACATGTGCGAGACCGGACGTCTCGTTTGCCTTAAGCTGTACCAGTAGGCATCAATCCAACCATGGTGAGGACCATTGGATTGCGGTCAAGGCAATCATCAAATACTTGAGGAGAACCAATGACGCTTTTCTTGTTATTAGGGAAGGAATGATGATGAGGTAGTCATCGAAGGATTTATTGATGCTCGTTTCCAAACGGATCCTGTTGACTATCAAATTCAGTCTGGATATGTGTTTGTATTGAATGGTAAAGCTTTCAGCTAGTAAAGTATGAAGCAGGACACCATTTCCGATTCTATAGAGGAAGCTGAGTACATTACTGCCTCAGAAGCAGCAAGGAAGGTTGTATGGATCAGGAGCTTCATAATTGGGTTAGGCGTAATGCCAAACGCGTCTAATCTAGTAGGTTTATTTTGTGACAACACAGCCGACCCTTCGACCAAGGCTCTTCCTCAACCTAAGCACGAAAAGCATGTGAGGTCAATGGGTATAGACTGGGGCTTAGATTGGAACTAGGGGCAAGTGGGAGATTGTAAGCTTTTTTGTTCCCTAGTCCAATTGTATTAGTTTGTAAATATCTCTATATATCAATCATTGTTTGCAATATATAAAATCACCATTATATTACTTATGTGTTGAAGTAATAGGATAAGTCTGATCTGATATATGTCAACCAAAGTAGTAGAACCATATATCTATACGGATCACACTTAACGGGTCCATGGTCAAATATGCTTCAATGAAGTGACCAAGAATGAGGATGATTCTTTATGGTATAGTTCTATTTTCCATTGGGAACAACTCTCGGAATCAGATCATAGATATCACTCGGGTGAGTGATATTGGACGACCCGCACTAAATGGTGTTGCATAGATACAGTTATGAACACATTCAATTGTGGTAGCTTGTCGCCGTATCCTTAGACCAAGGAGTCTTTGTGATCGCTATATGGTAAAGAACCGTGTTTGACTTGTTCCTAACGTTGTTCGTAACAAGACTACCATAACGGACATGATTGGCACGGGGACGGATTGTATGAGTGATACAAAAGGCGACTGAGGGATTTATCCCTCATACTACGGTATGAGATAGGTATCTGTTTAGGCCACTCGATAGAGATTAACTGAAGGAGAGTATGGCCATGCCAACGATACGGGTTATCAGTATTCAGTAATCTCACAGATCGAGAAACAGAGATTGATTAAATAAGGGTGACGTCTCTATGCCTTATGATCAATCCAGATACCGGGTGATAAAGGGATAGCGACATGTACTACATGAGGTTGAATCGAATCATCGATCATCACGCACGTCAGGTAATCAAAACGTCTTACTAGAGGCCACTAATGATGGATCGGGTAAAATGAAATTTTACGCTGATCCGACGACGTCGGCATGAGGCTAGAGGGTCACACACATAGGATATGGATTATGAGAGACAAGGAAAGGTCGGCGATACTCGAGAGAGAGGCGCAAAACTGGACGTTTTGGGCCATGGATATGTGTAATTGAATGTGACACGCAAATCGAGAAAGACTAAGTCTTTCGCTGATGTCGCGTCGGACTTTGTACGATAAGTTCGAGGGTAAGTTGGACGCGGCACGGGACCTCATTGCCAAAGCATTGGGCTTCGTGCCATGAGGCCCTATTGGCCGGCCCAACCAAGGCCTAATAGTGGAGCAAAAGGTGGGTCTTTCTCCACTAACTTTGGTTAAGTGGATGATGACTAGATACACACTATCCTAATTTATGTTGGGTAAGTGTGATTAAAGGTGGCCACCCAATGACCATCATAATCTTCTTTTAACCCAACACACATCAATTCACAAACACATTTAACCAACACAACACCAAAAATATCACAAGTTGTTTTGGTGCTCTCTCTCTCTCCCTCCCTCTTGGCTTATTTCTCTCAATCATCACACACAACTCTAGTAGGTTGTGTGTGTATGGATCTTTGATCATCCTATCCATGTGGATGCCGTTAGAGAGAAGATCCAAACTTGTTCTTCTTGTTTGATTCGATCAACCAAAGCAACCGTCCAGCTCCGGCAACGGATATTGCGTGAGGTGTAGCTATCTGGTCCGAAGTCCGTTTCACCTGAAACCAGCGGTAAATTAAAGAAGACTCAAAGTTCTACAAGTTTAGTGAAATGTTAAATTCTCATTAGAGCCTTGGTTTGGGAGTTACAATGCCGACAACTGAAGTACCCGGTCAGCACTGTCCAGCACCGTCGACCAAACTGTTTTGCTCCAGACGGAGGTCGTGTTATCCGAATTGGGTGAAGACCAAAACATGAAAGTTGTAGAGAATTGGCTGGGGTTCACTCTCGAGAAAGAACCGAAGCATTTGGAGATTTTTTGCTAAGCCCTCTAGACTTGTATTTTAATCTCGGTTTTGCAACCTGCGTGTTGTTAAGTTTTGGGTTGTAGTAAATACGGCTTGCGTGTCGTGATTATTAATTTGTTTGATTTTATTTAAAATTTTAATCACGAAAACCGACGCAAGAAACAAGTCAAGAGGAAGACTCGAAATTTGGAGGAGGCTCGAAGCTAGTGGGAGTCCACAAGAATGGAGCAAGTCTGGACCTTGAAGACGAAGTCTTTAGGATCAGTTTTACTAGATACTTAGGAATTAAGATGGGCTTAGTTATGCATAATTTACCGTTACATTTGTATGTTGTGAATGTATGAATGTATGATAGTTTTAATATACAAGTTTATGTATGATTAGCTATCACCCACATGCAAAGATTAAAAAACCGATATTTAATCAGACTTGCATGTAACCTAATAAGGGATCATCTTTGCATGGATTTGCAATTGATGATTCCAGATTAAGATTGTATCGATATACAATCAGACATTAAAAATTCACTTAAACGCAAATAATTACAAGTCAAGCGTGATACCAACCAGGTTTGGGCACTCAAAAAGGCTTTGAGCCTATGGATGTCGGTACGCCTCCGCGTATCATTCATAGAGGAGAAGTCTGGATGAGATAGGCAGTTTTATGTGGGTGCGTGCGCCTTCGTGTAGTAGCCACATTAGTTCTGTTCATAGTTTAAGCTTGGTTGACTTGTCTACGATTGTCAGCTAGGGCTGACCTAGGGTATCAGTATAGGGTATGCCGTGTACTTTTAGTACAGACCCTATCCAGGAACTACATAGTCTTGTAGATGGATGTATTCCTACCTTGATGCTCTCAATTGGAGCAGTGAACCTCCGTTCACTTCAATTGAGGGTATGATAGGATCCTGGTTCAGATTCTAATCTTAGAATCAGACAAGTGTTTTATAACTGAATCTCCAACTTGAATTTTAAATAATTTTACCATGTAGAACAAAAGGCAAACACAACATAAAGGAGTAATAACGTGCTGAGAGTCCAGATTGAGGACAGACTCAAGGGTATGAATTACTCAGATTGGAATAGAAATTTGAGGCTTATACTCAAGCATGAACGCAAGTAGTATATCCTTACCAAGGAACCTCCTGCTGAGCCACCGCTGAACGCCGCTAGGGCACTAAGGATACTTATCAAAGTTCCTTAGTAACCAAATCGACGTGTCATGCATTATGGTGGGCAGTAGGATGCTAGAGATGCAGAAGCAGCTCAGGAACGTTTCAGATGACCCTCATACCTGTAAGGCAGAGGTCAAGGAAATGTTCAAGGAGAAAGCTCGTGTCGAAAGATATGATAATTTCTGAGAACTTAACTCCTGCAAGCCCTGTTAGTCCCCATGTCACAAAGAAGAAATGTCTTCAGGAACATCTAACCAAAATCGCTTTTGATGATCAGGTGGAAATGGCTGCAAATTTTATGTTGCAGTCACTTCCAGATACATATAGTTATTTCATAGTAAATTACAATAGCATGACATGGACAAGTTCTTAACAGAGCTTCATGGGATACTTGTGACCGCTGAAAAGAACCTCCAGGGCAAGACCATAGAGGTCCTTATGGTCAACAAGAAGGTCAACTTCAAGAAAGTTGATCAGGGTAAGAGTAAGGCTCCTGAGCACCTTGCAGGGCTGATCAGACACCCCAAGCGTCCAAAGGTTCAAGCAACTCCCAAAGCTGCTCTGAAGGCTAAGGAAAAAATAGAGGAGGTCTGTTATGAATGCGATGAGCCAGGACACAGGAATAATGGATTGTAAGCAATACAAGGATCATGTGAAGAAGACTGGATATCCACGTCTTCAGGATCAGATATTTACGTTGCTAAACTTAATCGCTATAATGTAAATAAGAAAAGGCTTAAATCGGATGTGAAATTCTGAATCGTAGCCGAGTCAGGAAGTCGAACACAAAGTCTTTAACTTGTGTATCGACTTCTTGTGGAAACCGTAAGCAAAGTAATAGACAGATAATAATAACGACACTAGAGATGATTACCCAGTTCGGTGACTCCGCACCTACGTCTGGGGACACTTTGCCAGTGGAAAGGTTTTTCACTATAGGTAGTCAATAGTACAACTTCAAGCACCAACTAGCTATCACACAAGCTATTGTCCTAAGCTACTATAGATCTCACCGTGAATCGCCTCGACCAGGAGCCTCTCCCCCTGTCTTTGAGATTCCCTCAATTCCACCCTTCGAGCAAGTTCATGCTCGGTGTCGTTGTCTTCTTGGACGGAGTTGTGAATCTTCAATCAAAAACAAAAACCCTAACCGACCCAGACACTTAGTCTTCACGACTCAAGATTTGATCGGAGCAAAGATCCGTTCTAATGAATCTTACTTAGTCTCTCAACACGTCGATGGTGCACGGTTAAGAGCTCTGAAAAATCTTGCAAGTGTTAGAACAAGAACGGATGATCTGCTAATGGGAAGCCAAGGGCTTTTTATAGCATGTCACATTCCTAATCCTTCTTGGATCAGGAACAGGAAAGTCAGGCAAGTTGTTGCCGCCTTCCACGACAGCTGGAAGTCGTCTTGCCTGTTCTGACTTCCTGATGAAATCAGGCAAGTCGAGTTGCCGCCTCTTGCTGACGTGTAACTGCCAGCTGGAAGTCGCCTAACTTGTCGACGTCACTCTCTTGCGCTCCAAGTCTTCGTGGCGCCTTTCTTCCTTCGCTCCAAGCTTTGTCGAAATAGGAAAGCTTCAGACTTGCCTAATCTGCGGCTCGTAACAAGTCGCTCCACATGTCATGTAACATGTTGCTCGACTTCTTACTTTTGCGCTAAAAAATCATGCCAACTATTAAACGTAGCAACAATCTCCTCCTTTGGCAATTTTTTAGGCAAACACATTTTTAAGCCCATCGTCATCTTGTGGCAGTTATGCACAGCAAGTGATTTATCTTGTGGTAGTTACGCACAGCAAGTGATGTGACTTCTTTACTCCAAGCAGGCACATCGTCGTCACCTTGAGGCAGTTACGCACACAGCAAGTTATGTGACTCCTGATGCGACTTCTTGTGCGGCTTCTGGTTTATCTTCTAGAGCGGCTTCTGGAGCGGCTTCTGGTTTATCTTCTGGAGCGGCTTCTGGAGCAACTTCTTCTGGAAGCGGCGACTTTCTGGGCGACTTCTGGAGTAACTCCTGGTGTAACTTCTGGTGTAACTTCTGGCGTAGCATTTTGGCGTAGCCTATCTATATCTCCCCCTGTTTGTCTAAGAATATTGCCAAAGGAAATTATACAATGAAATTCGACTAAACAGCAGGGCAAAAAGCCAGCTCACACCATGAGCAAAATAAACAGCTCAAACATGAGCAAATATCCAGCTCAACCAAGAGCAAATATCCCAAAAATAAAAAGTCATAGTGTGCGGAAAATAACTCGGACAGACCCCGAGAATTTAAGAGTGTGTGTGGAACAGAGTTATCATAGTAAATTCAGAGAAATACTTAAAACGACGTGGAGTTGTCAACATCTTCTTCAGCAACAGCAGCAGAGCAGAGGTCTTCGAGAAGAGCTTCACAGGTGACTTTGCGGGTCGATAGCCTCGCAATCGACTTCTCCAGATCATCGATCATCTCCACCAATTCTTCCTCCATCCTAGTGCCAATTGGTCCTGAGGGTCGAGAGCTTGAACCAGCTCCTAATGCTTTGGCCATATGAAGTCCGAGGTCCTTCAACTGCTTCCCTTCGAAGTTCTTGAGGTTGATAGCAAGGGGCAGTGGCTTCTTGCCCGGAATATCCGATTCTCGAACAATGTGAGGACATTGTTGGAGAAGGATACCGGTAATCAGTGAAGGAAACCCGATAGGAAGTTTGATAGCACAGGATTTGGCGTGCTTGACTAGGTGTTCAATAACATAAGCGCCAAAATCAAGAGAAGACTGCGTACCTATTTGGTAAATGAGTTTAGCCAGCTCGGTTTTGATGCTTGAACCATGCGTAGAAGGTGCCCAATTAGCCAAACCAATGCGGTAGAGGATTGAATATTTTGCTGTAAGCTCAGTAGCCGCAATGGTGTCTTTGACGGGCCAGACCTTCTTTCGTCCTCCAGTGATCTCGACCGCTACTTTGTTCAAGTGCGGGACTTCTGGAGTGACTTCTGGGTCTTCTCTGCCAAGATAGATATTGATGGTTGTGGCAGATATTTCGAAGCATTCTCCCCGAACAAACACTTTTCTGTATTCAGCGTCTTCTGGTTCATCATACTCGCTTGACAGGTTGAGAATAAACTCCTTGACCAATGCTGGGTAGAATGGCCCAATATTTATGACGGTGTTGGTCAGGCCTGCTCTTCGGATAAGTTCTACAATCGAGTTTATCCCCTGTGCTTCTGTGGAGAGTTCTCTTTCTGGATAGATCTTGCGTTGATAGACATACTGCCACTTAACGGCATTGTCTACAGACTGGAAAGAGACATTGTCTGTAGGCGCTTTAGGTACATACTTGGGGAGTTTCTGCCCTCCCATCGCCTTTTTGACTCGTGGTAGCACAATCTGGGTGTCTTCTTCTTTAGATTCCTCTTCTTCAGGTGCAGAGGTTACTACAGTAGTCAGTGACTTCCTTCTTGACTTCTTCAGCTGTTTAGACGCCGATGCTCCTCCTTTCTCTGTGGCTTTCCTCTTTGGGGTCAATCTCCTCGGAATTTGAGGTTCTATTTCTTCATCAACCAACCTTCGTGTTGGTAGCTTCCTTCTCTCAGCCCTTTTGGGCACAGCTTCTTCCTTTTCCATGGTTTCAATGTCGACACTTTCTTCGATGTTGCCAAGTTCCTCTAAAGGTTGAGTGACTTCTGGAATGGCTTCAGGATTTTCATTAAGCCCTGAATCACTGTTCGGGGCGACATGGGAATTTCCTTCTTTCTGCAAGTCCTCGTTTAGAGGAGATTTCTCTGGTGCTGGTGTCGACTTAGAGGGGCTGGATTGGTCCTTGATGCTAGTGCCGTGGACTTCAGGAACAAGGGTTTCTAAACCCTCTATAGGCAGGCTTTTATCTTCGGTGTTTTCGTTAGGGAGGATAGCAGATTTACCTTGTGTTGGAGTCGGAGTAGAGAGAGAAGCTTCTTCTTCTATGTTCGCAGAATCGGCTAAAGTGTCGTCTTTCTCAACGACGGGAGTTGTGTCTTCAAGTGTGATCGTTGGGGGTGAACTTGTTACTTCCTGAGGTGCTGCCGAACTTTCCCCTGCGACTTTTCCTCCTCGGATCCTCACTCCATGCTTGTGTCTCGTCGATTTGTGGTGCCCTAGCGATTTCAAATAGTGGAGGAGGTGCAGAGCCTTTTCTGCGTGGGAGTTGAACAGAACGATTTCTGATAGGTGGATTGTCAGAGTGTAATCATTCTTAAAATTCAAATAAGACTAACGGGCTTTTGATAAAAGAATTTGGGCCGGGCTTAATTTTGTGGACCCTGGTTGGTCTAGATCGAGAGAGAGAGTAAAATCAACTAAAAGCTCTCCCTCTTCTTACTTGACTTCTGGTTACTCCAGATAGCAAAGTCCTAGGGTTGACCTCAGACTTTCAAATCTGTTGGCATCTAACGCCTTTGTAAAGATGTTTGCGACTTGTTTCTCAGTGGGTAAATACTCGAGCTTTATCTTCTTGTCTTCTACAAGCTCTCGAATAAAGTGGTGCCTGATGTCAATATGCTTTGTCTTGCTATGTTGCACTAGGTTCTTCGAGATATTTATTGCACTGATGTTGTCACAGAACAAAGTCATGACTTCTTGCTTGACTCCATACTCTGCCAACATTTGTTTCATCCAAAGAAGCTGAGTAGAGCTACTTCCGGCTGCAATATATTCGGACTCAGCAGTAGATAAAGCAATACAATTTTTCTTTTTGCTGAACAACGATACAAGATTGTTCCCCAGGTAGAAACAACCTCCAGAGGTGCTTCTTCGATCTGGTGTGCTTCCCGCCCAGTCAGCATCACAGTATCCAACCAGAGTAGAAGAGGTATCAAAGGAATATAGCAAACCCAATTCAGAGGTTCCTGAGATGTACCTTATGATCCTCTTTGCATGAGCCAAGTGACTGACTTTTGGATTGGCTTGATATCGAGCACAGACTCCCACAGAGTAAGCAATGTCGGGTCAACTTGCTGTTAGATAGAGGAGACTTCCTATTATGCTTCGATAGAGACTTTGATCAACTTATTTTCCCATCTCGTCCTTTGTGCACTTGTCATGTGTGGCAATAGGAGACCTCTTGTGCGAAGCCTTTTCTAACCCGAACTTCTTGACAATGTTCTTTGCGTATTTGCTTTGGGAGATAAATATTCCATCTGACATCTGTTTGATCTGGAAGCCTAGGAAGTATGTGAGCTCACCGACCATACTCATCTCAAATTCAGACTGCATATGTTGAACGAAACGTTCCACCATCTTTTCTGACTTCCCTCCAAATACAATGTCGTCGACATATATTTCAGCAATCATGATGTCCATTCCTTCCTTCTTCACAAAGAGAGTTTTGTCTACTCCCCCTCGAATATAGCCATTATGTACAAGGAATTGGGTAAGACGTTCATACCATGCTCGTGGAGCTTGTTTGAGTCCGTAGAGAGCTTTCTTTAGCT
Source organism: Geranium rotundifolium (assembly GCA_963920655.1). Classification (NCBI taxonomy): domain Eukaryota; kingdom Viridiplantae; phylum Streptophyta; class Magnoliopsida; order Geraniales; family Geraniaceae; genus Geranium; species Geranium rotundifolium. Next base: position 32,688,759 of record OY987311.1, on the reverse strand, counting down.
TGTAGACATGGTGCGGAGAGTCATGGTCTTCGAATCCCTTTGGTTGGGCTACATAGACTTCTTCGCTCCAAGCTTCGTCGAAATAGAAAAGCTTCAGACTTTCCTAATCTTCGGCTCGTAACAAGTCGCTCCACATGTCATGTAACATGTTGCTCGATTTCTTACTTTTGCGCTAAAAATTATGCCAACAAATAAACGTAGCAACATGATGATTTAAATCAAGTTATAATCTAGCATTGTCATTTAAGGCACATAGGCGAGAAACGCATTACAACACTTGACTAGTGTGGACTTTAAGTCCATTTGAATTCACTCAAACTGAAAGATGCAAGTCTTGCCTGATGAGCGAAAAACGTATTTCAACACTTCACAAGTGTGGACTTTTTAAGTTTGTTTGAATTCACTTAAACTGAAAGATGCAAGTCTCGCCTAATGGAAAAAATGACAAAGGCACCTTTCACAGGTTTATGTGAAAGGAGAGTAACTTATTAAGTCTAATACATTCCGACGTATGTGGACCTATGAGTACTCAGTCCAGAAGAGAGTTCAATTAATACTTGACTCTGGAAACGGCCGCATTCATTTTGAATCGGGCTCCGATGAAGACAACAATAGTACACCTTGTGACAGTCATTTTGTCTCCCATAATTGTGGATGCGTGCGCCTCCGCGTAGTATTCATTGGGATGCGAGCTGAATAAGGTAATCAGTCTATTTGGATGCGTGCGCCTCCGCGTAGTAGCCAAATAAAAGCTGGACCAGAGTCATAGAAGGTACATCACATGACACTCATTCTAACTCTCGTTACTGTGGATGCGTGCGCCTCCGCTAAGTATTCATTGGGATGGGCGCGTGATGAGATGATCAGTTCTATTTAGATGCGTGCGCCATCGCGTAGTAGCCAAATAAGAAATAGACCATAGTCATATATGGTGTGGGAAACAGTCCTGGACATTCACTTTACTTTTCAGCTGACCGACATACCCGCTTGGATATTTGATACCAGCAATTCTTCAAACACTTCGCCCTGCTTCTGGGGTAACACAGTGAAATTAGAGGAAGGTCGACTGATGCCCATATCTGAGAGAGTTGCACGGGCATTTGCATCATCCCTGGTCTTTGATTTAAGGCCAAGTACGGTGCCCATGACATTATCGCAGACATTTTTCTCGATATGCATGACATCAGGAGCATGCCTAACCCGAATTGACTTCCAGTACGGGAGCTGCCAGAAAATAGTTTCATGCGTCCAGCAAAACAGAGCCCTACCTTGTTTCGGCGGTAACAACGTATGCAAACTCTGCGCTCGAAATTCATGAAGTCTTGTCTGTCTGAGGACTTCTTGTGATGAAGATGCATGTAGGGATGGTCGTTCTTCCGTTGCCCCGTTAAACTCACGAGTCTTGAATCGGTATGGAATAGAGGCATGTAACCATCTACAGTATCCGAGGTATGACATTCTACGTCGACTGTATGTAGCGTCGAGGTCGTTAAGGAAAATGGGGCATGCCTTGTACCGCTTTACCTGAATTCCGCCTAACATTCCAAACCTGGGATAGTCGCTGATTGTGCAACACGAATACGAAATTGCTCGCAACTCTTCCGATCATACGTTGGGACACCCATGCCCCACAATACTTTCAGATCGTCTATTAATGGTTGCGTGAACACGTTCAAACACTTACCCGGTGATTTTGGCCCGGAAACCAGTATCGATAGAATATTGTACTCTTTCTTCATACACATGGATGGGGGGAGTTGAGGGGAATCATTACCACTGGCCAAATACTATGAGGCATAGAAGCGGGTCCGAATGGGTTAAAACCGTCGCTTGCTAGAGCAAGACGCACGTTCCGGAAGTCTGCAGCAAATGTTGGGTACAATTGATCAAACTCTTATCAAGATACGCCATCAGCTGGATGGCCAACGTTGTTTCTGTCTCTGACCCTTTTCCCGTGCCAATGCATTTGGTCGGTAGTCTTCGCTGACATGTACAAACACTGGAGCCGTGGAATAATAGGGAAGTATCCGACAATTTTCCTTGGTTTCTTTTTTTTCTGTTTCCCGTCTACCCATCTAGATGTCTGACAAATAGGGCAGAAATTGGCATATTCGTACTGTTTATAGTACAAGATGCACTCGAACTCGCAAGTAGCATACTTGATACAATCCCTCCCTATCTTCTTCAACATCTTCTTCGCTTCGGCATATGATCTAGGGTGGAAATTTGGCGACGGGTGCAAATTTATGTAAAACTCGCAATTCTTGTCAAATGCTATGTTTGACGTTGCTAATTTTTTTTAATGGTCATCAACTTCAAAAGCGTCTTCAGACAGGAAGAATTAGACCCTAGATACAATGGGGTGTTTGCAAGACGCGTTAGTTCGTCATACGCATCCATTGCTGCTTTTGTCGTAGGGTGCTCACCCTCCACTGTATCTTCACCAAAGTTTTCAGCCCCCTGAAATAAATCCTCCACAAGCTCTACAACAGGATCGACATTTCGACTACTTAAAGCCTCGTCCCGTCGAGATTCTCGTCCCGCACCCAAAAATGAATTTGCGTTATGCACTTCACCGTGACAGATCCACACTATGTATGTCGAAACCATGCCGTATTGCAATAAGTGGGTACGTATTGTATTCTCGTGTTGGACAATCATATTGTGACAGGATTTGCACGAGCATAGATATCGGTCGCAACTGTGTTGGAACGAATTTCTTTGGATAAACTTTATGAAATTTTTGACACCGTCCATATACGCTTGGGACCTTCTATTTTCTATATCCATCCACCTACGGCGGTCCATAATTGACAGATCTACATACAATACAATACCGAATAGTTATTATATGCATATGTATTACTACACGTAATTAACAGTAAATATCCACACAAAAATGTACGATTTTGAATCACACAGTCATAATTCATAGGGGTGTTCAAAAAACCGATAACCGAGAGAACCGACCCGAACCGAACTGAAACCGAGGGAATCGGTAACCGAACCGATCGGTTGGGTTGGGTCGGTTCGGTTATATTCAATAACCGACCGAAAGTCGGTTCGGCTATCGGTTACGGAATTCGGAAAACCGCCCGTAACCGAACCGAACCGAGAACTGATGATATGCAACAAAACGACGTCGTTTTGGGTTGAGCTCAGCTCTTCCCAAAAACGACGTCGTATGGGAGTGGGACGATGTCACACACACTCAGCTGAGCTGAAGTGTCTGTCTCTGGAGTTGTGTCTGTCGTTGGGTTCGAGAGAGAGAGGCGGAGAGGCGAGAGGCGACGGAGGTGATTTCCACGGAGGCGAGAGGCGACCGACAACGAATTCAGATAGAGACCGAGACGGAGGCGATCGACAACGGCCGAGAGACCTTCGACCGAGCGCGACCGACCGACCGATCGACAACCATTTTGACCTTCGATCTCGATCTCGGTAAGCCATTTTGACCTTTCGTTCTCGATTTCTCCTGAGCGACTAAGTAGTCTGAGGCTTTGAGCTGTCTCGATTTTGATTTCTGTCTTGATTTGATTTCTTCAAATTAGGGTTCTTATTTGATTTCTTCAAGTTAGGGTTCCTATTGTTATTTTTAATGATGAAGGTGCATGCAACTTGACCTTTTGGCCAGGAATTAGTGTACAATTGTTGAGTAATCTGTAGGAGAGTACACTGTTTGTTTGATTCAATTTGAAACCGTGTGTTTTGTTTGGAATTTATTGTTTTTGTTCTCAAATGAGAGGAGCTTTTGAATTGATAGTTTTTTTTATTGCATTGTTGTTTCTGTTGCAGACAGAGAAAGCGTTCCTGAAACAGCCCAAGGTGTTTATGAGGTAAATGTGAAATTTGTATTCTTGATTGCATTTTGGTTTCTTATGTTATTTGATTTGCAAATAATTCCTATTCTGCATGTAATATTTTGTATCTGCTACTTTTTTGTTTTAGCTATTGAAAAAGACAATCATCAATGTGAGCTGAATTCTGTGTTGCAACTACAGAGCATTGACAGTCAAGCTGATTTTTTTAAGTTCATCGGTAAGGTAATAAATGTTAGTTCAGTTAGCAAGAGTTGGTTCTAGTAAGTATACAAGAGAATGTAATCAAAGTGTGGAGTAAGGTTTAATAATTTTCATGCAGGCTGTTGGGCTCAAATATTATATATCATACATTCAATAGACGATGAACTTAATAATAATTAAGTATGATCACGTGCCCTGCATCATCAATCATTTTTATTTAGTATATATATTGTTCATGTTATTGTTATGTTAATTAGTTGAGATTAGTATAGACTTTTTTGCCAATTTTTTGCTATTGGTGTTTTGCCACTGATATGCTATTGGCAATGGTATTGACAAATTATACCATTGTTGTGCCATTTTGTGCCACTGTTTTGCCATTTGGCAAATGGCAAAACAGTCACTGTCTGTGTTTGATACATATTATTGTTATTGATATTGTTTTGCCACTGTTTTAGTATGTATATATTGATATTGTTTTGCCACTGTTTTAGTGTATATATTGATACATATTGATATTGTTTTGCCACTGTTTTAGTATGTATATATTGATATTGTTTTACCACTGTTTTAGTGTATATATTGATATTATATGTCTTTGCATTTAAGGAAACGTAGTGTTGTTGGGTTGGGTCGGGACTTGAAAGTTGGAATGTTGCTGATGTTGGTCGGAACTTTGCATTTTGGACTGTTTTGTTGAACTTTGTATTGTTTTTGTCAAACTTTGGACTGTAATAGTGTAATGTACTAATGTGTTACACACACTATATGTGTATTTTGTACTTTATTGTGAATTTTGGACATTTGATTAGGATTTGGCCTGAAATGGCCCCAAAAAAAATTGGTATATGTATTGGATTGGGCCTGAGAAGGCCCAAAAAAAGGCCCAAAATGCCTCGGTTAACCGAAGAACCGAACCGGTCATAACCGATCGATTATTCGGTCATAACCGAACCGAACTGACCACCTTTCGGTTCAGTTATCGGTTATGAATCTTCAATAACCGAACCGGTCGGTTCGGTTCGGTTACCGAACCGTGAACAGTCCTAATAATTCATAGCATATAGTTCACCAAAATTTCACTAATTCATAGCGTATGTCACCAAAATTTCACTAATTCATAACCTAGTTCACCAAAATTTCACTAATTCATAGCCTATTTCTCCAAAATTTCACTAATTCATAGCCTAGTTCACCAAAATTTCATTAATTCATAGCCTAGTTGACCAAAATTTCACTAATTCATAGCCTAGTTCACCAAAATTTAACTAATTCATACCCTAGTTCATAGTCTAGTTCACCAAAATTTCACTAATTCATAGCTTAAGTCACAAAAATTCATAGTACTGTCGGAATATAATAGCAAAATTAAAATTTCATACCAAATCGAAAACCCAAACTAACCTGCAAATCTGGAGATCGACCATCGGGGACGACAAGATTAGAGACAATGAGGGGAACTCTAGAATCGGACTAGTAATCTTCGACTTTGTATGCACTCCAAATATTCACCTCTGTCAATATAGGTCCAAATGATCCTTCACAAATCAAAATTTGACAAATGAAGTCATGCATGGACCTTTTATAGAATTTTCAGAACCTTTTCCCGGCGAAATATTGCATATATCTCGCCGGGAAAGGTTATGACCGTTCACGCTCAACATCGGACCGTTGACAGTCAACGACTCCAACCCGGCGAGATATATGCAATATTTTGCCGGGAAAGAGTTTGTTGACCATCAACGGTCGGATGTTGACCGTGAACGGTCATAACCTTTCCCGGCGAGATATATGCAATATCTCGCCGGGAAAAGGTTACGACCATTCTGGTCAACATCTCAGCGTTGACATGTGTAACCGGCCTGACGAGATTTACAATATCTCGCCGGTTTGGTAAAACAAATTCGGCGATATATTGAATATATCGCCGAAAAAGGTCATAACCTTTCCAGGCGAGATATTGGGAAACATCTCGCCGGGAAAGGTTATGACTGTTGTGGTCAATATCCGACTGTTGACTGATGAAACCAACTCGGCGAGATATTGCATATATCGCCGGTTAGGTTAAACCAACCCGACGAGATTTTGAATATCTCGCCGGGAAAGGTTTAACCTAACCGACGAGATATCCAATATCTCGCTGGGTTGGTTTAAACTAACCCGACGAGATATAAGTCTAGCCGGGTTGGTGTGACAAAATATCTCGCCGAAAATAAGCATTCAATTAGTGGTATTGGACCAACTAATTTTAAAATAAATAAATGGTCTGAAAGAAGCAAGAAATCAATAAATATCTTATCAATATCGTTAGTTCCACCAATTCATAAGGAGCTCATAGTCTCATATGTGAGTGATAACATTTGTGCCCTAGTCCAATTGCTATTAGCCTGTAAACGTCTATGTACATTATCATCGTTTGTAATGTATATATAAAACGGCTTTGTATTACTTATGTGTTGAAGTAATATGTTGAGCATGATCTGATTTATGACCACTAGAGTAGTAGAACCATAAATCTGTACGGATCACACTTAACGAGTCCCTGGTCAATATATGCTTCCTTAGAAGCGACCAGTATGAGGATGGTTCTTAATGACGTAGTTCTACTTGTCACAGGGATGAGGGATCCCGGAATCATATCATAGATATCATGAGGTGATTGATATCGGACGACCCGCTTTGAATAGTGTTTTCATAGATTAAGCCATGAACATATTCAAATGTGATAGCTTGTCACGACATCCTTAGACCGAGGAGTCTTTGTGATCACTATGCAATGAACGTGCGGCTTTAACTTGCGCCTAACGCTTTCTGTGACAGGATTGCAATAACGGGCATGATTGGGTGGCGGAACGGGTTGCATGAGTGACACGAAAGACGGCTAAGGGATTTATCCCTCATACTACGGTATGGGAAAGATATCCGTTAAAAGGCCTCTTGATGGAGACTGACTGAGAGTAATAGCATGGCCATGCCGGTGATACGGGTTATCAGTTCTCAGCCATCTCACATATCAAGTAACAATGATTGATTAAACAAGGGTGACGACTCTATGCCTTGTCATCAATCGGAATATCTGGAGATAATAGGATAGTGACTTGTATGCACAAGGTTAAGTCGAATCATCGATCATCATGCACCTTGGGTAATCAAAACGTCTTACTAGAGACCACTTATGATGGATCGGGCAAGAGCGATCTTTTGCACCGATCTGCCAACGGTGGCATGAGCCTAGAGGGTCACACACATTCAAGACGGATAACTTGAGACAAGGAAACCTTAACGTTTCTTGAGGAGCAATACATGGACAAAACTGGAGGTTTTGTGCCATGGGTTCGGTTTGAGAGAATAATTAGCGAATCGAGAAAACTGAGTTTTTTCGTCGATGTCGCGTCGGACTTTGTTTGATAAGTAACGACAAAAAGGGTCGGGCGACTTTTGGACACGGCACGAGACCGCACGGGCGAGCCGATTGGGCTCGGCCCATGAGGTCTCATGGCCGGCCCAAACTAGGGCCCATTGAGGGCCCAATTAGCCCTCTTGGTCGGCCCACATGGTGGGTCCATGTATCGGGGCCACACAACACCATGCTTAGTTGGTGATAGTGAATTAAGAGGTGAGTGATTTAAGGGGTATGGGTTAAAGCACCTTTAAGCCCATACCAATCACCTTTTGACCCATGCTCATGAGATTGATGAAGTAGAGAAATATCAAATGGGATTCAACACACTCTCATCAATCCCTCTCTCTCCTTGGCCGGCCATCCCCATGCTCCCTCTCTTCTTGCTCTCTTGTTCTTCATTTAATTGTTCTAGTAGGCAATTAAGTGAAGGATCATCAAGATCATCCCCTTGGTGTGGACTTGCTCTAGAGAAGAAGATCCGAAAGTTCTTCTTTCTTGATTCAATAAAGACCAAAAGCAAAATGGAGTAACTGTCCAGATTGTCCAGTTCTGGCGACCGACATTGCGTGAGCCATAGCCGATTTTTTCGAGCTCCGATCGACCTGAAACTGGCGGCGTTAGAAAGATAAGTCAAAGGGCTACAACTTTTGTGAAATACTGATTTTCCAAAAAAGTACTGGTTTGGGAGGTCCAAGGACGAGAAGCAGACTGGTCCGCAGAGTCTGTCCAGCGAGATGGGAAAAATGTTTTGCTCCAGACGGAGGTCTTCTCGTCCGAACTGGGTTCGGAGCAAAACACAAAAGATGTAGAGATATGGATGAGGTTTAATCTTCAAAGAGAACCGAAGTAATTGGAGATCTTTAGCTTGAGATATGGAGCTTCAAATTCTCGGTTTTTCTGCCGGGCAGATTCTGGTAAAATCCGAAAACTCGATTTCCTAAAGATCTAACTTGGTAGTCGATCTTGCGCAGGTTAGGGGCGGTTTATAGGTTGCTTCCGCTGCCATGAACGTAATTAGGATGCCCCGGAACCCAACAGTGAGTACTGACAGATCCAGCCCCCCTGGCCCGGGAATTATATCCCCACCTTGAATTTAGTTATATATACAAAAGTTGTGTAGTATAACAATAAAATATAGGGATAATTCCAGATGACTACACCTGGATATGTCACATTATCACATGACTACACCTAGAATTTTTCGTGTCAGGGTGAATACCCAAGAATTTTATTTTTTTCACTGTTACTCATTCCGTCCATTTCCGTTAGTTTTTAACATTTTAACGTGTAAAATGACTAAAATACCCTTCAGATGTAAATAATTGTTTTTAAATTGAATGAAAATACTAAAATACCCTTCACTATTCATTTAATTTCCAAAAAAATACCACTCATACTCTCTCTCTCTCTCTCTCTCTCTCTCTCTCTCTCTCTCTCCATCTCCTCCACCACCACCTCCATCTCCTCCATCACCCCGACCACCTCCATCTCCTCCACCACCACCATCTTCTCCCTCTCCGTCGCCACCTCCTCCATCTCCTCCACCACCACCACCACCACCGCCACCATCTCCATCTCCACCGCCACCATATCCATCTCCTCCACCACCATCACCACCATCTCCTTCCTCTCCGTCTTCACCTCCTCCACTACCACCGCCACCACCTCAATCTCCTCTCCCTCCGTCACCACCTCCGGCCGACTTCCGGCGAAGCTCCGACGGACTTCCGGCGAGGCTCCAACGGTGGTGGTGGTGGTGGGGGTGGAGGGGATGGCGATGGAGCAGATGAAGGTGGTAGCGGTGGTGGTGGTGGAGAAGATGGAGGAGGTGGGGACGGAAGGGGGGGAGATGGTTGTGGTTGTGGTGGTGGTGGCGGTAGAAGGGCGTGGAGGAGATGGTGGTGGCGGTAGAAGGACGTGGAGGAGATGGTAGTGGAGGAGATGGAGGTGGTGGTGGTGATGATGGAGGAGATGGTGGCGGCGGTGGTGGAGGTGGAGGAGATGGAGGAGGTGGCGACGGACGGGGAGGAGATGGTTGTGGTGGTGGTGGAGGAAATGGAGGTGGTGGTAGTGATGGAGGAGAGAGAGAGAGAGAGAGAGAGAGAGAGAGAGAGTGGTACTTTTTGAAAGTTAAAAGAATAATGAAGGGTATATTAGTCTTTTCGTTCAATTTAAAAACAATTATTTTCCTCTGAAGGGTATTTTAGTCTTTTCATACGTTAAAAATGTTAAAAACTAACGGAAATGGACGGAATGAGTAACGGTGAGAAAAATAAAATTCTTGGGTATTCATCTTGACACGAAAAATTCTAGGTGTAGTCATGTGATAATGTGACATATCCAGGTGTTGTCATCTGGAATTACCCTAAAATATATGTAGCTTATCCACAAGGTCATGGGTTCAACCCTTAGAATAATGACTTTTTGATTAATTGTGTGCTTCTTTAATGATGTTTTGGCCTACTTCTTCTAATAGTTATGGGATATTTATATGGAGTATCTTTAATCCTCACTTTATTTATTAGTTCAAAATTATAGTTATTTTTACTAATTATGGTATTAGTTAGATTATTTTTTTTTGTTTTCATTAAAAAATTGTTTTGTTCATTATAATTTAGTTAAATTATTTACTAATTACTGAAATTTGTGAATTTTCTAAACAAAATTATGCTGAGATTAAGTCCAAGGGTGTGCCGTTTAATAAACGAATCAAACTTGAGTCCAACATATTAAAATTTTGTAAGCCGCGAATTGACTCGATTCATATCTATATATATATGAAAGTTAAATTCAAAATCAACTTATAATTAATCTCGAATTAGTTTTTGTCATATGCATTTGGTAAATATTTTATTATTATTTTAATTATTAATTGTATTAATTAAATTATATTTTTAGTATGAAACTTTACTCCCTTGATAATTTTTATGGATCTGCCACTGTATGTGAGATCTTAATTTCGAATCTTGATACATACGGGTTTAAGTTTGGATTAGTAGTGCAGGGGTGTGCCCGCTAGATTATGTTACAAAAAAAATCACGATGCATATGTGTTGCAATTCAAACAATTGTCATCAACACCAACCCACGCGTCAATCACCCATATCACGCACCTCTCAAGTCCCTCGGAAGCACCCAAAAAGCTCTCCTCATATATATATATATATACACATGTGTACCCAAACTCTGAGCAATTAAAAGGAGGCGACGATATTGTGATCCGTGGTAGATTTATTTCCTTATTTTCTATTATTATTAAGTTATTTTATGTTACTTAGTAATTAAATAATTCGCGCCGTTTTCTGAATGTTAAAGTAGCATTACCCAGATTTACTAATTTGAATAGGCATAGTAGTGTATTTGTGTTATATATACAAAGATTTTTAACACTGATAAATACTGTAGAAGCAATAATATATATATATATATTCAGGTAATTAACCATTGATTTCAGATGGAGCCGGAAGATTTAAAAGAAAAGGCAGAGGTGTATTATGGAGACGTGACGTGTGGGGAGAAACTGAAAGTATTATTTACGGAAATAGGACTGCCGAGCGGGTTATTGTCGGTGCTGATGGAGGACATAGAAGAGTTTGGGTACGTGAAGGAGATTGGGTTCGTGTGGGTCAAGTACGTGAACCAGAGACAGCACAAATTCGACAACATTCTCGTATACTACGACACCGTCGTGACCGCGTATGTGGAGCCCAACAGGGTCACCAACTTGACGGGAATCAAGGCAAAGGACTTGTTGTTCTGGATCACTGTGACAGAAATCAATCTGTCTTCGCCCTCTGGCTTCATCACCTTCAAGACTCCTTTTGGATTCTCCAAATCTTTTCCTCTCTCCGTGTTTGATTTCTGATGTCCATTATTTTATTTACATGAATCAAATCACCCTGTTTATATTCTCTCCCATGTATCACATTATTTTTTAGAGCCATCATAACTTCATAGATTCAGTCTTGTAAACTCTTATCAGGAGATAATATTCACACCACAAACAAACACATAGAATATTAATTACTACAAATAATTTCAAATATTAACTAGAAAAAACTACACATAATCATACGTAATTACAGTCGAAAGACGCTTCAATATACCCATATTAACAATTTTTATATTTAAAACTACACACCCAGCTATACTCATTGATTAAAAATTGACCCTTAACACTTATCGTTAAAAATTTGGATGAATATTTTAATATTTTTTAGATAAAAACACGAAAATGGTCTTGGTCAGATTTCAAATTTTAAAAATCATGCTATTGTGAGGGTTTTTATTGTTTCTTCGATCATCCATGGCTCAAGCTTTGCCGGTCGGCCTTGCCCTCTTCGCTGCTGACCGAAAGCTCGTCGTGGGCCGTCGTCGCAGTCAAACTGACCGAAGTCTCTAACAACACTCAAATTCCAATATGTACATTTATTTTAAAATTGAGTATAATATTAAATCAAGAATTGAATACAAGGTATACATTATTATCTACCAAAGAACAACACTATTGTGTAGCCCAAAATCTGATAAGTTTGCCCATGCATGTCTTCAAAGGCCAAACTATCTTGGTGCATCACTATCAGATTTTTCTTTAGTAACGGCGTATACATGAAGCATACGCCGTTACAAAATTATTAGTAACGGCGTACGTAATAGTATACGCCGTTACTAATTGTAACGACGTATACTATTGCGTACGCCGTTACTCTTTCTATTTTGTAATGGCATATGTAGGTAAATACGCCGTTACAAGTTCTTCCCGTTATGTTACCGTTTGTTACCGTTCTGTCGTTGTGTTACCGTTAATTAGTAACGGCGTATTTATCTAAATACGCCGTTACAAAATCAATGTATAAATCTTCACGGAACCTTTTCCCATTCTCCCCACATTTTTCTCCCAATTCTCTCCTACTTTATATTTCCCGACAAGGGCATTTCCGTAATATCATCTCCATTTTTCGACAACTCTCTCTCAAAATACTATGGTTCATATCATCATTCTCCATATTAGCAGGTACGTACATTTTTTTATTAATAATGCATTATGTAATGTATTTTATTAATTTAAGTTAAATGCACGTAGATTATTCCATTAATTTTGTTGTTATAATGATAATAATTAAATAATTTAATTGTTGTTATAGTTGATAAATATAGTCAATTCTAATTGATTATTAACGGTAGTTATTTGTATAATATATAGAATGGATCGTGGGTGGATAACATCCCGTAAGATGAGTGAGGAGTGGATGAACGGATTAAGCAGTTTCGTCAAATTTGCGAGACAAAACGCGCAAACAGATGGCGTGGGACGTTTCAAGTGTCCGTGCACTAGATGTTGTAATTATTCTTGGCACGATATGGACACCATTTGCGATCATGTATTGAAGAAAGGTTTCCTTACATCGTACAATGTGTGGATCCATCACGGCGAAGCTAGAGGGCCTAGTTCGAGTCGGCCTAGTTCGAGCTGAAATATAGATATGAGTTTCCCGTCAAGTTCGCATAATCCCCCTAGTGCGACGTCGGCGCACACTCCAGAGTACGTCGATCCGGTGCATCAGTTCGTGAATGATGTAGATCCATGTAGAGATGTAAGGATTGGGGAAGATGAAGGCGAGAACGACGAGGATGAGTACGAGGACAAGGACCAGGACGAGGACCCACAATTGGAGATAAGTTCGGTGACCGAAGTCGAGGCCGGACTTGCTAAAGCAAAGATGACGGCGTACAACCGGTTGGTGACGGAGTCACAACAACCGTTGTACAAAACCACAAGCGCTGTCACTAGTGAGGATACTTCTTTGGAAGCGATGTTAAGGATGTTGTGTATCAAACAGAGCACCGGGATGTCAGACGCGGCTTTTACCCAGGTCGCGAAAGAGCAATGTCTTATGTTACCACAACCTAATTCATTTCCATCTAGCTACGCAGCTGCGAAAAAGATAATGAAGGCCATCGAAATGCCACACGTGAAATACGACGTATGTTTGTACGGATGCACTTTGTATTACAAAGAGTTCTCCGCTCTGGACAAATGTGGAGTTTGTAAAGAACCAAGGTTTACTATGGAAGGGAAAAAATTAGTTTCGAAGAAGACGTTGTGGTACTTCCCATTGACTCCTCGACTTCAACGGTTATATCTTGCGGAAGAGACGGCTGAGTGGATGCGATGGCACGGTGAGCGGGAGAAGGAGGACGATGACGTATTAGTACATCCATCGGACGGTGCTGATTGGATTCAGTTTGACAAGAAATATCCTCAATTTTCGGAAGAAGTCCGAAACGTGCGGCTGGCCTTGTCATCCGACGGGTTTTCTCCATTTGGGCCTAATGATGCGAGTTACAGTTTGTGGCATGTAGTTGCTGTCCCGTTGAATTTTCCGCCCTCGATGGCTATGCGGAAGGAGTATAACATCCTCACCATGTTGGTATCAGGTCCAAAATCACCTGGTAAATGTTTGAATAACTTTATGCGTCCATTGATTGATGAGTCGAAAAAATTGTGGAAGAACGGAGTTGTCACGTGGGATGCTTCCAAGAAAGAGTCGTTCATAATGCGGGCTGCTGTGATGTGGACAATCAGTGACTTTCCGGGTTTGGGAATGTTGGGTGGCTTGACCACTAAAGGCTATAAGGCATGTCCCTTATGTTTGGACAACATCGACTCTTCACGCAGTAACTCAAGAATATCTTACCAAGGTACGCGTAGGTGGTTACCTCCGAAGCACCCACTACGCTTTGTCCCGGAGGCATTTAACGAGTAGATCGAGACTCGTAGAAGGCCTAAGCGGTATTCAGGGACTGCCATACTGAAGGCTATTAGGCGTCATACTTACCTCGAGCCTAGTCTACACCCGAAGCACAATAAACGAACTGGTTTAGCTATCTGTTGGTCTCATGAAAGCATTTTCTGGCAGCTGCCCTATTGGAAAACTCACAAAGTGAGACATGCGTTGGATTTAATGCATATAGAGAAGAATGTGTGCGACAACGTCATAGGTACAGTTCTCGGACTAGCGGGGAAGACTAAAGATGATTTGAAAGCGAGGAGAATGAACGAGGAACAGAATGTGCGCCAAGACCAATGGGTGGGCCAGGACGGGGAGCTCCCTGATGCGCCTTATGGGGTCAAGGGTGTACACCGGAAGGCCGTACTTGAGCATATCCGAGCAGTGAAGTTCCCCTCCGGATATGCGGGAAGTTTGAAGATCAAGGTCAATCCTGATGAGAAAAAGTTTCTCGGACTTAAGACCCACGATTGTCACGTGCTTATCCAACGCATCTTCCCCCTTGTGATTCGGAAGTACGTTCCGACTCATGTGGCAGAAGCATTAGCAGACCTCGACAGGGTGTTCCAGGTGTTGTGCACGAGTGAGCCGACAAAGAAAACACTAAAAAAATTGCACGAAGATATGGTGGTTTTAGTCTGTAAGTTGGAAACTATCTTTCCTCCATCATTCTGTACCATTATGGTTTACCTGCTACTACACCTACCGGATCAAGTTATGCGGACCGGCCCAGTTCATTTCACTTGGATGTTTCCAATTGAACGGTATGATCCTTCTCTTCAGTAATTTCATTTCCAATTACCATTGAAATGTATAATCGAATATCACATTAACATTCATATTTTGAATGTAGGCAACTTGGCGTGTACAAGAAAAGTGTGCGAAACCCTCGATATCCAGAAGGTTGTATAGCCCAACAGTACTTGATGCACGAGTCTGTCACCTTCACTCACATGTACCTAAACCGCGCCACTTCAGCCAGGGAAACATTTGTTAGTCCAGCTCTAGGTTTCCACTTATCAGTTGTTTCCCCACATGTACAAGTAAAAAGCGTGGTGCGAAACGAGAAATTGAACGTATACGAGATGTTCTGGGCGAATTGGACTGTTGTTGAGAATTGTGACGAAGCAGATAAGTACGTAGAATCACATCGAGCAGGATTCGTTCAAAGATTCCCTAGAAAATCTCTAAAGGATCGAGTTATGTCATTCATGTTTGAGTGGGGAAAAGTTGTAAGTACAATATATCTCTTATGGTACAATTCATACAGCTTAATTACTGCAACTAATATTAGAATTTAATATGCAGATTGCCGGTCGAGGGGAACATCGAGAGTTGATACTACTATCTACAGGTCCTCGTTCTTCGGCAATTTATTCACAGTGTACTGTGAATGGTGTGAAGTTCTTAACGTTGCGAATCGACCAAGGCCGGAGAAATTAAAATTCAGGGGTCATGATTGAAGCAAACGGAATATGTTACTACAATGTTCTTATGGACGTCGTTGTCCTAACCTATTCCGAAAGCATGCTAGTCGTTTTGTTCAAGTGTCGGTGGTACGACGAACGAACCGTGAGGAAGGACGACAATGACTTTATTTCCGTAAACACTTCCACGGATTGTCATAAACAAAACCCGTTTTGCCTTGATATACAGGCGAAACAGGTGTACTACATCAACGACCCGGATTGAATTTTAATATGTTAGATTATTTATCCGTTAGATTGCATTATGGTAATTTGTACGGAAATGCCCCTAAGGGCATTTTTGTAATTTTGAAGGAAATGCACCTTAGGGGCATTTCTGTAATTTTTATCGAAAGCGCCCCTAAGGGCATTTTCGGTAATTTTGAAGGAAATGCCCGGCATTTCCGTAATTTTTTTAAAAATGCCCGTAAGGGCATTTTCGGTAATTTTTTAAAAAATGCCCGTAAGGGCATTTCCGTATTTTTATCGAAAACGCCCCTAGGGGCGTTTTCGGTACTTTTTTAAAAATCAAAATTATTTTTTTCACGATTAATATATTTTAAATCGTCTTTAGATATAATGGCCTCCTCGTCAAGCGATTCAAACACCCGACAGAAGAAGCCTCGTGCTCAGGCACCGAGGCATGAGTTAATGGACCCGAAACTCTTCTTGGCTTACGAGCAATCGGCGCTCGACACACCGCCTCCGTCGCCGCCTGTTGGGGAGTCCCCTGATCATGGGGATTGCTACACTCCCTTTCCTCCACAGCCTACTCCGCTGACCCCCGATTTCGGTTGGGGCTACCAGGTTGTGCCGCCTACATTCACGGGTTGCCAACCCTCGAATGTAGGAGCATCCTCTACTCCTAGTCCGCCGTTGAACGAATACGAATTTGTTTCCCTAGAGTGGGACGAGACGCTGGATAAGGAGTTGTACTTCGACTTCAAGCTGCAGCCGAATTGCTTGAATACCAAGAGCTGGATGGCCAGGAAGGACGTCGATCCAAAACAAGACGTGTGCCTCGACTTGGAAGAAGAGGCAATATCCAAGAACGGGGGGCCTTTGGGATTGTTTTGGGACGCGGACTTACAGCGTCTGTGGAGTATTTTTCCCCCCCGGAATCAACGAGGCCTGGACTATTTTGAAGATTAAACATATGGTAGGTAAGTTTGCACGCGAGTGCGACGCTGCCTACTAGCTGTTTTGCGATCTTCCTATGTCCGAGTACCGTAGATTTTGGAGAAAAATTCGGGTAATTTCAAAACTTTCTAAATTTATCGCCCAGATTTAAATAACTTGGATATTTACAAATATGTATTTATTTATGACAGCGGTACTATGAATTGCCGGCGGATTCAGATCCACTCAAAAAGTGGATTCGCGAGACGGCGTGGTCCGCTTATAAAGAGCGGAAATCAAATATGAAGGCATGGTACAAATTGTACGTCTCGCCTGACTATCTGAACCGCAATGGCATTCCCAACATATTTAGAGGGAAAAAAGCACAATGGCGGTGGCTCGTCGAACACTTTGACGAGAACGAGGTATTTTCTTACTTTCATACACTTTGTATGAAACATTTATATAATTCTAATTCTAATTTTGTAATCATTTCAATGTCTAGGGTGTAAGTAGTATTGGACAACATATGAGTGAAATACGCTTGAGCGGCAACAAGATTAACCATCGATCTGGCCGGAAATCATATCGGACTCTTTGGACGGAGAGAGAAGAGTCGGGAAATACAAATATCTCCGTCAAGATTGAGACTTGGCTTTTGGTTAATTGGGAACCGGATCAGGATGCTTCGGAGGCGGAACTGTTACAGGAGGAGGACAACAAGGCGAAACGCGTAAGTTTTTTATTTTTTTTCTACTTTATTAATTTTTCATTAATTTTATATTTTATTTTCATACAGATATACCTTAAGAGGGCGTTGATGGATTGGAGGCTGGACCCGGCCAATACAGACCAGCACGAAAACTTAAGAAGGATGACCGAAGCGGAGGAGACTGAAGTGATGATACTAGCGAATCAGCATTGTCACGACCTCAAGCTTGCCGCGGGACGATTAGATGCCCAATTCCCCCGAGGACGCAAAATTCGGGGATTTGGAGATGATTACCAGGTACATGCCAGACCTAGAAAACGTGGCCAGTCCTCCAGCGGTGTGTCTGCAGAGGAGTTCGAAGATATGCAAACTAGGCTCGGCCAGGCGACGGAGCACATTGCGCGACAAGATGAGAGGTTCGAAGCTCAAGAAAGAAACTTGGAAGCTCAACGAAGAAGCTTTCAATAGATGTACGAGCAGATGCGAATAGCCAATCCTTCTCTGCTCCTCTACGACCCGAACATGTTCTCCAACTTTGGTCCTCCACCGTCGTAGTTTAATTTATGTCATTTTTATTTAAACAATTGTAATTTTTATTTATTTGGAATTGGATTTTAATTTTAATTTGCAAAAAATAAAAAATTGTAACGGCGTATTATATAAGGTACGCCGTTACAAAGTGGGTTTAAAAAATATTATTTTAATACTTTGTAACGGCGTATTTTCGCAAATAAACGCCGTTATAAAATTAACGGCGTCATCGCCGGTTACGCTGTTAACGGCTCGCCAAAACGACGACGTGTTAGTGTAGCGGCGTCTTGTGTACGCCGTTACAATTTGTAACGGCGCTTTTGTAACGCCGTATGGTATAACGGCATTTGTACGCCGTTACAAATTGTAACGGCGTATATTTGGTCAGTAACGGCGTATTTACATACGCCATTACTATTGAAAAAAATTGGCAGTGCATACGAAGTTAAAAAGTTCGGAAGATTTGCAATACATTCCCCAGCCTAGACTGTTGCTATAAACAAAGATGGAATTCAAATACTTAAGAGAATCAGATATTCACTTTTAAGCAATACAATAAAATTAACTCAATAACATTAACAAGACACCATAATTAGGTCGTGTGAGTCCAATTACTGCAATTTAAAGCTCAAAATTAAACAAGGCACAAGTTCCTTGGAGCAAATTTAAAGCCATCCTTTTCCTCAAAAGTGGGTACATATAGATCTACGACCATCAGTCGTGTTGGGAGAAAAACGAATCTCCCCCTTATTCAACTGAGTGGAGGTCTCCACTTATTTAATAAAGGCCCAACAAATCAAGCATGGACACTAACCACTTGGGCTTTGGGCCTCCACTTATTTAATAAAGGCCCAACAAATCTCCCCCTTATTCAACTGAGTGGAGGTCATCACCATCCTGGCGATCTTACAATAAACATCAAGCTTCTCCCTTGGTAAGGCCTACGTGAGCGTATCAGAACCATTGTCATCTGTGTGGATTTTCTCAATCTCAAACAACTTGTCTTCAAGTGCATCTCTAATACAATGGTATCTCACATCAATATGTTTCGATTTTGCATGAAACGTAGAATTCTTACTCAAGTGAATCGCGCTTTGGTTATCACAGTAAACCACATAGCGCTGCTGCTTGAAACCGAGCTCCCCTATGAATCTCTTCATCCACAACAACTCTTTACATGCTTCAGTTGTTGCTATATATTTAGCTTCAGTAGAAGAAAGTGCAACACACTTTTGTAGCATTGACTTCCAAGTAACTGCTCCATCTGCAAATATCATTCAATTACATGTGGTTCATACGGATGTTGGCTATTTTATATGATGGAAAGATGTCCATCCATATGTCGCGACCTAAGACGCCGATGCTCAAATTAGAAGATGTCCATCTAGAAGTCTCGGACATCATAATCGAACATCTCGCTAGAAGACTTTCTGGAGTTTTCTTAATTAGAAGATCTTCGAATATCAGAAGGATTATTTCCACATCAGTTGTGCAGCAGCAAAAGGACACTTGGAGGAGACGTAATCGGCAAGGTGCGTACGAGATATTTTAGGAATCCCTAAATAGATTCTCGTCCATCTTCTACAAATAGATGCTCGTTCCATTCCATATGAGGTGGTGCTGTGTAGTTATTTCTTAGTTCATAATATACCGAGTTCCTAAGCGTGTTGGACTAGCGTGTTAGGGAGCTTTATGTCATAGCTAAGACTATAACTTCTGTGTTCCAAACAAAGAATCGCAGAAATATTGTTTGGATGTTTAGAACGAACCCGCGCAAGTCAAGTTGTGTGCAAAGGAGGAGACGAAATTGTGGGATCAGTTCTAAGAGTGGACTCATGTCGGAGGCTCGGAGATAGGGGAGACCCTGGGTTAATTTCATACTAGTAATAATACCATAAGGCTTAGATTTGTGTGATAATCGTAAAGCCTTGTATGTGTGATTGATTACATATAGTGAAACTTATTCACTGGCAGAGTGCCCCAGACGTAGGTGATGTTGCACCGAACTGGGTAACCAACTCCTGTGTCATTTACTTTATATTCTTTTTTCTATCTCTGACTTTGCACCAGCAAGATGTCTCGCACTCAGTCTCGACATTGTGATAGACATCTTGCATCTAACCAGAATTTCAATTGGTATCAGATGAAGCATCTTAATTCACTAGGTGTGTTCCTGTTTGACAAATTCTGGTATTAAGTCATGTCTGAATCCAAAGAAGGAGGCTCCGTTAACAGACCTCATGTGCTAGATGGATCAAATTATGGGAATTAGAAGGCTCGTATGACCGCATTCCTTAAGACACTAGATCACAAGGCTTGGAAATCTAAGATCAATGGATGGGTAGCTCCAACCACTAACGATAATCAAAACGTCTCTCACATCAAGGCAGAAAGTGATTGGACTGATGCAGAAGACCTGCTGCTATTGGTAATTCCTGTGCACTGAATTGAAGGAATTCTTTGGGTTCCAAACAATTAAATTTATGCAGCAGACTTGAAAATAACCAGGGAATTCGAATAGAATAGATCTTATAATTGCCAAATTATGCTTAGGGGTTTTAGAAAAAAAAATTGTGTAATTAATAAAAATATGATTTTTAATATCTTCTTTATAATTACACAATAAACCCCTTAAAACCCTTAATTGCACTTAAGCCCCATTCTCAATTAAAACCAAGAATGGGCTTTAACCCCACTTAGCTTAAAACTAATTAAAACTCATTTTGATTGAGTTCTAATTATATGGTTTAGCTAAGCCGGTCCAATCTCTCTAACTTCATTTCTTCAACCGTCTGGTTAATAAACCTTGGCCAGAAATGAAACTGAATCGTTTTCAATTTGACTAAATTAAAAAGCGGATTCTCCCAATTACCATCCAAGCTTGTTTGTCACATATTGTACTTAAAGTGTGTGACCCTCTAGGCTCATGACCCGTTGGCAAACTGGTAAAATTACTATTTTACCCTTTCCATCATAAGTGGCCTCTAGCAAGACATTATGATTACCCAACGTCTGTGATTATCGATTGTTCGACTTAAACTGTTATAGTGCATGTCACTGAAAACTGTCATCCTAATTTATCAATTACTGTTTCTTGATATCTGAGATGACTGAAAACTGATACTAAGGTATCACCTGCATGGCCATGCTATTCCTTCAGTCATACTCATCAAGTGGCCTAAACGAATATCTTTCTTATACCGGAGTATGAGTGATAAATTCCTAAGACGTCGTTCGATTTCACTAATGCAATTAATAACCAAATCAATCAAAGCCCTTATGGCTACCCTTTTACAGGTAATGTTAGACTAGGTCAAACTCAGAGATTCATTACATGGTGCACACAAAGACTTCTTTTTAGCGATCACAAGCATCCCATGAAGCTCTGTTAAGGATTTGTCTATGTCATGCATATTGTAATTTACTATGAAATCACTATATGTATCTTGAAGTGATAGCAACATAAAATCTGCAACCATTTCCATCTAATCATCAAAACCGAGTCTTGTCAGATGTTCCTGAAGACATTTCATCTCCATGACATGGGGACTAACAGGGCTCCAGCCTTAAGCTTGCAGGAGTTAAGTTCTCTGAAAGTATCATATATTTCGACACGAGCTTTCTCCTTGAACATTTCCTTGACCTCTGCCTTACAGGTATGAGGGTCATCTAAAACGTTCTTGAACTGCTTATGCAACTCTGGCATCCTACTGCCCACCATAATGCATGACACGTCGATTTGGTCACTAAGGAATTTTGATAAGTATCCTTAGTGGCCTAGCGGCGTTCAATGGTGGCTCAGCATGTGGTTCCTTGGAAAGGATATACTACTTGTGTCCATGCTTGAATTGAAGCCTCAAGTTTCTATCCCATTCTGAGTAATTCATGCGCTTGAGTCTGTCCTTCTCAATCTGGACTCTCAATGCGCTATTACTCCTTTGTGTTGTGTTTGCCATTTAAATCTACATGGTAAAATTAATTAAAATTCAAGTTGGAGATTCAGTTATAAAGCATTAGAATCTGAACCAGGATCCTATCATAATCTCAATTGAAGTGAACGGAGGCTCACAGCTCTAATTGAGAACATCAAGGTTGGAATACATCCATTTACAAAACCATGTAATTCCTGGCTAGGGTCTGTACTAAAAGTACATGGCATACCTTGTACTGATACCCTAGGTCAGCCCTAGCTGACAATCGTAGACAAGTCTACCAAGCTTGAACTATGGACAGAACTAATGTGGCTACTACGTGGAGGCGCACACACCCACATAGAATTTCCCATCTCATCCAGACTTCTCCTCTATGAATGTTACGCGGAGGCGTACCTTTTGAGTGCCCAAACTTGGATGGTATCACGCTTGACTTGTAATTAATTGCGTTTAAGTGAATTATTACAGTTTGATTTTATATCGATACAATCTTAATCTGGAATCATCAATTGCAAATCCATGCAAAGATGATCCCTTATCCAGTTACATGCAAGTCTGATTAAATACCGGTTTTTAATCTTTGCATGTGGGTGATAGCTAAACATGCATAATCTTGTATATAAAAACTATGATACATTCATACATATTCAACATACAAATGTAAGAGTAAAACATGCATAGCTAAGCCCGTCTTCTAGAAAAACTGATCCTAAAGACTTCGTCTTCAAGATTCACAATTGCTTCATCCTTATGGACTCCTACTGGCTTGGAGTCTCATCTAGACTTCGAGTCTCCCTCTTGACTTGTATCTTGCGTCGGTCTTCGTAATTACAAATTTAATAAAATAAAATAAATACAAATCACGAGACGCAGGTCGTATTTACTACAACCAAAAACATAGCAACACCCAGGTTGCAAAATTGAAATTAGAAAACATACAAGTCTAGAGGGCTTAGCTATACATCATGTGGAAAACAACATGTTGTCAAAGATCATGTGATCACTAAAATTTTGATCAGCTAGTCGTGCAAGATGTCACACACAATGTTACGTATGAAGCTATAACACTGTGTATGACTTCTTGTGTAGATAACGTAGGACAGAAAATATAAAGCTAAAAACAATGACATAGCAGATTGTTTACCCAGTTCGGTGCAACGTCACTTACGTTTGCGGACTCTCAGCCTAGTGGAAAGATTTCACTTATCAGTAATTCGTCAGAACATACAAGTACATGTGATCAATCCTAGATCTATACTTTATGCTACGTTTTACAGTGCAACCTATCTCAGGGTCTCCCCCTGAATCCAAGACTCTGTTTTGATTCCACTCTTCGAGCAATCGCCTTGCTCTGTTGGTTCAAGTCTCCGTTGAACTTGGTGGTTGCGTGCAGTCTTCACTCACGCGATCAGCAAACCCTCAATCACCTAACTCTCAATCACCTAACTCTCAATAGTTATGTGATGCACAATATCCTTAGCTCAATCCGCAATCTCTCAGCCCGCAAACCTTCACGTCTAAGAGCTTTGCAAATTATTGCTAGGAAACAAATAAAGAACCACACCATTGCTAAGGGGTAGCCTAAGCTTTTATAGCAATCGAGGATAAGTACTTATCCTAATGGGTTTCCTCTTAATCACCGTCTTTTCTTCTTTCCAGAATCGGAGTCGTTTTGGAATTTCCTAATCCTCTTCGAACTTTCTGCAAAAACTGCACTTTCCTGATTTCTGTTGATCAGGATGTTTGCCGAGACACCGTCAACAATGTCACACAAGATGTAGCATAACATGCTTCGACATTCTTTGTGACATGTTCTCTAGTTCCTTTAAAAATCAGCCAATCTCTAAAACTGTCGTAACTACAATCTCCCCCTTTGGCTAGTTTTAAGGACAACATTCTTCGTCGCATTCTGCGTCGCATTTGTCGCCATTGCACACGATTGGCAGTCATCAAGTCTTTGTTTGCGTTTCACGTCTCGTAGCGTCTTTTGCGTATAGTGTGTATCACCGCGCGTATCATCGTGTCTTTGCGTTGCGTCGTCAGCTCTATCTTTCTCGTATCATCGTGAACTCTATCTTACTCCCCCTTGCTGGCTCAAAAAGAGCCAAACTTTTAAACAAATATTTCTAACAAAACAGGGTAATAAGAAACAAACCCAAACTTAACTCACACATACTCCCGATCAGCAGTCGAGAGTTAGTGTGAAATAGTGTTCAACAAAAATTACAAAATAAAGCTGTTCAGTTGTTCGGTAATCAGAAAGTTCTTAAAATCAAACAGAGCTGCTGCTGGAACTAGCAGTCTCTTCTTCAGTAGCGTCAGTGGAGACATCTTGAGTAGATTCTTCTGGAGCATTTGGTAGAGAGGTGATATCATCATCTTCGGAGCTTGGAGGGGACATGGACTTCAGCAGGTTGGCGCAGTGTGATCTTCGCTTGGAGAGATGCTTCAGAGCTGTCTTGAGGTTGACGATGTCTTTGTCCAGAACAACTATCTCTCTTTCAAGCATGATTGCATCCCTGCTGGTGGTCTTAGTTGGAGGGGTGGCAGTTGTGGCTCGACTAGTCGTTGCCTTGGCTTCTGGCCTGACAAGATCAGGAACATGCTTGCCCTCAAACAACTTGTGGCTTACCACAATCAGTCCTCCGCGTTTGCCAACCTTATCCATTTTCTTCAACACTCCGGGGTGTTGATGTACAAGTAGCTCAGAGATAAAGGAGGGAAAGGCAATAGGTATTTTTATAGCAAGTGATCTGGCATGTCGAATAAGATGATCAATAACAAACTGCCCAAAATCAAGTCTAGACCTAGTACCTATTTGGAAGATGAGTATCGCTAGCTCTTGTTTGATGGAGGATGCGTGTGTGGAGGGAGTCCAGTTCGCTACTCCGATACGGAATAGGGTGGAGTACTTGGATGTGAGGTCCGAGGCTGCCACGGTGCCCTTGGTAGGCCACATTCTGCTTTTGTCTCCGGTAATCTCCTTGAGGACCTTGTTCAGGTCAGGTGGAGGCACAGAACGAACACGCTTTCTCCCCAGGAAGGCATTAATGATGTCAGAGAAAATGTTGAAACGAAGGCCTCTGACATATACCTTCTCACAATCCGGATCATCCGGAGTACCAAACCCAGTAAGCAAATTAGCTATGAATTCCTTGACTAAGAGGGGATAGTGGTTACCAATGTCTATGATGGTCTTCATGAGCTCTGCCTGCTCCAGAAGTTGGACAATGGCTTCTAGTCCCAGTAGCTCTGATGACAGGGTCTTCTCGGGATACGTCGTTCTCTGGAACACGAATTCCCATCTTTTCGCACCGTCTGCCGAGTGAAATGACACATTGTCGTACGGAACACTCGAGGTGTTTTTGACCGTCTTTAGGCTCTTTCCCTTCTTTTCTTCCCTTGCAGTAACCTCCTCTACATCGTCATCCGTTCTTCATCCACCAATATCCTTTTGGAGACAATTTTCTTCCCTTTTTCCTTGATGGACATCTTTTTCTTCTTATTGCTGGGGCTTCCAGCATCTTCTACCTCCTTCCTCTTCTTGGTTTCTTTGAGTTTTTCAACCATCACTGTTAGACTTTCATTCTCTTCTAGTACCTTCTTCTTCAGGGATGACAACACTATGTGTGCTGTCTCAGTAGCATCTTCTGTCACATCTTCTCTGGCATCCAGAGGGACTTCTTCTGTGTTATTGGCGGCGACACTTTTGTCCTTTTCAGCTTCTTCCAGATTGGTATTCCCGTCTCTGGTTTCGTCTTTCTCAACTTCTTCCTCGGCTTCTTCTGAGTCAGCGACTTCTTCTTCTACCACAACCTCCTTCGTGGCTTCAGGAATGACATCTGTTGCTCCTTCTTCCTCTCCTTCTTCTTCAGCAATACGCTCCAACCCATGACTGACCGTGGT
The DNA here is from genome assembly GCA_963920655.1 of Geranium rotundifolium. NCBI lineage: Eukaryota > Viridiplantae > Streptophyta > Magnoliopsida > Geraniales > Geraniaceae > Geranium > Geranium rotundifolium. The sequence continues at coordinate 32,662,877 of OY987311.1, read as the reverse complement.
CAAGTCTTCCTTTTCTCCTCCAGGACTTATCAGTTCCTCCACCACACCTTCTTGAGGTGGTTCTTGGTTTTCCAGTAGCGACTCCAACAAGTCACTATTTCTAGAGGTATCGGTGTTTGAAATAATGGAGGAGTCGATACCTGTGACATTTGCTGGTACTGGAACATGAACAATCTACACGGAAGCTTCTCGACTTCCTTGGCCAAGATCAGTCTCCCTTTCTGGCCCTGTTAGATCTGTCATGGAGAATGTGGAACTTCCAGTTCGAGACCGTTTGGGAACTCGAGAAAAAATGGGCATTGGTGTTTCCTTAGGCGGGATTTCTTTTAGAGATTCCTCGGTCTTCTTCTGCGTTTTTGGTCCTTTGATTCAGACTCCATGCTTGTTGGTTTTTGGATTGCTGCTCTTGGAGCTTTTTTCTTCTGCCTTCTTGGGTTCGGATCATTGACTACCAGTAGCCTTCTTTAGTGCTAGAGTGCTCCGAGTCTTCATCATGTCTGTGTAGGTAGTGAGGTTTTTCGTCTCAGAGTGTGAGAGGTAAGGAAGATGGGAGCGAAAACGAGAAGAGGCACACTATGTTTTGATTTTGAAAGCAGGTTGATTCAAATCAAATCTGTTGGAGACCGAGCGTATCTTGTGACCTTTCCTTTCTTTATATGGGCTTTTGGTATGCTTGACCCAATGGCATGTGTTAGGATTTTGGACCGGTTCATGAAGAGGCACAAACTAACTCCTCTCAACCGTTTCTGCAACTTCTATTGCTCGTTGATGGTGCAACGACCGAGTGATGACCCGAGGTACTCAAATCTGCTCGCATCTAATGCCTTCGTGAAAATGTCAGCAAGTTGCTTCTCTGTATGGATGTGTTCTAGGATGATCTTCTTGTCTTCGACCAGCTCGCGAATGAAGTGATGTCTAATGTCAATGTGTTTGGTGTTACTGTGTTTGGAGATGTTGTTGGCACTGACATTATCACAATATAAAGTCATGGCTTCCTGTCTGACATTGTATTCGACTAACATCTGCTTCATCCATAGTAGTTGTGTGTAGCTACTCCCAGCAACAATATACTCCGATTCAGCAGTGGACAGGGCAACACAGTTCTGCTTTTTACTAAACCATGATATGAGGTTGTTGCCAAGGAAGAAGCATCCTCCAGATGTGCTCTTCCTATCTGCTGTGTTTCCAGCCCAATCGGCATCACAATACCCCACCAGGGTAGAGGATGTGTCGAATGAGTATAATAAACCCAAGTCTGTAGTCCCAGAGATATATCTTATAATTATTTTAGCTTGGGAGAGATGAATAACCTTGGGATTAGCTTGATATCGTGCACATACTCCTACAGAGTAGGCAATATCTGGTCGACTCGCAGTAAGGTAGAGAAGACTACCGATAATGCTTATGTATAGGTGTTGGTCGATGGCTTCTCCTGGATCATCTTTAGTTAGCTTGATATGTGTAGCTGCAGGTGTCCGTTTATGTGAAGCTTTCTCTAGCCCAAATTTCTTGACAATATTCTTCGCATATTTGCTCTAAAATATGAAGATGCTATCTTTTAGCTATTTGATTTTGAAGCCTAGGAAATAGGTAAGCCCTCCCACCATGCTCATCTCGAATTCTGATTGCATTTGTTGAATAAATTGCTCTACCATCTTTCTTGACATCCCTCCAAAGACAATGTCATCGATATATATTTAGGCTATCATCAAATTTCCGTCCTCATTCTTCACAAATAGTCTTGTCGACTCCCCCTCTAGCGTACCCGCTTTGAATCAGGAATTTTGTGAGCCCTTGGTGCTTGTTTCAATCCATAGAGAGTCTTCTTGAGTTTATACACATGATCAGGGGAGTGAGGATCAACAAATCCTTTGGGTTGTGACACATATACTTCTTCGTTGAGATCTCCATTTAGGAATGCACTTTTGACATCCATCTGGTAAAGCGTAATCTGTAGATGGCATGATATCCCTAGTAAGAGACGGATTGCTTCAAGTCTTGCTACGGGAGCAAAGGTCTCATCGAATTCGACTCCCTCAATTTGAGTATACCCTTGAGCAACTAACCTGGCTTTGTTGCGAGTGATGTTGCCAAGCTCATCGGACTTGTTTTTGAAAATCCATTTTGTGCCAATCATATTTCCTTCACTTGGCTTGGGCACTAGTTCCCAAACCTGCTTCTTCTCAAATTGAATCAGTTCCTTTTGCATAGCATTGACCCAATACTCATCATTGATGGCATCATTAATATTTTTGGGTTCAGTCTTTGAAACGAAACATGTGTTACCTATCACCTCGTTGTAGTCTTCAGGAGTTTTTGACCGAGTCCGTATGCCTTCATTTAGGTCACCAATTATTCCTGAGATAGGATGGTTAGCCTGGATTCTTCGCGAGGGATTCTTATTGTTGGTTTCAGGAACTGTCTCATCATTATTGACATTTAGACTAGCATCGTTGTTTTCTGATTTGCCACTAGCATCTTCTCTGACATCCGTAATGGCATCCTTCCTGCCAATGTTGGGATAGACTCCGTCTTCGTCTGCCACATCTTCTGAGGCATCTTCACAGTCATCAACAACAACAACATTGATTGATTCCATCATGGTCTTGGTTCGTTTCGTGAAGACCCGGTACACACGACTATTCCTTGAGTAACCAAGGAAGATGCCTTCATCACTCTTTGGATCAAGCTTTCGACGAGGCTCTCTATCAGCTAGAATATAACAAGTGGATCCAAAGATATGGAAGTACTTAACATTGGGCTTTCTCCCCCTCCATATTTCATAATGAGTTACTGACATACCTGGTCGGAGAGTGACTCGATTGTGGATATGGCAAGCAGTGTTAAGTGCTTCTGCCCAAAAGTGAGTTGGTATGTCTTTGGCCAGCATCATAACTCTAGCCATCTCCTGTAGAGTCCTGTTTTTGTGCTCAACAATGCCATTCTGTTGGGGAGTGATTGGTGTTGAGAACTCATGAGCTATCCCTTCTGAGTTACAGAATTCTGCAAATTTGCTATTCTCGAACTCTCGACCATGATCACTACGAAGGCGAATTATCTCTATCAGCCAGAATATAAAAAGTGGATCCAAAGATATGGAAGTACTTAACATTGGGCTTTCTCCCCCTCCATATTTCATAATGAGTTACTGACATACCTGGTCGGAGAGTGACTCGATTGTGGATATGGCAAGCAGTGTTAAGTGCTTCTGCCCAAAAGTGAGTTGGTATGTCCTTGGCCAGCATCATAACTCTAGCCATCTCCTATAGAGTCCTGTTTTTGCGATCAACAATGCCATTCTGTTGGGGAGTGATTGGTGTTGAGAACTCATGAGCTATCCCTTCTGAGTTACAGAATTCTGCAAATTTGCTATTCTCGAACTCTCGACCATGATCACTACGAAGGCGAATTATCTCTATCAGCCAGAATATAAAAAGTGGATCCAAAGATATGGAAGTACTTAACATTGGGCTTTCTCCCCCTCCATATTTCATAATGAGTTACTGACATACCTGGTCGGAGAGTGACTCGATTGTGGATATGGCAAGCAGTGTTAAGTGCTTCTGCCCAAAAGTGAGTTGGTATGTCCTTGGCCAGCATCATAACTCTAGCCATCTCCTATAGAGTCCTGTTTTTGCGATCAACAATGCCATTCTGTTGGGGAGTGATTGGTGTTGAGAACTCATGAGCTATCCCTTCTGAGTTACAGAATTCTGCAAATTTGCTATTCTCGAACTCTCGACCATGATCACTACGAAGGCGAATTATTTTGCCAATTGTCTCCCCTTTTACTCGTTGGACCTGGATGGATAGATTCTTGAAGATCGAGAAGGTATCTGATTTGTCACGAGGGAAGTCAACCCATGTGTATCGTGAGTAATCATCTACACACACAAAGACATAGCGTTTTCCTCCAAGACTTTCTACTTGCATTGGTCCCATGAGGTCAACATGTATTAACTTAAGCACTCGAGCGGTGGTGATATGCTGCAGCTTCTTGTGTGACATCTTGGTTTGCTTTCCAATTTGACATTCTCCGCAGATTTTTCCTTCCACGATTTTCAGGTTTGGAATTCCAATAATGGCCTGTTCGGAGATTGCCTTCTGCATACTTCTAACATTTAGATGTCCAAGCTTTCTGTGCCACAGTTTGGTTTCTTCTGTAGTCCCAGAGATATATCTTATAATTCTTTTAGCTCGGGAGAGATGACTAACCTTGGGATTAGCTTGATATCGTGCACATACTCCTACAGAGTAGGCTATATCTGGTCGACTGGCAGTAAGGTAGAGAAGACTACCAATAATGCTTCTGTATAAGTGTTGGTCGACGGCTTCTCCTGGATCATCTTTAGTTAGCTTGATATGTGTAGCTGCAGGTGTCCGTTTATGTGAAGCTTTCTCTAACCCAAATTTCTTGACAATATTCTTAGCATATTTACTCTGAGAGATGAAGATGCTATCCTTTAGCTGTTTGATTTGGAAGCCTAGGAAATAGGTGAGCTCTCCCACCATGCTCATCTCGAATTCTGATTGCATTTGTTGAATAAATTTCTCTACCATCTTGCTTGACATCCCTCCAAAGACAATGTCATCGACATAAATTTAAGCTATCATCAAATTCCCGTCCTCATTCTTCACAAATAGAGTCTTGTCGACTCCCTCTCTAGTGTAGCCGCTTTGAATCAGGAATTTTGTGAGCCTTTCATACCAAGCCCTTAGTGCTTGTTTCAACCCATAGAGAGCCTTCTTGAGTTTATACACATGATCAGGAAAGTGATGATCAACAAATCCTTTGGTGACACACATACTTCTTCATTGAGATCCCCGTTTAGGAATGCACTTATGATATCCATCAGGTAGAGCTTAATCTGTAGATGGCATGATATTCCTAGTAGGAGACGGATTGCTTCAAGTCTTGCTACAGGAGCAAAGGTCTCATCGAAGTCGATTCCCTCAATTTGAGTATACCCTTGAGCAACTAACCTGGCTTTGTTGTGAGTGATGTTGCCAAGCTCATCGGACTTGTTTTTGAAAATCCATTTTGCGCCAATGACATTTCCTTCACTTGGCTTGGGCACCAGTTCCCAACACCTGATTCTTCTCAAATTGAATCAGTTCCTCTTGCATAGCATTGACCCAATACTCATCATTGATGGCTTCATTGATATTTTTGGGTTCAGTCTTTGAAACGAAGCATATGTTGCCTATCACCTCGTTGTAGTCTTCAGGAGTTTTTGACCGAGTCCGTATGCCTTCATTTAGGTCTCCAATTACTCCACAGATAGGATGGTTAGCCTGGATTCTTCGCGAGGGATTCTTGTTGTTGGTTTCAGGAACTGTCTCATCATCATTGACATTTGGACTAACATCGTTGTGTTCTAATTTGCTACTAGCATCTTCTCTGACATCCGTAATGGCATCCATCCTACCATTGTTTGGAGGATAGACTCCATCTTCTGAGGCATCTTCACAATCATCATCAACAACAATATTAATTGATTCCATCATGGTCTTGGTTCGCTTGTTGAAGACCCGGTACGCACGACTATTCCTTGAGTAACCAAGGAAGATGCCTTCATCCCTCTTTGGATCAAGCTTTCGACAAGTGGATCCAAAAATATGGAACTACTTAACATTGGGCTTTCTCCCCCTCCATATTTCATAATGAGTTACTGACATACCTGGTCGGAGAGTGACTCGATTGTGGATATGGCAAGCAGTGTTAAGTGCTTCTGCCCAAAAGTGAGTTGGTATGTCTTTGGCCAGCATCATAACTCTAGCCATCTCCTGTAGAGTCCTGTTTTTGTGCTCAATAATGCCATTCTGTTGGGGAGTGATTGGTGTTGAGAACTCATGAGCTATCCCTTCTGAGTTACAGAATTCTGCAAATTTGCTATTCTCGAACTCTCGACCATGATCACTACGAAGGCGAATTATCTCTATCAGCCAGAATATAAAAAGTGGATCCAAAGATATGGAAGTACTTAACATTAGGTTTTCTCCCCCTCCATATTTCATAATGAGTTACTGACATACCTGGTCGGAGAGTGACTCGATTGTGGATATGGCAAGCAGTGTTAAGTGCTTCTGCCCAAAAGTGAGTTGGTATGTCCTTGGCCAGCATCATAACTCTAGCCATCTCCTATAGAGTCCTGTTTTTGCGATCAACAATGCCATTCTGTTGGGGAGTGATTGGTGTTGAGAACTCATGAGCTATCCCTTCTGAGTTACAGAATTCTGCAAATTTGCTATTCTCGAACTCTCGACCATGATCACTACGAAGGCGAATTATTTTGCCAATTGTCTCCCCTTTTACTCGTTGGACCTGGATGGATAGATTCTTGAAGATCGAGAAGGTATCTGATTTGTCACGAGGGAAGTCAACCCATGTGTATCGTGAGTAATCATCTACACACACAAAGACATAGCGTTTTCCTCCAAGACTTTCTACTTGCATTGGTCCCATGAGGTCAACATGTATTAACTTAAGCACTCGAGAGGTGGTGATATGCTGCAGCTTCTTGTGTGACATCTTGGTTTGCTTTCCAATTTGACATTCTCCGCAGATTTTTCCTTCCACGATTTTCAGGTTTGGAATTCCAGTAATGGCCTGTTCGGAGATTGCCTTCTGCATACTTCTAACATTTAGATGTCCAAGCTTTCTGTGCCACAGTTTGGTTTCTTCTGTAGTCCCAGAGATATATCTTATAATTCTTTTAGCTTGGGAGAGATGACTAACCTTGGGATTAGCTTGATATCGTGCACATACTCCTACAGAGTAGGCTATATCTGGTCGACTGGCAGTAAGGTAGAGAAGACAACCAATAATGCTTCTGTATAAGTGTTGGTCGACGGCTTCTCCTGGATCATCTTTAGTTAGCTTGATATGTGTAGCTGCAGGTGTCCGTTTATGTGAAGCTTTCTCTAACCCAAATTTCTTGACAATATTCTTAGCATATTTACTCTGAGAGATGAAGATGCTATCCTTTAGCTGTTTGATTTGGAAGCCTAGGAAATAGGTGAGCTCTCCCACCATGCTCATCTCGAATTCTGATTGCATTTGTTGAATAAATTTCTCTACCATCTTGCTTGACATCCCTCCAAAGACAATGTCATCGACATAAATTTGAGCTATCATCAAATTTCCGTCCTCATTCTTCACAAATAGAGTCTTGTCGACTCCCTCTCTAGTGTAGCCGCTTTGAATCAGGAATTTTGTGAGCCTTTCATACCAAGCCCTTAGTGCTTGTTTCAACCCATAGAGAGCCTTCTTGAGTTTATACACATGATCAGGAAAGTGAGGATCAACAAATCCTTTGGTGACACACATACTTCTTCATTGAGATCCCCGTTTAGGAATGCACTTATGATATCCATCTGGTAGAGCTTAATCTGTAGATGGCATGATATTCCTAGTAGGAGACGGATTGCTTCAAGTCTTGCTACAGGAGCAAAGGTCTCATCGAAGTCGATTCCCTCAATTTGAGTATACCCTTGAGCAACTAACCTGGCTTTAGAGTACCTGTCATGTGTTGAGAACATCCACTATCGAGATACCAGTCCTTGTTTGTTAAGGCACTCAAGGATGTATTGTAGGGTTTTGGAGCGTTCTAGATCATCGAGATAGCGGAAGCGTTTTAAAAATCTACTCCAAACCTTGTCCAAGAACATAAACCATTAAATTCCAAAGCAAAATCTATTCCACAAGATGTTTACCTTTAAGTCTTTGTTGAATCGATAAAGAAGAACTTTCGGATCTTCTTCTCTAAAGCAAGTCCACACCAAGGGGATGATCTTGAAGATCCTTCACTTAATTGCCTACTAGAACAATTAAATGAAGAACAAGAGAGCAAGATAGAGGAGAGAGATGGTGTGCCGGCCACAAGAGAGAGAGAGAGGGTAATTTTGTGAGTTGTGTGATTATTTGATAAATTAATTAATGTCTTGTATTTCAATTCATCATCCAACTCACAAGCATGGGTCAAAAGTGATTGGTATGGGCTTAAAGGTGCTTTGACCCATACCCCTTAAATCACTCACCTCTTAATCCATAATCACAAACTAAGCATGGTGTTGTGTGGCCCCCACACATGGACCCACCATGTGGGCCGGCCAAGAGGGCTTATTGGGCCCTTATTGGGCCTTTGTTTGGGGCGGCCATGAGGCCTCATGGGCCGAGCCCAATGGGCTCGCCCGTGTGGTCTCATGTCGTGTCCAAAAGTCGCCCGACCCTTTTTGTCGTTACTTATCAAACAAAGTCCGACGCGACATCGACGAAAAAACTCAGTTTTCTCGATTTGCCAATTATTCTCTCAAACCGAACCCATAGCACAAAACCTCCAGTTTTGTCCATGTATTGCTCCTCAAGAAACGTTAAGGTTTCCTTGTCTCAAGTTATCCGTCTTGAATGTGTGTGACCCTCTAGGCTCATGCCACCGTTGGCAGATCGGCGCAAAAGATCGCTCTTGCCCAATCCATCATAAGTGGTCTCTAGTAAGACGTTATGATTACCCAAGGTGCATGACGATCGATGATTCGACTTAACCTTGTGCGTACAAGTCACTATCCTATTATCTCTAGATATCCCGATTGATCACAAGGCATAGAGTCGTCACCCTTGTTTAATCAATCATTGTTACTTGATATGTGAGACGGCTGAGAACTGATAACCCGTATCACCGGCATGACCATGCTCTTACTCTCAGTCAGTCTCGATCAAGAGGCCTTTTAACGGATATCTTTCCCATACCGTAGTATGAGGGATAAATCCCTTAGCCGTCTTTCGTGTCACTCATGCAACCCGTTCCGCCACCCAATCATGCCCGTTATGGCAATCCTGTCACAGAAAGTGTTAGGCGCAAGTTAAAGCCGCACGTTCATTGCATAGTGATCACAAAGACTCCTCGATCTATTGCATTTGAATATGTTCACGGCTTAATCTATGAAAACACTATTCAAAACGGGTCGTCCGATATCAATCACCTCATGATATCTATGATATGATTCCGGGATCCCTCATCCCTATGACAAGTAGAACTACGTCATTAAGAACCATCCTCATACTGGTCGCTTCTAAGGAAGCATATTTTGACCAGGGACTCGTTAAGTGTGATCCGTACAGATTTATGGTTCTACTACTTTAGTGGTCATAAATCAGATCATGCTTAACATATTACTTCAACACATAAGTAATACAAAGCCGTTTTATATATATGTTACAAACGATGATAATGTACACAGACGTTTATAGGCTAATAGCAATTGGACTAGGGCACAAATGCTATCATGTATACGCAACATTAGCTCGATAGACTAGATTCTTAGGTCTCCATTCAAGGCGGGATGTTTTCTGAGGAGTTGAGAGATGCCTTTGATGTCTCCTTTGTCTCTGTGGTAGCTGAGCTTGCTTCCTCCCATGGAGTTGAAAACAAAATGGTCTGATGTGTCCTCGTTGACCACAGTAGTGACATATCCACTGATATTGATAGGCTGGTTTTCTGTAGTATTGTTGTGTGCGTGGAGGATGTCTTTTGATCGTTGCTTGACAAGAACATGTTGTAGACGATGTCATTGCATTTGTTGTAGGTCGTCCTGTAGGATGTGTTGGGGAATCTAGTGGTTTCTTGTCAACCATGGCTTGTTGTGGGACAAACTTTGTCACCGTTGTCGAGGGGATATCGTGTGTGTACCCTAGTCCCGTCGTATCCTTGGACTGCTTTCCTAATGATAGGATTTTGTCAAGGCATTCTGTGCTAGGGTTCATCATATTTACCGATTTAGTCATAAGACTGATTTCTCCATTAAGTCTAGTGATTTCGTGTTTTAGCTCCACGATCGTCTCTAGAAGTCTAGATTTGTCGTTGGTAAGACTGATGATCCGTTCTCCTTGTTGGTCAAGGATCAGAGTTTCCTTGATCCATCTAGTGTGTAAGCTTTTGTGTGCCTCGACTAGTTGCTGTTTATTCCAATTCTCATCTGGAGTTGGATGGGGGTGATCATCATTGATATTGGCAGAATTATCAATTTTACATGTAGAAATAGTAGTAATGAATGCAACAAAGTAGCTTACCACTTCAGATCCACTGTCTTCATTGTCATCATCTGATAGGGTGGCATTATATCCTCGTTTTTGTTGCTTGAGAAAATTTGGACATTCTCTGCGAAGATGGCCGAATCCTTCACATTCATGGCATTGAAGTCCTTTGTTCTTGTTGTTTTCTTCTCCACTCCTGTTTGGTCTGTCAAGACTTCCTCCTGTTTGAGCTTTTTGTGGAGCTTTGTTTCTGACATTTGTTGTGACATTCCGTCCACCCATTCGACTGAATCTTCTCATGACTTTGTTATAATTTTTTGTGAGAAGGGCCATTGTAGCGTCGATGTCTTCTTCGGAATCAGAATCCTCAGGTTCTGGTTGCTTGTGTGTTGAGCTTTTGAAAGCAACTCCTTTATTCCTTTTGTCGATACTGGGCAGAGATAACTCATATGTCATTATGGACCCCATTAGCTCATCGAATTTTAAGATCTTGAGGTCATGAACTTCCTCAATTGTAGTGATCTTCATCTTAAATCTAGGGCTAAGAGCATGCAGGGTTTTTCTAACAAGTTTTTCATCAGACATTGGTTCTCATAGAGAGTAGGATTCATTGGCTAAGTCACGTATACGAACATTGAATTCTGCAATTGATTCGTCCTCTTTCATGACGAGGGGTTCGAAGTTGGTTGTTAGGTATTGCAGTTTTTGTTCTCGAACCTTATTTGTTCCTTCATATGCAACAACCAGGATATCCCATGCAGATTTGGCAGTTGTGCATGTGTTGATTAGTCTGAATACGTTTTTGTCAACACCGTTGAAGATAGCATTCAGAGCTCGAGAATTTCCCAGTGATTCTTCGTCTTCATCATCAGTCCAATCTTAGACTGGTTTTGGACCGATAGGGTTACCATCATTGTCACTGAGCTGTGGAGCATTCCAACCATCGATTACAGCCTTCCATGTTTTATTGTCAAGTGACTTCATGAAGGCACACATTCGAGCCTTCCAATAGACGTAGTTGCTTCCATCTAGAACAAGTGGTCGATTGATGGATCCTCCTTCTCTGGTATTGTCCATCTTGATGAAAATATTTGTTTAGGAACTCACCTAAAGCTGTAGGTGCCTCCTCTGATACCAATTGAAATTTTGATCAGCTAGTCGTGCAAGATGTCACACACAATGTTATGTATGAAGCTATAACACTGTGTATGACTTCTTGTGTAGATAACGTAGGACAGAAAATATAAAGCTAAAACAATGACACAGCAGATTGTTTACCCAGTTCGGTGTAACGTCACTTATGTTTGGGGGCTCTCAGCCTAGTGGAAAGATTTCACTTATCAGTAATTCGTCAGAACATACAAGTACCTGTGATCAATCCTTGATCTATACTTTATGCTACATTTTACAGTGCAACCTATCTCAGATTCTCCCCCTGAATCCAAGACTCCGTCTTGATTCCACTCTTCGAGCAATCGCCTTGCTCTGTCGGTTCAAGTCTCCGTTGAACTTGGTGGTTCCATGCAGTTTTCACTCACGCGATCAGCAAACCCTGAATCACCTAACTCTCAATAGTTATGTGATGCACAATATCATTAGCTCAATCTACAATCTCTCAGCCCGCAAACCTTCACGTCTAAGAGCTTTGCAAATTATTGCTAGGAAACAAATAAAGAACCACACCATTGCTAAGAGGGTAGCCTAAGCTTTTATAGCAATCGAGGATGAGTACTAACCCTAATGGGTTTCCTCTTAATCACCGTCTTTTCTTATTTTCAGAATCGGAGTCGTTCTGGAATTTCCTAATCCTCTTCCAACTTTCTGCAGAAACTGCACTTTCCTGATTTCTGTCGATCAGGATGTTTGCCGAGACGCCGTCAACAATGTCACACAAGATGTCGCATAAGATGCTTCGACATTGTTTGTGACATGTTCTCTAGTTCCTTTAAAAATCAGTAAATCTCTAAAACTGTCGTAACTACAATCACTCATCATGCTTATCAAACAACAAATTTTCCAAATTTTATCTTTCTTAAGTGTGAAAAAAAAAATTCCGGTTTATCGAAACCGGATGGTCTAAATTAATTAATTGAACTTGAACTGGTTCACCCTGGTTTATCGAAACCGAATCGAATCTGAAAATTAAAAATTTTATTGGGAAATATCTCGGGGAATCGCCACGGGCCAAAACCGACCCAAAAACCTCAAAACTGATCAGCTCGCCTCGAATAGTCCCAAAGTGGCCCATGGACGACCATGGGATGGCATGTGGGCGCCGATTTGGTCGCCCAAGTGCTGAACGGTCTAGTGGCCCGTGGCAGTGACCATGGACGCCCGTGGGCTATCCACGGTCGCCTGAGGGTTGACCGATCTTGTCGCCCGCGGCAACGACCATGGACGCCCGTGGGCCATCCTCGATCGCTCGAGGCGACCTGGTCAGCCCTTGGTGCTGACCATGGTCGACCCAAGGGCTCTCCATGGTACACCAAGGGGCTCGACCCCGGTTAGCAATGGCTCGGCCGTGGTTAACCCAAAACAGCCCCAAAAAATAATTTTCTAACCTTCAAATCAATTAATAAAATATGATTTTTTTTCATACTTTCATGCATAGTTAAATTCGATGAACATATAAAAAAATTAAGGAATAAAAATAAACACAAATAATGCTCAAATCTATCACGAACAACCATGCTCTGATACCACTAAAGGAATTCCATGGGTTCCAAACAATTAAATTCATGCAGCGGACTTGAAAATAACCTTGGAATTCGGATAGAATAGATTTTATGTGAAAATTTCAGCATGCAAATAATAAAATCAAATCTGGAAAAATAACTTTTCGAATCACAAACACAAAAAAGCTTTAGTGAATCTGCCTGCGGAAAAATGTAACTTCTGAAAGCCATAACTTGAGGTACAAATCTTTAAATAACTCGATTCTTTTTGCAAAGTAAATTTCATCCAGTTCTCTACGACTTTTATGTTTTGCACAAAACCCATTTCAGAATGCAAGATCATCGTCTGAAGCCAAACATCTTACTCGGTAGTGCTGGAAAGATTTTCCGGTTTGTCCCGATTTGTTCCATCTTTGAGGATTTCGAATTTGACAAAGCAAAACCAAAAGATTGTGCTATATAGGTAGTCCACACAAGCACAACACCTTGGGAAAGGTTTCTACACACACCCTTACTAGCATTGTGTGTAGAATCGAACAAAACCAACAATGGAGGTAGAGGAGGGAGGGTCGGCTAAGGAGAGAGAGAGGAGAGAGAATTGGAGGATTATGCTTAGGGTTTTTAGAAAAAAAATATTGAGTAATTGATAAAAATCTGATTTTTAATATCTTCTTTATAATTACACAATAAACCCCTTAAAACCCTTAATTACACTTAAGCCCCATTCTCAATTAAAACCAAGAATGGGCTTTAACCCCACTTAGCTTAAAACTAATTAAAACTCATTTTGATTGAGTTCTAATTATATGGTTTAGCTAAGCCGGTCCAATCTCTCTAACTTCATTTCTTCAACCGTCTGGTTAATAAACCTTGGCCAGAAATGAAACTGAATCGTTTTCAATTTGACTAACTTAAAAAGCGGATTCTCCCAATTACCATCCAAGCTTGTTTGTCACATATTGTACTTAAAGTGTGTGACCCTCTAGGCTCACGACCCGTTGGCAAACTGGTAAAATTACTATATTACCCTTTCCATCATAAGTGGCCTCTAGCACGACATTATGATTACCCAACATCTGTGATTATCGATTATTCGACTTAACCTGTTATCGTACATGTCACTGCCCTTTAATCAAACCGATATCCAGATTGATCAATAAGCATAGAACCGTCATCCTTATTTATCAATCACTGTTTCTTAATATCTGAGATGACTGAAAGCTGATACTAAGGTATCACCTGCATGGCCATGCTATTCCTTCAGTCATACTCATCAAGTGGCCTAAACATATATTTTTCTCATACCAGAGATTGAGTGATAAATCCCTCAGACGTCTTTCGAGTTCACTAATGCAATTAATAACCAAACATATCAAAGCCGTTATGGCTACCCTTTTACAGGTAACGTTAGACTAGGTCCAATTCAGAGATTCATTACACAATGCACACAAAGATTCCTTGGTCTTAGGATATAATGACAAGCTACGATCTGTGAGTATCTTATGACAATATCTAAGCTGCATACTCACAATCGGGTCGTCCGATATCATCGACCTAATGATATCTATGATATAACTCTAGTATATACTTTGCCATGATCAGTAGAGCGTGATCACAAGGAGTTGGACTTATACTGATCGCTTCTTAAAGAAGTTTAGCTGATCAGGGACTCATCAAATGTAATTCTTTCTGATCTACGGTTCTACTATTAGTAGTTACACACATAATGATATAGATCAAATACATTCGATATATTACTACAACACATTAGTAATATATGCTGATTTATAGACTGGGGCATAACTCTAACATGAATGCCATTTTTAGTGTAGTTGATCAGAATGTGTTCAGGTTGGTGAACACATGTGTGGTAGCAAAAGACGCTTTGGAAATTTTGGCCACAGCGTATGAAGGAACGACCAAAGTTCGCAAGCAGAAACTTCAATACCTCACGACACACTTTGAAGAATTATCCATGAAAGATGGTGAGACAATAAATGACTTCAATGTTCGGATTAGGGACTTGGCGAATGAATCGTATTTCCTGGGAAAACCCATGACGGATGAAGATATGGTTTGTAAGACTCTGCGATCTCTTAGTCCCAGATTCATCTTCAGAAGAAATGCACAATCTGAAAACACTTTGATTTGATGAACTAATGGGTTCATTAATAACCTTTGAGCTCTCGCTTCCTGCTCCTGACAAAAAACTCAAGGGACTTGCCTTGACAAGCTCAACAGATCTCTCTAGAACTCAGGTAGACTCTAAATCTGAAGATGATTCTGATGAAGTTCTTGCTTTGATGGCAAAAAATTATAATAGGATCATGAAAAGATTCTCGACAAGAGCTGGGAAACATGTCTATCAGAATCCTAAAACAATGTGCCAAATAAGTCTCAGAAGGATGTCGCCATCATAAAAGCTAGAAGATCTGATCGAGCAGGAAAAGGCAAAGACATCCAATGTCATGAATGTGAAGGATACAACCATATCCAAAAAGATTGCCTGAATTTTTGAAGAGACAAAGGAAGGGTTACAAAGCCTCCATGTCTGATGGGGAAGAAGAAGACAGTGACGAATAACAGATAAGCAACTTCGTAGCTTTTACTGCACATTCTTCTAACCAAGATTTTTCTATAGATGAATCGAAACTCTTACCAGGTGAAACGATGGACAGTGCTTACGACAAGCGGTTCACCCAATATATATAGGAATCCAAAGTCCTAGAGAAACAATGAGATATGATTATGGCGCTCTCAGAAGACAAGACTAGATTGCTTTAAATCATAGTCAATTTAAAGAAGGAAGTAAGTTGACTCAAAGGAGAGATTGATCAAATGATAAAAAATGTAAAAATGATGAATCCCAGCACTGATATACTGGACACACTACTCTCCATGGGGAAACCAGCTAAGAATATGGAGGGATTAGGCTACTCAGGAGCGTCAACATCTCAAACTGTCTTTGTTCCTCAACAGGACAAGCAACTTGTGACTGGTCAAAAACCTCAGCCACCTGGTATCCCACAAGGTCAACAACATCATCAGATGCAACATGGTCAACGACATCATCAGACACATCATGTTCAACAACAATATAAACCGCAACTTGTCTCCCAGCATTATCAACAGAAACCGGTCCAACGTCATTACCGGATACCTTAAGGAGTCAAACACCATCAGCAGTACTCCCGTACTATGCTAGCTCCTAGAAAATCTCAAAGAATTGTTCTACCACAGTTGATCCCCCGCATACAAAACCAACGGACATGTCACCACTGTGGACAAAGAGGTCACATTCGGCCTTATTGTCATTTTCTGTACAAACTCTCTCATCGGAATAAAGCTCTTAAGAAAGTATAGAAGGTAAAAAAATGTATCATTCAGAGCCAATATTGCTTATACTAGTCTAACTACTTCAACAGGAAAAGATTGGTATTTTGACAATGGTTGTTCAAGGCATATGACAGGTAACAAGAACTTGCTAGTCAATCTCAAACCATGCTTCGTTGGACATGTCACGTTTGGCGACGGTGTCAAAGCTAAGATTATCGGAAAAGGACAGCTCAAACTCCCTGGTGTTGACTGCCTAAAAGAAGCACTTCTTGTAAAAGGACTGACGACTAACCTTTTGAGTATTAGTCAGTTATGTGATCTCGACTTAATTGTAAACTTTACTCGTGATAAATGCTTTGTGATCATATAAAATCGAGTCGAGATAATGCAGGGAGCTCGTTCAAAAGATAACTGCTATCTTTGGACATCTGTATCGACTAATGTCGGAACTTCTTCTGTGGGGACAGGTAAATCCTCCCTAGCAACTTCTTCTCTAACATCTCCTTCTGCAAATTTTTCTAGTCCATGACTGACCGGAGTCGAATCATCCTTCTCCCCTTTCTTTTCAGCGTTCATCAGGTTCACAACCACTCCTTCGCAAGGAGGATCCTTATTTTCTAGCAGTGATTGTAACAGATCACTGTTCCTCGAGGTGTCAGTATTTGCAATAATAGAGGAATTGATACCTTGAGCGCTTTGGGGAGGATTGAAGACACTGGCGCAGAGGTGACTGGCATGGATACTTCCTGAGTTTCTTGGACAATGTCAGCCCCTCGTTCCGGGCCTGTCAGGTCTGTCATTGAGAACAAGGTACCTCCAGTTCGAGCTTTTCTGGGAAATCGGGAAAAGATGAGTGTTGGAGCCTCAACAGGTGGGATATCTCCAGATGAACCTTCGACGTCCTTCTTCGGCTTCAACCCTTTGATTCGTACTCCATTCTGATTGGTGTCAGGCTTGCTGGTTTTGGGATCCTTTTTCTCGATCTTCTTTGATTTTGTTTTTGCTTTACCGGTGACCTTCTTCGTTGTAAGGTTCCTCCTAATCTTCACCATGGTTACCGAGAGTCACAATATTTTGCAAAGGAGTTGAGATATTTTTTGAGAGATGGGAGCGAAATAACAAATTGAGGCTAAATAAGTTTTTGAAAAACAAATCTGTAGGTGTCTAATCAAATCCTGCGACCTTTCCTTTTTTTGTACTTTGAATGGGCTTTTGGTATGTTTTGCCCAATGGCATGTGTTGGGATTTTGGACCGGTTCATGAAGAGGTACCAAATAACTCCTCTTAACCGTTAGCAACTTCTTTTATTTGCTGATGGTGCAGAGTCCGAGTAACGATCTGAGGAACTCAAATCTGATTGCATCCAATGGCTTGGTAAAGGTATCAACCAATTGCTTCTCTTTATGGATATGCTCTAGACGATTTTCTTATCTTCGACCAACTCGCGGATGAAGTGATGTCTAACGTTAATATGTTTGGTTTTGCTGTGTTGTACCAGATTTTTTGAGATGTTGATCGCACTGACATTATCACAATACAAGGTCATGGCTTCTTCTCTGACATTATATTCGACCAACATTTGCTTCATTCATAGTAATTGAGTGCAGCTACTCCCAGCAGCGATATACTCTGATTCAGCGGTGGACAAGGCAACACAATTTTGCTTTTTACTAAACCATGATATGAGGTTGTTGCCAAGGAAGAAGCATCCTCCAGATGTGCTTTTCCTGTCTGCTGTGCTTCCAGCCCAATCCGCATCACAATACCCCACCAGGATAGAAGATGTGTTGAATGAGTATAGTAGACCCAAGTGTGCAGTCCCTGAGATATATCTTATAATTCTTTTAGCTTGGGATAGATGACTAACCTTAGGATTAGCTTGATACCGTGCTCATACTCCCACGGAGTAAGCAATATCAGGTCGACTGGCAATAAGGTAGAGAAGACTACCAATAATGTTTCTACATAGGTTTTGGTCGACGGCTTCTCCTGGATCATCTTTAGTTAACTTGGTATGTGTAGCTGCTGATGTACGCTTGTGTGAAGCCTTTTCAAGCCCAAATTTTCTGACAATATATTTTGCATATTTGCTTTGAGAGATGAAGATGCTGTCTTTTAGCTGCTTGATTTGGAAACCTAGGAAATAGGTAAGCTTTCCCACCATGCTTATCTTGAATTTTGATTGTATTTGTTGGACAAATTTCTCTACCATCTTTCTTGACATGCCTCAAAGACAATGTCATCGATATATATTTGGGCAATCATCAAATTTCCGTCCTCATTTTTCACAGATAGAGTCTTGTCGACTCCTTCTCTAGTGTAGCCACTTTGAATCAAAAAATTTGTGAGCCTTTCATACCAAGCCCTTGGTGCTTGTTTTAATCCATAGAGGGCCTCCTTGAGTTTATACACATGATCAGGGAGTGAGAATCTACAAATCCTTTAGGTTGCGCTACATAAACTTCTTCGTTAAAATCTCCATTTAGGAATGCAATTTTGACATCCATCTGACAAAGCTTGATCTGTAGATTACATGATAACCCTAGTAGAAGCCGGATTGCTTCAAGCATTGCTACGGGGGCAAAAGTCTCATCGAACTCTACTCCCTCAATTTGAGTGTAACCTTGAGCTACTAACCATGCTTTATTGCAAGTGATGTTTCCAAGCTCATCGGATTTGTTCTTGAAGATCCACTTTGTGCCAATGATATTTCCTTCATTTGGTTTGGGCACTAGTTCCCATACCTGGTTTTTCTCAAATTGAATCAGTTCCTCTTGCATAGCATTAACCCAATATTCATCGTTGATGGCTTCATTATCATTCTTGGGTTCAATCTTGGAGACAAAACATATATTTCCTATCATCTCGTTGTAATTTACAGGAGATTTTGTCCGAGTCCGTATTCCTTCATTTAAATCTCCAATTACTCTAGAGACATGATGATTAATCTGAATTCCCCAAGAGGGGTTCTTGTTGCTGGTTTCAGGAACTGCCTTATCATTTTTGGAATTTAGCATGGCATCAATGTCTTCTGGCTTGCTACTAGCATCCTCACTGACATCTGAAATAACATCCGTCCTAACATTGTTGGGATAAACTTCAGTTAGGACTCCTTCTTCTTTTGTATCTTCTTCTAGGCATCTTCATAGTCATCATCAACAACAACATTGATTGATTCCATCATAGTCTTGGTTTGTTTGTTGAAGACACGAAACACGCGACTCTTTCCTGAGTAGCCAAGGAAGATGCCTTCATTACTCTTTGGATCAAGTTTTCAACGAGGTTCTCTATCATCCATAATATAGTAGGTGGATCCAAATATTTGGAAGTATTTAACGTTAGGATTTCTCCCCCTCCATACTTGGTAATGAGTTACTGATATACCTGGTCGGAGAGTTACTCGATTGTGGATATGGCAAGCAGTATTAAGTGCTTCTGCCCAGAAGTGAGTTGGTTGAAGAAATTACATGGGTCCTATAGATTTAATTACATGCAGTGGACAATAATCTAACCATAGAATTCGATAAAATGATCTTATGAGAAAAAAAATTCAGCATGCAACATGAACATTCAAATATGAAAATATACCTTTTCGAATCACAAACACAAAGAAGCTTTAGTGAATCTGCCTGCAGAAAAACGTAACTTCTAAAAGCCATGACTTGACCTACATACCTTTTTGAATCATCCAGTTCTCTACGACTTTCATGTTTTGCACAGAAGTCAGTTCGGACTGCAAGATCATCGTCAGAAGCAAAAAAACTTACTTGTTCCATCTTTAAAGATTTCGAATTTTACTAAGCAAAACCAAAAGATTGTGCTCTCTAGATCGTCCACACAAACACAACACCTTGGGAGAGGTTTCTACACACAACCTTGATAGCGTTGTTTGTAGAATCGAACAAAACCAACAATGGAGGTAGAGAGAGGGAGGGTCGGCCAAGGAGAGAGAAAGGAGAGGGATTTCGAAATTATTTAGGGTTCTAGGAAAATATAATTGTGTAATTCGTAAAAAATATCTAATTTTTTATTCTTCTTTATAATTACAGAATAATCCCCTTCAAACCCTTAATTGCACTTAAGCCTCATTCTTAATTAAAATAAAGAATGGGCTTTAAGACAACTTAGCTAAAATCTAATTAAAACCCATTTAATTGAGTTCTAATTATATGGTTTAGCTAAACCGGTCCAATCTATCTAACTTGATTTCTTCAGTCGTCTGGTTAATAAACCTAGGCCAGAAATCAACTGAATCGTTTTCAATTTGCCTAAATTGAAAAGCGGATTCTCCCAATTACCATCCAAACTTGTTTTGTCACATATTGTACTTAAAGTGTGTGACCCTCTAGGCTCACGACCCATAGGCAGACTGGTAAAATTACTATTTTATCCTTTCCATCATAAGTGGCCTCTAGCAGGACATTATGATTACCCAACGTCCGTGATTATCGATTATTCGACTTAACCTGTTATCGTACATGTCACTGTCCTTTTATCAAATCGATATCCAGATTGATCAATAGGAATAGAACCGTCATCCTAATTTATCTATCACTGTTTCTTGATATCTAAGATGACTGAAAACTGATACAAAGGTATCACATGCATGTGGCCTAAAGGGATATCTTTCTCATACCGGAGTATGAGTGATAAATCCCTCAGACGTCTTTTGAGTTCACTAATGCAATTAATAACCAAGCCAATCAAAGCCGTTATGGCTACCCTTTTACAGGTAACGTTAGATTAGGTCAAACTCAGATATTCATTACATAGTGCACACAAAGACTCTTTGGTGTTAGGATATAATGAGAAGTTACGATCTGTGAGTATCTCATGACAGTATCTATGTTGCATACTCACAATCGGGTCGTCCGATATCATCGACCTGATGATATCTATGATATAACTCCGGCTCATACTTTGCCATGATCAGTAGAGCAGGATCACAAGAAGTTGGTCTCATACTGATCGATTCTTAAAGAAGCTTAGTTGATTAGGGACTCATCAAATGTAATTCTTTCTGATCTACAGTTCTACTATTAGTGATTATACACATAATGATATAGATCATATTACATTCGATATATTACTACAACACATTAGTAATATATGTCGATTTATTTTTTCGGAAAGATGATAAAACATTACATGGTCGGCCCGAGGGCTCTCCATAGTCCACCAAGGGGCTCGACCCCGGTTAGCCATGGCTCGACCACTTAAGGATACCCCGTACTCGACGGAATATATTATGGGTATTGGAAAGCACGCATGTGTGCCTTCATGAAGTCCCTGGACAGCAAGACCTGGAAGGCAGTAATCAATGGCTGGGAAGAGCCCCAATACTCTGATGGTTTTGACAAAATTACGAGCCCTAAACCCGAAAAGGAATGGAGCCCCGCTGAAGACGAAGCTGCCCTAGGAAACTCCCGAGCACTAAATGCGATATTCAATGGAGTTGAAAAATGTAAGCTTTTTAGTGCCCTAGTCCAATTATATTAGTATGTAAATGTTTGTATACATTAATCATCGTTTGCAATATATAAAATCGGCATTATATTACTTATGTGTTGAAGTAATAGGTTAAGTCTAATACGATATATGACCACCAAAATAGTAGAACCATAAATCTGTACGGATCACACTTAACGGGTCCCTGGTCAAATATGTTTTAATGAAGCGACCAAGTACGAGGTGATAGCATTTTGTGCCCTAGTCCAATTGCTATTAGCCTGTAAACGTCTATGTACATTATCATCGTTTGTAATATATATAAAACGGCTTTGTATTACTTATGTGTTGAAGTAATATGTTAAGCATGATCTGATTTATAAACACTAAAGTAGTTGAACCATAAATCTATACGGATCACACTTAACGAGTCCCTGGTCAAAATATGCTTCCTTAGAAGCGACCAATATGAGGATGGTTCTTAATGACGTAGTTCTACTTGTCATAGTGATGAGGGATCCCGGGATTATATCATAGATATCATGAGGTGACTGATATCGGACGACCCTCTTTGAATAGTGTTTTCATAGATTAAGCCATGAAAATATTCAAATGCGATAGCTTGTCACGATATCCTTAGACCGAGGAGTATTTATGATCACTATGCAATGAACGTGCGGGTTTAACTTGCGCCTAACGCTTTCTGTAACAGGATTGCAATAACGAGCATGATTGGGTGGCGGAACGGGTTGCATGAGTGACACGAAAGACGGCTAAGGGATTTATCCCTCATACTACGGTATGGGAAAGATATCCGTTAAAAGGCCTCTTGATCAAGACTGATTGAGAGTAAGAGCATGGCCATGCCGGTGATACGGGTTATCAGTTCTCAGCCATCTCACATATCAAGTAACAATGATTGATTAAACAAGGGTGACGACTCTATGCCTTGTGATCAATCGGGATATCTAGAGATAATAGGATAGTGACTTCTACGCACAAGGTTAAGTTGAATCATCGATCGTCATGCACCTTGGGTAATCATAACGTCTTACTAGAGGCCACTTATGATGGATCGGACAAGAGCGATCTTTTGCGCCGATCTGCCAACGGTGGCATGAGCCTAGAGGGTCACACACATTCAAGAAAGATAACTTGAGACAAGGAAACCTTAACGTTTCTTGAGGAGCAATACATGGACAAAACTGGAGGTTTTGTGCCATGGGTTCGGTTTGAGAGAATAATTAGCGAATCGAGAAAACTGAGTTTGTTCATCGATGTCGCGTCGAACTTTGTTTGATAAGTAACGACAAAAAAGGTCGGGCGACTTTTGGACACGGCACGAAACCACATGGGCGAGCCCATTGGGCTCGGCCTATGAGGTCTTATGGCCGGTCCAAACAAGGGCCCAATAAGTCCTCTTGGCCGGCCCACATGGTGGGTCCATGTGTGGGGGCCACACAACACCATGCATAGTTGGTGATTGTGGATTAAGAGGTGAGTGATTTAAGGGGTATGGGTTAAAGCACCTTTAAGCCCATACCAATCACTTTTGACCCATGCTTATGAGTTGGATGATGAATTGAAATACAAGACATTAATTCACTAATCAAAAATCACACAACTCACACAAAAACCTCTCTCTCTCTTGCTTGGCCGACCACCCTTGCTCTCCTCTTCATCTTGCTCTCTTGTTCTTCATTTAATTGTTCTAGTAGGCAAGTAAGTGAAGGATCTTCAAGATCATCCCCTTGGTTTGGACTTGCTTTAGAAAAGAAGATCCGAAAGTTCTTCTTTAATCGATTCAACAAAGACTTAAAGGTAAACATCTTGTGGAATAGATTTTGCTTTGGGATTTAATGGTTTATGTTCTTGGACAAGGTTTGGAGTAGATTTGTAAAACGCTTCTGCTATCTCGTTGATCTAGAATGCTCCAAAACCCTACACGAGGATGATTCTTTATGGTATAGTTCTATTTACCATTGGGAGGATTCCCGGAATCAAATCATAGATATCACTCGGGTGAGTGATATTGGACGACCCGCACTGAATGGTGTTGCATAGATACAGTCATGAACACATTCAATTGTGGTAGCTTGTCGGAGTATCCTTAGACCAAGGAGTCTTTGTGATCGCTATACAGTAAAGAACCGCGTTTGACTTGCACATGACGTTGTCCGTAACAAGACTACCATAACGGACAAGATTGGCACGGGGACGGATTGAATGAGTGATACGAAAGGCGACTAAGGGATTTATCCGTCATACTACGGTATGAGATAGGTATATGTTTAGGCCACTCGATAGAGATTAACTGAAGGGAGAGCATGGCCATGCCAACGATACGGGGTATCATTATTTAGTAATCTCACTGAACGAGAAATAGAGACTGATTAAATAAGGGTGACGTCTCTATGCCTTATGATCAATCTAGATACCGGGCGATAAAGGGATAGCGACATGTACTACGTGAGGTTGAATCGAATCATCGATCATCATGCGCGTCGGGTAATCATAACGTGAGCCTAGAGGGTCACACACATAGGATATGGATTATAAAAGACAAGGAAAGGTCGGAGACACTCGAGAGAGAGGCATGGGCAAAACTGGACATTTTGGGCCATGGATATGTGTAATTGGAGGTGACATGTGAATCGAGAAAGACTAAGTCTTTTGTTGATGTCGCGTCAAAGAGTTCAAGACTGAAGTACAGAACCAGCTCGTGAAAAGTATAAAAGCACTTTGTTCGGATCGAGGTGTTGAATACTTATCCCAAGAGTTTCTTGATCATCTTGTTGAAAGTGGGATATTATCAGAGTGGACTCCGCCAGGAACACCTCAATTAAATGGAGTGTCCGAGCGAAGGAATCAAACATTGTTAGATATGGTTCGATCCATTATGAGTCACGCTGATTTGCCAATATCCTTCTGGGGTTATGCTCTTGAAACAGCCGCATGCATATTGAATAGGGCTCCAACGAAGACAGTGGAAGGGACACCTTTTAAGCAATGGTACGGGAAGAAGCCCGTTTTGTCCTTCCTCAAGATTTGGGGTTGCGAGGCTTTTGTGAAGGGTATGCTCTCAAACAAACTCGAGCCAAAATCAGACAAATGCGTCTTGGTATGGTACCCCAAAGAAACAAGGGGATACTACTTTTACAAACCGAGCGAGAACAAAGTTTTCGTTGCTCGCGGTGGGGTGTTTTTGGAAAAGGAGTTCATTTCCAAAACAGATAGTGGGAGAACTATAGATTTGGATGAAATT
This sequence comes from Geranium rotundifolium, assembly GCA_963920655.1. Classification (NCBI taxonomy): domain Eukaryota; kingdom Viridiplantae; phylum Streptophyta; class Magnoliopsida; order Geraniales; family Geraniaceae; genus Geranium; species Geranium rotundifolium. The sequence goes on along the minus strand of OY987311.1, from coordinate 32,638,120 downwards.
CAGAGGATGTAGCTTCTCAGGAACCACCTGAAAGCCCAGTACAAGATATGAAGCAAGAACAGGTAGTAGAGCAGGAACCGATCACTGCAAATCTTCAGGACAGTCCAAGGCGGTCTGAAAGGACCAGTCATCCACCTGTGAGATATGGGTTCTGTGTAAGTGAAGGTGATGAGCTGGTGTTGGTGGATCAAGAAAATGAACCCACCACCTTCCTAGAAGCCGTGGACAGTACCGACTCCGAGAAATGGCAGGGAGCCATGAAGGAGGAAATGCCATCCATGTACGATAATCAAGTATGAAGCTTGATGGATCCAATCGCTGGTGTTAAAACAATTAGTTGTAAATGGGTCTTCAAAAAGAAGAAAGACATGGATGGAAATCCTCAGACCTATAAAACACGTCTGGTAGCAAAAGGTTATAGACAATTTCAAGGAATTGACTATGAGGAAACCTTTTCTCCAGTGGCTATGGTCAAATCTATCCGAATGCTTCTTGCCATCGCAGCATATTATGACTACAAGATATGGCAGATGGATGTCAAAACCGCCTTTCTTAATGGGAACTTAAATGAGGACGTTTATATGACGCAACCTGAAGGTTTTGTAGATCCAAAGAATAAGGGAAAGATTTGTAAGTTGCTCAAGTCCATTTATGAATTGAAGCAAGCTTCAAGGAGTTGGAATCAACGTTTTGATCAAGCGGTGAAACAGTTCGGCTTTATCAAGAACGATGATGAACCTTGCGTTTACAAAAGGGAGGATGGGAGTAAGACAGTCTTTTTGGTGCTATATGTCGACGACATATTACTCATTGGAAACGACATCCCAACTTTGCACTCAACAAAGGCTTGGTTAGGCAAGTGTTTCGCAATGAAAGACTTAGGCGAAGCCTCTTACATCTTGAGTATTAAGATATGGAGAGATCGCACCAAGCGGGTCTTGAGTTTAAGTCTGAGAACCTATATTGACAAAGTGTTGAGAAGATTCTCAATGCTTGATACCAAGAAAGGATTCTTACCCATCCGTCATGGCATAAGACTTAAGCAAGACTCAGCGTCCGGTGACGACTGATGAGCTGAAAAGAATGAGTGAAATTCCATACGCTTTGGCTATTGGAACCATCGTGTATGCCATGATATGTATGAGACCGGACATCTCGTTTGCCCTAAGTTGTACCAGTAGACATCAATCCAACCCGGGTGAGGAACATTGGATTGCGGTCTAGGCAATCCTCAAATATTTGAGGAGAACTAAGGACACTTTTCTTGTTTATGGGGGAAGAGATGATGATGAACTAGTCGTCAAAGATTTTGGTGACGCTAGTTTCCAGACATATCTGGATGACTATCAAAGTCAGTTTGGATATGTGTTCATGTTGAATGGAGGAGCTTTTAGCTGGAAGAGCAAGAAGCAGGATTCCACCGCTGACTCTACAACGGAATCTGAGTACATCTCTGCCTCAAAAGCAGCAAAGGAGGTTATATGGATCAGGAGCTTCCTAACTGGATTAGGCATAATGCCAAACACGTCTAATCCAGTAAGCTTATTTTGTGACAACACAGGGGCCATTGCGCAAGCTAAAGAGCCCAGAGCACATAACAGATCCAAACATGTACCCAGGAAATATCACCTAATTCGAGAAATCATCGAGAGGGGTGATGTGAAGATCACTTACTTTGCAACAGATGATAACACAGCCAACCCTTTGACCAAGGCTCTTCCTCAACCTAAGCATGAAAAGCATGTGAGGTCAATGGTTATAGACTGGGGCTTAGATTGGAACTAGAGGCAAGTGGGAGATTGTAAGGTTTTTAGTGCCCTAGTCCAATTGTATTCGTATGTAAATGTCTGTATACATTAATCATCGTTTGCAATATATAAAATCAGCATTATATTACTTATGTGTTTAAGTAATAGGTTAAGTCTGATCTGATATATGAACACCAAAGTAGTACAACCATATATCTGTACGAATCACACTTAACGGGTCCCTGATCAAATATGCTTCAATGAAGCGACCAAGTATGAGGATGATTCTTTATGGTATAGTTCTATTTACCATTAGGAGGGTTCCCGGAATCAGATCATAGATGTCACTCGGGGGAGTGATATTGGACGACTCGCAGTGAATGGTGTTGCATAGATACAGTCATCAACACATTCAATTATGGTAGCTTGTCGGAGTATCCTTAGACCAAGGAGTCTTTGTGATCGCTATAAAGTAAAGACCCGCGTTTGACTTGCTCCTAACGTTGTCCGTAACAAGACTACCGTAATAGACAAGATTGGCACGGGGACAGATTGTATGAGTGATACGAAAGGGGACTAAGGGATTTATCCCTTATACTACGGTATGAGATAGGTATCTATTTAGGCCACTCGATAGAGATTAACTGAAGGGAGAGCATGGGCATGCCAACGATACGGGTAATCATAACGTCTTACGAGAGGCCACTTATGATGGATCGGGTAAAATGAATTTTACGCCGATCCGCCGACGTCGGCGTGAGCCTAGAGGGTCACACACACAGGATATGGATTATGAGAGACAAGGAAAGGTCGGAGACACTTGAGAGAGAGGCATAGGAAAAACTGGACGTTTTGGGCCATGGGTATGTGTAATTGGATGTGACACGCGAATCGAGAAAGAATAAGTCTTTCGTTGATGTCGCGTCGAAGTTTGTACGATAAGTTTGGGGGTAAGTTGGCCGTGGCACGGGACCTTATGGCCGAAGCATTGGGATTCGTTCCACGAGCCCCTAGTGGCCGGCCCAACGAAGGCCCAATAGTGGAGCAAAGGGCGGGTCCCTTTCTCCACTAACTTTGGTTAAGTGGATGATGACTAGATACACACTAAACCTAATCCATGTTGGGTAAGTGTGATTAAAGGTGGCCACCCAATGACCATCATCATTTTCTCTTAACCCAACACACATTAATTCCCCAACACATATACCAACACACACCAAAAATATCAAGACAACATTGTGTGTTTCTCTCCTTCTCCCCTCAATTTCGGCCAAGAGCTCTCCTCTTGCTCTCTCTTGCTCATTCTTCTATTCTAGTAAAGTAGAGGAGTGTAGGATCCTCAAGGGATCATCCTATCCGTGTGGACTTGGCTAGAGTTGAAGATCTGAAGTGTTCTTCAAACCGATTCGAACAAACCAAAGGTAAACTTGTAATTTTGGTTTTGCCTTGGGATTTAATGGTTTGATGTTCTTAGACAGTTCTTGGGGTTTATATATGTTGCTTCCGCTGCCATATGAGTTCTTGATAGTTCTTGGTGACAGTTCATGATTAAAATTGGTGATAGTTCATGACGAATCCACCATATGCATGAGGAAGGGATTGCAGAATGAAATCTGCAGCCATCTCCTTTTCCATTGTCATTCCGAGACTAATTACAAGATCGAGATGTCCCTTCATTCGTAGGACGTGTGGACCTACGGAGCTGCCTGCTGACATTTTGCAGGCAATGAGTTCTTGGAGAATAGTGTATTTTTCAATATTGGTTAATGGTTTATGTTCTTGGAAAGATTTTGGAGTTTGTATTGTTATTGCTTCCTTTATTTTGATCATCTTAAACGCCCCAAAACCCTACAATGGCCATATGGATTAGAAGTTTTCTAATCGGATTAGATGTAATGCCGCGAACGTTTGATCTTGTGAGCTTGTTGTGTGACAACACAGGGCCTTAGCTATTGCTCAAGAGCCCGGATTCCACAACAGATCCAAACATATACTCAGCAGATATCACCTCATCAGAGTTATCACATATAGAGGTTATGTGGAGATTAAGCATTATTCGACTGATGATAATATGGCCGATCCCTTGACAAAGGCTAAGCCGCAGCCTAAGCATGAGGAACATGTGAGATCTATGGGAGTAGATTGGATAGAAGATTGGGAGAATCCGCTTTTCAATTTAGTCATATTGAAAGCGAACCGGTTGATTTCCAGCCTAGGTTTATAAACCGGATGGTTGAGGAAATCAGATTAAAGAAATTGAATTGATTTAGCTAAAACGTTTAATTATAACTCAATTTAAATGAGTTTGATTAAACATTTGCTAAGTGGGCTCAAAATCCAATCCTAGTGTCTCTAGCCCATTCTTGATATAATTATAATTCCTAATTCTATTCAAATTAGAAAAAGGATAATTACAAGTAATTATAATAAAGGAAAATCAAATATATGATTTGATTTTCAGATTTTAATAAACCTAGGCCAGAAATCGACCGAATCGTTTTCAATTTGACTAAATCGAAAAGCGGATTCTCCCAATTTTCATCCAAGCTTGTTCTGCTATATAATGTACTTAAAGTGTGTGACCCTCTAGGCTCACGACCCGTTGGCAGACTGGTAAAATTACTATTTTACCATTTCCATCATAAGTGGCCTCTAGCAAGACATTATGATTACCCAACGTCCGTGATTATCGACGATTCGACTTAACCTGTTATCGTACATGTTACTATCCTTTTATCAAACCGATATCCAGATTGATCAATAGGTATAGAACCGTCATCCTAATTTATCAATCACTGTTTCTCAATATTAGAGATGACTGAAAACTGATACAAAGGTATCACCTGCATAGCCATGCTATTCCTTCAGTCATACTCATCAAGTGGTCTAAACGGATATCTTTCTCATACCGGAGTATGAGTGATAAATCCCTCAGACGTCTTTCGAGTTCACTCATGTAATTCATAACCAAGCCAATCAGAGCCGTTATGGATACCCTTTAACAGGCAACGTTACACTAGGTCAAACTTAGAGATTCATTACATAGTGCACACAAAGACTCTTTGGTCTTAGGATATAATGACAAGCTACGATCTGTGAGTATCTCAGGACAGTATCTATGTTGCATACTCACCATCGGGTCGTCCAATACACTCGCCCTGATGATATCTATAATATAACTCCGGCACTTACTTTGCCATGATCGGTAGAGCGTGATCACAAGGAGTTAGTCTCATACTAATCACTTCTTAAAGAAGCTTAGCTGATCAGGGACTCATCAAATGTAATTCTTTCTAATCTACAGTTCTACTATCAGTGGTCATACACATAATAATATAGATCAAATTACATTCGATATATTACTACAACACATTAGTAATATAATGTCGTTTTATTAGATCGAAAAATGATAAAACATTACAATGTAGATTAACTTATTACATTGGACTAGGCACAATCCTAACAGTAGTTACTGAAATTTTATTGGTTTGTAATTTAATTTCAGCCTGCGTGTCGTTGTTTATTTTGTAATTTTGATATTCATTTATGTTATTACGAAGACCAACACGAGGAATAAGTCAAGACGGAGTCGGTGGAGGCTCGAAGCCAGTGAGAGTCCACGAGGAAGAAGCGAGCACAAATCCAGAAGATTTAGTCTTTAGGATTTATTTTTTGTTTTTACCTTCGGATTTAAGACGAGCTAGGCTATAAATGTTTGCTTTACATTTATATCGTATGTATGTGAAATTTTGATCAACTAGTCGTGTAAGATGTCACACACAATGTTACGTATGAAGCTATAACACTGTGTATGACTTCTTGTGTAGAGAACTCTGGACAGAAAATATAAAGCTATAAACAATGACACAGCAGATTGTTTACCCAGTTCGGTGCAACGTCACCTACGTCTGGGGGCTCTCAGCCTAGTGGAAAGATTTCACTTATCAGTAATTCATCAGAACATACAAGTACCTGTGATCAACCCTAGATCTATACTTTATGCTACGTCTTACAGTGCAATCTATCTCAGGATCTCCCCCTGAATCCAAGACTCCGTCTTGATTCCACTCTTCGAGCAATCGCCTTGCTCTGTCAGTTTAAGTCTTCGTACAACTTGGTGGTTGCGTGCAGTCTTCACTCACGCGGTCGGTGAACCCTCAATCACCTAACTCTCAATAGTTATGTGATGCACAATATCCTTAGCTCAATCTGCAATTTCTCAGCCCGCAAACCTTCACGTCTAAGAACCTTGCAAATTGTTGCTAGGAAACAAATAAAGAACCACACGATTGCTAAGGGGGTAGCCTAAGCTTTTATAGCAATCGTGGATGAGTACTAACCCTAATGGGTTTCCTCTTAATCGTCGTCTTTCTTCTTTCCAGAATCGGAGTCGTTCTGGAATTTCCTAATCGTCTTCTTGCTTTTCTACCGAAACTGCACTTTCCTTATTTCTGTCGATCAGGATGTTTGCTGAGACGCCGTCAACAATGTCACACAAGATGTCGCAGAAGATGCTTCGACATTCTTTGCTACATGTTCTTCAGTTCCTTTTAAAAATCAGCCAATCTCTAAAATCGTCGTAACTACAATCTCCCCCTTTGGCTATTTTTTAAGGACAGCATTCTTTGTCGCATTCTGCGTCGCATTTGTCGTCGATGTACACGATCGGAGGTCATCAAGTCTTTATTTGCGTTTCGCGTCTCGTAGCAATTTTTGCGCATATCGTGTGTCACCACGCGTATCATCATGTCTTTGCGTCGTCGTGTCTTCGCGTTGTCTCTATCTTATCTATCTTACTCCCCCTTGCTGGCTCAAAAAGAGCCAAAATTTAAACAAATATTTCCAACAAAACAGGGTAATAAGAAACAAACCCACAAACTTAACTCACACTTACTCCCAATCAGCAGTCGAGAGTAAGTGTGAAACAGAAAGTTCGGTAATCAGAAAGTTCATGAACTTAAACAGAGCTGCTGCTGGAGCTGGCAGTCTCTTCTTCAGCGGCGTCAGTTGAGGCATCTTGAGTAGATTCTTCTAGATCATTTGGCAGAGAGGTGGTGTCATCATCTTCGGAGCCAGGAGGGGATATGGACTTTAGCAGGTTGGCACAATGTGTTCGTCGCTGGGAGAGATGCTTTAGGGATGTCTTCAGATTGATGATGTCCTCGTCAAGCACGGCTATCTCTCTTTCAAGCTTAACTGCATCCCTGCTGGTGGTCTTGGTTAGAGGGGCAGCACTTGTGGCTCGACTGGTCGTTGCCTTGGCTTCTGGCCTGACAAGATCAGGAGCATGCTTGCCCTCAAACAGTTTGTGGCTTACCACAATTAGTCCTCCTCGTTTTCCAACCTTATCCGTTGTCTTCAACACTCCGGGGTGTTGATGTACAAGCAGCTCAGAGATAAGGGAGGGAAAGGCAATAGGTATTTTTACAGCAAGTGATCTGGCATGACAAATAAGATGATCAATCACAAATTGCCCAAAATCAAGAGTAGACCCAGTACCTATTTGGAAGATGAGTATCACCAGCTCTGGTTTGATAGAGGATGCGTGTGTGGAGGGAGCCCAATTTGCTACTCCGATGCGAAAGAGAATGGAGTACTTGGATGTAAGGTCTGATGCTGCCACAGTGCCTTTGGTTGGCCACTTTCTGCTTTTGTCTCCAGTAATCTCCCGAAGTACCTTGTTCAGGTCAGGTGGAGGCATAGATCGAACACGCTTTCTCCCCAGGAAGTCATTTATGATGTCAGAGGAGATGTTGAAGCGAATGCCTCTGACATACACCTTCTCAAAATCCAGATCATCTGGAGTACCAAACCCAGTAGGCAGATTAGCAATGAATTCCTTGACTAAGAGGGGATAGTTGTTACCAATGTTTGTGACGGTCTTCATAAGCTCTGCCTGCTCCAGAAGTTGGACAATGGCTTCTAGTCCCAGTAGTTCTAATGACAGGGCCTTCTCGGGATACGCCGTTCTTTTGAACACGAATTCCCACAGTTTGGCTCCGTCCGCAGAGTGAAATGACACATTTTCGTAAGGAACACTCAATGTGTTCTTGACCATTTTCAACCTTTCTTTGCAGTAACCTCCTCTTCATCGTCATTAGTTGTTTCATCCACTAATCTCCTTTTGGAGACACTTTTCTTCCCATTTTCCTTGACGGACATCTTCTTCTTCTTCTTGCTGGGGCCTCCAACATCTTTTACCTCCTTTCTCTTCTTGGTTTTTTTGAGTTTTTCAACCATCACAGCTAGACTTTCATTTTCTTCTAGTACCTTCTTCTTTAAGGATGACAACACCGTGTGTGCTGCCTTAGTAGCATCTTCTGTCACATCTTCTCTGGCATCCAGAGGAACTTCTTCTGTGTTAATTGTGGCGACACTCTTGTCCTTCTCAGCTTCTTCCTCGGCTTCTTCCGAGTCAGGGACTTCTTCTTCTACTATAGCCTCCTTTGTGGCTTCAGGAATGACATTTGTTGCTCCTTCTTCTTCTCCTTCTCCTTCAGCAATACACTCCAACCCGTGATTGACCGGGGTCAAGTCTTCCTTTTCTCCTTCAGGGTTTATCAGTTCCTCTACCACACCTTCTTGAGGTGGGTCTTGGTTTTCCAGTAGCGATTCCAACAAATCACTATTTCTAGAGGTATCGGTGTTTGAAATATTGGAGAAATCGATATCTGGGACATTTGTTGATACTGGAACGGGAACAATCTGCATGGAAGCTTCTCGGCTTTCTTGCCCAAGATCAGTCTCTCTTTCTGGCCCTATTAGGTCTGTCATGGAGAATGCAGCACTTCCGGATCGAGACCGTTTGGGAACTCGAGAAAAGATTGGCATTGGTGCTTCATTCACAGGGATTTCTTTGGGAGATTCCTCAGCTTTCTGCGCTTTTGGTCCTTTGATTCGGACTCCATGCTTGTTGGTTTTTGCTTTGCTGCTCTTGGAGCTTTTTGCTTCTGCCCTCTTTGGTTCGGATTGTTGACTACCAGAGACCTTCTTTGGTACTATCGTGCTCCGAGTTTTCACCATGTCTGTGTAGGTAGTGAGATTTTTGTTGCAGAGTGTGAAGGTGAGGGAGACGAGAGCGAAAGTGAAAAGAGACAGACTGGGTTTTGATTTTGAAAATAGGTGTATTCAAATCAAATCTGTTGAAGTTCGAGCATATCTTTTGTGACTTTTCCTTCCTTTATATGGGCTTTTGGTATGCTTGACCCAATGGCAAGTGTTGGGATTTTGGACCGGGTCATGAAGAGGCGCCAACTAACTCCTCTCAACCGTTTCAGCAACTTCTATTGCTCGTTGATGGTGCAGAGACCGAGTGACGACCTGAGGAACTCAAATCTGCTCGCATCTAATGCCTTCGTGAAAATATAAGCAAGTTGCTTCTCTGTATGGATGTGCTCTAGGATGATCTTCTTATCTTCGACCAGCTCTCGAATGAAGTGGTGTCTAATGTCAATGTGTTTGGTCTTACTGTGTTGAACAGGATTTTTGGAGATGTTGATGGCATTGACATTATCATAATATAAAGTCATGGCTTCCTGTCTGACATTGTATTCGACTAACATCTGCTTCATCCATAGTAGTTGTGTGCAGCTACTCCCAGCAGCAATATACTCCGATTCGGCAGTGGAAAGGGCAACACAGTTTTTCTTTTTACTAAACCATGATATGAGATTGTTGCCAAGGAAGAAGCATCCTCTAGATGTGCTTTTCCAATCCGCTGTGTTTCCAGCCCAATCGGCATCACAATACCCCACCAGGGTAGAGGATGTGTCGAATGAATATAATAAACCCAAGTCTAGTCCCAGAGATATATCTTTTAGCTTGGGAGAGATGACTAACCTTGGGATTAGCTTGATATCGTGCACATACTCCTACAGAGTAGGCAATATCTGGTCGACTGGCAGTAAGGTAGAGAAGACTACCAATAATGCTTCTGTATAAGTGTTGGTCGACGGCTTCTCCTGGATCATCTTTAGTTAGCTTGATATGTGTAGCTGCAGGTGTCCGTTTATGTGAAGCTTTCTCTAACCCAAATTTTGATAGCATTTGTGCCCTAGTCCAATTGGTATTAGCCTGTAAACATCTATGTTCAAATATCATCGTTTGTAATTTATAAATATAAACGACTTTATATTACTTATGTGTTGAAGTAATATGTTAAGCATGATCTGATTTATGACCACTAAAGTAGTATAACCATAAATCTGTACGGATCACACTTAACGAGTCCCTGGTCAACCTATGCTTCCTTAAAAGCGACCAGTATGAGGATGGTTCTTAATGACGTAGTTCTACTTGTCATAAGGATGTGGGATCCTGGAACCATATCATAGATATCATGAGGTGATTGATATCGGACGACCCGCATTGAATAGTGTTTTCATAGATTAAGCCATAAACATATTCAGATGCGATAGCTTGTCACGACGTCCGTAGACCAAGGAGTCTTTGTGATCACTATGCAATGAACGTACGGCTTTAACTTGCGCCAAACGCTTTCTGTAAAAGGATTGCTATAAAGGGCATGATTGGGTGGCGGAACGGGTTGCATGAGTGACACGAAAGACGGCTAAGGGATTTATCCCTCATACTACGGTATGGGAAAGATATCCGTTAGAAGGCCTCTTGATGGAGACTGACTGAGAGAAAACGCATGGCCATGCAAATGATACGGGTTATCATTTCTCAGTCATCTCGCATATCAAGTAACAATGATTGATTGAACAAGGGAGACGACTTTATGCCTTGAGATCAATTGGGATATCTAGAGATAAAAGGATGGTGACTTGTACGCACAAAGGTTAAGTCGAATTATCGATCATCGTGCACCTTGGGTAATCATAATGTTTTACTAGAGACCACTTATGATGGATCGGGCAAGAGCGAGTCTTGCGCTGATCTGCTAACGGTGGCATGAGCCTAGAAGGTCACACACATACAAGACGGATAACTTGAGACAAGGAAACATGGATGTTTCTTAAGGAGAAGTATATGGACAAAACTGGAGGTTTTGTGCCATAGGTTCGGTTTGAGAGAATAATTAGCGAATCGAGAAAAATTGAGTTTTTCGTCGATATCGCGTCGGACTTTGTTTGATAAGTAACGAAAAAAAGGTCGGGCAACTTTTGGACGCGGCATGAGACAACACGGGAGGGCCCATTGGGCTCGGCCCATGAAGCCTCATGGCCGGCCCAATAAGGTCCCAATAAGGCCATATGGCCGGCCCACTTGGTGCGGCCATTGTGGGGGCCACACAATGCCATGCTTAGTTGGTGATTGTGGATTAAGAGGTGAGTTATTTAAGGGGTATGGGTTAAAGCACCTTTAAGCCCATACCAATCACTTTTAACCCATACTTGTGAGTTGGGTGATGAATTATAATGCAAGACTTTAATTCATTAATTCATTAAGTCACAAAACACACAAAAATCCTCTCTCTCTCTCATTGGGGCCGGCCACCCCTCTCCTCTTCATCATCTTGCTCTCTTGTTCTTCATTTAATTGTTCTAGTAGGCAATTAAGTGAAGGATCTTGAAGATCATCCTCTTGGTGTGGACTAGCTTTAGAGAAGAAGATCCGAACGTTCTTCTTTATCGATTCAAACAAGACTTAAAGGTAAACATCTTGTGGAATAGATTTTGCTTTGGGATTTAATGGTTTAAATGTTCTTGGACAAGGTTTGGAGTAGATTATCTTTTATTGCTTCCGCTATCTCGACGATCTAGAACGCTCCAAAACCCTACAGTGGTATCAGAGGGTTGGTTACCCTCTTAATCTTTGTCTTGTTGAATTCATTTCGGTTTTGTGATTATTTGCATGCCAAAAGTTGATAACATGATTTTAATGCTTTTTGGGAGATTTGCATGAAATATGTTAATTTTGAAAAATATATTAAATTTGGAATTTTTCGGAAATTATTGGATTTGTCGGGTCCGAAAAGAGACTCTCGGGGAGCCGGATCGGAGGTACCGGACGGAGGTCACCGGAGGCCGGTGAGGCCGGCGGTGACCGGGCCCGTCCCCACTCTGGGCCGAGGCCGAGAGTGGCGGCAAGCCGGGTTTGGGCCTTCCAAGGCCCAAACCGGGCCGTGCATAGTTGGGCTCGGCCCATTGGCTTGGCCCGACTTGGTTCGTGTGTGGTGTTTGATCCATGTCACGAACCCGCGATCCAATATTTCGAAAACTTTCAAAATTTAATCGGTTTCGATAAACCGTTTTTCGAAAAGATCTAGTTTCGATAAACCCGACCAAGCAACTTGGCAAAATTAAAACTGGAATTATTGCATATTATTTGATAACATGTTTGTGTGATAACATGTTGGATGATGTGATGAAATGTATGATGCATTAGTAGCCCATTAGATTTATCGCTTTCACGGTTTGCATACCGTTAGTGTTAGCGTGTAATTATTCTTTTATTCGAGCCCATAAAGTGTAATTATTTTTTATCCGGTCTACGAACCGAGTATTAATTGTAATTATTACTCAAAGACGAGAAGGATGGAAAATCGAGCATGATGACGGTCTTGGAGGAAGTCCAAGAGCTAGTGGGAGCCCGAATGAGAAAGACGAGAAGATGTGAAGACTCGTAGAATCCTAAGATTAGGATGGGCTATAAAATGCATATTTAACGCTTTATGGATACTTGCTTGAATTATTTAATTAATTGCATGCTTGCATGATTAGTTTATAAGTTTATAAGCGATCACCTCACATGCAAAGATTAAAATCAACTTTAATTGTTTGCATGTTTAAAGCGTTGTGAACTATCATCACACGGGTTGTGATGGATGAGTTCAAATTTGAAACGTATTTGCACGGGTTGCAAATGACGGATTCAAATGAAGATAGTATGTGATACAATTAGAAACGTCACAACACGGGTTGTTGATGACGGGTTTGTAATTGTACCAAATACTTTCGAATTATTAAACACAATCAAATTACAAGTTAATTTGAGTCAAGTGAGATGCCACCCAAATTCACACCCATGTAGAAACATTTTATCGGTGTCGTGCGCCTTAGCGGAGCATCGATCGAATGGGTTCTAGATGGGAATGGTAAACTTTGTGGGATGTCGTGCGCCTTAGCGGAGCATCTGCACAAAGTTAACTCGTTAGTGAAAGTTGGTTGACTCAACCACGATTCTTGGCCTGAGGTCGAGCTGGGGCATCGGAAGGGTAAGCCGTGTGTTTTACACATACCCTGACTAAGAGTTACACGGGTTGTAATTGGACGGATGTCCTACCTAAATAAGTCAATTGGAGCGGTGTGCCTTAGCGCACTTCAAATGACGAATAAGGGATCTTGGTTTAAAGATTCTAAATTTTAGAATCTAATGGTTGGTGTTTAATTCGGTGTTTAATTCGAATCTAATGGGTTAGAATCTAATGGTTGGTATAGCAATCCTTTTAAAGAAAGCGTTTGGCGCAAGTTAAAGCCGTACGTTCATTGCATAGTGATCACAAAGACTCCTTGGTCTAAGGACGTCGTGACAAACTATCGCATCTGAATATGTTTATGGCTTAATCTATGAAAACACTATTCAATGCGGGTCGTCCGATATCAATCACCTCATGATATCTATGATAAGGTTCCAGGATCCCACATCCTTATGACAAGTAGAACTACGTCATTAAGAACCATCCTCATACTGGTCGCTTTTAAGGAAGCATAGGTTGACCAGGGACTCGTTAAGTGTGATCCGTACAGATTTATGGTTCTACTACTTTAGTGGTCATAAATCAGATCATGCTTAACATATTACTTCAACACATAAGTAATATAAAGCCGTTTATATTTATACATTACAAACGATGATATTTGAACATAGACGTTTACAGGCTAATACCAATTGGACTAGGGCACAAATGCTATCAATCTCCCACTTGCCCTTAGCTCCAATCTAAGTCCCAGTCTATACCCATTGACCTAACATGTTTTTCATGTTTATCTTGAGGAAGAGCCTTGGTCAATGGGTCGGCTGTGTTATCATCAGTTGCAACGTAGTGGATCTTCACGTCACCTCTAGCAATTATGTCGCGGATGATGTGATACTTTCTGAGTACATGTTTGGATCTGTTATGTGCCCTGGGTTCTTTAGCCTGCGCAATAGCCCCGGTGTTGTCACAATATAAGTCTACTGGGTTAGACGGGTTTTTAATTACACCTAACCCAGCCATGAAACTCCTGATCCATACAGCCTCTTTTGCCGCCTCACATGCGGCAATGTACTCAGCTTCCATCGTAGAGTCGGCAATGGTATCCTGCTTCTTGCTTTTCCAGCTGAATGCTCCACCGTTCAACATAAACACATATCCCAACTGACTCTTAAAGTCATCGGGGTCTGTCTGGAAACTAGCGTCGACATATCCTTTGATGACGAGATCATCATTTCTGCCCCCGTATACAAGAAAGGCGTCCTTGGTTTTTCTCAAATATTTGAGAATCGCCTTGACAGCTATCCAGTGTGCCTCACCGGGTTTGGATTGATGTCTACTGGTACAGCTTAGGGCAAACGAGACATCCGGTCTCGTGCATATTATGGCATACATTATGGACCCTATAGCCGAAGCATATGGGATCTCATTCATTCTTGCTAGCTCTGCAGGTGTCTCAGCACCCTGCTTCTTGCTAAGCTTCACGCCATGACGCATGGGCAGCAATCCTTTCTTTGAATCTTGCATTGAGAATCGTCTCAACACCTTGTCTATATAAGGGCTTTGACTTAAGCCCAAGACCCGCTTGGCACGGTCTCTATATATCTTGATTCCCAAGATGTAAGAGGCCTCGCCTAAGTCCTTCATTGCGAAACACTCACCTAACCAAGTCTTCGTTAAGAGCAAGGTAGTGACGTCGTTTCCAATGAGCAGTATGTCATCAACATAAAGCACTAAAAAGATTATATTGCTCCCACTTGCCTTTTTATACACGCAAGGTTCATCATCGTTCTTGACGAAGCCAAACCGTTTTACTACTTCATCAAAACGCTGATTCCAACTCCGAGATGCTTGCTTCAAACCATAGATTGATTTGAGCAACTTGCAAATCTTTCCCTTATTCTTTGGATCCTCAAAACCCTCAGGCTGAGACATATAAACGTCCTCAGCTAACCTCCCGTTGAGGAAGGCGGTTTTGACATCCATTTGCCATATCTCATAGTTGTGATATGCTGCTATGGCAAGAAGAATGCGGATAGATTTGGCCATAGCTACTGGAGAAAAGGTCTCTTCATAGTCAATTCCGTGGACTTGTCTATAACCTTTTGCTACCAGTCTCGCTTTATAGGTCTGAGGTTTGCCATCCATGTCAATCTTTATTTTAAAGATCCATTTACACCCTATGACCTTAACATCAGGGGTATGATCTACCAAGTCCCACACTTGATTATCTGACATGGTTTGCATTTCTTCCCTCATGGCTTCCAGCCATTTCTCAGAGTCGGTTCCGTCCAAAGCCTCTCGAAAGGTAGCTGGATCATTGTCCACTAGTACTAAACCATCACCTTCAGTTACTAAGAAACGTATCTGACAGGTGCATGACTTATCCTTTCAGAGCGCCTCGGACCGTCCTCATTAACTGCAGCTATTGGTTCTTGCTCAATGACCACTTCTGGCTCTACCTCTTCTAGTGGGTCTTCTCGTGGTTCCCGAGTGACCATCTCATCTAGAACTTCATCAAGATGAATGGCCCTCCCACTGACTGTCTTGGAAATGAACTCTTTTTCCAAGAACGTCCCACCTCGAGCGACAAAAACTTTATTTTCGCTCGGTTTGTAGAAGTAGTATCCTTTTGTTTCTTTTGGATATCTGACGAAAGTGCATTTATCTGATCTTGGTTCGAGCTTGGTTGCAAGCAACCTTTTAACATAAGCCTCGCAACCCCAGATTTTAAGGAAGGACAAAACGGGTTCCTTCCCGTACCATTTTTCAAATGATGTCCCTTCCACTGCTTTCGACGGAGCCCTATTTATTATGAAAGCGGCCGTTTGCAGAGCATAACCCCAGAAGGAGATCGGGAGATCAGTGAGACTTAACATTGATCGAACCATATCTAACAATGTTCGATTCCTCCGTTCGGACACACCATTAAGTTGCGGTGTTCCTGGCGGAGTCCACTAAGATAGTATTCCACCTTCAGTAAGATAACTAAGAAACTCCTCGGATAAGTATTCTCCACCCCGATCAGAACGGAGTGCCTTGATACTCTTTCCGAGTTGGTTTTCTACTTCAGTCCTAAACTCTTTGAATTTATCAAAAGCTTCGGACTTATGTCTCATGAGATAGACATAACCATATCTACTGAAATTGTCAGTAAATGTGATAAAGTAGCCTAAACCACCTCTGGCATGCGTACTCATTGGTCCACATACGTCTGAATGTATTAGACCCAATAAGTCACCTGCCCTCTCACCTAAACCAGTGAAGGGCGCTTTAGTCATCTTGCCCATCAAACAAGCTTCGCATCTTTCAATCGCTTGGAATTCGAATTGACTTAGAAGTCCGCGCTTATGAAGCGCTGAGATGCGTTTCTCATTTATGTGATCTAGACGACAATGCCAGATAAGAGTTTGGTCTAAATCATTAGTTTTAAACCTCTTAACATTTACATTATAGAGCATGTTGGATTTCGAGTTTTGCATATTCAATATGTATAATCCTCCAACAGTGCGAGTATTGCCATAATATATGTTGTTGCGCATAATATCAAAAAACCCGTTCTTAATATTAAAATAATATCCCTCTATTTCAAGAAGAGAAATTGAGATAATATTCCTGTTGAAAACAGGTACGCAAAACACATCATTAAGTTCAATTACAAGCCCACTGGGCAAAACAAGGTTCACAGAACCTACAGCAGTTGCGGCAACTCTGGTATTGTTCCCAACTCTTAGGTCCACCTCGTTTTCCTTTATATCTCTTCTACTGTGTAACACCTGCACATCAGCACAGACATGAGACTTAGCTCCAGTGTCTAGTACCCAGGTATTTATTGTAGAAAGATATAGCTCTAATGGAATACCTGATGAAGTAGTGGCCCCACCGCCCTTCTTCTGATCCTCCTTCAGCTGCTGACAGTCTTTCTTCCAATGACCAGGCTTTTGACAGTAGAAACAGACCGACTCCTTTGCCTTCCCTTTGCCTTGTACGGGCATGTGAGGTCTAGGAATAAATGGTCGTCTGTTCCTCCTTGCGAGGTGTCTTGGGCCTTTACCCTTGCCACCAACAGCTTTGAAGCTGGGTCCCTTCTTGACCATGAAGACATTTTTGGACGAACTACCCCTTATACTCTTCTCGGCAGTTACTAGCATGTTGTGCAACTCCGACACGGTCTTGTCCATATCATGCATATGATAGTTCATGACGAACCCACCATATGCATGAGGAAGGGATTGCAGAACAAAATCCGCAGCCATTTCCTTTTCCATAGACATACCGATACTAGTCATATGGTCAAAATGCCCCTTCATCTGTAGGACATGAGGACCTACGGAGCTGTCTGCTGACATCTTGCAGGCTATGAGTTCTCGGAGAACAGTGTATTTTTCAATACGTACTTTCTCCTTGAACATATCCTTGATCTGTGCAAACATTGCAAACGGATCATGGGATAGCTCCATAAACTGCTTTTGGAGGTCCGCCTCCATGCAGCCCAGCATGACACACGCAACGTCGATAGAGTCGCTATGGTGTTTCTGGTACGCATCCTTAACGACCCTCGTTGCGTTGGCAGCTGGCTCCTCAGGGATAGCCTTATCAAGGACGTACTCCCTGCGTTCCATTTTTAACACAAGTCGTAAATTTCTGTCCCAGTCTAGATAATTTGTCCCGTTGAGTTTACACTTCTCGAGTATAGTCCTCAATGACAAATTAGACGAGTTTGTTGAATTACTAGCCATTTCTACACGAAGAAAGTAAATTTAATCAGAATAGTTGAATAAATTTACGAAGATCCGAATTAAACACCAACCATTAGATTCTAAAATTTAGAATCTTTAAACCAAGATCCCTTATTCGTCATTTGAAGTGCGCTAAGGCGCACCGCTCCAATTGACTTATTTAGGTAGGACATCCGTCCAATTACAACCCGTGTAACTCTTAGTCAGGGTATGTGTAAAACACACGGCTTACCCTTCCGATGCCCCAGCTCGACCTCAGGCCAAGAATCGTGGTTGAGTCAACCAACTTTCACTAACGAGTTAACTTTGTGCAGATGCTCCGCTAAGGCGCACGACATCCCACAAAGTTTACCATTCCCATCTAGAACCCATTCGATCGATGCTCCGCTAAGGCGCACGACACCGATAAAATGTTTCTACATGGGTGTGAATTTGGGTGGCATCTCACTTGACTCAAATTAACTTGTAATTTGATTGTGTTTAATAATTCGAAAGTATTTGGTACAATTACAAACCCGTCATCAACAACCCGTGTTGTGACGTTTCTAATTGTATCACATACTATCTTCATTTGAATCCGTCATTTGCAACCCGTGCAAATACGTTTCAAATTTGAACTCATCCATCACAACCCGTGTGATGATAGTTCACAACGCTTTAAACATGCAAACAATTAAAGTTGATTTTAATCTTTGCATGTGAGGTGATCGCTTATAAACTTATAAACTAATCATGCAAGCATGCAATTAATTAAATAATTCAAGCAAGTATCCATAAAGCGTTAAATATGCATTTTATAGCCCATCCTAATCTTAGGATTCTACGAGTCTTCACATCTTCTCGTCTTTCTCATTCGGGCTCCCACTAGCTCTTGGACTTCCTCCAAGACCGTCATCATGCTCGATTTTCCATCCTTCTCGTCTTTGAGTAATAATTACAATTAATACTCGGTTCGTAGACCGGATAAAAAATAATTACACTTTATGGGCTCGAATAAAAGAATAATTACACGCTAACACTAACGGTATGCAAACCGTGAAAGCGATAAATCTAATGGGCTACTAATGCATCATACATTTCATCACATCATCCAACATGTTATCACACAAACATGTTATCAAATAATATGCAATAATTCCAGTTTTAATTTTGCCAAGTTGCTTGGTCGGGTTTATCGAAACTAGATCTTTTCGAAAAACGGTTTATCGAAACCGATTAAATTTTGAAAGTTTTCGAAATATTGGATCGCGGGTTCGTGACATGGATCAAACACCACACACGAACCAAGTCGGGCCAAGCCAATGGGCCGAGCCCAACTATGCACGGCCCGGTTTGGGCCTTGGAAGGCCCAAACCCGGCTTGCCGCCACTCTCGGCCTCGGCCCAGAGTGGGGACGGGCCCGGTCACCGCCGGCCTCACCGGCCTCCGGTGACCTCCGTCCGGTACCTCCGATCCGGCTCCCCGAGAGTCTCTTTTCGGACCCGACAAATCCAATAATTTCCGAAAAATTGCAAATTTAATATATTTTTCAAAATTAACATATTTCATGCAAATCTCCCAAAAAGCATTAAAATCATGTTATCAACTTTTGGCATGCAAATAATCACAAAACCGAAATGAATTCAACAAGACAAAGATTAAGAGGGTAACCAACGCTCTGATACCACTGTAGGGTTTTGGAGCGTTCTAGATCGTCGAGATAGCGGAAGCAATAAAAGATAATCAACTCCAAACCTTGTCCAAGAACATTTAAACCATTAAATCCCAAAGCAAAATCTATTCCACAAGATGTTTACCTTTAAGTCTTGTTTGAATCGATAAAGAAGAACGTTCGGATCTTCTTCTCTAAAGCTAGTCCACACCAAGAGGATGATCTTCAAGATCCTTCACTTAATTGCCTACTAGAACAATTAAATGAAGAACAAGAGAGCAAGATGATGAAGAGGAGAGGGGTGGCCGGCCACAATGAGAGAGAGAGAGGATTTTTGTGTGTTTTGTGACTTAATGAATTAAAGTCTTGCATTATAATTCATCACCCAACTCACAAGTATGGGTTAAAAGTGATTGGTATGGGCTTAAAGGTGCTTTAACCCATACCCCTTAAATCACTCACCTCTTAATCCACAATCACCAACTAAGCATGGCATTGTGTGACCCCCACAATGGCCCCACCAAGTGGGCCGGCCATACGGGAGGGCCCATTGGGCTCGGCCCATGAAGCCTCATGGCCGGCCCAATAAGGGCCCAATAAGGCCATATGGCCGGCCCACTTGGTGGGGCCATTGTGGGGGCCACACAATGCCATGCTTAGTTGGTGATTGTGGATTAAGAGGTGAGTGATTTAAGGGGTATGGGTTAAAGCACCTTTAAGCCCATACCAATCACTTTTAACCCATACTTGTGAGTTGGGTGATGAATTATAATGCAAGACTTTAATTCATGAATTCATTAAGTCACAAAACACACAAAAATCCTCTCTCTCTCTCATTGTGGCCGGCCACCCCTCTCCTCTTCATCATCTTGCTCTCTTGTTCTTCATTTAATTGTTCTAGTAGGCAATTAAGTGAAGGATCTTGAAGATCATCCTCTTGGTGTGGACTAGCTTTAGAGAAGAAGATTTGAACATTCTTCTTTATCGATTCAAACAAGACTTAAAGGTAAACATCTTGTGGAATAGATTTTGCTTTGGGATTTAATGGCTTAAATGTTCTTGGACAAGGTTTGGAGTAGATTATCTTTTATTGCTTCCGCTAACTCGACGATCTAGAACGCTCCAAAACCCTACAAATTTCTTGACAATATTCTTAGCATATTTACTCTGAGAGATGAAGATGTTATCCTTTAGCTGTTTGATTTGGAAGCCTAGGAAATAGGTGAGCTCTCCCACCATGCTCATCTCGAATTCTGATTGCATTTGTTGAACAAATTTCTCTACCATCTTGCTTGACATCCCTCCAAAGACAATGTCATCGACATAAATTTGAGCTATCATCAAATTCCCGTCCTCATTCTTCACAAATAGAGTCTTGTCGACTCCCTCTCTAGTGTAGCCGCTTTGAATCAGGAATTTTGTGAGCCTTTCATACCAAGCTCTTAGTGCTTTTTTCAACCCATAGAGAGCCTTCTTGAGTTTATACACATGATCAGGAAAGTGAGGATCAATAAATCCTTTGGGTTGTGACACATATACTTCTTCATTGAGATCCCCGTTCAGGAATGCACTTTTGATATCCATCTGGTAGAGCTTAATCTGTAGATGGCATGATATTCCTAGTAGGAGACGGATTGCTTCAAGTCTTGCTACAGGAGCAAAGGTCTCATCGAAGTCGATTCCCTCAATTTGAGTATACCCTTGAGCAACTAACCTGGCTTTGTTGTGAGTGATGTTGCCAAGCTCATCGGACTTGTTTTTGAAAATCCATTTTGCGCCAATGACATTTCCTTCACTTGGCTTGGGCACCAGTTCCCACACCTGATTCTTCTCAAATTGAATCAGTTCCTCTTGCATAGCATTGACCCAATACTCATCATTGATGGCTTCATTGATATTTTTGGGTTCAGTCTTTGAAACGAAGCATATGTTGCCTATCACCTCGTTGTAGTCTTCAGGAGTTTTTGACCGAGCCCGTATGCCTTCATTTAGGTCTCCAATTACTCCACAGATAGGATGGTTAGCCTGGATTCTTCGCGAGGGATTCTTGTTGTTGGTTTCAGGAACTGTCTCATCATTATTGACATTTGGACTAGCATCGTTGTGTTCTGATTTGCTACTAGCATCTTCTCTGACATCCATAATGGCATCCTTCCTACCATTGTTGGGAGGATAGACTCCATCTTCTGAGGCATCTTCACAGTCATCATCAACAACAACATTAATTGATTCCATCATGGTCTTGGTTCGCTTGTTGAAGACCCGGTACGCACGACTATTCCTTGAGTAACCAAGGAAGATGCCTTCATCCCTCTTTGGATCAAGCTTTCGACAAGTGGATCCAAAAATATGGAACTACTTAACATTGGGCTTTCTTCCCCTCCATATTTCATAATGAGTTACTGACATACCTGGTCGGAGAGTGACTCGATTGTGGATATGGCAAGCACTGTTAAGTGCTTCTGCCCAAAAGTGAGTTAGTATGTCCTTGGCCAGCATCATAACACTAGCCATCTCCTGTAGAGTCCTGTTCTTGCGCTCAACAATGCCATTCTGTTGGGGAGTGATTGGTGCTGAGAATTCATGAGCTATCCCTTATGAGTTGCAGAATTCTGCAAATTTGCTATTTTCGAACTCCGACCATGATCACTATGAAGGCGGACTATTTTGCCAATTGTCTCTCCTTTTTCTCGTTGGACCTGGATGCACAGATTTTTGAAGATTGAGAAGGTATCTGATTTGTCACGAGGGAAGTCAACCCAAGTGTATCGTGAGTAATCATCTACACATACAAAGTCATATCGTTTTCCTCCAAGGCTTTCAACTTACATTGGTCCCATGAGGTCAACATGTATCAGCTCAAGTACTCGAGAGGTGGTGATATGTTGTAGCTTCTTGTGTGACATCTTGGTTTGCTTACCAATCTGACATTCTCTGCAGATCTTTTCTTCAACTATTTTCAGGTTCAGAATTCCTGTAATTGCCTGCTCGGAGACTGCCTTCTGCATACTTCTAAGATTTAGATGTCCAAGCTTTCTGTGCCACGGTTTGGTTTCTTCTGCTTTGGAGACAAGGCACTTGGCCGCTTCAATATGTGATTCAGGCGACTAGATGTAACGATTATCTGTTGAGCGAACTCCTTGTAGAATAGTGACTTGATCGAAGTCTTTAACGATACAGGTTTCTTTAGTGATGCTAATCAGGTTTGCCTTAAGTCCTTCTACAAGTAATGCTTCAGTTAGGCAAGTGGCTCCTGGCGAAATGATAACCCATATCATTTGCATGGCCATGCTCTTACTCTCAGTCAGTCTCGATCAAGAGACCTTTTAACGGATATCTTTCCCATACCGTAGTATGAGGGATAAATCCCTTAGCCGTCTTTCGTGTCACTCATGCAACCCATTCCGCCACCCAATCATGCCCGTTATGGCAATCCTGTCACAGAAAGCGTTAGGCGCAAGTTAAAGCCGCACGTTCATTGCATAGAGATCACAAAGACTCCTCGGTCTATCGCATTTGAATATGTTCATGGCTTAATCTATGAAAACACTATTCAAAGCGGGTCGTCCGATATCAATCACCTCATGATATCTATGATATGATTCCGGGATCCCTCATCCCTATGACAAGTAGAACTACGTCATTAAGAACCATCCTCATACTGGTCGCTTCTAAGGAAGCATATTTTGACCAGGGACTCGTTAAGTGTGATCCGTACAGATTTATGGTTCTACTACTTTAGTGGTCATAAATCAGATCATGCTTAACATATTACTTCAACACAAGTAATACAAAGCCGTTTTATATATATGTTACAAACGATGATAATGTAAATAGACGTTTATAGGCTAATAGCAATTGGACTAGGGCACAAATTCTATCATGTATACGCAACATTAGCTCCATAGACTAGATTCTTAGGTCTCCATTCAAGGCGGGATGTTTTCTGAGGAGTTGAGAGATGCCTTTGATGTCTCCTTTGTCTCTGTGGTAGCTGAGCTTGCTTCCTCCCATGGAGTTGAAAACAAAATGGTCTGATGTGTCCTCGTTGACCACAGTAGTGACATATCCACTGATATTGATAGTCTGGTTTTCTGTAGTATTGTTGTGTGCGTGGAGGATGTCTTTTGATCGTTGCTTGACAAGAACATGTTGTAGACGATGTCATTGCATTTGTTGTAGGTCGTCCTGTAGGATGTGTTGGGGAATCTAGTGGTTTCTTGTCAACCATGGCTTGTTGTGGGACAAACTTTGTCACCGTTGTCGAGAGGATATCGTGTGTGTACCCTAGTCCCGTCGTATCCTTGGACTGCTTTCCTAATGATAGGATTTTGTCAAGGCATTCTGTGCTAGGGTTCATCATCTTTACCGATTTAGTCATAAGACTGATTTCTCCATTAAGTCTAATGATTTCGTGTTTTAGCTCCACGATCGTCTCTAGAAGTCTAGATTTGTCGTTGGTAAGACTGATGATCCGTTCTCCTTGTTGGTCAAGGATCAGAGTTTCCTTGATCCATCTAGTGTGTAAGCTTTTGTGTGCCTCGACTAGTTGCTGTTTATTCCAATTCTCATCTGGAGTTGGATGGGGGTGATCATCATTGATATTGGCAGAATTATCAATTTTACATGTAGAAATAGTAGTAATGAATGCAACAAAGTAGCTTACCTCTTCAGATCCACTGTCTTCATTGTCATCATCTGATAGGGTGGCATTATATCCTCGTTTTTGTTGCTTGAGAAAATTTGGACATTCTCTGCGAAGATGGCCGAATCCTTCACATTCATGGCATTGAAGTCCTTTGTTCTTGTTGTTTTCTTCTCCACTCCTGTTTGGTCTGTCAAGACTTCCTCCTGTTTGAGCTTTTTGTAGAGCTTTGTTTCTGGCATTTGTTGTGACATTCCGTCCACCCATTCGACTGAATCTTCTCATGACTTTGTTATAATTTTTTGTGAGAAGGGCCATTGTAGCATCGATGTCTTCTTCGGAATCAGAATCCTCAGGTTCTGGTTGCTTGTGTGTTGAGCTTTTGAAAGCAACTCCTTTATTCCTTTTGTCGATATTGGGCAGAGATAACTCATATGTCATTAAGGACCCCATTAGCTCATCGAATTTTAAGATCTTGAGGTCATGAACTTTCTCAATTGTAGTGATCTTCATCTTAAATCTAGGGCTAAGAGCATGCAGGGTTTTTCTAACCAGTTTTTCATCAGACATTGGTTCTCATAGAGAGTAGGATTCATTGGCTAAGTCACGTATACGAACATTGAATTCTGCAATTGATTCGTCCTCTTTCATGACGAGGGGTTCGAAGTTGGTTGTTAGGTATTGCAGTTTTTGTTCTCGAACCTTATTTGTTCCTTCATATGCAACAATCAGGATATCCCATGCAGATTTGGCAGTTGTGCATGTGTTGATTAGTCTGAATACGTTTTTGTCAACACCGTTGAAGATAGCATTCAGAGCTCGAGAATTTCCCAGTGATTCTTCGTCTTCATCATCAGTCCAATCTTAGACTGGTTTTGGACCGATAGGGTTACCATCATTGTCACTGAGCTGTGGAGCATTCCCCTGAATCCAAGACTCCGTCTTGATTCCACTCTTTGAGCAATCGCTTTGCTCTGTCGGTTCAAGTCTCCGTTGAACTTGGTGGTTCCGTGCAGTCTTCACTCACGCGATCAGCAAACCCTCAATCACCTAACTCTCAATAGTTATGTGATGCACAATATCATTAGCTCAATCTGCAATCTCTCGGCCCGCAAACCTTCACGTCTAAGAGCTTTGCAAATTATTGCTAGGAAACAAATAAAGAACCACACCATTGCTAAGAGGGTAGCCTAAGCTTTTATAGCAATCGAGGATGAGTACTAACCCTAATGGGTTTCCTCTTAATCACCGTCTTTTCTTATTTCTAGAATCGGAGTCGCTCTGGAATTTCCTAATCCTCTTCGAACTTTCTGCAGAAACTGCACTTTCCTGATTTCTGTCGATCAGGATGTTTGCCGAGACGCCGTCAACAATGTCACACAAGATGTCGCATAAGATGCTTCGACATTGTTTGTGACATGTTCTCTAGTTCCTTTAAAATTCAGTAAATCTCTAAAACTGTCGTAACTACAATCACTCATCATGCTTATCAAACAACAAATTTTCCAAATTTTATCTTTCTTAAGTGTGAAAAAAAAATTCCGGTTTATCGAAACCGGACGGTCTTGGACTGCTGTTATGGGACAAACTTCGTCACTGCTGTTAAGGGGATATCGTGTGTGTACCCTAGTCCCGTCGTATCCTTGGACTGCTTTCCCACTGATAAAATCTTGTCAAGGCTTTCCGTGCTAGGATTCATCATCTTTACCGATTTAGTCATAAGACTAATTTCTCCATTAAGTCTGGTGATTTCGCGTTTTAGCTCCACGATCGTCTCTAGAAATCTAGACTTGTCATTGGAAAGACTGATAATCCGTTCACCTTGTTGATCAAGTATTAGAGTTTCCTTGATCCATTTGGTATGTAAGCCTTTGTATGCCTCGACTAGTTGCTCTTTAGTCCAATTCTCATTTGGAGTTGGATGGTGGTGATCATCATTGATATTGGCAGAATTATCAATGTTACACACAGGAGTAGTAGTAGTAAATGCAACAAAGTTGCTTACTTCTTCAGATCCACTATCTTCATTGTCATCATCTGATAGGGTGGCATTATATCCTCGTTTTTGTTGTTTGAGGAAATTTGGACATTCTCTGCGAAGATGGCCGAATCCTTCACATTCATGGCATTGAAGTCCTTTGTTCTTGTTGTTTTCTTCTCCACTCCTGTTTGGTCTGTCAAGACTTCCTCCTGGTTGAGCTTTTTGTGGGGCTTTGTTTCTGGCATTTGTTGTGACATTTCGTCCACCCATTCGACTGAATCTTCTCATGACTTCTAGCATCGATGTCATTGTAGCATCGATGTCTTCTTCGGAATCAGAATCCTCAGGTTCTGGTTGCTTGTGTGTTGAGCTTTTGAAAGCAACTCCTTTATTCCTTTTGTCGATGTTGGGTAGAGACAACTCATAGGTCATTAGAGACCCCATTAGCTCATCGAATTTTAAGATCTTGAGGTCATGAACTTCCTCAATTGCAATGATCTTCATCTTAAATCTAGGGCTAAAAGCACGCAGGGTTTTTCTAACCAGTTTTTCATCAGACATTGGTTCTCCCAGAGAATAGGATTCATTGGCTAGATCACGAATACGAACATTGAATTCTGCAATTGATTCGTCTTCTTTCATGATGAGGGCTTCGAAGTTGGTTTTCAAGTATTGGAGTTTTTGTTCTCGAACCTTGGTTGTTCCTTCATATGCAACAGCAAGGATGTCCCATGCAAATTTGGCAGCTGTGCATGTGTTGATTAGTCTGAATACGTTATGTCAACACCGTTGAAGATAGCATTCAGAGCTCGAGAGTTCCCCAGTGATTCCTCGTCTTCATCATCAGTCCAATCTTTTTCTGGTTTTGGACCGATAGGATTACCATCGTTGTCACTGAGTTGTGGGGCATTCCAACCATTGATCACAGGCTTCCATGTTTTGTTGTCTAGTAACTTTATGAAGGCACTCATCCGAGCCTTCCAATAGCCGTAGTTACTTCCATCTAGAACAGGTGGTCGATTGATGGATCCTTCTTCTCTGGTATTGTCCATCTTGATCAAAATATTTTTCTTAGGAACTCACCTAAAGCTGTAGGTGCCTCCTCTGATACCAATTGAAATTTTGATCAGCTAGTCGTGTAAGATGTCACACACAATGTTACGTATGAAGCTATAACACTGTGTATGACTTCTTGTGTAGATAACTCTGGACAGAAAATATAAAGCTATAAACAATGACACAGCAGATTGTTTACCCAGTTCGGTGCAACGTCACCTACGTCTTGGGGCTCTCAGCCTAGTGGAAAGATCTCACTTATCAGTAATTCGTCAGAACATACAAGTATCTGTGATCAAACCTACATCTATACTTTATGCTACGTCTTACAGTGCAATCTATCTCAGGGTCTCCCCCTGAATCCAAGACTCCGTCCTGATTCCACTCTTCGAGCAATCGCCTTGCTCTGTCAGTTCAAGTCTTCGTACAACTTGGTGGTTGCGTACAGTCTTCACTCACGCGATCGGTAAACCCTCAATCACCTAACTCTCAATAGTTATGTGATGCACAATATCCTTAGCTCAATCTGCAATTTCTCAACCCGCAAACCTTCACGTCTAAGAACCTTGCAAATTGTTGCTAGGAAACAAATAAAGAACCACACGATTATTAAGGGGGTAGCCTAAACTTTTATAGCAATCGTGGATGAGTACTAACCCTAATGGGTTTCCTCTTAATCGTCGTCTTTCTTCTTTCCAGAATCGGAGTCGTTCTGGAATTTCCTAATCGTCTTCTTGCTTTTCTGCCGAAACTGCACTTTCATGATTTCTATCGATCAGGATGTTTGCCGAGATGCCATCAACAATGTCACATAAGATGTCGCAGAAGATGCTTCGACATTCTTTGTAACATGTTCTTCAGTTCCTTTTAAAAATCAGTGAATCTCTAAAATCGTCGTAACTACAGTATGAATGTATGTTTAGTTTAAATGCATGAGTTAATGTATGTTAAACTATCACCCACATGCGGAAGATTAAAACTGAAATTTAATTAGTTATGCATGTAAACGGACTTGGAATCATCTTTGCATCGATATGTAGTTGATGATTCCAATTAAGATTGTATCGATATACAATCAGATAGCATTAAAACACTAATTCGCGAATAATTTCAAGTCACGCGAGATACAACCCAAACCTCAACACTCCAAAAGACTTTAAACCTGTGAGTGGGTGCATCTACGGTTAGTACTCATAGGGGAAAAGGGTCGGGTGAGTTGAACAGTTTAATATGGATGTGTGCGCCTCCGCGTAGTAGTCATATTACACTGTTTCATAGTTGAGTTTTGGTAGACTTGACTACGATTGTCAGACGGGTCTGACCTAGGGTATTATGATAGGGTCTGCCGTGTACATCTAATGTACAAACCATAGCCAGGAGTTACATGGAGTTGTAATTGGATGAGTTATCCTACCTTGTTACCTCGGCTGGAGCAGTGAGCCTACGTTCATTTCAATAGAGTGTATGCAAGGGTCCTGGTTCAGATTCTAATGTTTAGAATCAGACAAGTGTTTTATAACTCAATCTCCAACTTTAATTTTAAACAATACTGATGAGAATTTATTTTACCGTGTAGATTTAAATGGCAAACACAACTCATTCTGGCAACAACGCACTGAGGGTCATAATCGAGCAAGATAAGCTTAACGACGTTAACTTCATTGATTGGGACAAACATTTGAGACTTGTTCTCAAGAATAAACGTAAGGAATATATCCTTACCAAGGTCCCACCTGTTGTGCTAGCATTGAACGTCACGAGGGCACTAAGGGACACTTACCAGAAGTACCTTATTGTTGCAGTCACTTCCTGATGCATATAGTGATTTCCCAATGAATTTCAATATGCATGAAATGGACAAGTCTGTGGCAAAGCTCCATGGGATGCTTGTGACTGCTAAGAAGAACCTCAATGGTAAAACAAGGAGGTGCTTATGGTCAACAAGAAGGT
Source organism: Geranium rotundifolium (assembly GCA_963920655.1). Taxonomy (NCBI): domain Eukaryota; kingdom Viridiplantae; phylum Streptophyta; class Magnoliopsida; order Geraniales; family Geraniaceae; genus Geranium; species Geranium rotundifolium. The sequence goes on along the minus strand of OY987311.1, from coordinate 32,609,192 downwards.
CAGTTTCAAGAAAACTGTCAAGGGTAAGGTTAACATATATCGTGCAGGGCAAATCAGACACCCTAAGGGTCCAAAGGTTCAAGTGGCTCCTAAAGCTAATGTGAATGACAAGGGCACAGGGGTTGTCTGTTATTACTGCAATGAGCCGGGGAACTAGAAAAGGGATAGCAAAAAACACAAGGAATATCTAAAGAAGGTTGGTGTTACCACATTTTCAGGATCATGTATTAACGTTATTGAGCTTAATCTCAGTCTTTCTACTACTTCTGATTCTTAGGTACTAGATACCGGTGCTGAATCTCACATTTGTGTTAATGTGTAGGTTCTAGAAACTAGAAAGGCTCTAGGTGAAGAATTCCCATGGGTTCCAAATAATTCAATTTCATGCAGTGGACTGAAATTAACCATGGGAATCGAGAAAAACAAGATCTTATTGTTAAAATTTTAGCATGCAAAATTAATTTTTAGATCTGAAAATATACCTTTTAGAATCACAAACACAAAGAAGCTTTAGTGAATCTTCCTGGAGAAAAACGTAACTTCTAAAAGCCATAACTTGAGCTACAGGTCTCCTCCAAATGACTCGGTTCTTTTTGCAGTGTAAATCTTATCCAGTTATCTATGACTATCGTGTTTTGCACAAAACCTAGTTCAGACTGCAAGATCATCGTCTGAAGAAAAACATCTTACTCGTCAGTGTTGGACAGATTTCCCGGTTTGTCCCAATTTGTTTCATCTTTGAGGATTTCGAATTTGACAAAGAAAAACCAAAAAGATTGTGCCATCTAGATTGTCCACACAAGCACAACACCTTGAGAAAGATTTCTACACACACCCTTGCTAGCGTTGTGTGAAGAATCGAAAAAATCAACAATAGAGGTAGTGAGATGGGAGGGTCGGCCAAAGAGAGAGAAAGGAGAGAGGATTTTCGAAATTATGCCTAGGGTTTTTTGAAAAAAAATTGTGTAATTAATGAAAATCTGATTTTTAATATCTTCTTTATAATTACACAATAAACCCCTTAAAACCCTTAATTGCACTTAAGCCTCATTCTCAATTAAAACCAAGAATGGGCTTTAACTCCACTTAGCTAAAACCTAATTACAACCCATTTAATTGAGTTCTAGTTATATGGTTTAGCTAAACCGGTCCAATCTCTCTAACTTGGCAAGAAATCAACTGAATCGTTTTCAATTTGACTAAATTGAAAAGCTGATTCTCCCAATTACCATCCAAGCTTGTTTGTCACATATTGTACTTAAAGCTCTAGGCTCACGAACCGTTGGTAGACTAGTAAAATTACTATTTTACCCTTTCCATCATAAGTGGCCTCTAGCAAAACATTATGATTACCCAACGTCCGTGATTATCAATTATTCGACTTAACCCGTTATCGTACATGTCATTGTCCTTTTATCAAACCGATATCCAGATTGATCAATATGCATAGAACCGTCATCCTAATTTATCAATCACTGTTTCTTGATATCTAAGATGGCTGAAAACTGAAACAAAGGTATTACCTGCATGGTCATGCTATTCCTTCAGTCATACTCATCAAGTGGCCTAAACGGGTATCTTTCTTATACCGGAGTATGAGTGATAAATACCTCAGAGGTCTTTCGAGTTTACTAATGCAATTAATAACCAAGCCAATCATAGCCGTTATGGCTACCCTTTTAGAGGTAACGTTAGACTAGGTCAAACTCAGAGATTCATTACACAGTGCACACAAAGACTCCTTGGTTTTAGGATATATTGACAAGCTACGATCTGTGAGTATCTTATGACAGTATCTATGTTGTCTGATGCGACATCGACAAAAAACTTAGTTTTTCTCGATTCGCAACCCATTCTCACCTACACAAGCCCATGGCCCAAAACTCCGGGTTTTGGCCATGTCTCGTGTCTCAAGAACTGCCGACCTTTCCTTATCCCCAAAAACTCATATCCTTTGTGTGTGACCCTTTTAGGCTCATCCCACGTTGGCAGATCGGCATAAAACCCCCATTTTACCCGATCCATCATTAATCGCCTCTAGTATACCATTATAATTACCTAATGTGCATGATAATTGAACTAATCGACTTAACCTCTTGTAGTACATGTCGCTATCCTTTTTATCGCCCGGTATCTAGATTGATCATAAGGCATAGAGACGTCACCCTTATTTAATCAATCTCTGTTTCTCGATTTGTGAGATTACTAAATACTAATAACCCGTATCGTTGGCATGGCCATGCTCTCCCTTTAGTCAATCTCTATAGAGTGGCCTAAACAGATACCTATCTTATACCGTAGTATAAGGGATAAATCCCTTAACCGCCTTTCGTATCACTCATACAGTCCGTCTCCGTGTCAATCATGTCGGTTATGGTTGTCTTGTTACGAACAACGTTAGGAACAAGTCAAATGCGGTTCTTTACTGTATAGTGATCATAAAGACTCCTTGGTCTAAGGATACGACGACAAGCTACACCAATTGAACGTGTTCATGACTGTATCTATGCAATACCATTCAGAGCTGGTCGTTCAATATCACTTCCCAAGTGATATCTATAATCTGATCCCGGGATCCCATCCCAATGGCAAATAGAACTATACCATAAAGAATCATCCTAATACTTGGTCGCTTCATTGAAGCATATTTGACCAGGGACCCGCTAAGTGTGATCCGTACAGATATATGGTTCTACTACTTTGGTGGACATATATCAGATCATACTTAACCTATTACTTCAACACATAAGTTATATAATGCCGATTTTATATATTGCGAACGATGATTATTATATACAGACATTTACAAACTAATACAATTGGAATAGGGCCCAAAAATGCTTACAATCTCCCACTTGCCCCAAGTTCAAATCTAAGCCCAATCTATACCCATTGACCTCACATGCTTTTCATGCTTAAGTTGGGGAAGAGCCTTGGACAAAGGGTCGGCTGTGTTACCATCTGATGCAATGTAAGTGATCTTCACTTCAGCCCTCTCAACGATTTCTCGTATCAGGTAATATTTTCTGGGTACATGTTTGGATCTACTATGTGCTCTAGGCTCATTAGCTTATCCAATGGCCCCTATGTTGTCTCAAAATAAGCCTACTGGTTTAGACGCAATTGGCATTACGCCTAACCTAGTTATGAAGCTCCTGATCCATACAGCCTTCCTTGCTGCTTTTGAGGCAGCAATGTACTCAGCCTCCTCTGTAGAGTCGGCAATGGCGTCATGCTTCATGATTTACTAGCTGAAAGCTTCACCATTCAACACGAACAAATATCGTGACTGACTCGGATAGTCATCAGGATCCGTTTGGAAACTAGCATCCATAAAACCTTTGTTGATTAGATCATCATCATTCCTTCCTAGTATACAAGAAAAGCGTCCTTGGTTCTCCTCAAAATTTTGAGAATTGCCCTGACTAAAGTTCATTGTTCCTTACCGGGGTTGTATTGATGCCTACTGGTACAGCTTAAGGCAAATGAGACGTCCGGTCTCGTACATGTCATGGAATACTTGACGGATCTAATAGCCAAAGCATATGAATTCCATCCATCCTTTTCCCGCTCATCAGCTGTCATCGGACATTGAGTCTTACTATTTTTTATGCCATGAGGGATGGGTAAGAATTTTTTGTTGGAATCAAGCATTGAGAACCTACTCAATAACTTGTTCACATAGGTGCTCTGACTTAAAACCCAAGACCCACTTGGTGCGACCTCTATGTATCTTGATCACCAAGATGTAAGCAGCATCGCATAAGTCCTTCATTGGGACACTATTCCCTTAACCAAGCCTTTGTAAAGCTCAAGGTTGGGATGTCGTTTCCAATGAATAAAATGTCATCGACATACAGCACCAGAAAGACTATCTTACTTCCATCCGCCTTCTTGTAAACGCAAGGACCATCTTCGATCTTGATAAAGTCGAACTAATCATCAATTTTATCAAAACTTAAATTCCAATTCCGCTACATGGCACCAAGCGTTGTCTCAGAATTGGTACTGTCCACAGCTTCTCAAAAGGTGGTGGGTTTATCAACTTGATCCACCAATACCAGCTTGTCACCTTGAGTCACATAAATTCCATATCTCACAGGTGGACGACTGGTCCTTTTAGATCGCCTTGGACCGTCCTGAAGAACTGCAGTGGGTGGTTCCTGGTCTACAGGGTTGTCCAGCAGTTCCTGAGAAACTGTACCATCCATATTACCATCAAGATGTACATTCCTCCCAGAGACTTCGTCAGAGCCCGAATCATAATGAACACGACTGTTTTTAGAGCATAACCCCAAAAAGAGATTGGGAGATCAGAGTGACTCATCATGGAATGAACCATATCCCACAACATTCGATTCCAGCCTTTAGACACACCATCCTGTTGCGGTGTTCCTGGCGGAGTCCATTCTGATAAGATCCCATATCCCTCAAGATGATCATGAAACTCTGTGGACAAGTATTCTGCACTTTGATATAAACGAAGTGCCTCAATACTTTTCTCGACCTGGTTTTGTACTTCAGTCTTAAACTCTTTGAATTTATCAAAAGTGTCAGACTTATGCCTTATTGAATAGACATAATCAAATCTACTACAATCGGCAGTAAAAGTGATAAAGTAATTTAAACCACTCATGGCAAGTGAACTCATTGGCCTACATACATCTTGTTGCGCAGTAGGCCAAATAGGTCACCCGCCTTTCACCTCTGCCAATGAAGGGCGCTCTAGTTATTTTTCCCATCAAACAAGCCTCGCACCCTTCATCGAATAGAATTCAAATGGACTTAGAAGTCTGCACTTGTTAAGTGCTGAAATGTTCTTCTCATTTATGCAACCCAAATGATAGTGTCATATTAGAGTTTTGTTTAAATCATCGAATTTAAACCTCTTAGTATTAACGTTATACTCTGAGCTTAAGTTTTCATATACAATATGTATAAACCACATACTTTATTAGAACTTACATAAGTATGTAATACACATTATGAAGTACTAATACAAGTCTACTGGGCAAAACAAGAATAATGGAGCCTATAGTGGTTGCGGAAACCCTGATTATGTTCCCAACTCTTAGGTCCACCTCGTGTTTCCCATAATCTCTTCTACTTTCGAGTTTCTATTCATCCGTAGAGATTCATGCCCGGTATAAATACCCATGAATTAGAAGTAGAAAGATTAAGCTCAATAATGAGAATACAGAAGGTGTGGATCCACGACCCTTCTTTAGATCATCCTGGAACTTCTTGCAGTCTCTTTTTCAATGACCGGGATGTTGGCAGTAGAAACAGACTAATCCCATTTCTTTAGGAGGTTTAGGAACTCGAGCCAGTCTCATCTTTGTTGTCTTGTGAATAGGGGCTTTACCCTTATCACCTCCAGCTTTAAAGTTAGATCCCTTCTTGACCATTAGAACATCCCCTGGTATAAGCTTGATGTTCTTCTCAGCCGTTACATGCAACTCTAAGATGATCTTGTCCATATAATGCATATTATATTTCATAAAGAAGCTATCATAAGAACGAGGAAGGGATTGATGAGTGAAGTCTACAATGTCATCTCCTGTCCCATCCCAAGACTCAGCCTTGTCAGGTTTTCAAGATGTCCCTTCAACTTTAGGACGTGGGGACTAACAGAGCTGCATGCTGACATTTTGCAGGAGAGGGGTTCCTTGAGAATGACGAATCTTTTGAGTCGAGTCTTCTCCTTGAACATAACCCTTATCTGCGCCATCATGGCACAAGGGTCCTTGAACAGTTCCATAAACTGCTTTTGGAAGTCTCTCTCCAAGCAGCCCAACATCACATACGCCACATCTCCAGAATCGCTAAGGTGCTTCCTGAATGCATCCTTAACGGACCTTATGGCGTTGAGTGTTGGTTCCTCAGGGATAGCTTGGTTAAGGACATATTCCTTGCGTTCCAGTTTGAACACAATAGTTCCTTTCTCAATTCAGATAGTTTACTTCATTGAGCTTAACCTTCTCTAAGATAGGCCACAATGATAAATTGTTCGTGTTTATTAGCCATTTATTTACACAAGGAAAGTAAATTTAATCAGAAAGTTGAATAAATTTACGAAGATCCTGAATAAACTTCAACCATCCGATTCTAATTTAATAGAATCTAAAACCAAGACCCATGATTCGGGAATCGAAGTACGCTAAGGCGCACCACTCCGACTCACTTATTTAGGTAGGATATGTATCCAATTACAACCAATGCAATTGGGTCCAATTACAACCCGCGTAATTCTTGGCAATGGTATGTGCTGTTGCACATGGTATACCCTTTCTGACACCCTGGCTCGACCCTGGTCGAGAATCACAGTTAAGTCAACCAAATCAAGTATGCTTAGTTCGATAAAGATGCTCCACTAAGGCGCACAACATCAACAGAGTGGAGAGCTATACAAGCTTATGATTTGGGTTGGTGTCTCACTTGACTTAAAATTATTTGTGATTGGTTGAGTTTAAATCATTTATGTTTGACAATTATGAACCCGTCATAAAAAACCCATGTTGTGACGTTTCTAATTTATCTCACATTATCTTATTTGAAACCGTCATTTACGACCCGTGCAAAGACGTTTTTCAAATTTGAACACATCTATCACAACCCGTGCGACGATGGTTCATAATGCTTTAACATGCAAACAATAAATCTGGTTTTAATCTTTGCATGTTGGTGATAGCTTAAACAAAAATTAAGCCAAGCATGCTCGTAAATAAATTTATCATTCAAACAAATTCTAGCATGCATCTAAGCGTTAAATATGCATAAATAGTCAAAGCTAAGGTCCTAAGTATTCTATTAGACGAAGACTCCTTGAGCTCTTCTAATCATCATCACTTAGGTCGCTCCCACTAGCTCGTGGACGTCCTCCAAGATTGTAATCATTCTCGGTTTCCATCCTTCTTGACTTCATCAATTAATTACAATTAATACTCGATTCGTAGACCGGATTAAAGATTAATTACACTTTGTTACTAGCGGTCCGCAGCCCGCATAAAAGAATAATTACACGTTACAATCTAACGGTTCGCAGACCGTATTAAAGCGATAAAGAATTAAATGCTCTATTGGGCTATCTATGCACTTATGCATTTCATCACATCACACAACATGTTATCACACAAGCATGTTGTCAAACAAGATACATTTCCGGTTTTAATTTTCATGCCCAAGTTGTTTGGTCGGGCTTATCGAAACTATACCTTTTCGAAAAATCGCTTTATCGAAATCGATCAAATCTGAAATTGTTTCAAAATATTGGATTGCGGGTTCTGGCCACCATAGACCACCCCATTTTCATCTTGGTTCTGGTCACATGACTGGGGCCAACCCGTGGCCATGGCCCAGCCCGTCGCCGGCTCTTCGGTGCCCCCGTCCGGTATCTCCAATCCGGCTCCCCGAGAGTCCCGTCTTGGACCCGAAAAATCCAATAATTTTAGAAAAAATTCAAATTTAACATATTTTCCAAAATTACAATTTTCATGGCATGATTAAACCAAAATAAATAATGGAAACACTCAGTCATGTTAAACATCGAAAAACCGAAAACACACAAGGATCTCGAAGAGGTAGACCGCCTCTAATACCACTATTGGGTTCCGGGGCATCCAAATCAGGTTCATGGTAGCGGAACCAACCTATAAACAGCCCCGAACCTGCACAAGTTCAACTACCATGTTAGATTCATAGGAAATCGAGTTTTCGGGTTTTACCTTGAATCTGTCCAAAAATAGATTTTGCAGAACTGTCATCTTTCTGAACTTGTAGCTCCCAAACCAGCGCTCTTTTGGAAAATCGGTATTTCACAAACGTTGTAGCCCTTTGAATTATCTTACCAACGCCTCTAGTTTCATGTCGATCAGAGCTTGGACAAGACAGCTAGGGTTCACGTCATTTCGGTCGCCTGAACTGGAAAATCTGGACAGTTTCTTCAATTCTTGCTTGAATCACCAAGAATAAAAAGAATGGGCTTGAACCTCTTCAAATGCGCCTACCTATTCTCCTTGAGAACTCAAAGCCACGTAGTTCTTGCTAGAGAATCAAACACAAAATTTATACCAGAATTTTGGTGTTTGAAGAACAAGAGATGGAGGGAGGGAAGGAGCTTGGCCGGCCACCTCATTTTTGGAGAAGATGAATGAATAGCCAAAATGTTCTGTGAGAATGATTATATAATTTGGGTGATGGTGGTGATGATATGATGAGAGTATGGCCCAACCATGCCTAGCCCATGCTTGCCCATACCTTGCCCATACCTCTATAACTCATCATCCTTATCACAAATGCCACATAATCACAAACACCTAATATGCATGGCCATGGGCCCACAAGTGGGCCGGCCATATTGGGCCATAAATGGGCCGGCCACCTTGCCCTCATGGGCCGAAGTCAAATTGCTTCGGCAATGTGGTCTCGTGCCGCGTCCAATTATTATTCGACCCCTTTTCCGAACTTATCAATCAAAGTCCTATGCGACATCGACGAAAAACTTAGTTTTACTCGATTCGCAACCAATTCTCACCTACACGAGCCCATGGCCCAAAACTTCCGGTTTTGCCCATGTCTCGTGTCTCAAGAACTGCCGACCTTTCCTTATCTCCAAAAATTAAAATCTTTGGTGTGTGACACTTTTAGGCTCATGCCACGTTGGCAGATCGGCATAAAACCTCATTTTACCCGATCCATCATTAATGGCCTCTAGTATACCATTATGATTACCCAATGTGCATGATAATCGAACTAATTGACTTAACCTCTTGTAGTACATGTCGCTGTCCTTTTATCGCCCAGTATCTAGATTGATCATAAGGCATAGAGACGTCACCCTTATTTAATCAATCTCTGTTTCTCGATCTATAAGATTACTGAATACTGATAACCCGTATAGTTGGCATGGCCATGCTCTCCCTTCAATCAATCTCTATCGAGTGGCCTAAACAGATACATATCTCTTACCGTAGTATGAGGGATAAATCTTTTAGCCGCCTTTCGTATCACTCATACAGTCTGTCTCCGTGTCAATCATGTCCGTTATGTATAACGATCAGAAAGACTCCTTGGTCAAAGGATACGACGACAAGCTACAACAATTGAACGTGTTCATGACTGTATCTATGCAACACCATTCAGAGCGGGTCATCCAATATCACTTCACAAGTGATATCTATGATCTGATTCCAGGATCCTATCCCAATGGCAAATAGAACTATACCATAAAGAATCATCCTCATACTTGGTCGCTTCATTGAAGCATATTTGATCAGAGACCATGTTAAGTGTGATCCATACAGATATATGGTTCTACTACTTTGGTGGACATATATCAGATCATACTTAACCTATTACTTCAACGCATAAGTAATATAATGTTGATTTTATATATTGCAAACGATGATTAATATACACAGACTAACACAATTGGACTAGGGCACAAAAATGCTTACACATCAACCTTGAGCCTTTTGGTATCACATTGTATACTTCATTCTCGTTGATGTCACTAGTTTTATAAACTTAGAGACCATTAACAAGCAATGCTTCCCCATAACAAACATTGTTTCTATAAATCTTGAAAAGACCATTGTCAATAACAAAATGAAACCTTCAATGTCTGAAACAGAGATAGAAATAATGTCTTTATAGAAAGAGGGCACAAAATAAACATTGTTCAAAATCAAAAGAAGTCCCGACGGGAGACTGAGACAAACGACCCCTACGGATGTTGCCACGCTAATCTTGCCATCTGCAACCCTTATGTCCACTTCATCGCTAGCCAAATCTTGTCTACTTTCCAGCACCTACACATCAACACAAATGTGAGATTGCAATCCAGAATCTAGCACCCAACCAGAGTTAGTAGACAGATTTACTTCAATGAAATAAACACCTGAAGCGTTAGTCCTACTACCCTTCTTCTGCGCTTTTAGGAACTTCTTGCAATCCATCTTCCAGTGACCACGCTGATCGCAGAAGAAGCAGATGGCGTCCTCCACGTCCAACCTGGCCTTGCCCTTTCCCTTGAGAGCGGACTTGCCCTTATGAACCTCAACACCCTCCCTTTCCCATCACTTGGTTTGAAAGACTTGATCGAGCTCCCACCAGCTCTCTTAAAGCTGGTGTCCCCTTTGACCATCATCACCTCTTTGGTTTTACCCTTGAGGTTTATCTTAGCAGATACAAGCATGTCGTGCAGCTCTGTGATGGTCTTAAGCATGTCATGCATGTTGTAGTTCATGATAAACCCATCATACATCCCAGCCTAGCTAGGTGTTCGAACTGATCCTTCATTTTTAGCACATGACAGCTGACTGACTGTCCAGATGGCATCTTGGTGAACATCAAGCCCTTGACAGACTTTAACCTTTCGGTTCTAGCATTCTCTTTGAACATCTCCTTGAGTTGTTCCATTATGGCGAATGATTTCCCACTAAGATCAATTAGTTGTTTCTGGAGATCAGCCTCGATCGTGCTCAACATGAGGCATCCTACGTTGAGCGAGTCATTAAGGCGCTTTTGATGAGCGTCCCTAACACTCCTCGTGGAACTCGCATCTGGCACTAGGGGTATGGGCTCGTCAAGCACATGTTCCTTCCTCTCGTGTTTTGGTACAATTCTCAAATTACGCTCCCAGTCGAGGAAGTTTGTTCAATTAAGTTTCTCCTTGTCCAAGATCGACCTTAGTGACAACGTGTGTGCTTGGCTCGTTGTCGTTATCTACACAGATCAATAAATTCAAGTTAGACTCTAAATTTATCTATGAAGATTTTTTGCAAGACCTTGACCATTTTGATCATTCGCAAGAATCAAGAACCAAGACCCTTGATTCATCCCCTTGAAGTGAACTAATGCATCAAAGCTTCAATTAGGATATCTAGGTAGGAATGCTTTCCAATCACACCTCTTAGGAGAGAGAGAGGGATCTGATTTTATTTTTCACATGATTAAACCCTTAAAAAATCTCTTAATTAAACTTAAGTCTAATCTCAATTAATATCAAGAATGGGCTTGAAGCCCAATTAGCTAAAGTTTAATTAAACCCATTTAATGTGGGTTCTAATTAAACGGTTTAGCTAAACTGGTCCAATCTCTTTAATCTGATTTCATCAACCGTCTGGTTATAAACCTATGCCAGAAATCAATCAAATCGTCTAAATTGAAAGGCGGATTCTCCCAATTTCCATCCAAGTCTGATTTGCTATATACTGTGCTTAAAGTGTGTGACCCTCTAGGCTCATGACCCGTTGGCAGACTGTAGCAAGACATCATAAGTGGCCTCTAGCAAGACATTATGATTACCCAACGTCCGTGATTATCGATGATTCGACTTAACCTGTTATCGTACATGTCACTATCCTTTCATCATACCGATATCCAGATTGATCAATAGGCATAAAATCGTCATCCTAATTTATCAATCATTGTTTCTTGATGTCTAAGATGACTGAAAACTGATACTAAAGTATCACCTACATGGCCATGCTATTCCCTCAGTCATACTCATAAGTGGCCAAGACGGATATCTTTCCCAAACTGGAGTATGAGTGATAAATCCCTCAGCCGTGTTTTGAGTTCACTCATGTAATTCATAACCAAGCTAATCAGAGCCCTTATGGCTACCCTTTTACAAGTAACGTTAGACTAGGTCAAACATAGAGATTCATTATATAGTGATCACAAAGACTCCTTGGTCTTAGGATATAATGACAAGCTACGATCTGTGAGTATGCTCATGATAGTATCTATGCTGCATACTCACCATCGGGTCGTCCAATACCATCGCCCTGATGATATCTATGATATAATTCCGGCACTACCTTGCCATGATCAGTAGAGTGTGATCACAAAGAGTTAGTCTCATACTCATCGCTTCTTAATGAAGCTTAACTGATCAGGGACACATTAAATGTAATTGTTTATGATCTGTAGTTCTACTATTAGTGATTACACACATAATGATACAGATCAAATCACATCTAATAAATTACTACAACATATTAGTAATTTATGCTGATTTATTTATTCGGAAAGATGATAAAACATTACATCTGTAGATCACTTTTATATTTGACTGAGGCATAAATCTTACAGTACATTGGCATTGTTCTGTCTGATGCTCTAGGTCGGTGCAATCATAGATATGTGGTCCAGATCTTGATTAGAGAGAGCTAATGCATCTACGCCCCAACCAAATCTCTCCGCATCCTCTATCAATGCTTCCATGAATGCTTACTAACGCACACGACGTTCATGGCCTAGTTGAGTCAACCAATTAACCACTTGTGGACCAGAACTTGAACTGGAGAGAGCTAATGCATCTATACCCCAAACAAAATTGTCCACATCTACTAGCTTTGCTTCCATGAATGCTCTACTAACGCACACGACGTCTGTGGTCACGCAGTTTCGTAGAGTGTCAAAATTGGATAGCATCATCGCATGACTCAATTTCATTGTGATATGATCAAGTTTTGTGAGACATGTACCTAGTACATTCTCTACATGACGATTGTTCATCCGTACCGGGTACGATGATATTTTTGATGCTCTACTTAGTTTTGAATGTCCAAGTTTACGTTATTTAACAAATTTTGGACATGCAAAACATATGTACGTTTAAACTTATCATGCTCTCATGCATATAAAATAAACATACATTACTAACCATGCAATACTAAAAGCACTATTTAAACATGTATAGCCTAAGCCCATATCTAGGTTCGATCTTTATGGGGCCGGTCAATAAAGTTCGGGGTCACATCCTAAGGGTGAAGATTACAACTATACAAGTCTTCTTCATCCTTGGCGATGCTCCCACTGGCTCCTTGACGTCTCCATGACTCAACGCCAGCTCCAAGACTCCTAATGTGCCATCTCCGGGAAGTGCGTTTACAAAATATCAACGGCTTGCAGGCCGAGTGTAATTATAATACAACCCAAATTTTAAGATGGTACAAACCGCCATTATATATTTACAAATCAAATGCAATATAAACAGTCTTGTCTTGATGGGCTTTAGCTATACATCATGTGATCTAATTTACGCATGTTCCAATCATATCATGTTATCAAACATATATGTTGTTATACAATGCATGTTATCAATCACATCAAATCATATTTTAATCTTTATGATTTTAGTGTATCGATCTCACTTGGCACTCGAAAGTCGCGATCTCAAAATCCTAATCGGAGACTCCCGCGTTTTCCCCATTGAAAACAAGGAATCGGTCCATCGATCCAATGACAACCGGTATGTTGAAACTCTAGTGTATCGAGCAAAACCATAATAGGTCATTGGGCGATACAAAAAGTTCAACATAATGTGGCAACGACGCACCACAGTACGTCGAACGACACAACTATGTGGTCCTACGGTTTTTCGAGTCATCAATCCCGTGGAAACTCGAGACCGTACTTTATCTCGTCGGAAAAATAGTTTTTTGATATTTTATATACTCGATGAAAACCAATTTAACCATATTGAGGATCGAGTTCATTCATGGCATCAAAACGATAAAACCGTCCTACTCAAAATCTCGAATTGCCTTTAACTCGAAATTTCGAATTAGCCCAAAATCCAATCTGCCTATTGGTAACGATTTAGAGATGTGTGTTCTGTATGATTGGTGGCATTGTAATCTGGAATGGTTTCATGCTAGCCACTATCATCATCAATTTGCGAAACGGAAGCTGAGTATTTAGCTACTTTGGAAGTAGCTAAGGAGGTTGTATGGATTAGAAGTTCAGAGCTGGGTTAGACGTAATGCCAAACCCGTCAAAACCGGTGAACTTTGTAGGATCCAGTGCCCTAGTCCAAGTTCTTACCATGTAATCTTTTATCTTCTGTTAAGCAATAAAAGAGGCATTTACATTATTATTGTGTTGTAATAATGTATCAAGCGATAATTTCAACTAAAATTGTCAGTGTTTACATAAGGACAGCAGAACCTTTAGATATTATGAAGTTGTGCTTGATGGATCCCTAGTCGAATACTTATACATAAGTGACTAGCGTGAGGATGACTTACGATCATTCTCTGCTAATCAAGATGTAGATTCATATCACGGATATCGTCTGGAAGACGATATTGGATATCCCGTGGAGGAGTATGGTGCATAGACTAAGTCACCAACGCATACTCCGTCGTCGTGTGATCTGTAGGAACTTTGGGGCTATTAAGAACTTATATGGCAGCGGAAGCAACATATATAAACTACAAGAACTGTCCAAGAACATCAAACCATTAAATCCCAAGGAAAAACCAAAATCACAAGTTTACCTTCGGTTTGTTCGAATCGGTTTGAAGAACGCTTCGGATCTTCAACTCTAGTCAAGTCCAAAAATATAGGATGATCACTTGAGGATCCTACACTCCTCTACCTTACTAGAATAGAAGAGAGAGCAAGAGAGGGGATGGAGGGGAGGTTCGGCCGAACTCAAGAGGAAGGCGAGAGAGAGCACCAAGACTTGTGATATTTATTCTAAGTGTTGGTTAATGTAAGAGAAGATGATGATGATCATTGGGTGGCCTTTATTAATCACACTTACTCAACATGGATTAGGATAGTGTGTATCTAGTCATCATCCACTTAACCAAAGTTAGTGGAGAAAGGGACCCACCCTTTGCTCCACTATTGGGCCTTGGTGGGGCCGGCCACTAGGGCATCGTGGCATGAAGCCCAATGCTTCGGCCATGAGGTCCCGTGCCGCGTCCAACTTACCCCGAACTTATCGTACAAAGTCCGACGCAACATCGACGAAAAACTTATTCTTTCTCGATTCGCGTGTCACATTCAATTACACATATCCATGGCCCAAAACGTCCAGTTTTGTCCATGCCTCTCTCTCGAGTATCACCGACCTTTCCTTGTCTCTCATAATCCATATCCTTTGTGTGTGACCCTCTAGGCTCATGTCGACGTCGGCGGATCAGCGTAAAATTCCATTTTACCCGATCCATCATAAGTGGCCTCTAGTAAGACGTTATGATTACCCGACGCGTATGATGATCGATGATTTGATTCAACCTCATGTAGTACATGTCCCTATCCCTTTATCTCCCGGTGTCTAGATTGATCATAAGGCATAGAGACGTCACCCTTATCTAATCAATCTCTGTTTCTCGATCTGTGAGATTACTTATTGCTGATAACCCATATTGTTGGCATGGCCATGCTCTCCCTTCAGTTAATCTCTATCGAGTGGCCTAAACAGATACCTATCGCATACCATAGTACGAGGGATAAATCCCTTAACCGCCTTTCGTATCACTCATACAATCCGTCCCCGTGCCAATCATGTCCGTTATGGTAGTCTTGTTACAGACAACGTTAGGAGCAAGTCAAACGCGGTTCTTTACTGTATAGCTATCACAAAGACTCCTTGGTCTTAGGATACGACGATAAGCTACCACAATTTTATGTGTTCATGACTGTATCTATGAAACACCATTTAGTGCGGGTCGTCCAATATCACTCACCCGAGTGATATCTATGATCTGATTCCGAGAGCCGTTCCCAATGGCAAATAGAACTATACCATAAAGAATCATCCTCATACTTGGTCGCTTCATTGAAGCATATTTGACCAGGGACCCGTTAAGTGTGATCCGTACATATATATGGTTCTACTACTTTGGTAGACATATATCAGATCAGACTTAACCTTTTACTTCAACACATAACTAATATAATGCCGATTTTATATATTGCAAATGTTGATTAATATATACATACATTTACAAACTAATACAACTAGACTAGGGCACAAAAAAGCTTACAATCTCCCACATGCCCCTAGTTCCAATCTAAGCCCAGTCTATACCCATTGACCTCACATACTTTTCGTGCTTAGGTTGAGGAAGAGCCTTGGTCAAAGGGTCGGCTGTGTTATCATCTGTTGCAACGTAAGTGATCTTCACATCACCCCTCTCGATGATTTCTCGAATTAGGTGATATTTTCTGGGTACATGTTTGGATATGTTATTGCTCTGGGCTCTTTAGCTTGCACAATGGCCCCTCTATTGTCACAAAATAAGCTTAGTGGATCAGACGCGTTTGGCATTACGCCTAATCCAGTTAGGGAGCTCCTGATCCATACAGCCTTCTTTGTTGCTTCTGAGGCAGCGATGTACTCAAATTCCGTTGTAGAGTCAACTGTGGAATCCTGCTTCTTGCTTTTCCACTAAAACCTCCTCCATTCAACATGAAAACATATCCAGACTGACTTTTATAGTCATCTGGATCCGTCTGGAAACTAGCGTCAACATCTTGACCGCATTCCAATGTTCCTCACCAGGGTTGGATTGATGCCTACCGGTACAACTTAAGGCAAACGAGATGTCTGGTCTTATACATATCATGTCATACATGATGGATTCAATAGCCGAATCGTAGGGAATTCCACTCATTCTTTTCAGCTCATCAGTCGTCACAAGACGCTGAGTCTTGCTTAGTCTAATGCCATGACGGATGGGTAAGAATCCTTTCTTGGCATCAAGCATTGAGAATCTCGTCAACACTTTGTCTATGTAGGTGCTCTAACTTAAACCCAAAACCCGCTTAGTGCGATCTCTCAATATCTTAATACCCAAGATGTAGGAGGCTTCGACTAAGTCTTTCATTGCGAAACACTCGCCTAAGCAAGCCTTTGTTGAGTGCAAGGTTGGGATGTCGTTTCCAATGAGTAATATGTCGTCGACATATACCACCAAAAGGACTATCTTACTTCCATTCTCCCTTTTTTAAATGCAAGGTTCATCATCATTTTTGATAAAGCCGAACTGTTTTACATCTTTATCAAAACGTTGATTCCAACTCCTCGAAGCTTGCTTCAATCCATATATGGACTTGAGCAACTTACAAATCTTTCCCTTATTCTTTGGATCTATAAAACCTTCAGGTTGCGTCTTATAAACATCCTCAGTTAAGTTCCCATTAAGGAAGGAAGTTTTAACATTCATCTGCCATATCTCGTAGACATGATATGCTGCGATGGTAAGAAGAATTCGGATAGATTTGACCATAGTCACTGGAGAAAAGGTTTCCTCATAGTCAATCCCTTGAATTTGTCTATAACATTTTTGCTACCAGACGTGCTTTATAGGTCTAAGGATTGCAATCCATGTATTTCTTCTTTTTGAAGACTCATTTACAACCAATGGTTTTAACACCACCGATTGGATCAATCAAGCTCCAGACTTGATTATCGTACATGGATTGCATTTCCTCCGTCATGGCTCCCAGCCATTTCTCGGAGTCGGTACTGTCCACGGCTTCGCGAAAGGTGGTGGGTTCATTATCTTGATCCACCAATACCAGCTCATCACCTTGAGTCACACTGAATCTATATCTCACAGGTGGATGACTGGTCCTTTCAGACCGCCTTGGACCGTCCTGAAGAACTGCAGTGATCGGTTCTTGCTCTACTACCTGCTCTGGCTTCATGTCTTCTACTGGGCTTTCAGGTGGTTCCTGAGAAGCTACATCCTCTGGAATTTCATCCAGATCTATAGTTCTCCCACTGTCTGTTTTGGAAATGAACTCTTTTTCCAAAAACACCCCACCGCGAGCAACGAAAACTTTGTTCTCTCTCGGTTCGTAGAAGTAGTATCCCCTTGTTTCTTTGGGATACCCAACGAAGATGCATTTGTCTGATTTTTGTTCGAGCTTGTTTGAGAGCATACACTTCACAAAAGCCTCGCAACCCCAAATCTTGAGGAAGCACAAAATGGACTTCTTCCCGTACCATTGCTCAAAAGGTGTAACTTTCACTGTCTTCGTTGGAGCCCTATTCAATATGAATGCGGCAGTTTCAAGAGCATAACCCCATAAGGATATTGGCAAATCAGCGTGACTCATCATGGATCGAACCATATCTAACAATGTTCGATTCTTTTGCTTGGACACTCCATTTATTTGAGGTGTTCCTGGCGGAGTCTACTCTGATAATATCTCACTTTCCACAAGATGATCGAGAAACTCTTGAAATAAGTATTCTCCACCTCGATCCGAATGAAGTGCTTTTATACTTTTCCCGAGCTGGTTCTGCACTTCAGTCTTGAACTCTTTGAATTTATCAAAAGCATCGGACTTATGTCTCATTAAATAGACATAACCAAATCTACTGAAATCGTCAGTAAAATGGATGAAGTAACTACAATCGCTCTTGGCAAGTGAACTCATAGGTTCACACACATCTGTGTGTATTAGGGCCAATAGGTCACCCGCCCTCTCACCTCTCCCGATGAAGGGCGCTCTAGTCATCTTGCCCATCAAACAAGCCTCGCATCTCTCAATCAAATGGAATTCGAATGAACTTAACAGTCCGTACTTGTGAAGTGCTGAGACGCGCCTCTCATTTATGTGGCCTAGACGACAGTGCCATATTAGAGTTTGGTTCAAATCATCGAATTTAAAACTTTTTGTATTAACGTTATAGAGCTTATTTGAATTGGGGCTTTCCATATTCAATACATACAAACCACAAATTTTTTGGGTTCGAGGGCAGCGGAAGCAACCTATAAACCGCCCCGAACCTACGCAAGATCGACTACCAAGTTAGATCCTTAGGAAATCGAGTTTTCGGGTTTTACCAGAATCTGCCCAGCTTATTTGACCTAGACGACAGTGCCATATTAGAGTTTGGTTCAAATCATCGGATTTAAACCTTTTCGTATTAACGTTATGGAGCTTATTTGAATTGGGGCTTTTCATATTCAATACATACAAACCACCAATTTGTTGGGTTCCGGGGCATCCTAATCACGTTCATGGCAGCGGAAGCAACCTATAAACCGCCCCGAACCTGCGCAAGATCGACTACCAAGTTAGATCCTTAGGAAATCGAGTTTTCGGGTTTTACCAGAATCTGCCCAGCAGAAAATCGAGACTTTGGAGCTCTATATCTCAAGCTACAGATCTCCAATTACTTCGGTTCTTTTTGGAGATTAAACCTCAGCCAATTCTCTACATCTTTCGTGTTTTGCTCCGAACCCAGTTCGGACGAGAAAACCTCCGTCTGGAGAAAAACATTTTTCCCATCTGGCTGGACAGACTCTGCGCAGCAGTCAGCTTCTCGGCCTTGTATCTCCCAAACCAGCGCTCTTTTGGAAAATCAGTATTTCACAAAAGTTGTAGCCCTTTGACTTATCTTTCCAACGTCGCCAGTTTCAGGTCAATCAGAGCATAGGTCGCTGGAACTGGACAATCTGGACAGTTTCTCCATTCTTGCTTGGATCACCAAGAAAACACCATGGGCTTGAACCTCTTCAAAGGCGCCTACGTATCCTCCCCGAGGAATCAAAGCCACGTATCTCTTGCTAGAGATTCATACACACACAAATGTACAAGAATTTGGCGTATAGAACAAATGTGATAGAGAGAGGGAGGAGGAGCCATGGCCATCTCCGTGAGGAAAGAAGAAGATGAATAGAATGTGTTGTGGTGAGAATGAATATAATATAATATATGGTGATGGTGATGGTGATGCTAAAATGATGAGAGGTATGGGAGGTATGGGCTCACCACCAACTCCATCTCATCATCCTAATCCATAACACCAAACCATGATTTTGGGCCCCTAATGGGCCAAGCCATAAAATGGGCCTAAATGGGCCGGCCATATTTGGGCCTCATGGGCCGAAGCCTAATTGCTTCGGCCATGTGGTCCCGTGCCGAGTCCAAATATTATCCGACCCCTTTTCCGAACTTATCAAACAAAGTCCGATGTGACATCGACGAAAAAACCCGTTTTTCTCGATTGGCAAACCATTCTCACTTACACGGGCTCATGGCCCAAAACGCCTAGTTTTGGCCATGTCTCATGTCTCAATAAGTGCCGACATTTCCTTATCTCCCGAAACCCATATCCTTGGTGTGTGACCCTTTTAGGCTCATGCCACGTTGGCAGATCGACATAAAACCTCATTTTACCCGATCCATCATTAATGACCTCTAGTATACCATTATGATTACCCAATGTGCATTATAGTCGAACTAATTGACTTAACCTGTCTGTCGTCCAAGTCATTATCCTTTTATCGCTAAATATCCGATTGATCACAAGGCATAGAGTCGTCATCCTTATTTTGATCAATCATGTTTCTTGATATGTGAGATGACTGAAAACTGATAACCCGTATCACTAGCATTGCCATGCACTTTCTTTCAATCATTCTCGATCAAGTGGCCTAAACGGATATCATTCTCATACCGCAGTATGAGGGATAAATCCCTTAGCCGTCTTTCGCGTCACTCATGCAATCCGTCCCCCACCCAATCATGCCCGTTATTACTATCCTGTTACAGATAGTGTTAGGCGCAAGTCAAAGCCGGACGTCAATTGCATAACGATCACAAAGACTCCTCGGTCTAAGGATAGAATGACAAGTTACGACACTGAATATGTTCATGACTGTATCTATGCAACACTATTCAGGTCGGGTCGTCTGATATCAAACCCCTGATGATATCTATGATATGATTCTAGGATCCCGCATCCCAATGACGAGTAGAATTGTATCATAAAGAATCATCCTCATACTGGTCGCTTCTATTGAAGCATATTTGACCAGGGACCATTAAGTTTGATCCGTACAGATCCATGGTTCTACTACTTTAGTGGTCATAGATCAGATCATACTTTAACATATTACTTCAACACATAAGTAATATAAAGCCGGTTTTAATTATTGCAAACGATGATAAACTATTACAGACATTTACAAACTATTCCAATTGGAATCTAGGGCACAAATGCTATCACAATTGTACTTGCACTTGCATAATGTACGTCATCACGTTTTATATTAAAACTTCCATTTTCGATTACAAAAGTAAATCCTTCCTTATCAAGTAAGGAAATGGATATAATGTTTCTGCGGAAGTTGGTAGAAAAAATACATTATGAAGTACAAGAACAAGGCCACTAGGCAAAACAAGTCTAACGGATCCTACAGTAGTTCCGGCAACCCTAACTTTGTTCCCAACTCTTAGGTCTACCTCGTTCTTGCCTAAATCCCTTATATTTTCCAACACATGCGCATTCGTACAGATATGAGATTCAGCCCCGGTATGTTATACCCATGAATCCGAAACATAGATATTTAGCTCTAAAAAGAAAATACTTGAGGAAGACGCGGCCCCGCCGCCCTTCTTCTGATCATCCTGGAACTTTCTGCAGTCTCTTTTCCAGTGACCGGGCTGTTGGCAGTAGAAGCAAACTGCGTCCTTTTTCTTCTTCGCCTCCCAACTTTAGGAGGTCTAGGAAGTAAAGGCAGTCTCATCTTTCCCGCCAAGTGCATAGGGGCTTTACCCTTATCACCTCCAGCTTTGAAGCTAGTTCCCTTTCTAACCATTAGGACATCCTTGCCACGAGTGACCTTGATGTTCTTCTCGGCCGTCACAAGCATTTGATGCAACTCCGAGACGGTCTTGTCCATATCATGCATATAATAGTTCATTACGAAGCTATCATATGTATGAGGAAGGGATTGCATAACAAAATCGGCTGACATCTGCTTTTCCATCCCGAGCCCGAGTCGAGTTAGGTCGTCGAGATGTCCTTTTTTTTTCAGGACATGTGGACCTACAGAACTGCCTTCTGACATTTTGCAGGCGAGGAGTGTAGGGATTTTGGGCTCACCAAAACGTCATGGCAGCGAAAGCATAACCCAAAATCTGCCCCATATCATGAAACCATTAAATTCCAAGGAAAAACCAAATCACAAGATTTTACCTTTCAGTTTGATCGTGAATCTGCCCTGTAGAAAACGCGAGTTTGAAGATCCATATCTCGAGCTACAAATGTCCAAATGCTTTAGTTCTTTCTCGAGAGTGAAGCCAAGACAATTCACTACAACTTTCATGTTTTGTTCTTCACCCAGTTCGGATGGTAGGACCTCCGTCTGGAGCAAAAACGTTTGGTTGACGGTGCTGACCGGTTCTTCGATTGTCGGCCTTGTAACTCCCAAATCAGGGCGCTAATGGGAAATTACCATTTCACAAAACTTGTAGAACATTGACTCTTCTTTAATCTGCCGCTGGTTTCAGGTCAAACGGACTTTGGACCAGAGAGCTACACCTCACGCAATATCCGTCGCCGGAACTGGACAAAGCTGGACAGTTGCTTCGGTTGATCGAATCAAACAAGAAGAACACGTTTGGATCTTCTCTCTAACGGTATCCACACGGATAAGATGATCAAAGATCCATACACACACAACTTGCTAGAGTTGTGTGTGAAGATTGAGAGAAATAAGCCAAGAGGGAGGGAGAGAGAGAGCACCAAAAACACTTGTGGTTTTTTATGTGTTGTGTTGGTGATTGTGTATATGAATTGATGTGTATTGGGTTAAGGGAAAGATGATGATGGTCATTTGGTGGCCTCATTTAATCACACTTACCCAATAAGATTAGGATAATGTGTATCTAGTCATCATCCACTTAACCAAAGTTAGTGGAGAAAGGAACTCACCATTTGCTCTACTATTGGGCCTTTGTTGGGCCGGCCACTTAAATGTGTATATGACAATTAGAAGTTTCCTATTAGCCGTGTTCCTAATTTCACTAACTCGCCCAATCCAAGTTGGGGCCTGAAATTTTGGCCGGCCGCAACCGGAGAGAAACCAACCATATAAACATGCCTTTCGCGATCCAGGAAAAGGATAACCTCCAGCTGGGCAGAGGAATGTGTAGTCTAAAACTAGTGAGCCAAACATACAAACCATATTGAATGTCTTTGACTATCTCTCTTGCTTTGGGGTTGGGCAGTGTCAATACAATAGGGACAAACATAATAGGCACAGCTGGAACAATCTCATACGCAGAGGCAGCGCCAGAGCCAACCTCTTCTCCAATTGCAACCTACGCCCATCTTCGCCGACCCTCTTCTCTTACTGCTTCCATACCCACTTCTCTTGTGTTGTGCATCTCCCCGATTGCTTGACCTCAAGGTTTGTCCTTCCAGGCTCTTCGATTTTTTCCTTTATTATTCGCTTTCTGGTCTTTCTAAGGTCTTGGGATCTGGGTATTTCTCATCTCTTGCTTATGTTTGCTTCCAATTGTTCCGATTTTTGCTAATTATCCTAGTTTTCTATGATGATGCCTACTCGCTGATTGTGAGCAACTTGGAGATTTTCATATTTAAGAGTTATCCTCGTAGGGTTTATTCAATTTGCATGTATTGTATTTATTTGTTAGGTTATTGGATGAATTGCAGAGTTACCCAAAAAATGACCTTCTCTAATTTGCGGATTTTAATTTGGTAAGAATTTTGTTTTGAAATGGATACTGTGAACTTTTCATTTTCTCCCTTAAATTTGACTGTGTTGGGTTGGGTTATTGGATTGAACATTTCAGTGCTTTGCTCAATTACGAGCTGTAGGCTCCAGTAAATACTGCATTCTCATTTGGGGATTTAACCTTACTTTGTGAAAAGTTTGTTTTTTTGGGTATTATGGGCTCAATAGCTTTCTTATATACCTAGTCTAGGTGATCTTCCATGAGCAAGTCTTCTATCCACATCATGTCTCATTTTCATTTTCACTAGTTCCGGCCGATGATATGCCTTTGCCAATAATGTTTTCTTATTGGGGATTTCATTTTGTGAAAGTTCTGTTTTGGGAATGCAGAATGAAACATTTTTTCTTTGATACTACTTATTCTAGGCGACTTTCCATAGATAGTCTTCTCTTCCTATCTAATTTTATCTCCTCCCTTAACCCAAGTGTTACCATATCACTTATTTCAATGTTAACTTAGATCTACCCCTACTCGTTTTAGATTCTCCTAATTAATTTTTCTCCCCTTTCCTTCCGGGGTCAGTAACTTTCCTCCATTGTTCATGATCAAACCACCTTAAATGACGCTATCATCTTCTCTTCAACTGAAGCTACCCCAACTTCTCCTCTAATAACTCCATTTCTAATTTTCTGGTTCTCTCTCATTGGAGGAGTTGGTTAATTGGTGAAAGTGTTAGCTCACTTTCACTCAAGCATTCTCATCTTCTCTATCCCCATCTTATGGTTTCTCACAAGAAAGCGAAGAAAAAGAATATGGGGTTCACGAGAGGAAGGTTAGTCCTTGCAAACAACCTAGGAACTGAAACTCTTTGATCGTGCTGGTAAAATGCATTAGTTTCTTTCTTGGTATACTAGGTCCTTAAAGTTGTTATTCTATTATGGGGATACATAAAGGTAGGTTGATGTGTATTTATCCTATATTAATATGTTTTTGTATGTTCCATTTTCTTAATTGAATTGATCATGTTTTGTTGCTTTCCTTCGGTTTCTGCTTTTTCTTGGTTCATTATGCCAACATATTAAAAGACTTACCTAGCTTCTCTTTATTGGTGCTAGGTGTAACAGAGAGATGAGTAGAATAGCATGGCTTTCCTTATGAAACTAGAAAAGGAATGAATTGGCTTGCTATTTGAATGGTGGCTTAAGATACATGTTAAATGGCTCGGAAGGGTAATCAACAGAAGAATGGGCTTGATCAAAATTCATCAAAAAAAAAGAAGGGATTTGATTCAGGGTCTGGTTTTCCTGATATGAAAGAGCGGGGAAAAGCAAATTGGAAGAGAGATTTTCCTAGAGAAGGGCACCAAGACGGTAACCCAAATATTACAGAGAGTAGAAGAAACCATGCAGGAGATGAGGGTAATGCTAAGCAAAAATCTGGGAAATTTGTGAGGAAAGAGGAGCAAGTAATTGGTGCCATGTTGGGGCCCGAGCAATCAGTATGTTCTGGAAGCGATTCTGCAGAATATGTTGAAAATGTATCTCCAATAGATGATTCTGCTGCCAGAAAAGAAAATGGGGCATTACCAAGGAGTTATCATGGTCTAAAACATAGAAGACGTAATTCACGCTGGTCTCTGAATGGTTTATATTTGAAAAATATGATGAAAAGTGCTTACATGTCAGATAATGTAGCAGTCAAAAACTTCAGAGTGTCAACGATATATTTCTTTGACAGAGCTAGTGCGTGGCTAGAGAAGCAGGGACCATACTTTAATTCACTAACAACCAGCATTCTGAATGCTCAGGACTATGTAAAGGCGAAGTTTGAGCAAACATATCCCATTGTTTTGAAATGGCTCTTTCATTTAGGGAATATAATTTTTCTTCTTTCAATGTTGTGGCTGGATTGTACTCTTAGGGGGATCGATTCATTTGTACGCTTGAGTACAACATCCTTTTATTCAGTTGTGTGGTGCAGCATGCTCTCAATAGTTGCTATGGTTGGTATATTCAAGTTTCTAATGATCTTGGTGAGCCCTAATTATCTCTTTCTAGTTTGTGTTATAATACATATTACCTTGTGGAGATGACCTTGTGGGAGTTTATTTTCAGTTATCCGGCTTAGCTGTTGATTTTTATTTTTTTCTTCTCTCAACTGTTATTGTTCAGGCTATAGCTGTTCTTGTCGGTCTTTTCATTGGTTTTATCATCGGAATTTTGGTACTTGCCGTATCTGGAACATTTATTTTGTGGTTTTATGGAAGCTTTTGGACAACATCTCTCATCATCTTCCTTGGAGGTGATCTTTTTTTCTTTTTCCTTAATGCGGATCATTCATTTAGTTAGACATTCTCTTATGTCAATTTTGCTGTTGGTTAATCTTCTCTGGAACTCAGGATTGTCATTCATGATGAGACATGAACGCCTGGCATTGCTAATTACCACAGTCTATTCAGTATATTGTGCTTCGGTGTATGTTGGATGGCTTGGTGTGCTTTTGGGTTTGAACTTATCTTTTATCTCAAGTGATGGTCTAATATACTTTGTAAAGAATCACGTCAATCAGCAAAGGTCTGGTAGACCACCGGAACAAACTTCTGGAGTGCATGGCCAGCCAGGGATGTCTAATGGTGATCCAGTTTATGCTTCATTTTTTGAAACTAGACCTGGATTATCAACAGACTGTGGGCCGGGAGCTCCTTCAACAAGTGGTACTGATTCTGAAGTAACTTCTGACGACGAGGTCATTCGATTGTTGAAATGTAGTGATCACTATTCAGCATTGGGATTGTCTAGATATGAGGAAATAGATACTTCTTTAATCAAGCGGGAGTATAGGAAAAAGGTAAGAGATGCTTTTTACACGTTGAACATGCAATATATGTACACCAGTTTTTGTGTACTTCTTAATTGCTTGTTCTATACCTTCTTGAAAGTTCCAAACCCGTGATATAGACATCTTGTCTTCAGCGGGTGAATTTCAACTTTGCTTCAGTGATTCTAATGATATTTCCCTTGATTTTCTATTAATTGGTCAACTTGTGACATTTTGTAACATCTTCAGCTCTTATCATCAATAAATTGTAAAAATATTGTTTTGATTGGCTTACTAGGCAATGTTGGTCCATCCTGATAAAAACATGGGTAATGAGAAGGCTGCAGAAGCTTTTAAAAAGCTTCAGAATGCATATGAGGTAAATCATTTGGTTCTTTATTTGACTTATGAAGAGATTGTACATTCGGTTTAAATTTCATTCAGACCATAAACTTCTTCTTATATCTTCATTTGTCTTTTTCCTTCTGCCATTTAAGACATTACTTGATTCGTTGAAAAGAAAAGAATACGATGATGAATTGAGGAGGGAGGAGCTGCTAAACTATTTTCGACGCTTTCAGGGTGCTTCTCCAAAGGTTTGAAGAGAATTTATCATCAATCTTTTTATGGTTGAGATATCCCACTGCCGCTTCAATTATTACGCTTCTACTTGCATGCAGATAAAAGATCTTACCTAGGCAAATTTTGTATTCTGTGACATTAATTATTCTGAACCAACTGGTTGTGTCTGCTTATTTGATGAACCCTATCATATAGTATAAATTTTGAGAATTTTATAGCTGTTCTCTGGTTTTTGTTGGCTTCTGTTTTATAGTAAGCTTCAAAATAACATGCTATTTTTTGTCTGATCATATTGTAATTTTTCTGTTAAAATTGGCAGCATTCACATGATTTATTTATTTCAGCTGAAGAACAAATTTTATGTGTATCTGTATGTGACCATAAGAACCATTGCTAATACATAATTGCTTACTTAAAATGGAATCAGCTAAGTCCATGAATAATGTTCCTTGCTATCATGTCGGATAACATTTTTAAGGACAGAGGAGCTAACTAGTTTCATTCACATTCCTTCCATATCATGCATCAAAAAGTCATGTTCCAATGTGCAATTCAATCAATTCATCTTACTTACGCTTTAAGAATTTCATTACCAGAACGGTACACATGGTTTCTTTACCTCTGGGTCTACACGCTCAGAGGGGGATAGTGACGATCATGTTGGAGATTCAAGGAGAATAGCCTGCAAAAAGTGTGACGACTTTCATGTGTGGGTAAACACCAAGAAAACCAAATCTCAAGCAAGATGGTGCCAGGTTGGTTGATAAGCATATGGTGTTGTCTTATGCATTCATGAGATTTGGCACTTGAAAACACCTCTATGGAGCAAGTTATGCCTCGTCTTTCTATAATCATGGCGCTGAAAACTAGACCTCCCTCTGCTTGATGTTTATGCATTTTCTTGCTTTTGAAGGATTGCAATGATTTTCACCAAGCAAAGGATGGGGATGGGTGGGTGGAGCAGTCTTCCCAACCCTTACTGTTTGGGTTAATGCAAAAGGTAATTAATTATTACATATAATTCTCTAGCTGATATTTTTTCCTTTTGATGTTTGATTAGTCAGTTGTGATTGTACAAAGTTAATAGAAAACAAAACTGCAATTAAAGGAAATGATTATTGTTTAGAATTAAAGAATAGTGACTGAATTTGTATATGGTATGATTCATTTTCTGAGTATATTATTATTATGCTATTTGTGCAGGTGGATGCTCCATCTGCATATGTATGTGCAGATAGCAGGATTTATGATGCTACTGAATGGTATATTTGTCAGGTAGAGTAGAGCAATATTCATCCTCTATCATCAACTTCCAAGTTAAACAATCACAATCACAAACCTATTTCTTATTTAGTGTGTTCTGCTCAAAGATAACTTAGTATGTGCTACGTGCATGTCACTTCTGTTACTGAAGAAAGGTCAATCTAATGGCCGGGTTTGTTGTTTCCCTTTATATTCATCAATTTCCTTTGACATAGTAGATGTGGGATTATACATACAGATGTAGGCCCTCAACGTGCATTTCAGAATTCTTGTAACTAGATTATCACCAGTCATTCAATTTAGCTCATTGCAGGACTTGTTTGTGAAATGGTGGTGGTCTACTTTTTACGTGTGGTTTATCTTCTTTCTGAAGGAGTTCAAGATTTTGGTGTCTGAGAATAGGAGTCTCATCTCTTTTTTGAAAGGAAATGAAATGAAATGCTGGATTTTGGGTGAATGCAGGGAATGAGATGTTCGGCAAATAGTCACAAGCCAAGTTTTCATGTAAATACAAGTGTAACCTCCAAGAACAGCACTGCCGGAAAAGGAACGAATTCTGGACCAAGAGGGGGCCGTATGCCGCCAACATCTGATATGGAGGAGAGCATGACGGAGGAAGAATTCATGGAGTGGTTGCAGAATGCAGTGGAAACAGGCATTTTTGACAATTTCTGTGATAACCCATCTCCCAAGGCCACTAGTGGAGGATCCAACAAGAGCAGCGGCAATAGCAAAAAAAAGAAAAAAGGAAAGAAGTGGTAAGGATTCTGTGAGTTTGGAAGAGGGTTTTGTTCCTCTCTTAAGATTGACGGCCTCCTGGTGGTGGTGAAGGTGGAGGTTTAACTCTATTGAAATTGTATACCAGCATGAAGCTTAAGCTGTTTGAGCCTTAATAATATTGGATTTGTATAGCAATCAGTATTACTCCCCATATTTTATGTTGAAGATCGGTCCAAGTATGGTGCTGCCATAGTACTTTGCAGCATTTATCAATGGGTTAATTTAAAAAAAATACACTTATGATGACAAGTTTCTCACTTAAATACATCTAGTTTTATAAGTTTGATTCGAAGTATGTGTTAGTTTTTAGTGTGAAATGACAAAAATACACATTGAAATTTTAAATTTTGATCAGGTAGTCGTGCAAGATGTCACACACAATGTTATGTATAAAGCTATAACACCGTGTGTGACTACTTGTGTAGATAACGCAGGACAGTAAATATAAAGCGTAATAAACAATGACACAGCAGATTGTTTACCAAGTTCGGTGCAACGTCACCTACGTCTGGGGGCTCTCAGCCTAGTGGAAAGGTTTCACTTATCAGTAACTCGTCAGAACATACAAGTACCTATGATCATCCTTAGATCTATACTTTATGCTACTTATTACAGTGCAACCTATCTCAGGGTCTCCCCCTGAATCCAAGACTCTGTCTTGATTCCACTCTTCGAGCAATCGTCTTGCTCTGTCGGTTCAAGTCGTTGTTTGAACTTTGTGGTTGCGTGTGCAGTCTTCACTCACGCGATCAGTAAACCCTTAATCACCTAACTCTCAATAGTTATGGTGATACACAATATCCTTAACACAATCTACAACCTCTCAGCCCGCAAACCTTCACGTCTAAGAGCTTTGCAAATTATTGCTATGAAACAATAAAAGAACCACGTGATTGCTAAGGGGGTAGCCTAAACTTTTATAGCAATCGAGCATGAGTACTAACCCTAATGGGTTTCCTCTTAATCACCGTCTTTCTTCTTTCCAGAATCGAAGACGTTCTGAACTTCTCATATTTCCTAAACGTATTCGTACTTTCTGCAGAACCTGGACTTTCCTGATTTCCGTCGATCAGGATGTTTGCCGAGATGTCGTCAACAATGTCACACAGGATGTCGCATATGATTCTTTGACATTCTTTATGACATTTTCTCTAGTTCTTTAAAAATAAGCCAATCACCAAAAACGTCGTAACTACAATCTCCCCCTTTGGCTATTTTTAAGGTCAGCATTCTTCGTCGCGTCAGCATTTTTCGTCGCATTCTGCGTCGCATTTGTCGTCATCTTTTGCTTGCAACGATAGGCAGTCGTCAAGTCTTTGTTCGCGCGTTGTTTCGCGTATCATTGCATTGCGTACGTGCCTTTTACGTCTTACTCGCATCACGTACGTGCGTCTTACTCCCCCTTGCTGTCTCAAAAAGAGCCAAACTCAAACAAATATTTCGAACAATAGGACAATAAGGAAAACACAAACTGAACTCACACATATTCCCGATCAGCGGTCGAGAATATGTATGAAACAGTGTTCAAAACAAATACAAATTAAAAGTTGTTCAGTTTGTAGCGAATCCAGAAGGTACTTAAAATCAAATAGAACTGCTGCTGGAACTAGCAGTATCTTCTTCTGTAGCATCGGCAGAGGCATCTTGAGGAGTGTCTTCAGTAGTATTGGGTAGAGAGGAGGAATCATCATTGTCCGAGTCTGGAGGAGGCATTGATTGCAGCAGGTTGGCATAGTGAGATCTTCGCTGGGAGAGATGCTTCAGCGCCATCTTCAGGTTGACGATGTCCTCGTCAAGTACAACTATCTCTCTCTTGAGCATGATGGCATCTCTGCTGGTTGTCACTATTGGAGGAGCAATACCGGTAGCTCGACTGGTTGTCGCCTTGGTGGGTTTGACTTCTGTCCTGACAAGATCAGGAGCATGCTTGCCCTCGAACAACTTGTGGTTTCCTGCCTTATCGGTTGTCTTCAACACACCAGAGTGTTGGTGTACTAGTAACTCAGAGATAAGGGAGGGAAAAACAATAGGTATCTTCACAGCTTGTGATATGGCATGTCTAATGAGATATTTTCTGAGGAGTTGAGAGATGCCCTTGATATCTCCTTTGTTTCTGTGGTAGCTGAGCTTGCTTCTTCCCATGGAGTTGAAAGCAGAACAGTCTGATATGACCCCTTCGACCACAGTAATGACATATCCACTGATATTGATAAGCTGGTTTTCTGGAGTATTAATGTCTGCGTGGAGGATGTCTTTTGGTAGTTGCTTGATAAGAACATGTTATAGAAGATGTCACGACATTTGTTGTAGGTCGTCCTGTAGGATGTGTCATGTCATCCGGTAGTTTCTTGTCAACCATGGCTTGTTGTGGGACAAACTTCGTGACTGCTGATGAAGGGATATTGTGTGTGTACCCTAGTCCCGTCATATCTTTGGACTACTTTCCTACTGATAGGAGTTTGTCAAGGCTTTCTGTGCTAGGATTCATCATCTTTACTGATTTAGTCATAAGACTAATTTCTCCATTAAGTCTGGTGATTTCGCGTTTAAGCTCCACAATCGTCTCTAGGAATCTAGATTTGTCGTTGGTAAGTATGATGATCCATTCTCCTTGTTGATCAAGGATCAGAGTTTCCTTGACCCATCTGGTATGTAAGCTTTTGTATGCCTCGACTAGTTGCTCTTTAGTCCAATTCTCGTTTGGAGTTGGATGATGTCCCGCCTTGGTTTGCGGTATCGACTTCCAAGAGAAGCCCTGACTACTCTGTTCAAATCTTCCATCATCAAATTCCCGGCTGGAGAAGCTCCACTGAAGAGAAGCTGTGACAAAGCAGCTGAACCACCTCAGATCTTTTCTCTAAGGGCAAGTGGGAGATTGATAGCATTTGTGCCCTAATCCAATTGCTAGTAGTCTATAAATGTCTATATATATTAATCATCGTTTGTAATAAATAAAATGGCTTGGTAAGTAATATGTTGAGCATGATCTGATTTATGACCACTAAAGTAGTAGAACCATAAATTTGTACGAATCACACTTAACAAGTCCCTGGCAATATACGCTTCAATTGAAGCGACCAGTATGAGGATGGTTCTCAATGATGTAGTTCTGCTTATCATAGGGATGTAGGATCCCGGAATCATATCATAGATATCATGAAGTGATTGATATCGGACGACCCGCTTTGAATATTGTTTCATAAATTAAGCCACGAACATATTCAAATGCGATAGCTTGTCACAATATCCTTAGACCAAAGAGTCTTTGTGACCGCTATGCGGTCGACGTACGGCTTTGACTTGCGCCTAACGCTTTCCGTAACAGGATTGCAATAACGGGCATGATTGGGTGGCGGAACGGATTGCATGAGTGACACAAAAGACGGCTAAGGGATTTATCTCTCGTACTACGGTATGGGAAAGATATCCGTTTAGGCCACTTAATCGAGAGTGACTGAGAGGAAGTGCATGGCCATGCCGGTGATACGAGTTATCAGTTCTCAGTCGTCTCGCATATCAAGTAATAATGATTGATTAAACAAGGATGACGACTCTATGCCTTGTGATCAATCAGGATGTCCTGAGATAATAGGATAGTGACTTGTACGCACGAGGTTAAATCGAATCATTGATCATCATGCACCTTGGGTAATCATAATGTCTTACTAGAGACCACTTATGATGGATCGGGCAAGAGAGATCTTTTGCGCCGATCTGCCAACGGTGGCATGAGCCTAGAGGATCACACACATACAATATGGATAACTTGAGACAAGGAAGCATTGGTGTTTCTTGAGGAGCAAGACATGGCAAAAACTGAGGGTTTTAGTCCATGGGTTCGGTTTTGTGAGAATGATTAGCGAATCAAGAAAACTGAGTTTTTCGTCGATATCGCGTTGGACTTTGTTTGATAAGTGACGACAAAGGGTCGGATAATTTTTGGACACGGCGCGCGACCGCATGGGCGAGCCCATTGGGCTCGGCCCATGAGGTCACTAGGTCGGCCCAACAAGGCCCAATAAGCTAGATGTGGCCGGCCACTTGGTGGGTCTAAGTGTGGGGGCCACACACCATGCTTAGTTTGTGTTGTTGATTATGATGAAGAGTGATTTGTGGGATTAGGTGATGAATTACCTTTTTAACCCATGCCTTCATCATTTGTTACTTTAATCAATCAAGCTTTATTAGTTGATGATGTAGACAAAATATCACACAATTGAAATCACTCTCTCTCTCTTTCACAATCTTTGCCGACCACTCCCTCTCCCTTCTTCCTTTGCTCTCTTGTTCTTCACACTTTAGTTCTAGTAGGCTAAGTGTGTTGGATCTTAAGGATCATCCTCTTGGTGTGGACTTTCTCTAGAGAAGAAGATCATCTTGTTCTTCTTTCTTGATTCAACAAAACAAAAAGGTAAACTCTTTTGGAATAAGTTTTGCCTTGAGATTTAATGGTTTATGTTCTTGGGCATTTTTTGGAGTTTGTATTGTGTAACGCCCCAAAATCCGGTTTCCCGAATTAAAGTCGTTACCCGAAGGATTAAAAACCTTTGAAGTAACACGATGCGATATAATTATGAAATAACTCGAGCGTCCTCAAATTACAACATAACTATCCTCGCACGAGGCCATCACATTTTGATTTAGGCGTCCCTAGTTCAAAATGGGATTGCACGAGTCAAATAAAGAAACCTGTTTACAACAAATACATCAATACCATTTCTCCTTTTAAAATCTGTATTAAACCAACAAATAACGCGTACAAAAGTGAGGCACGACATGGCCAGACAATCAAATACTTACATCAAAATATTTTAGACAAGTTGCGATACAGAAATATACATGGCAAATGACTCAAACCAGAGTCTACAAAAGTCAACAACAACAAAAAGGAACGCGGTGCGTCGACATGACACATCCCCAAAAGCTCCCACCAAAAGTGTACTCGGGATCACCAACCTGCACAACTACAAGTAGGGGTGAACACGCTACCCAGAGACTAAAACAAACAGCAAGAATGAGAAAAACATACATGTAATCACAAAGAAGTCAGTAAAGTACGAATCACAACACTTCCACTACTCATCCACCAACCACGTCACAACTCCCGAGGTAACCGATTACGACCGGCGAGGGGTACCACCCTTGGTCGGTTCAACCTCCGAACGGGAATCGATTATGGCCAGGAGGGGTACCGCTCCTGCCTCGATTTCCCATCCAAACACAACCACACAATTGAGGTAACCGATCACGGCCAAGGGGTACCACCCTTGACTCGGTTCAACCCCCGAATGAAAATCGATCATGGCCAGGAGGGGTACCGCCCCTGACTCGACTATCCATCCAACCACACAGTCATACAATTGAGGTAACCGATCACGGCCAAGGGGTACCACCCTTGACTCGGTTCAACCCCCGAATGGAAATCGATCACGGCCAGGAGGGGTACCGCTCCTGACTCAATTATCCATCCAACCACACAGCCTCCCATCACCTTTCCACCCTTCCACATCACAACACCCTTACCAACCACACCCCAACACCCTTCGATACATTCACAGAAAACAAACCAAGTGCAAGAAACTAGTTCACAGAGAGGCATTTACATCCACACAAACAAGACAAGTACGAGACGGAATAAGTCATCGTCTGAAAAGCAATAATATAACCATGCACAACTAGGTGCTCACAAGCAGTTCAAGTTTGGTACTCAACTAATTCACAGCGAGGCATCTATATCAACATGCTACTTAATTCACAACATCGAGCAAAAGGTGTTCAAACATTTCATTTTATCTCAACTAAATACTCAAATAAATTCAATCAATGCATCAAGGGAATGAGTCTAGGTAAGCTATGTCCCCCTACCTCAAATTTTCCAACGTAAGCTCCTAAGATTTTCGCGACGCCAAGCTATGCCTTTCCTTTCCCGCGGTCGTCAAAGGAATCTAAAAGTGACAAAATCACAAGTTTTAATAACTAACCGAAATCCGGATTTTCACGAAATTAAACCCAAGTGCCACCCCGACAAGTATCGCTCACTCCAACACTTCTTAATTAACCTAAGTTGTCAAAATGGGCCCGGAACGGCCCATTTTGCCCGTTAATTCGAATCTGCTCGGTTGTGTGAATTTGTCCCTCGGGACTCCGAAAATTCCCAAATTTGTGTCTAAATTCCTAAGTATATTCGAGAGGACCATCGCAATTGACGGAATCGAATTCCGACACCCGAGCAATTTAATCGCGTAATTTAAAGTTTCGATACACATTTTCCGATTTTCGTAATTTAAATCCAAAAATCACCAAGGGTGCCAACTATTGATTCGAGGGTTACCCGAGACCTCCTGAAACTCACAAACCCGAATTCCGGACTCGTGGGACCACCCGGGCCACTCACGGCCCGAGAGGCCCAAACGGCCCACGGTCGCCCATAGGCTGCCACGGCCAGCCATGGCAGGGCGCTGGCCACTGCCGGGCCACCTCCGGCGCGCCACCACACTGGCCGGAGCTCCGGTGACCGGCCGGAGCTCCGGCGAACCCTCCGGCTGCCTGAAAATTTCAAAAACGTCCCAAAATGCTCCAAAACACCCCTACAACTCCACTCCATCATCATTTCACTCATTTCTCATCAAACCCACAACTCAAACTCATCACGATGAAAAAAAATGAGTTGCTTACCGTAGCCAATGATGTGAGGAACCCGAATACGCAAGAAAATGGTCGATCACGCGGCCGGATCGTCGGGAAATCGCCAAAAGCTCTTCTCCTCTTCTTCCTTCTTCTTCTCTCGGCCAAGCCCTCCCCTCTCTCTCCTTTTCTTTGCTTCTGCCGAAAATGGCTCCCCCTCCTCCTCTTTATCACTTAAACTATAATATTTAAACACTAAACTAATTAAATATTCATATTTCCCATTTTCTTTTAAATCTAAATTAACACAATTAATTTTTAACCACTCATAAAGTCTCCCTCCCTCTAGAGTCATGCCATGTGTAAAGTAGGGGGTCCCACAATCCACTTTTGTCATTTCAGACCAGAAATCGTCCGAAACGGACACGTTTTTCGAAACCGTCGGAACCGTGATGTTTCGCTAAATTTTAGCTTCCATATGAACCTAATATCCATAATATTACAATTTCAACTTAAAATGGCTCAAATAGTAGTCCTCGGTGACTCTCGGGTCAAAATTTGGTCAAATCGCGAATTTTTAAATTTTTATCCATTTTTCACAAAATTGACCCAAATTGACCGGGAGCGGTCCTTACATATTGTTTATGCTTCCGCTATCTTGATGATCTTGAACGCTCCAAGTCCCTACAATGTCAGCGTCTAATTGCTTAGGGTTTAGATGGCCTCAAAACCCCAAACCTTGCAATTGCGTCTTCGAGGAATGTAAAGACTCTCCTACCCCCTCATTGTCATTAATTTTAGGGGTAATTACATATCAGTACACCCGCCGAAACCTCATTTTAGAATTGGTACCCCAAGTTTCAAAAAAAATTTCTCGGTCCCCCAAGTTTAAAAAGTTAATACTTAAGTCAAAATTCTGTTAAATATAACGAATGTGTTTGTAAAAAGTTCAAAATACCCTTGATGTATAGTATGGAATATTTTATATAGTTATTTAGATCATATTGAAATTACCATTTTACCCCTAATTGAATAATAAAACTTAAATGATACATAGAGGGCATAATAGTCTTTACAAGTAAATAAATAAAAGAATTAATTTATTTTTAAAACATATGAAATACCAATTATACCCCAAACCCTATCTACAATCTCTCTAACTCTAGCCTAATGAATCTCTAGACGTGTCTCGCCTCCATCTCCATCTCAACACTGAATCCTCTTCTCCATCTCCATCCAGTCTCCCCGTCGCCGCTGGTCGTCGTCGCCAGCCTACCCGCTCTCCGCTGGTCGTCGCCGCCGACCTACCTGCTCTCTGCTGGTCGTTTTCACCGCTGGTCGCCGCTGCAGCTCCTCGTCGTCTTCGACGCAGCAGGTCCTCCTCCCGCGATGGTCGCCGCTGCAACTCCTCGTCGTCTTTGATGCAGCAGGTCCTCCTCGCCGCTGCAGGTCCTCCTCACCACTGGTCGCCGCTGCAGGTGTTAGTCGGCACGGTTATGTGCACTGCCAAGAGAGCTCTTTCTGTTTCTGGGTTGTGGTGGTGGTGATTGTGGGTGTGGGTTAAGTAGTGGTTCGTCTCTTCACTGGTGGTGGCGGTTCGTCGACGGGTCTCTTCACCGGCAGATCAGAGTACTCACACACGAATCGAGGACCACAAGGCGTTGACTACTCACCTCAATGGCGGTTCGTCTTCCTCCATGATCCCGACCCTCAGATTCGTCACCACCAGGCTAACCCTCTCATCTATTTCCCGATATGTGTAGTTTAATCTGAAAGGAAACCAGACAATTGTTGTATTGATTATGTATTGTAAAATTGTAGCTATTTAATTTATTTGTAATTTTTTGAATTTTAGATCTACAATTCTTTGACATTTGAAATCTCCAAATCGAGCCATAGAGAGAGGGGAGAGTGAGAGGCAACATATGACAGTTTTGATGAACTGGAGAGAGTGAGAGATGGGAGGTTGAAGAAGGGGGCATTCTAGTAATTTCACTTGCATTTATTTTTATTTTGTCTTTAAAAATACTAATTTACCCTTGAACTTAAGATAAGTTTATTATGCAAATGAGGGGTACAATGGTAATTTGACATTTATATAATAATTATACTCTACATAAATTATAACAGGGGCGGTTTGGGTATTAAAAAAATATGAACAGTATTGATGTTAGATTTAATTGAATTTGGACTAAAGTGTTAACGTTTTAAACTTGAGGGACTGAGAAAAAAAATTTGAAACTTGGGGTATCAATTCTGAAATGATGTTTCGACGAGTACACTGATCTGTAATTGCCCCTTAATTTTATATTTAGCCCTCTTTTTACAGTGCTTGTCTGATCTGAGTTATAATTTGGCTTTCTGTATATTTCAGTTTTACATTGAAATGATATAGGTTTTATCCATATAGTGGTATTTGGTAGTTAAAGTACTTGTTTTAATTAAGAATTTGTCTTCTTTTACCTGTTCAAGTTTGGCAGTGAAATTACTTATTCCAATCATTTCAGACCAAATTTCCTAATTAGACCAATATTCATGTTCTTAGTTTAAACAA
Organism: Geranium rotundifolium; assembly: GCA_963920655.1. Lineage (NCBI taxonomy): Eukaryota > Viridiplantae > Streptophyta > Magnoliopsida > Geraniales > Geraniaceae > Geranium > Geranium rotundifolium. The sequence goes on along the minus strand of OY987311.1, from coordinate 32,571,319 downwards.
AAATGAATAGAAAGCTGTTATGTGCCAATGAAATAAGAAAACACTATATTGAAGTTAGTGGACTAAGGAAGAAACATTATAAAGGATAGGGGTGGGCACTTTTTACCCAAAACCGAATCTGAATCGGGATCCAGATCGAACCTGAACCGAAAAATTGAGATTTGTGGGTATTGGATCGGATTTGGGTATGAAAATTGAGAACCAAAATAATTTGGTTCGGGTCCAGTTCTTAGACTGCAGAACCGTCGGTTAACCAATTTAGAACCGAACAAGTTCAAGAGCTTTTAATTAGTATTTTTGAATATCACATTAATTTGGTCAATTTGGGCTTAATTTGGAAACCAGACTAGTGAACCACACCATAAATCTCACAATTAATCATGTAATCCAGTCTAATTGGGTGGAACTGAGAACCGGACCCAGAACCAAACATTTTTCTACATGATGGGTCCAGGTTTGGGTCTGTGAACTAGAGAACCAATCGATCTGGTCCAGACCGATTCTGACCGGTTTAGTCCAGTTCTAGAACCGTGCCAAGCCCAAATAATGGATGAAGAAATTTCGGAAGAAGCCTCTGCCGCCATGGAAGAAGACGGAGAGGGAGAGGTGGAGTGTGTGAGGGTGAAGTTGCAAAAAAAAAAAAAATTCAAAATACTCATTATGGCAATTAATGAAAATTTGAAGTGAAAAAGGGCATTATGGTAATTTTAACTTGAATTATTGTTTAATAATAAATAAAGAGTATTTTTGTCATTTCAAAAAATTTTATTGAGGGAGAGAAAAAACCCTTTAGGTGACATCCCAAATTAAAAAAAACTAATAAGGTGACCTATATTTAAAACATATACTTTCAAGTGTACCAATCTAGGATTACCCTTATTCACATTGAATCCAAAAGTTAATTAGATAATCATTTGTCCAAAGAGTTAATTATAATGTGTGTATTGGTTTTTTTTGGTGTTCTCTTCCTTTGATAATGATTGGTTCTCCTTAATAATACAAGGTGAAATGACTTTTTTGATAGTCTAAAAGTTATTACAAATATTTCTTTTTTTTTTAATCACAAGAAATTTTAATTGACATAAAGCAGAAATACAAAAGTGAAAACAACAATGTCAGAGATGGTGCAAGGAAATTAAAACAAGGGGAAAAGACACTTTAGTACACCCAAAAGAATCAAGTTATAATATTAATACACCCAAGTTTAAATTTTTCTTTTCCGCTCACTCATTTAGGCATTTTTTTGTCCCATCCATTAACACCGTTAGAAAAAATATTTTTGAATTAATTTTAAAAAATATTTTTGTAGAAATGACAAAAATATCCCTACTATTTGATACTTATTTTTGTTTGATTATGAAAATACCAACGTACCCTTCTTTGTACAACTGTGGTGTTACATTCTGTGAGCCATGCTCCTGGAAAAACACACTGCCAATTTTTATTGAAAACAAACACATTTCAGTATTTGAATTCCAACAAAGAACACAATACCATCTATGGTCATAATTCATAAATGAAGCAACTTTCCTTCATTTTCCTGGAAACCAAACAAATCCCATCTGAGTTTTTAATTTTTTTTTCCAGTATTTACCTCTAATTGCCTCTGCACCACACGAGTCCTTTTCTTGGGTCTCCTCGGCGGTCTCTTCCCGAGCATTGCCCAGAAATCTTCTTCCACCTCTTCCCTTGACAGCAAAGCCGTGAACTCGGCTCTCCGACCATCCCTCAGCGGCGGCGCATCCACCTCGGGATTGTCGAACCTCGTCAGAGACGGACCCAATTGATGTTCCTGCGGCGGCAGAGGAGCCTTGCACGCCGGTCTTCTTGTCCGGAGGTTCCATGGCCTCTCCAGCTCCTACCCCAGATCTAAAATCGATACTTTCAGCTTCTTCGATGTGGCTTGAAGATCGAGGGTCAGCTTCTCTCAAACTTTCTGAACTTCGAGCCCGTTTTCGATTTCTAGGTCCAAATCGCCGAATATGCGCCGAATTGGGGAGATCGAGAATAGGTCAATTGAATCGAAGAGTGGGAATGGGTTTGATTTTGATCTCGATCCCGATCCCAATTCTTATTCAACAGATATTTGGGGACATGAAGATAGGGGTACCGGACTTGACCTGCTCGTGCTTGGAAGGGAGATAGGGGTTTGTTGCGAGCCAGAGGAGTGCACGAGGGGGTCGAGACGTGGAGGATCGAGCAGGTTCGTGGCGAGGTTCGAGGATGGTCTCTGGCGGTGGAAGAGGTGGTCTCAGGGTGGGGATAGAACCTGGTCGGGGTGGGGAAGGAAGAGCTTTCGGGATTCTCCATGGTGATGGGCCAAGAACAGGAGGGAAGAAAAAAAACAAAAAGAAAAAGAATTTTATTGTATAAGGGCATTACTTTGAAAATTTAAATGGTAATACAGGGCATTTCGGTCTTTTTACATAAAAGTTAACTCTGTCATGGATGGGACAAAAAAATAGCAAAATGAGTGAGCGGATTTGGAAAATTTAAACTTGAGTGTATTAATGTTAGAACTTGATTCTTTTTGGTGTACTAAAGTGTCTTTTCCCCTTAAAACAAATGAGAGAAAACTCTAAAACCAAATTGGAGAAAATTGGCCAAATTCAATTGAAACAGCTGTAAGTAAACTGGTTCAATTGGAACAACCTTTCGTCTAGTCTAGTCCAGCGAGGGAAAACAAGACCGAGCCAGACCGGAGTAGAAGCGTCACAGAGACGCATCTCTACCGCCGGCCAGAAAACGTTGCTGGTGGAGAAGATTGACCAACCCAAGGGAAAAACATAGCTTGACCCGCCACCATGAAGCTCGGACCGCATCCAGAACGCCAAATAACTATTGAAGAGCTCCCATTGAAGATCCGCTCGCATGCCTCCACACTTATCCAAACCACCGCCGCATCGCCGAATCGACCACGCCTCTCAACAAGAAAAACACCAAAAGTATGACATTGCCTGAAACAAATCCCAGAAAGTTCTCCAGCGAAGAGGAAGTCCAAACTCATCTTTTCAGTCCAAACAAACACTGGGAAAAGCCCATCGGAGGAGGAGTAGAAGATAGTTCGTGGCCCTCCCGAACCGAGAAAGGCTCGACTGCTTGAAAAAAAGTCTCCGCCTTCGATGTCCACCGGGGCGTCTTATTGGAGCGTCGACGTTTCTGCGATTTCTCCCTCCTCCAGTCCGACGTGGGAGTTCCTAGTCACACCAACCCATACTCGACCCAGAACTAGATTCCATCTACCTCTTCGACAACTGAACCTTTGCCCACAAAAAAACCAAGATAAGATATGGAATAACCATATCTGAAGCACTTGAGATCAACATTAATAATATATTAATATTTGATTGTTGTAAATCAATAATAATAAGTAAAGAAGAAGAAACAGAGTGTTGAGTATAAAGCAACCATTATAAGTAAAACTGAGAAAGGGACGGACACATAGAGAGAGAGAGTGAGAGAGAGAGAGAGAGAGAGAGAGAGAGAGAGAGAGAGAGAGAGAGCAAGCCTTTGTTCTGTATATTTATTCACTTTCAAGTTACAATACATTGAGCTCTTGGTCTTATTTATAGACCAAGACAAACCGACTACACATGACTTCTCAAGCAAGATTCATTAAATAGGTGGGGGCCACATAGTTTATAACACTCCCCCTTGGACACCACTTATTTACAAATAATTACTTTTAACTTACAAGGAAAAACCCAATGGGATAAAACCAAGTAAAAAAGTAATTCAAGTGATGATGGATGTGCATAATGTTGCCTCATTAAAAACCTTTTCAAGAAAATCCAGTGGGACAAAACCTGAATAAGGGAAAAAGAGTGCATTGCACATTTGTCCAAAGTGTGATCAACTTTATAGTTTCTGCTCCCCTTATCGTTGCTCCCCCTAATTGATACTCCTCCTGATACCTGACAAGGTTATTTTGCTTTGCTTGCATCGTCGAGCTATTGTTTTACATAAGTTTCTCAGTATATGTCAAATTTTTAGTGAATATATCAGCAGGATTTTCACTCAGAAGGGACTTTCATATTATCAATATCATAACCCTTCTGGAGTTTGAGTATAAATCACCTTAAGCGAGTCGTTCTCGAATCTATCACTTTTAACATATTCTCATACAAGTTGGATCGTAGTTGACTTCATATATTGCAAAATTTTCTGAATGACTAGAGGATGATGCAACCAAAGTTAGTTTTGTAGAGCGTCAAGATACTACTATTTCATCACACGTAATCTCGTACTTTGTCTGCCAGCGAGGTTTATGGGGATCTGAAATATATTCTGCGTCTGCAACTTGATCTTGTTCCTATGTCTTGTCTCTGAACTGAATATGGCTAGCGCATTTACTGCGGTTGTCATGACTGGATTTTGAACAAGTGAATGAACATCATCCATGTAAAAATACTTCAGGAGTTTCTAAGTAACATTTTCATCATAAATATACTCGATCTGCAGGCCGAGTCAATATATTATTTTTCCCAAGACTTTCATATCAAATTTTTCATTTCCAGTATTCTGCAGTATTCAAGATCTCTATAGGAGTCTCAGCTGAGTCCATATGGACATACGATATAAAAAAAAATTATGCTTATCATTTCTCATTACTTCACGCAATATAACTCATTCCTTGAGTCTCATCTAAATATTCGTATAAGTATATTGTATAAGTAAGTATCGAATATGTTCATCATATACATATCTAGTTACTCGGGAACTTTTAAACTAATAAGTATCTAAAATGATCACAATAATTATAGTTAAAAGTGTTTCATCAAATCGACTTCAGGTCGTTGAGAAATACTTTAGGCTGCAAGCTTTACAATTATATCGATCGATTTTTCAGTTCGTTTATTCGCGAATAACCATTTGTATTTTACCAGTTGAACATCTTCTGGTGTTTGAGTTATGGGGCCAAATACTTGGTATTCTACGGGAACCAATTGTTCTTATAAGAACCGAATGTTGAACTAGAACAGATAACCTTTCAGAAATTGACAGTTCTTTATAATCTAATGGTTCTTTAAGAATCAATAATTTTTATTTGAATCACTAGCTCTTCAAGAACTAGTAGTTCTTCTGGAACTATTAATCTATTTAGTTGATTATTTTATTTATGAGTAATAATATATTTTACTCATATCCGCTTCTTACGCTTCTGGCGAATACTACATGAATTTGCTGCTTCCTTTGTATTGTCATCATTTACTTTTATTCTCACATGTGTGGTCCACCAATGCTTCAGGCATTTGGTTTGCAATATTTTGCAAACAAATCATACTCTGCACTTTCTTCTCACTTCGTGATGTGCGTGGATCTAGATGAGACATAATATTTACTTTTCATGAAAGTGTATGCCTAACTTTAGAAGACTTAATCTCTTCACATAAATGTAGAAATGTTGTCTCATAACAATATATGAATTGTGCGGTAAATTTATCATACTTCAAGTGCTCAAAATGCATGATAATAGATTATGAAACAAAATCATCCTCAATTTATGTTGAGGTCTCATTTTTGTTTATCGAGAGAGTGCTACTGGCACATATATGACACAACTAATAAGTAAATGAGATGCATCGAATGATATATGAGAATATTGATGATATGCAAAATATTATCAAAGTGAATAGATTGTGATCAGAGAAATGTGCCCTTAACTAGGTAATGTATGTAAACAATTTAGCAAAATGCAATATTATGAGTTGGAATTAAACAAATATGTGACCATCTTCGGGATGCGTCAACATTACCATAAACAAATAGAGTCACGTATATTTCTCTGAATTTCATGTAAGAATTATAGAAAGTCAATATTAACCTTGGTTTGAGAGGGTTGGACTATAGAATTTTCTTGTGAACAAGCGGTACAAATGACTTCATCGGACAATAAAATCTTCTGAATTTTCAGTGGATGTCCACATAAATTTTTGATAACCCTACACACCATCGTTGTCAAGACGATTACGCTAAATCACAAAATATGTTGAATAAAGAAATTCAGGTTCAATATTGTGTAGGTCTCAACTATTCAGCACACGCTTTTCACAATATTATTTGAGATCTTAATATGATATCCATTTTTGCGGATATTATTAAAGTTGAGTATATTTCTTATGGAATTACTCCATATAAAACATTATGAATGCTTAACTTTGTTTCATATCTTAATAATATAGACGCTCTTCTGGAGCCCTCTATTATATTTGCATAATTCATAGGTGTATGTGAATCGCTACTGGATACAACTAGTTATAAATGGCTCATATTATCATTAATCATATGGCCTATAATTCATGTCATCTTGTAATACGTTTGATACATTAAGTCAGATTATCGGGATCTGAGTTATCAGTGGAATTTGTCTCAATCATCTTTTCGCTATGTTCCGTATATGAATATATCATATCTTTGGTCAAACTTCAGGTACTCGGCCATTATTTGTTCCATTTAACCTATAATATAGTTTCTTCACCAGTATTGGGAGTTCACTTTTGTGGGCATTTTCTTTTCTCGTGCTTTTCATATTTGATCAACTTTTGGTAAAGTTATTCCTCTCACGAGATTCAATTATCATTTCTGCTTGAATTTAGAATGATCCTCATAATTTTTCACATTCACTTCTAGGAATGAAGAATGTTTCGACAAGACTTGATGATACATTTTTATTCAATAATAAGTACACTTAATATTTCTCAAAGTGTATATCCCAGTATTGCTACTTGAAGAGCAATATGAAATATCAAGTTGGAACTGATAGATTGTTTGAATACGAAAAGATATCTTGCTCGTATGCTAGGATTAATATGATGACGTATATGAAAACTCAAGATCTTTGATCTCCTGCAAGGAGTTCTTTGTTTAGAATTTCGGGTTCCAAATAAATTTTTATTGAGCTTGATATTTCACGTTTGACAATTATACTGATAATATTTAGAACTTCTGGAAACAATACTTTCAAATATTGATATCGCGTGATACGATATATCGATTTATATTTTCATTCAGAATATCGAAACTTCATGTTCCGTATATTTCACGAACTTCGGGTCGTGTAAAATTTCATAAATGCACATTGAATCAGAATTGCGGTGTCTGCATATTATATGAATTTCAAGTCATATAAGTTTCAATAAATGTGCATCAAAATTAGAATTTTGAGTTTCGGATGAGCTAAAAATCATATTTATTTCAATAGTTAAATCATAACTTCGTCTAGCCAGCAAAAACAAATAGCAAGAATATAACTCATTCATATCAAAATTGTTTATTGGCCAATTAAATCATAATCAAGAAGAGTAGAAGTGTTCTGTTCATTTTTATGCAAAATTTGAGTTGATGCAATATCTTTTTCTTTTAAACATAACCCATTCAAGTTCAAGATCAAGAGAATATGTACATATAGTAGTAAAAGTACTTACATAAATATTTCAATATAAATATTATATATATATATATATATATATATATATATATATATATATATATATATATATATTTCCATCAATGCTTAGCTCCAACATATCACTTAGAATACACACAAATGAATTGATGCAAGCTTGAGAAACAGAAAAAGAAGGATACGATAGACAACAACTCAAATAATAAAGTAATTAATTTTGCTAGCAAAAAAAAAATCAATTATATGCAAAGAATGAGTAGAAAAAGGTAACTTTAATAAATCCATGATGAAGTTAGACTTGTTAAACAAGACCAATTAAGGGAACTAAAACAAGCATTAAAGGAGGCATGTTCAAGATGGGGAATGGAAACACAATGAACAAAGCTTAAGTTTATGAGGAGAAATGCACAAAACATGCATAAAAAGTGAATGACATGCAAAGTAAAATTAGTTTATACTGACATTACATACCTGTGTATTATGAATAGAATTTTTTCAGCCTGGCAAGCTTGAAGTTTACTTCAAGAACACAATAAAAGATTTTTTTTTGTGATGGTGATTTTTCTCGTGTTCGGTATTTACATGACTTCTGGTCATATATCTTTGAATGATTATGAATTCAATTAGAACTCCGAATTATGTATATTACATTGCATGTCATATATAATTCAATAAAATGTATATTGCGTATAAAGAACATAATATAAATAACGTGCAATATAAATTACATGAATAAATAAATACAAGACCACACTTTGAGCACCGATGGAGGTATAACCTGCCGTAGGTTAACTCACGGGGTTTAAATAAAATAAGTAAACGCAATAAATATACAGTCACAATCTTAGCATATTCACACGATATAGATAATAATTAAATAAATATAAACCACACTGTAAGTATATCGGTGGGTACAATCACGCCGTTGATATACCTCGGGGTCTAAATAACAAGTAAATAAATAAATATAAACTTTAGGCTTCGGGCCGTGGTATTTGGGAACTTCTGGTCCCGAGATGTATCAATCTCGTCTTTTGACTTCTGGTCTAAAGACACATTAACTTAAATGTGTGCAACACATTTAACCATAAAGAGATCTCGTTTGTTAAATTGTATACGAACTTCAAGTTCACAAATATATACCATAATACAAAAATTCGATTAAAATAATGATGCTTTTGTTATTTGCTTCTTCACCTCTTTGCTATAATTTAGCAAAATCATAAGATATAAAATTAGAAGAAAAATAAAGCATTTCCTCTTCTTTGTTAACTCGTAACAAGATCATCGGATCATTAGAATTAAAACAATTCAATTTTTTGGTACAAAATAAATATGTATAAAATAACCAATCTCGTAGTATATAAAAAAAATCAGTTTGGCAGAGACTCGTGCTGATAACGTGTTATAAATCAATAATAATAAAAGAAACAGAGTGTTGGAGTATAAACCAACCATTATAAGTAAAACAGAGAAAGGGACGGACACATGAAGAGAGAGAGAGAGCAAGCCTTTGTTCTGTATATTTATTCACTTTCAAGTTACAATACATTAAGCTCTTGGTCTTATTTATAGACCAAGAGAAACTGACATGGCTTCTCAAGCAAGATTCATTAAATAGGTGGGGGCCACATAGTTTATAACTTTGATAAATTTTTTCTATTTTCCGAAATGAAGATGTGAATAAATACAAGTTAAATCAATAATATATGCATTATAGGAATTGTTTTTGCACCATATCGTGCATAAGTTACTAACCTATGATAACAGCGATGATGACAGAGAATATATTTCCAATGAATTAAAATCTTAGGATCATTGTGTTTAATTTGCAAGAAGCTAAAGAGGAAGTAATCATATTTATCATAAAAATCACAATTAAGCCAGAGTAAATTACGCTTGTGCAATTTTTTGTTCATTAACGAGCAGTGAGCATGAGTATTGATGTGTGAAAATCTTGTAGCATATTTAGACTATAAAAAACTCATATTAATACAAATATCTCTTGAAGCAACGGTAGTCGACGTGTTATGTATACAAAGGGTAAACCTCGAGAAAAGTATAGGGCATAAGATGTATGTTTATGATTTGTCTCTAAGTCCTATTATTAATGAGTTAGTTAAGGTGAATATAGTACTCTTGCCTAGCCTTGAAGTGCAAATGGAATTACTAGCCTTGAAGTTGATGGGAGTGTTCTCTTGGAGCCAGAATGGATTATGGTTGCGCTGGTGACTCATTTCAAAGTCTGATTCCAATCGACAAGACTCAAATACCGGCACTTCCTTTCAAACTCTCCCTCCGAACGCGCTTCAATTTTAGATACTCATTTTTCTGAAAAGGAGGTGAAAAGAGTCCTGTGAGAGAGTGATGGAGAGAAAGCCCCAAAACTAGATGAATTTAGCATGGCTTTTTCTAAAGATGCTAGATATCGAGTCAGTGGTGATATGTTAAGGGTTGTTTTTGAAGATTTTCACGCCAGAGACAAAATAGGGAGAAGGCTCAACGCTTCTTCTATCGCTCTCATTCCAAAGGTTAGCAATACGAAGTCGTTCTCCCAGCTTTGACCGATTAGTTCGATCACGTCCCCTTATAAATTCTTTGCCAAGACGCTTTTCCTTCGACATTAGCCCTTTACGGAGGGTCTCATTAGTGAAGTTCAATCCGGGCTTATTAAAGGGTGTCAACTCATGGATGACTTTCTTACAAATGAGGTAATTGATTTGATCAAAAAGCGAGATTTTAAGAAATTTGTGGTTAAATTGAACTTTGAAAGGGCGTTTAAAAAGGAACAAGAGGGACTCTTTAGAGGGTTCAAGTCGGCCCAGACCTTACCATTTCACATTTGCAATTCGCGGACGACGCGATACGTTTTTTAGAAGCGGGCCACTCCCACCTGCTAAATCTGAGACTTCTATTACATTATTTTGAATGGGCTTCCGTGTTGCGCACTAATTTTGACAAATAGATACTTATTGAGCTGAATGTGGAGTCTAAAATTTTGATCAAATTAGCAGGGGAATTCGAATGCCTATTAGGGAAGCTCCCTTTACTCTATTTGGGCTTTTAGCTTGGTGCAGATTCGCAAAAAGTCTCCACTTGCGAGCCGGTTGTCTCGAAATTCATAAAAAAATTGACTTTATGGAAAGCAAACAATCTCCCTTTTGGGGGAGAGTGACTCTTATTAAATCGGCCCTAGGAAGTCTCCATTTATTTTTATGAGTTTATTTTGGGCTCCAAACGCAACCGTGTTGAACATGGAGCGAATCATGAGTTGGTTCTTATGACGGGACAAGGATGGGCGACAGGGTTTCACAAAAGTTTGGTGGGTCTTAGTTTAAAGATCACGGAGCGAGGGTAGTTTTGGCATCCGCCGGCTTAGGGTAATGAATAAGACGCTTCTTTTAAAATGGCGGTGACGCTTTGCAAAAGAACCCCAAAGCATTTGAAAAAGGGTTTTGGGTGTTTAATAGGGTTGAAATTGTAATTTTTGGGACCTTAAATCTCTATCTCTCGCTGCTCGACGCAACTCCACATTGATTCGGGACATTAGGGGTCTCGCCTCGGATCCTGAATTTCAGGAGATTTTGTGTTCGGGGGTCTTTCGATAAGGGTTAGGCAATGGTCCTATTTTTTTATTTATCGACAATAATTGAAGACATTCTACGCTACTAAGTGATGGTCCCATTATTTATTTTTGGGAAAACTTATGGGTGGGAGAAATGAGTTTAAAACTATGACTTCCCAGATTATATGATTGTGTAGAGGCTAAATATAACTCAGTCAAGGAGGCATGGGAGTATAACACATGGGTCATTCCTTTTTAGTGGATTGGTTTAACCTCGGGCAAAGGAGGAGCTTGCACAATTCCTTGCTCTTCTAAGACCGGTTCAACCTCATAGAAATCGAGAAGATGAATTTATATGGTAGCATGACCGCAAAGGGTACTCGGCCTCGAAAGGATTTGAATTATTCTAAAAGAGCGAGGTGGAGGATAGAATGGAGTGGGCAATAAGGCTTTGGAGTAGTCTGGTTCCTCCAAATTACAGGTGCTTCTGATAGCATTTTTGTGCCCTAGTCCAATTGCTAGTAGTCTGTAATTGTCTATGTATGATTATCATCGTTTGTAATAAATAAAACAGCTTTGTATTACTTATGTGTTGAAGTAATATGTTAAGCATGATCTGATTTATGACCACTAAAGTAGTAGAATCATAAATCTGTACGGATCACACTTAACGAGTCCCTGGTCAATATACGCTTCAATAGAAGCGACCAGTATGAGGATGGTTCTCAATGACGTAGTTCTACTTGTCATAGGGATGAGGGATCCCGGAATCATATCATAGATATCATGAGGTGATTGATATCGGACGACCCACTTTAAATAGTGTTTCATACATTCAGCCATGAACATATTCAAATGCGATAGCTTGTCACGATATCCTTAGACCAAGGAGTCTTTGTGATCGCTATGCAATGTACGTGCGACTTTAACTTGCGCCTAACGCTTTCCGTAACAGGATTGCAATAACGGGCATGATTGGGTGGCGGAACGGATTGCATGAGTGACACGAAAGACGGTTAAGGGATTTATCCCTCGTACTACGGTATGGGAAAGATATCCGTTAAAGGCCTCTTGATCGAGAGTGACTTAGAGAAAGAGCATGGCCATGCCAGTGATACGGGTTATCAGTTCTCAGCCATCTCACATATCAAGTAACAATGATTGATTAAACAAGGATGACGACTCTATTCCTTGTGATCAATCGGGATATCTAGAGATAATAGGATAGTGACTTGAACGCACAAAGGTTAAATCGAATAATCGATCATCATGCACCTTGGGTAATCATAACGTCTTACTAGAGACCACTTATGATGGATCGGACAAGAGAGATCTTTTGTGCCGATCTGCCAACGGTGGCATGAGCCTGGAGGGTCACACACATTCAAGATAGATAACTTGAGACAAGAAAACCTTAACGTTTCTTGAGGAGCAATAGATGAACAAAACTGAAGGTTTTGGGCCATAGGTTCGGTATGAGAGAATAATTAGTGAATCGAGAAAACTGAGTTTTTTCGTCGATGTCGCGTCGGATTTTGTTTGATAAGTAACGACAAAAAGGGTCGGGCGACTTTTGGACACGGCACGAGACCACACAGGGCGAGCCCATTGGGCTCGGCCCATGAGGTCTCATGGCCGGCCCAAACAAGGGCCCATTTTGGGTCCAATAAGCCCTATATGGCCGGCCACTTTGGTGGGCCCAAAGGTGGGGGCCACAACACACCATGCTTAGTTGGTGATTGTTGATTAAGAGGTGAGTGATTGAAGGGGTATGGGTTAGACACCTTGAAGCCCATACCAATCACATTTTGACCCATGCTTATGAGATTGATGAAGTAGAGAAAGATCAAATAATTAATTACACAATTCTCACTCTCACATCTCACTTCCTCTCTCCTTGGCCGGCCACCTAGAGCTCCTCTCTCTTCTTGCTCTCTTGTTCTTCATTTAATTGTTCTAGTAGGCATTAAGTGAAGGATCTTGAAGATCATCCCCTTGGTGTGGACTTGCTCTAGAGAAGAAGATCACAAAGTTCTTCTTTATCGATTCAACAAAGACTTAAAGGTAAATTTCTTGTGGAATAGATTTTTCCTTGGGATTTAATGGTTCAATGTTCTTGGACAAGGTTTGGAGTTGATTTGTTAAATGCTTCCGCTATCTCGATGTTAAAGAACGCTCCAAAACCCTACAGCTTCACCTGGTTGATTCTTAGCAACTGTTCCCACTGCCCTGTTCTTAGTCACGAGAGGTGTCCCTCTCCCACTAGCAAAATGGAGATCCTCGATATGTTCTAGCAGGAGAATCGAGGACAACATCTATCACTTCCTCACATGTATTTGGATGGACAAGATATTGCGGTCAGTGCACTCTTGGTGGTCACCACCTTATTTGTTGCCATCGTCACCATTGGAATTCTTTACCAACTGGCCTCACAAGGTCAGTGAGAGGGGGGTTATGCTTACCTGGACCAAAATTCTTTACCTTAATTTTTGGTTTATATGGATCTCCAGGAACGAACGCGTATTTGATAAGTGACGACAAAGGGTCGGATAATTTTTGGACACGACACGCGACCGCATGGGTGAGCCCATTGGGCTCGGCCCATGAGGTCACTAAGCCGGCCCAACAAGGCCCAATAAGCCCTTTGTGGCCGGCCACTTGGTGGGTCCAAGTGTGGGGACCACACACCATGCTTAGTTGGTGTTGTTGATTATGATGAAGAGTGATTTGTGGGATTAGGTGATGACTTGCCTTTAACCCATGCTTTCGTCATTTGTTACTTTAATCAATCAAGCTTTATGAGTTGATGAAGTAGACAAAAATATCACACAATTGAAATCACACACTCTCTTTCTTCCTCACTTGGCCGGCCACACCTTTCTCCTCTCTTCCCTTTCTCTCTTGTTCTTCACACTTTAGTTCTAGTAGGCCAAGTGTGTTGGATCTCAAGAAATCCTCCTCTTGGTGTGGACTTGCTCTAGAGAAGAAGATCATCTTGTTCTTCTTTCTTGATTCAACAAAACAAAAAGGTAAACTCTTGTGGAATAAGTTTTGCCTTGAGATTTAATGGTTTATGTTCTTGTACAGTTTTTGGAGTTTGTATTGTTTATGCTTCCGCTATCTTGATGATCTTGAACGCTCCAAATCCCTACAAAACATTATAGCAATCCATTTTTCTTTTTAGCTTCGTAGTAAGGCGTATCAGTGTGGATACCAGTAGAGGACGGGTAACGTCTGTGCGTTGTTGGTTCAATAGAAAAGCCAGATCTACAAAGGTATATATCCCAAATCCCAATTTGGTAATTTGCTAGATCAGTATACAAAACGAGGTTATTATTATTGCTTCCGCTGCATGATTTGGACTGGATCCCTCGTTCATCAACCAACCATTGAGAAAAAGATAAGTTAATATGTTAGTTTGAGTTTAGATTAGCTTGGGATTAGTATTGGTAGTCTGAAATTATTCGGAACCAAGCCTCTCTACAAGAGTGGGATTAGTTTTTTAAGTAACACTTGCATGCTATATATACAAGTCATGACCAATGAATACAACATGAAAATTTTGAGTTAAAATACGTTGGAGATATGGAGTTCTCTCGAAGGAAATATTTATAGTTCAATTGTATGTGGAAAGAAGCTCAGGCTGCTTTGACGTGACCCGTTGAAAATCTACACGTATCATATAACTTAATCTCGAGGCAGGGACCATAAAATCCCTAAAGCTGTATTCTAAAGGACTGTAAGTCTGTGAATGTGATTTTAAATGCCAAAAGCACATCCACAACTGATTTGGCACATATAATCAAGTGCTTAACATAAGACAAATTGATCTGAAATAATTAAGCTTGTTGGTTATCAGAAGTTCAAGAAAAAATGAGAATAAAAGTGGAATTATAAAAAAAGGAGTATAATTAAATTTTGAAAAAGAACCCTAAAAAGTCGATGTCTATCAAAAATATCCAATAGATATCATAATTTATCTATAGATATCGAATGTCGTTCGATAACTGTCATCGAAGTAAGTATGACACACTATCACTAGCACCGCCTCGTGATCTATGGCCTATGCCATAACATGACCTTTTTTCAAATCAAAATCAACAACAATCAGATTTCCTCGACCTCATATTAAGCCTATTCGATAGTGTTCGAAAATGACGACCTCCTTTGCTGACACATTCTCTGTGAAACAGTTGACTGCCTATTGAGTCCATTTGATTGTGTTCGAAAATGAAGAAATTCTTGACAGTGCCCTATAGGCTATATAACAACTAAGAGGTTTTTGACTTCATTCGGTAATGTGAAAAAATGACGGAACTTACGTTGAAAGTGGAGTTCAAACCTCTTTTTAACTCTCTAGCAATGCGCCATTTTCATTTCTCTTAGTTTGCAAACAAGTTTTGTGCTTTCTCGTCCTAAATCAATGATGAATTATTTCGCAATTCTCATAGCACATACAAATTCACTTGGAGACGTACCTTTACCCTTTATTGCAATCAGTTTCATAAATATTTATCAATTTTTTAAAAAAAATAATATTTAGATTTTTTTTAGTTTTTATTTAGGAAAAATTGCAAAAAGTCTCATTTTACTATGTTCTTTTTTGCACGAACTCTTTCTTCACTATATTTTTGCAAAAACTCTCCCTCATTCATGTTCATTTTTGCACCGTCTGTGCAAATCCGTAAAAATTAATGGAAATGCCACGTAAGTTAACACGTTTAGGGGTGGGCATTTGTCAAAAATTGAGCCAAACCGGTCAAGACTTGGACCGGACCGGACTCAACGGTTCTTCATTTTAAGAACCAGAACCGAAACTGTTACCCACGTTTCCTGATTCTCTGGTCCCGATTTCGATTTGTTCGGATGCGGTCTCCAGTTCCGTTGCCAAAGTGCCCACCCCTAACCACATTTTAATTAACGCTTAAGCGCCATTTTAATTAATTTTCACGAATTTGTATATACGGTGCAAAAATAAACGTGAGTAATGAAGAGTTTTTGCAAAATCGAACATGAGTGAAATAGAGTTTTTGCAAAAATACAGTGAAGAAGACTTTTTACCATTTTTTCTTTTATTTATAATTACTTTGGTCTTTATGCCTGATGCTTACGTAAATAGTTGTGATTTCTTTTGTTCTTTCTTTGCTACTTGAAAACATTGATCATGATGAATTTAGGTAGTGACAATTTCATAGCCGTGAGCTATAGTAATCTCAGTTATAGTGTTGCAACAATTAAAACATGAAAGGGAAACAATATATTGCATGCCTAATAGGAAATTGTTGATTATTAGTCCCCTCAAGGTGGTTGGATTTAGTTTCGATTGATGTTAACTGGTTTTTTTTATTTGGATCTCGTTTATATTTTGTTTAAGTAGAGTCTTCTTACATACAGGATCTCATTAGGTACTGGTAAATTTTAGAGATAGATAAGGTAGATATAATCTAGTAGGTTGAGTTAAGTGGTCATAAAGTTTAGGGAGGGTCACTTTACTTCACATAAATATACTCGAATTTCATATAATTATACCAAACTATAAATTGTGTTTATGTGGTACCCTAATTTTAATATTTCCACTTTACTAAACTTATTAAAATTTTATAATGACACTTATACCTTCAATGTCTTATTACAACGAGTATTACTGATTTGTTGGAGTTGGTTTCGCTGGAGATTGTGCTGGAGATGGAGGCAGCAGAGGTGGTCATGGTGGTGCGGCAAGGGGATTGAATAGAAATAGAGGGTTGGGGTTGGATTTGTCGGCTAAATCGGTAGAGAAAATGGATTCAGGAAAATCTGGGATGGAGGCGGTGGTCATGGGAGAAACGTGTCGATGGGGACGGGAGGAAGGACGACAACGTTGGTGTTTCTGGTGGCGATTCCTCAAGCTCCATTCCAAACTCTTATGAATATAAGTAAATGCTTAAACACAAGGATCCCATTTAGTCACAGTAAAGAGAAAGCAATTGCAGACGATTGGGGTGGTGGGGCTTAGAGTCATTTGTTTAGCATTCCCGGCTTGACAGATAGTGAGGTCAACAGAGCTGGAATCACAAACAAATCAGTGTGGGAGACATCTAGTAAGTATCAAAGATGAGGCTTCACGTGACACATTAATTTCACATGTCACAGTACAGATGCAAAGGCGCATGCAAGTTTGCTTAGGAGGAGTCCATCAAGAATTCTTCATGTTGAATTCCTTGTCGTCCTTCTAGGGTTGATTCACAATGTCCTTGGGATTAGTTGTTGACATCTTTACTATGATAGTAAGATGAAAGTGTTCATATTCAATTAAAACTGCCTGCATCCACAGAAAATGATTTGGTCAGACAGTACTGTATAAATGCACTACATGCACATCTTACAATGAAACTGAGATAGATGAATGATTATTAAGAGCTTTAGAATATTATACAAAACTCAACTTTGACAAACAAGAACATAACATTTGCATTGAGCACCAGCAACCTCATGATCCACGAAAACTAAAGGGTAAATGTCACAAAAGTACAGTTAATTTTACACGTTTTACAAGTAGGTACAGCTAACCGAAAAATGTAGTTTTAAGATCAGCAAGTTTTGGTTTATTGGTAAGTAAGTCAAAATGGTTAAGTTTCAGATAGTTTTAAGCGTTAAAAGACCAAAATACCCTTTATTGTATATCAAATTTTCAAATGATTGTCATTATTCACCAAATTATAATACCTATTAATAATATGTAATTTTTATTAATAAAAAAATAACAATTATTATTATTTAATGATAATTATTTCATAAAAAGTAAAAGTAAATTAATTATTAAAATAATACTAATTATTAAAAATAATACTAATTATCAATTATATTATTAATAATATATTGAACTTTCGAATGACATAACTCTCTCATACGAACTCTATTTCAGGCTTATAGTATATCAAATCGAAGAGAATCGAAAAGAATCGAAAGATCAACAATTTTGAAGAAATAATTTTTTTATTAATAGTGCATATTATTTTAACGATTAATAATAAAATTATTATAAATAATCAAAATAATATTAATGATTAATAATATATTTAATTATTAATAATATATTGAACTTTTGAATGACATAACTTCTCATACGAGTTTCGATTTGGGCTCATAGTATGCCAAATCGTAGAGAATTAGAAGATCATCGATTTGATATACTATGAGCCCAAAACGGAGCTTGTATGAGAGAGTTATGTTATTCGAAAGTTTCGATATATTATTAATAATTAATATTATTATTGATAATTAGTAATATTTTTAATAATTAGTATTATTTTAAATATTAATAATCAATAATTAAATTGATTTACTTTTAATTTTTATGAAATAATTATTAATAACAATAATTATTATTAAATAATAACAATAAATTAATTTTTTGTTAAAAAATATTATTAAAAAAATTATTTATTATTAATAAGTATTATAATTTGATGATTTATGAATAATTTGGTGAATAATGACAAACATTTGAAAATTTGATAGACAATCAAGAACATTTTGATTTTTATACCGTCAAAACTAATTGAAACTTAACCAATTTGACTAACCTACCAATAAACCAAAACTAGTTGAACTTAAAATTACGTTTTTCGGTTAGATTGCAAAGCGTGTAAAACTAACTGTACCTTTGTGACATTTACCCTAAGCTAAACACTGATGCAGACATGACACTGAACCACAATTTATAATGCAACTTCAATAGACATCCAAATAGAATCTTAAGCATGATTGAAACTGATCTTGCAGCACCAACCATTGTGCATTACAAGTTATAAGTTGCTTCTCTTCACTTGGCTCAATGCCTGTGAGAAATTTCAATAATTGAACTAACGCAAAATTTAGATTCTTAAGGAAAATTAAGTTTTTACCCTTAGCAACTGTTTTGAGTACATCAATATAACTGTCCCAATCAATAGCATGGAAGACAATTAACTGGTATTATAGGATCAAAGAAACACTTTAGGCTGGTCGTATATCAATTAGCAGCGTGAGTGATCTTCGTAATCAAGGAACTTTATTTAAAACTGATTTCCTATCATGTACTACCTCCTATGTCAAGCTTCTCTTTCAGTTTTCTACCATGAACAAGGGAAATAAAGTACAGGAAATATGTGTTTGCTGGTTACCTTATATGTTCACAGTTGTCATCTCCATGACTCTTCCTCAGTTCATCAGACCATACACCCAATGATAAGATATAGCATACGATATGACAAATATGAAAATCCTAATATCCACCCACACACACAGTAAATGTGAGTATGTAGCATTTCAGCAAAGACCAGTTTAGAGAGCTTTAAAACTAATCTCTTATCCCTTAGACAAGATATCATCCAGAATGTGAATTGGCCCTAGATACCCAATGCGGCTGAAGAGACACTGGACTAATATATTCCACGTGACAATGTTGGGGGACATCCCTTTGCTTAACATCTTATGAAGATAAACAATGGCCTCCTCTATGCCAATCCATTTACAGATACCCCCAATGAGACTAGTATAAGCAAATATGTCTGGATGCCACTCTCGTGTAGAACTAATTTCATCAACGAGTTGAATGGCCAAATTAACCTTGCCCTGCTTGCAGTAGGCATATATTAATATGTTATATGTTATGGCATCTAGCGGTATTCCCCTAACCAACATTTTCCCTAAAAGTTGTAAAGCCTCTTCAAGCATTCCGACAGAGGAAAATCCATTCAAAACGGTGTTATAAGTCACTACATTCAGCTCAATTCCTGTGGTTTCTAGCTCCTTAACAAGCTTGTAAGCTTCTTCTGTTTTGTTTCCCTTGAAGAGACCGGCCAATAGCTCATTATATGTTGTTATGTTTGGAGAACATCCATATGTCCCCATTCGATCAAGCACTTTGAAGGCCCACTTTAATCTTCCATCATCACATAAACCTTTTACAAGTGTATTGATTGTCACAATATTTGGAGGAATGTTTTCCAGATTCATCTTCTCTAAAAGACATTGTGCTTGCTCAAACAAAGAATTCTTGCAAAGGACATCCACCATGCAGCTAT
The DNA here is from genome assembly GCA_963920655.1 of Geranium rotundifolium. NCBI lineage: Eukaryota > Viridiplantae > Streptophyta > Magnoliopsida > Geraniales > Geraniaceae > Geranium > Geranium rotundifolium. Next base: position 32,551,302 of record OY987311.1, on the reverse strand, counting down.
ACACTACAACATTGGGAGAGCAACCATGGGTTACCATCTTGTTCCATGTAACAGATGCACCAGCAAAGCTGCCAACCTTTGCAAAGCCATGAATTAGAGTACTATATGTTGTTTCATTTGGAGTGCAGCCATTGCTTTCCATTTGATCAGAAACAGATACTGCTGCATCCATATTCCCAATGGTGCATAGGACACGTATAAGAGTATTATATGTAACAGTATTAGGCTCAACTCTCTCTTTAATCATTTGTCTCCAGAAGTCAAGAGCTCCATGCATCCTCCCTACTAGGAAATAACCCTTTATGAAAGCAGTAAAGGTATAAGTATTGGGCCTACATCCCCTCATAAACATTCGACCCAAGATTGCAAGGGACAAGTCAACATTTCTAACATCACATAGAGCATTGATAATTGTTGTATACGTGATGACATTAGGATCAATTCCCTGATCTACCATTTCATCTAACAGCTGCAACGTCTCTCTGATCCTGAATTCTTTACACATTCCATTTATCAGCGCATTGAAAGCTGGCAAACTCGGGGAATATTTTGTAGCAATCTGTCTCGCTGCCTCAAGATCACCAGCCTTACACAAAAAATGAACTACTGTTGTATAGCTGATATCATCAGGTGAGCATCCCCTGGATTTCATTTCCAAAAGCAATTTACGTGCACCATCCACGCGGTTATTCTTACACAATGCTTTCAAAAGAATGTTATAGGTAAACACATTTGGTTCCATCCCATCTTTCTTCATATTACTGTATACTGGATTGATCATATGAAACCTATTTTCACTAAGCAATGCATCCAGTAAGTGATTGTAAATCTTGACAGTTGGATTGCATCCGAATTCCCTTATTCTATAAAAAGTCTTCAAAGCCTGCTCGGCTTCCCCCACTCGCTTATACGAATTTATCACACTTATAAACAAACCCTCAGAGCAGTTTAGTCCCTCTAATTTCATTTGCTGCAGAAGGTACTGAACAGCATCCATTTGACATAAATGACCAAGCTTCTCAATCATAATTTTGTATGTTGATGGAGTGTGGACGAAAGAATTGGAATTAGCAATGGACTTGAAGTAGCTCAATGCTGTACCGATGTTGGATTCCTGCTTTAAGTTTCTAATGACATCGGGTTCTCTGAGGAGAGTTTGGTTTTGCTCAGTCTGAGGTTTGCTGGGATTGAGAATTGGTTTTGTGTTGAGCACAAAGGGTATCACAGGTCTCTGGGTTCTCAATAATAAGGCTCGTCCTTCTTTCAGATACATTGTGCAACTAAGATCAAAGCTAGAACAGTTCTAAAGCTGAAACCCGACAAATATTAAAAAAAAGGATGTTATTGTTGATCTACAAACAAGAAAGCAATATCCACGTTAACAATCAAATTATGCATCAATCTGTATAAAACATATATGAAGTAGATGGTAACAAGTAAAAGATATGGAATAGAGAGAAAACAAGAACTTTTGTCACTGATATAGTGCATCTAACTGGATTGAAAAATGTACACTCACAGTCACACTTACTAGTCTCTATTCTCTGTTGGATGACTCCTATTGTTGGTTTGTTTCAGTTACTTCTTTCTTCATAAGAGACTCTGGAACATCCAAATCGTCCTAACTACAAAACTAACACCTCAACTGAATCATGAAAATATAGAAAGCCACTAAAATCTTAACTCTCCATTTTATTGCATTCCATATTTCTATCTTGAATGAGATAAGCTAATTTCAAAAGAAGAAACGTTTGTTTGGCATCAGTCCATGTTCATTACAATAGTTGTCAAGTACTTTTCAAAATTCAAACTGTCTTTCATTTTTCCTACATTTTCTCCGTAACCAAGCAGAACAATTATCAAGGCTAGCTCCACTATATAGCTAATTGGTATAAAAATGAAAAACCTATTGCTACTTTATTCTCAGACACCGAACCGCAAAATGATGGTAAAGTAAGCCCTAAATCCCTTTTCGTCTCTGAAAAGATTTAAAAGTTGAGCAATAGAAACAAATATTGACAGGGAGAGGAAGATACGAAAAACTCATCGGAGAAGATGAAAGAATCAAAGCTTACATGTTCGTCGATGACTTGCAGCCTGAGAAACACTCCGAAGTGGCGAGCGTCTGGGTGAACTCATATTTGGGAGAACCGCGTACCACAACCCGTCGCTCCGTTCTCTGTTACAGATTTTTTTTAAAAATTAATTTTTATCAGATTGGAATTGATTTGGTCGAACCGGGAAATTTCAAACCGGTCAGACCATTTCAAAAGAGTGGCATAATTTATGAAAATTTTAAAATAAATGAAGGGTAAAATCGTCATTTCACATTATCTGTTACAGATTTATAGCGGTGATAATTTTTTTCATTTAGGTGACCTACTGAATTAAGAAATTTTTTAAGTATATCTACGTGATAATCGTATTTCTCCAAGTTTACCTACGTGATATTATTTCTAAAAACAATTTTACATGACTGATTTTCTTAAAATTATAATTTTTTTACCTTACAAATTTTCGTTACCTTCCGTTAGAATTTGTTAATAATATTCTTAAATGTATTTTAAATTTTCAAACACTACTCTTTTAACCTTCTCTACTCTCTCATATGCCTTATGTTCGACTTCGACACCTTTACCATCTCTGCCAATGAGGTCGTTGACGTCTCTGTCGCTAGATCCGCCTATGGATGCTCACGGTGTAGTAACTCGCAGCGCATGACGGGTTGACAACTCGACCCGTACCTCTACGGGTTCAAATATTAAACGCCACTACCCGGCCCGGAAAACAACTATTCATAATTTTGCTAGTCAGAAGCGGGTTAGACCACACCACCCGAATTCATTTGGGCTCAAGACTAAGGCCCAATTTTCAAACTGAATCCAACCACGTATTAATCTCAATAATATTAAAAAAAAGTCATGTGGGTAACATAAGTGATGTGCCCAAAACGCGACACGCAAATCTTGGACTCCCGGCAGTGTACTTGTCACAAGTGATACAAGGAAGTAATTTACGGCCCCGAGTTTATCGAACCTAAAGGACAATATGCTATTAATTTCTAAGCACTCAAATATAACTTTTTTAGTTAATATTAGCGAGTCAAAAATGTTGGTTTCAAATTCGGGAATTAACAAAACATGAAATAAACATGTAAAACTAATTTAAATAATTAAATTTCCATTAATCAAACGCATGTCGAGGAAATGATCATATTAATAATGAGTTCGGGAATATAAATTAAATTAAAATCAGGTTTGTTGGTGTTTCTGTCTAGAGCGGTAACGAGAACTCCTATCCTACCTGGAACCCCCTTTCGGATGAATAAAATGTTTTTCTCTTCCTAAGCAACCACACTATTCATAGTTAATGATTTAACCGGTCGAGAAGCATTACGGTATGTGAATTCTTCTAACTTTCGGTGTGTGTCACCTATGGCCATTACTTCCGTGTTAACCCACCTATTCTTGGTGAGGATTTAAACTCGACTTTCAAATATCATTTCCATTTATTAACCTCCTTCCAGGTGAACATTAATAAACTAAATCAATCTATTCGGAAACAACAGAACGAAGCATTAAGCATTGATAAATTAAAATCACCCTCCTCGGCGTAGCAAGCATGTAAAATAATTACTTCAATTTTCTCTGAAACATTACTAATAATTTCATGCATCAATCCCTAAGTAGTTTGGTTCTTCTTATGCGAATTAATCATACTGATATGTGAATTATAAATAAACATGTATTTCATATTTACTTATACAAATCATGCAATCATGTGAATATTGACACCCGAGTTTCGGTTGGTGTCCACAACCGAATCGTATACGGGAGGGCGTGATTGTTGTTCGTCAAGTATTGTAACCGGCTAATATCCGGGTCGATTCCATAGAGATCAAACGAGGGTCTGTACCCAAGTAATTTGTGTTTGAGTTGCAAAAATGTAAAATGGACTACATCCAATATTGAGGTGAAATGTGTGTAGTGTCACTCAAGCAAACAATATGCAAAAAATAACACAAGTAACGGTAAATGGTGTCATTGAGTGTGTCATCACTAATAGTAGAACCTTTAGATACTATGAAATTATGCTTGACGAATCCCTAGTCGAAAGCTTATTTATAAGTGACTAGCATGAGGATGACTTATGATCAAGTTCTGCCGATTAATGGATTACCAAAGTCATATCACGGATATCATCTGGAAGATGGTATTGGATGACCCGACTTGGAGTATGACGCATAGATTAAGTCACCAACGCATGCTCCGTCGTCGTGTGATCACAACCTTAATACCTTGGAGCGAGTGGCTCACATGCACATCACTCCATGAGTTTGACATGCCCTAGCGCTACCTGTAAAAGGGTAGTCATACTCTTTCTCAGTCATACTCATCAAGTGGCCTAAACGGATATCTTTCTCATATCGGAGTATGAGTGATAAATCTCTCATACGTCTTTCGAATTCACAAATGCAATTAATATCCAAGCCAATCAAAGCCGGTATAGCTACCCTTTTACAAGTAATGTTAGACTAGGTCAAACTTAGGTATTCGTTACACAGTGCTCACAAAGACTCTTTGGTCTTAGGATATAATGACAAGCTACGATCTGTGAGTATCTCATGACTGGATCTATGTTGCATACTCACAATCGGGTTGTCCGATATCATCGACCTGATGATATCTATGATATGACTACGACACATTCTTTGCCATGATCAGTAGAGCGTGATCACAAGGAGTTGGTCTCATACCGATCGCTTCTTAAAGAAGCTTAGGTGATCAGGGACTCATCAAATGTAATTCTTTCTGATCTACAGGTCTACTATTAGTGGTTACACACGTAATGACATAGATCAAATTACATTCGATATATTACTACAATACACTAGTAATATATGCCGATTTATTTATTCCGAAAGATGATAAAACATTACATCTCTAGATCACTTTTATATTGGACTAGGGCATAACTCTAACACATCAAGGTAGGAATACATCCATCTACAAGACCATGTAGTTCCTGGCTAGGGTTTGTACTGTAAGTACGTGGCATACCATATACTGATACCCTAGGTCAGTCCTAGCTGACAATCGTATACAAGTCTACCAAGCTTGAACTATGGACATGACTAATGTGGCTACTACGCGGAGGCGCATCTCATCCAGAATTCTCCTCTATGAATGTTACGCGGAGGCGTACCGACATTCATAAGCTCAAAGCCCCTTTGAGTGCCCAAACTTGGATGGTATCACGCTTGACTTGTAATTACTTGCGTTTAAGTGAATTATAACAGTCTGATTATAACAGCAAAACTGATCCTAAGGACTTGGTCTTTAAGGTCCAGACTTGCTCCATTCTTGTGGACTCCGACTGGCTTCGAGCCTCCTCAAAACTTCGAGTCTTCCTCTTGACTTGTATCTTGCGTCCGTCTTCGTGATTACAAATTTAAATAAAATAAGTAAATTACAAATCACGACACGCGGACTGTAATGACTACAACACAAATTTTAGCAACACGCAGGTTGCAAAACAGAAATTAAAATATACAAGTCGAGAGGGCTTAGCTATACATCATGTGGAAAATATCATGTTATCAAAGATCATGTGATCACTCATCATGCTTATCAAACAACAAATTTTTCCAAATTTTATCTTTCTTAAGTGTGGAAAAATTTCGGTTTATCGAAACCGGACGGTTTAATTAATTAATTGAATTTTGAACCGGTTCATGCTAATTTATCGAAACCGAACCAAATCTGAAAATTAAAATTTCAGGGCTTTAAATATTCTCGCGAACCGGCCTAACCGAGGTCGCCCGCAGAGGTAACCATGGTGGCCCGCGAGGGCTGCCATGGTCGCCCGCGGGACTGACCGTGGTCGCCCACGAGAGCAACCATGGTGGCCCGTGAGGGATGCCATGGTCGACCCTTGGGCAGACCCTGGTTGCCCGCGAGGCAACCATGGAGGCCCGCAAGGGCTGCCATGGTCGCCTGCGAGGGCAGACCGTGGTCGCCTAAGGCAGCGACCATGGTGGCCCGCGAGGCAACCATGGTGGCCCGGGAGGGCTGCCATGGTCGCCCCTTTGGCAGACCCTGGTTGCCCGCGAGGTAACCTTGGTGGCCCACGGGGGCTTCCATGGTCGCCCGCAAGAGCAAACCGTGATCGCCTGCGGCAACGACCATGGTGGCCCGCGAGGGCTGCCATGGTCGCCTGTAGGAAACCTGGTCGGCCCTTGGTGCCGACCATGGTCTGCCCTAGGGCATTCCATGGTCCACCAAGGGTCTCGACCCTGGTTAGCTATGGCTAACCCGAAACAACCCCAAATATTTTTTTTTTCAATTTTTCAAAAGCAATTAAATATGATTTTTTTCTCAATTACATGCATATTCAACCAAAGAACATATGAACATATAAATAAAAAAATCAGATCATGCATATTAAATTAAACACAAAATAACTCATCCTCTAATACCACTGAAAGGGATTCCCATGGGTTCCATAGATTAATTTCATGTAGCAGATTGAATTAATCATGGGAATCAATGAAGAACAAAATGATCTTATTGTTAAAATTCAGCATACATGTATTTTTCGAATCTCAAAAATATATCTTTAAATCGATGTAAAACACAAGTGTAGTGTTTCTCTAGCAAGTCCACACAAGCACAATACCTTAGGAGGTTTCTTCACTCTCTCTTGTTGATGAATTTGTGAAGAATTGGACAAAGACAAACGGGAATGGGTTGGAGAGGGAGTCGGCCGAATATGGGAGAGGGAATTGAATGGTTGCCAAAAATCAGAGAGTTAATTAGGGAAAGAATATTGTGTATTTAATAAAAATCTGATTTTGAATACCTTTTGTTAGTTACACAATATACCCCATTAATCTCATAATCACATTTAAGCCCCATTCATAAATTAAAACCCTAAATGGGCTTCAAGCCCACTCAGCCAAATCCAAATTAAAACCCATTTAATTGAGTTCTAATTATGGTTTAGCTAAACCGGTCCAATCTCCCTAGTTCGATTTCTTCAACCGTTTGGTTAATAAACCTAGGCTAGAAATCAACCGAATCATTTTCAATTTGACTAAATTGAAAAGCGGATTCTCCCAATTACCATCCATGCTTGTTTGTCACATATTGTACTTAAAGTGTGTGACCCTCTAGGCTCGCGACCCGTTGGCATACTGGTAAAATTACTATTTTACCCTTTACATCATAAGTGGTCTCTAGCAAGACATTATGATTACCCAATATTCGTGATTATCGATTATTCGACTTAACCTGTTATCGTACATGTTGATAGCATTTTTGTTCCCTAGTCCAATTGCTAGTAGTCTATAAATGTTTATGTATATTAATCATCGTTTGTAATAAATAAAACGGCTTTGTATTACTTATGTGTTGAAGTAATATGTAGAGCATGATCTGATTTATGACCACTAAAGTAGTAGAACCATAAATCAGTACGGATCACACTTAACAAGTCCCTGGTCAATATACGCTTCAATTGAAGCGACCAGTATGAGGATGGTTCTCAATGATGTAGTTCTGCTTACATAGGGATGTGGGATCCCGGAATCATATCATAGATATCATGAGGTGATTGGTATTGGACGACCCACTTTGCATAGTGTTTCATAGATTAAGCCATGAACATATTCAAATGCGATAGCTTGTCACAATATCCTTAGACCAACGAGTCTTTGTGATCGCTATGCGGTCAACGTAAGACTTTGACTTGCGCCTAACGCTTTCCGTAACAGGATTGCAATAACGGGCATGATTGGGTGGCGGAACGGATTGCATGAGTGACACGAAAGACGGCTAAGGGATTTATCCCTCCTAGTACGGTATGAGAAAGATATCCGTTTAGGCCGTTTGATCGAGAGTGACTGGGAGGAAGTGCATGGCCATGCCAGTGATACGAGTTATCAGTTCTTAGTCGTCTCGCATATCAAGTAGCGTTGATTGATTAAACAAGGATGACGACTCTATGCCTTGTAATCAATCAGGATGTCTAGAGATAATAGAATAGTGACTTGTACGCACAAGGTTAAATCAAATCATCGATCATCATGCACCTTGGGTAATCATAATGTTTTACTAGAGACCACTTATGATGGATCGGGCAAGAGAGGTCTCTTACCCCGATCTGCCAACGGTGGCATGAGCCTAGAGGGTCACACACATACAATATGGATAACTTGAGACAATAAAACATTGGCGTTTCTTGAGGAGCAAGACATGGCCAAAACTGAGGGTTTTAGGCCATGGGTTCGGTTTTGTGAGAATGTTTAGCGAATCGAGAAAACTGAGTTTTTCGTCGATATCGCGTCAGACTTTGTTTGATAAGTGACGACAAAGGGTCGGATAATTTTTGAACACGGCACACGACCGCATGGGCGAGCCCATTAGGCTCGGCCCATCAGGTCATAGGCCGGCCCAAAAAGGCCCAATAAGCTTGGGATGGCTGGCCACTTGGTGGGTCCAAGTGTGGGGGCCACACACCATGCTTAGTTGGTGTTGTTGATTATGATGAAGAGTGATTTCTGGGATTAGGTGATGACTTACCTTTTAACCCATGCCTTCATCATTTGTTGTTTTAATCAATCAACTTTATTAGATGATGAAGTAGACAAAATATCACAGCAATTGCAAGAACTCACTCTCTCTTCTCTTGGCCGGCCACTCTCCCTCTCAAACTTCCTTTGCTCTCTTATTCTTCACACTCTAGTTCTAGTAGGCTAAGTGTGTTGGATCATAAGGATCATCCTCTTGGTGTGGACTTGCTCTAGAGAAGAAGATCATCTTGTTCTTCTTTCTTCATTCAACAAAACTAAAAGGTAAACTCTTGTGGAATAGTTTTTGCCTTGAGATTTAATGGTTTATGTTCTTGGACAGATTTTGGAGTTTGTATTGTTATTGCTTCCGCTATTTTGATCATCTTGAACGCTGCAAAACCCTACTGTGGTATCAGAGCGTGGTTAACTCTCTTAATCTTCGTTTTGTTGAACTTGTTTCGGTTTTATAATGTTTTACATGCCATATTTGTTGATAACATGATTTTAATGTTTTTTGGGTTAATTGCATGAAATATGTTAATTTTGAAAAATATATTGAATTTGGAACTTTTCGGTTTTTTATTGGATTTGTCGGGTCTGAGACGGGACTCTCAAGGAGCCGAATTGGAGATATCGAACGGAGGTCACTGGAGGCCGGGGTTGGCCGGCGGTGACCGGGGCCATTCCCCCTCTTGGCCGAGGCCGAGAGAGGAGGCAAGCCCGGGTGTGGGCTTTCTAGAGCCCAAACCGGGCTGTGGGCTTTGGCTCGGCCCATTGCGTTTGGGCCCGACATGGTTGATAGCATTTGTGCCCTAGTCCAATTGGTATTAGCCTGTAAACGTCTATGTTCAAATATCATCGTTTGTAATGTATAAATATAAACGGCTTTATATTACTTATGTGTTGAAGTAATATGTTAAGCATGATCTGATTTATGACCACTAAAGTAGTAGAACCATAAATCTGTACGGATCACACTTAACGAGTCCCTGGTCAACCTATGCTTCCTTAAAAGCGACCAGTATGAGGATGGTTCTTAATGACGTAGTTCTACTTGTCATAAGGATGTGGGATCCTGGAACCATATCATAGATATCATGAGGTGATTGATATCGGACGACCCGCATTGAATAGTGTTTTCATAAATTAAGCCATAAACATATTCAGATGCGATAGCTTGTCACGACGTCCTTAGACCAAGGAGTCTTTGTGATCACTATGCAATGAACGTACGGCTTTAACTTGTGCCAAACGCTTTCTGTAAAAGGATTGCTATAAAGGGCATGATTGGGTGGCGGAACGGGTTGCATGAGTGACACGAAAGACGGCTAAGGGATTTATCCCTCATACTACGGTATGGGAAAGATATCCGTTAGAAGGCCTCTTGATGGAGACTGACTGAGAGAAAAAGCATGGCCATGCAAATGATACGGGTTATCATTTCTCAGTCATCTCGCATATCAAGTAACAATGATTGATTGAACAAGGGAGACGACTCTATGCCTTGAGATCAATTGGGATATCTAGAGATAAAAGGATGGTGACTTGTACGCACAAAGGTTAAGTCGAATTATCGATCACCGTGCACCTTGGGTAATCATAATGTTTTACTAGAGACCACTTATGATGGATCGGGCAAGAGCGAGTCTTGTGCTGATCTGCCAACGGTGGCATGAGCCTAGAGGGTCACACACATACAAGACGGATAACTTGAGACAAGGAAACATGGATGTTTCTTAAGGAGAAGTATATGGACAAAACTGGAGGTTTTGTGCCATAGGTTCGGTTTGAGAGAATAATTAGCGAATCGAAAAAAATTGAGTTTTTCGTCGATATCGCGTCGGACTTTGTTTGATAAGTAACGACAAAAAGGTCGGGCAACTTTTGGACGCGGCATGAGACAACACGGGAGGGCCCATTGGGCTCGGCCCATGAAGCCTCATGGCCGGCCCACTTGGTGGGGCCATTGTGGGGGCCACACAATGCCATGCTTAGTTGGTGATTGTGGATTAAGAGGTGAGTGATTTAAGGGGTATGGGTTAAATCACCTTTAAGCCCATACCAATCACTTTTAACCCATACTTGTGAGTTGGGTGATGAAATATAATGCAAGACTTTAATTCATTAATTCATTAAGTCACAAAACACACAAAAATCCTCTCTCTCTCTCATTGTGGCCGGCCACCCCTCTCCTCTTCATCATCTTGCTCTCTTGTTTTTCATTTAATTGTTCTAGTAGGCAATTAAGTGAAGGATCTTGAAGATCATCCTCTTGGTGTGGACTAGCTTTAGAGAAGAAGATCCGAACGTTCTTCTTTATCGATTCAAACAAGACTTAAAGGGAAACATCTTGTGGAATAGATTTTGCTTTGGGATTTAATGGTTTAAATGTTCTTGGACAAGGTTTGGAGTAGATTATCTTTTATTGCTTCCGCTATCTCGACGATCTAGAACGCTCCAAAACCCTACAATGGTTTGTGCACGGTGATTTTTTGATCCGTGGCACGAACCCGCGATCCAATATTTCGAAAACTTTCAAATTTGATCGGTTTTGATAAACCAAGTTTCGATAAACCAAGCAACTTGGCAAAATTAAAACCGGAATATTGCATATTATATGATGACTTGTTTGCGTGAAAACATATTGGATGATGTGATGAAATGTATGATGCATTAATAGCCCATTAGATTTTTTTCGCCACGGTTTGCACACCGTTAATATTAGCGTGTAATTATTCTTTCATTCGATCCCTTAAAGCGTAATTATTTTTTATCCGGTCTACGAACCGAGTATTAATTGTAAATTCTACTCAAAGTCGAGAAGGATGGAAAATCGAGAATGATGACGGTCTTGGAGGAAGTCCAAGAGCTAGTGGGAGTCCGAATGGGGAAGACGAGAAGATGTTATGTCGCGTAGAATCTTAAGGATAGGATGGGCTATTGATGCATATTTAAACGCTTTAAAATGCTTGCTTGAATTATTAGATGATAATTTATATGCTAGCATGCTTACCTTATGAGATTATAAGCAATCACCTCACATGCAAAGATTAAAAACGATTTTATTTATTTGCATGTTTAAAGTGTTGTGAACCATAATCGCACGAGTTGTGATGGACGAGTTCAATTTGAAATGTTTTTGCACGGGTTGCAAATGACGGCTTCAAAAGAAGATAGTATGTGATACAATTAGAAACGTCACAACACGGGTTGTTAATGAAGGGTTCGTAATTGTACCAAAATACTTTCGAATTATTAAACACAACAAATCACACCTTAATTTGAGTCATGTGAGATTCCACCCAAATTCACACCCATGTAGTGACATTCTCTCGGTGTCGTGCGCCTTAGCGGAGCAGCAAAAGAATGGGTTCTATATGGAATGGTCAACCTTGTGGGATGTCGTGCGCCTTAGCGGAGCATCTGCACAAAACTGATGCATATGTGAAGGTTGGTTGACTCGACCACGATTCTCGGCCTGAGGTCGAGCTGGGGCATCAGAAGGGTAAGCCGTGTGCTTTTGCACATACCCTTACCAAAACTTACACAGGTTGTAATTAGATGAACGTCCTACCTAAATGGGTCAATTGGAGCCGTGCGCCTTAGCGTACTTCAATTGACAAATCAGGGATCTTGATTTAAAGATTCTAATCTTTAGAATCAAATGATTGGTGTTTAATTTGGATCTTCGTAAATTTATTCAACTTTTCTGATTAAATTTACTTTCTTCATGTAGAAAATGGCTAGTAATTCAACAAACTCGTCTAATTTCTCATCGAGGGCTATACTTGATAAGTGTAAGCACAATGGAACAAATTATCTAGACTAGGACAGAAATTTGCGACTTGTGTTAAAGTTGGAACGCAGGGAGTACGTCCTAGACAAGGCTATCCCGGTGGAGCCAGCTGCCAACGCAACGAGGGTAGTTAAGGATGCGTACCATAAACACCTTAGCGACTCTATCGACGTTGCGTGTGTCATGCTGGGCTGTATGGAGGCGGACCTCCAGAAATAATTTATGGAGCTATCCCATGATCCTTTTGCTATGTTTGCACAGATCATGAATATGTTCAAGGAGAAAGTGCGTATTGAAAAATACACTGTTCTCCGAGAACTCATTGCCTGCAAAATGTCAGCAGGCAGCTCCGTAGGTCCACACGTCCTACGAATGAAGGGACATCTCGATCATCTAACTAGTCTCGGAATGACTATGGAAAAGGAGATGGCTGCAGATTTCATTCTGCAATCCCTTCCTCATGAATATGGTAGATTCGTCATGAACTATCACATGCATGACATGGAGAAAACTGCATCGGAGTTGCACAACATGCTAGTGACTGCCGAGAAGAGCATAAGGGGCATTGCGCCCAAAGGTGTTCTTATGGTTAAGAAGGGATCCGACTTCAAAGCTGGTGGTGATAAGGGTAAAGGCCCAATGTACCTGGCAGGGAAGAACAAACGACCTTTTGTTCCTAAACCTTCCAAGCCCATGAAGGACAAGGGGAAGGTAAATGAGTCGGTCTGTTTCTACTGCCAAAAGTCTGGTCATTGGAAAAAGGACTGTCAGCAGTTGAAGGAAGATCTGAAGAAGGGCGGTGGGGCCGCTACTTCGTCAGGTATTCCATTAGAGCTAAATCTTTCTACTATAAATACTTGGGTACTGGACACTTGAGCTGAGTCTCATGTCTCTGCGGATGTGCAGGTACTGCGTAGTAGAAGAGATGTGGGCGAAAACGAGGTGGACCTAAGAGTTGGGAACTACGTGCGTGTTGCCGCAACTGTTGCGGGTTCAGTTGATCTTGTTTTGCCCAGTGGGCTTGTAATAGAACTCCTTAATGTGTTTTGTGTACATGCTTTCAGCAGGAATATTGTATCTATATCTCTTATTGAAAAAGAAGGTTATTATTTTGATATTAAGAACGAGTTTTTTTAATATTATGCGCAATAACATGTATTATGGAAATGCTCACACAATTGGAGGTTTAGACATATTGAATATGCAAAACTCGAAATCCAACATGCTCTATAATGTTAATGCTAAGAGGTTTAAAACTGATGATTTAGACTAAATTCTAATATGGCATTTTCGTCTAGGTCACATAAACGAGAAACGCGTCTCAGCGCTTCATAAGCGCGGACTTTTAATTCAATTCCAATTTCAAACGATTGAAATGTGCGAGGCTTGTTTAATGGGCAAGATGAATAAAGCGCCCTTCACAAGTACAAGTGAAAGGGTAGGTGATCTATTGGGTCTAATACATTCAGACATGTTGCTACGTTTAATAGTTGGCATGATTTTTTAGCGCAAAAGTAAGAAGTCGAGTAACATGTTGTATGACATGTGGAGCGACTTGTTACAAGACAGATTAGGAAAGAACTGAAAGCTTTCCTATTTCAACGAAGCTTGGAGCGAAAGAAGAAAGGCGGCACGAAGACTTGGAGCGCAAGAGAGTGATGTCGACAAGTCAAACGACTTCCAGCTGGCAGATACACGTCAGCGAAAAGAGGCAACTAAGGCGGCAACTAGGCTTGCCTGATTTCATCAGGAAGTCAGAACAGGCAAGACGACTTCCAGCTGTCGTGGAAGGCGGCAACCACTTGCCTGACTTTCCTGTTCCTGATCCAAGAAGGATTAGGAATGTGAGCTGCTATAAAAAGCCCTTGGCTTCCCATTAGCAGATCATCCATTCTTGTTCTAACACCTGCAAGATTTCTCAGAGCTCTTAACCATGCACCATCGGCGTGTTGAGAGGCTGATGAATATTCGCTAGAACGGATCTTTGCTCCGATCAAACCTTGAGTCGCGAAGACTAAGTGTTTGGATCGGTTAGGGTTTTTGTTTGTGATTGAAGACTCACAACTCCGTCCAAGAAGACAACGACACCGAGCATAGGCTTGCTCGAAGGGTGGAATTGAGGGAATCTAAAAGACAGGGGGAGAGGCTCCTGGTTGAGGCGATTCACGGTGAGATCTATAGTAGCTTAGGACAATAGCTTGTGTGATAGCTAGTTGGGCTTGAAGTTGTACTATTGACTACCTGATAGTGAAAAACCTTTCCACTGGCAAAGTGCCCCCAGACGTAGGTGCGGAGTCACCGAACTGGGTAATCATCTCTGGTGTCGTGATTATTATATGTCTATTACTTTGCTTACTGTTTCCACAAGAAGTCGATACACAAGTTACAGACTTTGTGTTCGACTTCCTGACTCGGCTACGATTCAGAATTTCAATTGGTATCAGAGGAGGCACCTTAATATCCTAGGTGATTTTCCTGCAAAAATCTGAGTAGCTAATATGGATTAAAAGGAAGGAGGATCTGTCAATCGTCTGCCGGTATTCGACGGAACAAACTATGGATATTGGAAAGCACGGATGTGTGCTTTCCTGAAGTCCCTCGACAGCAAAACCTGGAAGTCTATCATCAATGGATGAGAGGAACCTTACTATGCTGATGCTCATGGAAATCAAACTAGCATCAAACCAGAAAAGGAGTGGAGCATGGAAGAAGATGAAGCCGCCCTAGGTAATTCTCGTGCACTCAATGCTATCTTTAATGGAGTAGACAAGAATGTGTTTCGACTCATCAACACATGCACAAGTGCCAAGATTGCCTGGGACACACTTGCGGTTGCTTACGAGGGTACTTCAAAAGTCAAAGAGCAGAAGTTACAGTACCTCACGACTAACTTTGAGGCTCTGACCATGAATGACGACGAGACTATTGTGGAGTTTAATGTGCGCATCAAGGATCTGGCCAATGAATCATATTCACTTGGCAAGCCTATGACCGATGAAGATCTGGTCAGAAAGACACTGAGAGCCCTAAGTCCCAGATTCAAGATGAAGATCACCGCCATCGAAGAAGTCCATGACTTGAAGACACTGAAGTTTGATGAACTTAATGATTTTCGAGCTCTCCCTACCTCCTATTGAGAAGAAACATAAAGGTATGGCTTTCAAAAGTTCTAATCAGAAGAACTCAACACACTCTGAGTCGGATAGTGACATCGAAGAAACTATCGCCATGCTGGCCAAAAACTACAACAGAGTCATGAAAAGATTTGGCCAGATGACAGGAAGAAAAGTCACCCGAGAAGTCAGAGACAAGCCACAACACAAGTTTCAGAAGCTCGACAACACAGCTAACGATGGAGGACGAGGAGAACGATTAGGCAAAGGCGCTCAGTGCTTTGAATGTGAGGGGTATGGACACATGCAAAGAGAATGTCCCAACTTCTTGAAGAAACAGAAGAAGGGATTCAATGCCTCTCTAACTGACAATGAAGATGAGGAAGACAGTGACCTTGAGCATACAAGTAACTATGTGGCTTTCACTTCCTCCACAATAGATCAAACAGCTGAAAGCTCAAAGAAGTATGATTCTGATGATGAGCTATCCGATGAGACTCTCAACAACGCTTACAACGAATGGTATGTCAAGTGGCTTGAAGACTCTCAGGTAATCGAAAAACAGAACATTCTCATTCTTACTCTTAGTGAAGACAAGTCAAGACTTCTCGAGACGACTATTGATCTCAAAAAGGAAGTTGCTCGACTGAAAGGCGAGTTAGAACAGGTCACAAAGTCAGTAAATATGATGAATCCAAGCAAGGACACACTAGATCAAATCCTGTCAATCGGGAAACCAGCCAGAAATATGGAAGGACTTGGATATTCGAAAGAAGCCTCATCATCACACACCATCTTCGTTCCTCAGAAGTTTGTCTCCCAGAAGCCTCGCCAGAAGTCTTCTAACTTCACGGCTGACCAAGCGACCAAAAAGTCTTCTACCCTGGCCGCGTCAAAAACCCAGAACAAAAGACATAACTGGGTTTGTCATCACTGTGGACGAAGAGGACATATTCGACCCTTCTGCTATCAGCTATATGGGAAAAACTCGGTCAAGAAAAGGACCACCGTCAAGAAAAGCCAACCTCGGAAGGAATGACGAGTCAAAGAAGTCAACTATCGAGCTAACATCGCGTACACCACTTTAAAGGCCTCAACCAGAAACGATTGGTACTTCGATAGTGGATCCTCTCGACATATGCCGGGTAATAGCTCTTTCTTGGTCACTTTAACACCATGCACAAACAACTTCCTCACTTTTGGAGATGGTGTAAAAGCTAGAGTGCTCGGGAAAGGAAAACTCAATCTTCCCAACTCTCCGTGTCTGAAAGAAGCTCTGCTAGTAGAAGGCCTCACAGCAAACCTCATCAGCATAAGCCAAATATGTGATTTAAATCTGGATGTCCACTTCACTCGTGACAAGTGCTCAATCAAAGACGAACAACAGAAGGAAGTCATGATAGGCCACAGGTCCCTTGACAACTGTTATCTATGGTCTCCAACAGTCAGTACCGTGCCAACCAAGTGCCTTTTATCCAAAGCTCAAGAGACAAAACTATGGCATCAAAAACTTGGTCACATCAATTTGAGGAGTATGCAAAAGATTCTCTCTGAAAAGGCGATCATTGGAGTTCCCAACCTCAAGATCATTGAAGGAAAAATATGTGGAGAATGCCAGATTGGGAAACAAGTCAAGACGTCACACAAGAAGGTACAACATCTTACTACTTCTCGTGTTCTAGAACTTCTTCATGTTGACCTTATGGGACCCATGCAAGTAGAAAGTCTAGGAGGGAAGAAGTACATATTTGTATGTGTAGACGACTTCTCGAGATACACATGGGTAGACTTTATTCGAGAGAAGTCAGATACCTTCTCAGTCTTTGAAGCCTTACGTCGAAAAGTTCAACGAGAAAAGGGAGAAGTCATTGGGAAAGTCGTTCGACTTCGGAGCGATCATGGAAAGGAGTTTGAAAACATCAGCTTCGCAAAATTTTGTGATGTTGAAGGAATTGCCCACGAATTTTCTGCTCCCATCACTCCTCAGCAAAACAGAATTGTTGAAAGAAAGAATCGCACTCTTCAAGAGATGGCAAGAGTCATGATGTTAGCCAAAGACATCCCGCAACACTTCTGGGCTTAAGCTTTGAATACGGCATGCCATATTCATAATAGAGTGACTCTCCGCCCTGTTACTTCGTTCACTCTTTATGAAATATGGAGGGGGAGAAAGCCGAATGTCAAATACTTCCATGTGTTTCGATCAGTCTGCTACATACTCGCAGATAGGGAACCGCGACGCAAATTGGATCCTAAAAGAGAAGAAGGCATCTTCCTCGGATATTCCAGAAATAGTCGGGCTTTTCGTGTATTCAACAAACGCACACGGACTATCATGGAATCCATCAATGTCGTGATCGATGACAGCAACGAACAATCCAGTGACGAGGACGAAGAAGTCCTAAATCTCTCAGGAGAAGTCAGACCAGAAGTCAAGGACGATGAGCGCAACAAAGAGTCTGAAGACGAAAGCCAAATCATCCTGGATGAAGAGGCAACTCCTACAAGGCAAAAAGCTCCGTCAAGAAGAATTCAGAAGTATCATCCACCCCAGGATGTGATTGGAGATATTAATGAAGGAGTTCGAACTCGACAAAAAGCATCTCTTGACCACCAAGAACTGATAGGTAACATGTGCTTTATTTCCAAAATTGAGCCAAAGAATATACAAGAGGCCATCAATGATGAATACTGGGTCTGCGCGATGCAAGAAGAATTGGTTCAGTTTGCAAGGAATGAAGTGTGGGAACTTGTACCCAAACCTGACAATGTCAATGTCATCGGGACAAAATGGATATTCAAAAACAAATCTGACGAACAAGGAAACATCACTCGAAACAAAGCGAGACTGGTGGCTCAAGGGTACACACAAGTCGAAGGAGTCGACTTTGAAGAAACCTTTGCTCTGGTAGCCAGACTGGAAGCTATACGACTTCTTCTCGGCATCGCATGTCATCTGCGCTTCAAACTCTATCAGATGGATGTAAAGAGTGCCTTCCTTAATGGAAATCTAAGCGAAGAAGTCTATGTAGCCCAACCAAAGGGATTCGAAGACCATGACTCTCCGCACCATGTCTACAAGCTAAAGAAAGCTCTCTACGGTCTCAAACAAGCTCCACGAGCATGGTATGAACATCTTACCCAATTCCTTGTACAGAATGGCTATATTCGAGGGGGAGTAGATAAAACTCTCTTTGTGAAGAAGGAAGGAAAGGACATCATGATAGCTCAAATATATGTCGACGACATTATATTTGGAGGGAAGTCAGACAAGATGGTGGAACGCTTCGTTCAACACATGCAGTCTGAATTTGAGATGAGTATGGTCGGTGAGCTCACACATTTCCTAGGCTTCCAGATCAAGCAGATGTCAGATGGAATATTTATCTCCCAGAGCAAATACGCAAAGAACATTATCAAGAAGTTCGGGTTAGAAAAGGCTTCGCACAAGAGGACTCCTATTGCCACACATGACAAGTGCACGAAGGACGAGATGGGAGAACCAGTTGATCAAAGTCTTTATCGAAGCATAATAGGAAGTCTCCTCTATTTGACAGCAAGTCAACCCGACATTGCTTATTCTGTGGGAGTCTGTGCTAGATATCAAGCCAATCCAAAAGTCACCTCTAGAGGTTGTTTCTACCTGGGGAACAACCTTGTATCATGGTTCAGCAAAAAGCAAAATTGTATTGCTTTGTCTACTGCTGAGTCCGAATATATCGCAGCTGGAAGTAGCTGTACTCAGCTTCTTTGGATGAAACAAATGTTGGCAGAATATGGAGTCAAGCAAGAAGTCATGACTTTGTTCTGTAACAACATCAGTGCAATCAACATCTCGAAGAACCCAGTGCAGCATAGCAAGACAAAGCATATTGACATAAGGCACCACTTTATTCGAGAGCTTGTAGAAGACAAGAAAATAAAGCTCGAATGCCTACCCACTGAGAAACAAGTCGCTGACATCTTTACAAAAGCATTAGATGCTAAAAGGTTTGAAAGTCTGAGGTCAACCCTCGGACTTTGCTGTTTAGAATAGCCAGAAGTCAAGCAAGAAGAGGAAGAGCTTTTAGTTGATTTTACTCTTTCTCTCGATCAGGACCAAACAGGGTCCACAAAATCAAGCCGGGCCCAAATCCTTTTATCAAAAGCCCGTTAGTCCTTTTTGAATTTTGGGAATGATTACGATCTGACTATCCACCTATCAGAAATCATTCTGTTCAACTTCCACAGACTCTGCACCTCCTCCATCATTTGAAATCGCTAAGCTTTCTCAGATCAAAAAGCTCAGCAAAAATTTGCTTTCCCCTACAAAGAACAAAATCCTAGCAAAATGGTTGGTACTCGCAGCAGTAGAATACCATCTGCTTCAAAAGTACTTCGAGCAAAGATGAGGGCAAAAGTTATTGCCAAGAAATTATCTGCCTCCAAATCGACTAGAACCAAGCATGGAGTAAGGATCCGAGGAGGAAGAGGCTTAGGGGAAACTTCGGCAGCACCTCAGGATGTAACAAGCTCACCCCCATTTGTTACGCCGGAAGACACAATCCCCGTCGTTGAGAAGGACGACGCTCTAGCCGCTTCTGCAAACATTGAAGAAGACGCTTCTCTCTCTACTCCGACTCCAACACGCGGTAAATCTGCTATCCTCTTTGAAGAAAACTTAGAAGAAACCCTGCCTGAAGAGGGTTCAGAAACCCTTGTTCCTGAAGTCCACGGCACTAGCACCGAGGACCAACCTAGCCTCTCTAAGTCGACGCCCGCACCAGAGAAATCTCCTCTAAACGAGGACTTGGAAAAGGAAGAAAGTTCCCATGTCGCCCCAAACAGTGATTCAAGGCGTGATGATAATCCTGAAGTCATTCCAGAAGTCACTCAACTTCTAGAGAAACCTGCCAAAGAAAGTGTCGATATTAAAAACATGGAAAAGGAAGGAGCTGTGCCCAAAAGGGCTGAAAGAAGGAAGCTACCAACCCGAAGGTTGGTTGATGAAGAATAAGAAACTCAAGCTCAGAGAAGATTGACCCCAAAAAGGAAAGCAGCAGAAAAAGGAGAAGCTTCGGCATGCAAACAGCCGAAGAAGTCAAGAAAGAAGTCATTTACCACTACAGTAACCATTGTCCCGGAAGAAGAAGAATCCGAAGAAGAAGGCACCCAAATTGTGCCACCACAGGTGAAGAAGACATTAGGAGGGCAGAAACTTCCTAAGTATGTACCGAAGGCACCTACAGACAACGTCTCTTTCCACTCTGTAGACAATGCCGTTAAGTGGCAGTATGTCTATCAACGAAAGATCTACCCTGAAAGAGAACTCTCCACAGAAGCACAAGGGATAAATGCGATTGTAGAGCTTATCCGTAGAGCTGGCCTAACCAACACAGTCATCAATATTGGCCCATTCTACCCGACTTTGGTTAAGGAGGTTATCATCAATCTATCAAGCGAGTTCGATGAACCCGAAGATGCTGAATATCGAAAAGTGTTTGTTCGGGGGGAATGCTTCGAAGTGTCTGCCTCAACCATCAACACCTACCTTGGCAGAGATGACCCAGAAGTCACTCCGGAAGTCCCGCACCTAAACAAGGTAGCAGTCGAAATAACTGGAGGACGTAAGAAGGGCTGGCCAGTCAAGGACACCATTGTGGTAACCGAGCTCACAGCAAAATACTCTATTCTCTACCGCATCGGTCTAGCTAATTGGGCACCCTCTACGCATGTGTCAAGCATCAAAACCGAGCTGGCAAAACTCATTTACCAAATAGGTACGCAGTCTCCTATTGATTTTGGCGCTTACATTATTGACCATCTAGTTAAGCACGCCAAATCATGTGCTATCAAACTTCTGATCGGGTTTCCTTCGCTAATCACCAGTATCCTTCTCCAACAATGTCCCAACATTGTTCGAGAATCGGATATTTCGGGTAAAAAGCCACTGCCTCTAGCCATCAATCTCAAGAACTTTGAAGAGAAGCAGTTGAACGACCTCGGACTTCCTATGGCCAAAACTCCAGGAGCTAGATCAAGCTCTCGATCCTCAGGACCAATTGGCGCTAGGATGGAGGAAGAACTGGTGGAAGTGATTGCCGATCTGGAGAAGTCAATTGCCGCGCTCTCAACTCGCGAAGTCGCCTGTGAAGTCCTTCTGGAAGACCTCCGATCTACTGCTGCTGCTGCTACTGCTGAAGAAGAAGTTAACGACTCCACGTCGTTTTAGTAATTCTTTGAAATTTGCTATGATAACTTTGTCCCACACACACTTTTAAATTCTCGGGGTTTGTCCGAGTTAGCTTCTGCACAATTTGACTGTTTATTTTTGGGATATTTATTCTTGATTGAGCTGGATTTGTGCTCATGTTTGAGCCGTTTATTTGCTCATGGTGTGAGCTATTTCTCTTTTACCCTGATGTTTAGACAAATCTAGGTTATGAGATTGCCTTTGGCAATATTTTTCGACAAACAGGGGGAGATAAATGTGATACGACGCCAGAAGTCGCGCCGAAAGATGTACGCCAGAAGTCGCGCGCCGAAAAGATGTACATAGAAGTCGCCGCTCTAGAAGCCGCTCAAGAAGTTAAGCTCCAGAAGCTGTTCCAGAAGATAAACTAGAAGCCGCACAAGAAGTCGCATCGGAAGTCACGAAACTTGTTGTGTGCGTAACTGCCTCAAGGTGACGACGATGAGCCTGCTTGGAGTAAAGAAGTCACATCACTTGTTGTGCGTAACTGCCACAAGAGAAGTCACTTGCTGTGCGTAACTGCCACAAGATGACGATGGGCTTACAAAAGGGTGTTTGCCTAAAAAATTGCCAAAGGGGGAGATTGTTGCTACGTTTAATAGTTGGCATGATTTTTTAGCGCAAAAGTAAGAAGTCGAGTAACATGTTGTATGACATGTGGAGCAACTTGTTACAAGACAGATTAGGAAAGAACTGAAAGCTTTCCTATTTCAACGAAGCTTGGAGCGAAAGAAGAAAGGCGGCACGAAGACTTGGAGCGCAAGAGAGTGACGTCGACAAGTCAAACGACTTCCAGCTGGCAGATACACGTCAACGAAAAGAGGCAACTAAGGCGGCAACTAGACTTGCCTGATTTCATCAGGAAGTCAGAACAGGCAAGACGACTTCCAGCTGTCGTGGAAGGCGGCAACAACTTGCCTGACTTTCCTGTTCCTGATCCAAGAAGGATTAGGAATGTGAGCTGCTATAAAAAGCCCTTGGCTTCCCATTAGCAGATCATCCGTTCTTGTTTTAACACATGCAAGATTTCTCAGAGCTCTTAACCATGCACCATCGGCGTGTTGAGAGGCTGATGAATATTCGCTAGAACGGATCTTTGCTTCGATCAAACCTTGAGTCGCGAAGACTAAGTGTTTGGATCGGTTAGGGTTTTTGTTTGTGATTGAAGACTCACAACTCCGTCCAAGAAGACAACGACACCGAGCATAGGCTTGCTCGAAGGGTGGAATTGAGGGAATCTCAAAGACAGGGGGAGAGGCTCCTGGTCGAGGCGATTCACGGTGAGATCTATAGTAGCTTAGGACAATAGCTTGTGTGATAGCTAGTTGGGCTTGAAGTTGTACTATTGACTACCTAATAGTGAAAAACCTTTCCACTGGCAAAGTGCCCCCAGACGTAGGTGCGGAGTCACCGAAATGGGTAATCATCTCTGGTGTCGTGATTATTATCTGTCTATTACTTTGCTTACTGTTTCCACAAGAAGTCGATACACAAGTTACAGACTTTGTGTTCGACTTCCTGACTCGGCTACGATTCAGAATTTCAAGACATATGTGGACCAATGAGTACACCATTCAGAGGTGATTTAGGCTACTTTATCACATTTACTGATGATTTAACTAGATATGGTTATGTCTATCTCATGAGACATAAGTTCGAAACTTTTGATAAATTCAAAGAGTTTAGGACTGAAGTAGAAAACCAACTCGAAAAAGTATTAAGGCACTCCGTTCTGATCGGGGTGGAGAATACTTATCTGAAGAGTTTCTTAGTCATCTTACAGAATGTGGAATACTATCTCAGTGGACTCCGCCAGGAACACCGCAGCTAAATGGTGTGTCCGAGCGAAGGAATCGGACATTTGTTGGATATGGTTCGATCAATGTTAAGTCACACTGATCTCCCGATCTCCTTGTGGGGTTACGCTCTACAAACGGCCACGTTCATAATAAATAGGGCTCCGTCGAAAGCAGTGGAAGGGACATCATTCGAGAAATGGTACGGGAGGGAACCCGTTTTGTCTTTCCTAAAAATCTGGGGTTGCGATTCTTTTGTAAAACGGTTGCTAGCAGCCAAGCTCGAACCAAGGTCAGATAAGTGCACTTTCTTCCGATATCCCAAGGAAACAAAGGGATACTACTCCTATAAAACGAGTGAGAACAAAGTATTCGTCACCCGAGGTGGGATATTCTTGGAAAAGGAATTTGTTTCCAAGACAGTCAGTGGGAGGACTATTCATCTTGATGAAATTATGGATGAGATAGTCACTCAGGAACCGCTGGACGACCCCTTAGAAGAAGTAGAGCCAGAAGTGGTCGTTGAGCAAGAACCAATAGCTACAGTTATTGAGGACGGTCCAAGGCGGTTTGAAAGGACCAGTCATGCACCTATCAGATACGGTTTTCTTGTAACTGGAGGTGATGAATTGGTGTTAGTGCACAATGATCCAGCTACCTTTCGAGAAGCCATGGACAGAACTGATTCTGAGAAATGGCTGGAAGCCATGAGGGAAGAAATGCAATCCATGTCGGATAATCAAGTGTGGGACTTGGTAGATCAAACCCCTGGCGTAAAACTCATTGGGTGTAAATGGATCTTTAAGATAAAAATAGACATGGATGGTAAACCTCAGACTTATAAAGCACGACTGGTAGCAAAAGCTTATAGAAAAGTCCACGGAATTGACTATGAGGAAACCTTTTCTCCAGTAGCTATGGTCAAATCTATTCGCATTCTACTTGTCGTAACAGCTTATCATAATTATGAAATATGACAAATGGATGTCAAAACCGCTTTTCTTAATGGGAGGTTAGCTGAGGACGTTTATATGTCCCAGCATGAGGGTTTTGAGGATCTAAAGAATAAGGAAAAGATTTTAAGTTGCTCAAATCAATTTACGGTTTGAAGCAAGCATCTCGGAGTTGGAACCAACGTTGTGATGAAGCTGTGAAACAGTTTGGCTTCATCAAGAACGGTGATGAACCTTGCGTATATAAAAAGGCAGATGGGAGAAAGGTAGTCTTTTTGGTGCTCTATGTCGATGACATATTTCTCATTGGAAACGACGTCCCTACCTTGCTTTTAACAAAGTCTTGGTTAGGTGAGTGTTTCGCAAAAAAGGACTTAGGTGAGGCTTCTTACATCTTGGGGATCAAGATATATAGAGATCGTGCCAAGCGGGTCTTGGGCTTAAGTCAGAGCACCTATATAGACAAAGTATTGAGAAGATTCTCAATGCAAAATTCAAAGAAGGGACTGCTACCCATGCGTCATGGCATAAAACTTAGTAAGAGTCAGTGTGATGAGATTCCTAAAGAGCTAAAAAGAATTAATGAGATCCCATATGCTTCAGCAATATGGTCCATAATGTATGCCATGATATGTACGAGACCAGATGTCTCGTTCGCCCTAAGCTGTACCAGTAGACATCAATCAAAACCCAGTGAGGAACACTGGATTGCAGTTTAGGCAATTCTCAAATATTCGAGAAAAACCAAGGACGCTTTTCTTGTATAGGGGGAAGGAGTGATGATGATCTAGTCGTCAAAGGATATGTTGACGCTAGTTTCCAGACAGACCCTGATGACTTTAAGATTCAGCTAGGATATGTGTTTACGTTGAACGGTGGAGCATTCAGCTGGAAAAGCAAGAAGCAGAACACCATCATCGACTCTACAACGGAAGCTGAGTATATTGTTGCATCAGAAGCAGCAAAGGAGGCTGTATGGATCAGGAGTTTCATGGCTGGGTTAGGTGTAATTCAAAACCCATATAACCCAGTAGACTTATATTGTAACAACACCGGGGCCATTGTACAAGATAAGGAACCTAGAGCACATGACAGATCCAAGCATGTACTAGGGAAGTATCACATCATCCGCGACATAGTTGCTAGAGGTGACGTGAAGATCCACTACGTTGCATCTGATGATAACACAGCCGACCCCTTGAGCAAAGCTCTTCTTCAAGAAAAAACATGATAAACATGCTAGGTCAATGGGGATAGACTGGACTTAGATTGTGATGCAGTGCGGTCGAAGAAGTCGGTATGCAGAATGTAGAACACATGGAGTTATCACGAAAGTGTCGGATTTCGACAAAAGACTAGTGTTTTCTGAGCGGAAACGACATTCTGAACACAACTCATGGCTTTTCCATGAAATACGGTAAGTTTCGGCCATCCGAGGTCATCTTGGGGGTCAAAATCGTAGATTATTAAGTTTCAGGCAGTTTTTACAATTTTTACAATTTGTTTCCTTTTCTAATAAGTTTAGATTTTCTTTTTTACAATTAGGGCTTGGCTAGGTTTTGCTTATTTAAGCACTCTTATAAGTTTATTGTTAATTAGTTTTGAAGTTTAATAAAAAAAATCAAGGTTTCCCTCAAATCTATCGCATTCGGTATTCGCAAGAATCAACGAACTTGATAAAGAGTTCTTCCTAGCCACGTACGCTGCATCAGTTGGTATCAGAGCCTAGTTGATCCTGAGGTATGCCGCCCCGTAGACAACAAAGAGTCGCTCCCCAAGGTGCTGATGATGATCAAGCTGAGTTACGACGTGAAAACGCTGAATTTCGACGTGAGAACGACGATTTGAGGCGGCAGGTTGAATTATTGACACGACGAATGGATGAATTGCGTCCTTTCGCCGGTTACCGGAATCGTTCACCCGAACGCCCTAACCAACGGTGGGAACAGGGTTTCAAGGTGGAAATTCCACAATTCGATAGCAATCTTAAACCAGAGGAGTTCGTAGATTGGCTATCACCCCCGATTTATGATGATTATGTTGAACCAGATGCATATGCAGAAGCTGAAATTGTAGAAGCACAATTGAGTCAACATGAGCAGAATATTCGAGGAAGAGATGCTTTGTTAGCAAAGGATGAAACTTTATGTTGCGTCAAATACTTGTTCTTAACTGATTCATACAACAATGGTTACGAACAGTTTTTGGAGGGCATCGAGAGCTTGTACGATGAAGGTATGACTGAAAATCTTGCAAGAGTAGCCGAAAATTATTGGGAGCCATACATGTATATTGTTGCCTTAATCAGCAACGAGAACCTAATACTAGCATCATGTATCAACGATAGAAGACTTAAATTCCAAGGTTGGGTAATCGATCAAGGGGCGTGTACTTTGATAAGGAAAGTCCAGAAATTCAACATGGAACCCGTGCTGAAGTGTTACACATTTACGATCCAGATTGCGAACAAGGTGAGAGTACTTAGTACATCTGAAAATTCGGTAGGAGGTGCTATAACGATATGGGATCCCGAGGTGATTTTTCTTCTGAGGAGGATGTTACGGATCCAGATTCGAGGTCGAATCTTCTCCATCCAGGAGAGAATGATGCAGTGCGGTCGAAGAAGTCGGTATGCAGAATTTAGAACACCTGGAGTTATCGCAAAAGTGTCGGATTTCGACAAAGGACTAGTTTTTTCTAGGCGGAAACGACGTTCTGAACACAACTCATGGCTAAGCCATGAAATACGGTAAATTTCGGCCATCCGAGGTCATCTTGGGGGTCAAAATTGCAGATTATTAAGTTTCACGCAGTTTTTACAATTTTAATATTTTGTTTCCTTTTCTAATAAGTTTAGATTTCCTTTTTTACAATTAGGTTTTGACTAGGTTTTGCTTATTTAAGCACTCTTATAAGTTTATTGTTAATTAGTTTTGAAGTTTAATAAAAAATCGAGATTTCCCTCAAATCTATCGCATTCGGTATTCGCAAGAATCAACGAACTTGATAAAGAATTCTTCCTAGCCACGTACGCTGCATCAGATTGGAACTAGGGGCAAGTGGGAGATTGATAGCATTTTTGTGCCCTAGTCCATTTGCTAGTAGTCTATAAATGTCTATGTATATTAATCATCATTTGTAATAAATAAACCGGCTTTGTATTACTTATGTGTAGAAGTAATATGTTGAGCATGATCTGATTTATGACCACTAAAGTAGTAGAACCATAAATCTGTATGGATCACACTTAACAAATCCCTGGTAAATATACGCTTCAATTGAAGCGACCATTATGAGGATGGTTCTCAATGATGTAGTTCTGCTTATCATAGGGATGTGGGGTCCCGGAATCATATCACAGATATCATGAGGTGATTGATATAGGACGACCCACTTTGAATAGTGTTTCATAGATTAAGCCATGAACATATTCAAATGCGATAGCTTGTCACAATATCCTTAGACCAAGGAGTCTTTGTGATCGCTATGCAGTCGACATACGGCTTTGACTTGCGCCTAACGCTTTCCGTAACAGGATTGCAATAACGGGCATGATTGGGTGGCAGAACGGATTGCATGAGTGACACGAAAGACGGCTAAGGGATTTATCCCTCGTACTACGATATGGGAAAGATATCTGTTTAGGCCGCTTGATCGAGAGTGACTGAGAGAAAGAGCATGGCTATGCCAGTGATACGAGTTATCAGTTCTCAGCCGTCTCGCATATCAAGTAACGATGATTAATTAAACAAAGATGACGACTCTATGCCTTGTGATCAATCAGGATATCTAGAGATAATAGGATAGTGACTTAAACGCACAAAGGTTAAATCGAATCATCGATCATCATGCACCTTGGGTAATCATAACGTCTTACTAGAGACCACTTATGATGGATCGGACAAGAGAGATCTCTTGCGCCGATCTGCCAACGATGACATGAGCCTAGAGGGTCACACACATACAATATGGATGACTTTAGACAAGGAAACATTAGCGTTTCTTGAGGAGTAAGACATGGCCAAAACTGAGTGTTTTAGGCCATGGGTTCGGTTTTGTGAGAATGATTAGCAAATCGAGAAAACTGAGTTTGTCGTCGATATCGCATCAAACTTTGTTTGATAAGTGATGACAAAGGGTCGGATAATTTTTGGACACGGCACGCGGCCGCATGGGCGAGCCCATTGGGCTCGGCCCATGAGGTCACTAGGCCGCCCAACAAGGCCCAATAAGCCTGGGATGGCAGGCCACTTTGTGGGTCCAAGTGTGGGGGCCACACACCATGCTTAGTTTGTGTTGTTGATTATGATGAAGAGTGATTTGTGGGATTAGGTGATGACTTACCGTATAACCCATGCCTTCATCATTTGTTATTTTAATCAATCAACTTTATTAGATGATGAAGTAGACAAAATATCACAGCAATTGCAAGAACTCACTCTCTCTCTTCTCTTGGCCGGCCACTCTTTCTCTCCCTCTTCCTCTGCTCTCTTGTTCTTCACACTCTAGTTCTAGTAGGCTAAGTGTGTTGGATCATAAGAATCATCCTCTTGGTGTGGGCTTGCACTAGAGAAGAAGATCATCTTGTTCTTTTTTCTTGATTCAACAAAAGGAAAAGGTAAACTCTTGTGGAATAGTTTTTGCCTTGAGATTTAATGGTTTATGTTATTGAATAGATTTTGGAGTTTGTATTATTATTGCTTCCACTATTTTGATCATCTTGAACGCTCCAAAACCCTACACATGTCACTGCCCTTTTATCAAACCGTTATACATGTTGATCAATAGGCATAGAACCCTCACCCTAATTTATCAATCACTGTTTCTTGATTTCTGAGATGATTGAAAACTGATACTAAGTATCACCTGCACGACCGTGCTATTCCTTCGGTTATACTCCTCAAGTGGCCTAAACGGATATCTTTCTCATACTGGAGTATGAGTGATAAATCCCTCCGACGCCTTTCGAGTTCACAAATGCAATTAATAACCAAGGCAATCAAAGCCTTTATAGCTACCCTTTCATAGGTAACGTTAGACTAGGTCAAACTCAGGTATTCGTTAAATAGTGCACACAAAGACTCTTTGGTCTTAGGATATAATAACAAGCTACGATCTGTGAGTATCTCATGACAGGATCTATGTTGCATACTCACAATCGGGTTGTCCGATATCATCGACCTGATGATATCTATGATATAACTCCGGCACATACTTTGCCATGATCAGTAGAGCATGATCACAACGAGTTGGTCTCATACTGATCGCTTCTGAAGAAGCTTAGCTGATCAGGGACTCATCGAATGCAATTCTTTCTGATCTACAATTCTACTATAAGTGGTTATACACATAATGACATAGATCAAATTACATTCGATATACTACTACAACACATTAGTAATATAATGCCTTTTATTAGACCGAAAAATGATATACATTACAATATAGATCGAGGAATTACATTGGATTAGGGCATAATACTAACAACTGTTTGCTACTATTAAAAGTTTAAACCTATCTCAGGGCCTTCCCCTGAATCCAAGACGCCGTCTTGATTCCACTCTTCGAGCAATCGCCTTGCTCTGTCAATTTAAGTTGTTGTTGAACGTTTTGGTTGCGTGCAGTCTTCACTCACGCGATCAGTAAACCCTCAATCACCTAATTTTCAATAGTTAAGGTGATACACAATATCCTCAACACAATATACAGCCTCTAAACCCGCAAACCTTCACGTCTAAGAGCTCTGTGTAATATTGCTAGGAAACAATAAAAGACCACACGATTGTTAAGGGGGTATCCTTAGCTTTTATAGCAATCGAGTATGAGTACTAACCCTAATGGGTTTCCTCTTTGTCACCGTCTTTCTTCTTTTCAGAATTGGAGACGCGCTGGAACTTTCACAAATCCTAACTGTAATCGTACTTTATGAAGAACAAAAACTTTCCTAATTTGCATCGAACAGGATGTTAGCCGAGATGTCGACCAAGATGTCATCCAAATATGTCATACACGATATTTCGACATTCTTTATGTCATCATTCTTTGTTCCTTAAAAATAAGCCCATACTTAATAAACGTCGTAACTACAGTCTCCCCCTTTGTGTATTTTTAAGGTCAGCATTCCTCGTCAGCTTTGTAGCAATCTCGATCAGAGGTCGGCAGTCTTGTTCGCGAATCGTTCTTGTTCGCGAGTCGTTTCTTGCGCCGGTGCGTCTTACTCTCCCTTGCTGGCTGAAAAAGAGCCAAAATTCAAAGAAAAATTTGAATATAACAGGGACTAACAAAAACACTTAACTCACACATATTCTCGACCAACAGTCAAGGACATGCGTGAAACATGTTCAGTGGAAATTACAAATTTAAAGTTGTTCAGTTTTTGAGAATCCATAAAGTACTAAAATTTAAACATAACTACTGCTGGAACTAGCAGTATCATCTTCAGTAGTTGTTGCAGAGGTATCTTGAGAGGTTTCTTCAGTAGAATCTGATTGGGAGGAGGAAACATTGTTTTCGGAGTCTGGAGGAGGCATCGTCTTCAGCAGGTTAGTGAAGTGGGATCTACGCTGGGACAAGTGCTTCAGCGCCATCTTCAGATTGATGATGTCCTTGTCAAGCACAAATATTTCTCTCTCTAGCATTATTGCATCTCTACTGGTAGTCTTTGTTGGAGAAGCAACACTGGTAGCCCTACTGGTGTATGCCTTAGTCGGCTTGGCTTCTTTCCTGACAAGATCAGGAGCATGTTTCCCCTCGAACAACTAGTGGCTGACCACGATCATTCCTCCGTGCTTTCCTGCCTTATCAGTTGTCTTCAACACACCGGGGTGTTGGTGCACCAGTAGCTCGAATATAAGAGAGGGAAAAGCAATAGGTATTTTCACAGCTTTTGATCTGCCATTTCTAACAAAGTGGTCAATAACAGATTGGCCAAAATCAATTGTGGAACCAGTACCTATTTGGAAGATGAGAACTGCCAGCTCTTGTTTGATGGAGGATGCATGTGTGGAAGGTGCCCAATTTGCCACTCCGATAGGGAAGAGTATGGAGTATTTTGAAGTAAGGTTTGAGGCCGCCACGATCCCTTTAGTAGGCCATACTCTGCTCTTATCACCAGTTATCTCTTTGAGGACTTTGTTCAGATCAGGTGGTGGAATAGAGCGAACACACTTCCTCCCCAGGAAGACATTTATAATGTTGAAGCTTAAGCCTCTGACCTATACCGTCTCACATTCTGGATCATCCGGGGAACCAAAACCAGTTGGCAGATTCGCAATAAACTCCTTAATCAACAATGGATAATGATTACCTATGTTGGTGACTGTCTTCATGAGCTCTACCTTTTGTAGAAGCCTGATGATGGCTTCTAGTCCGAGGATCTCCGAGGACAGAGTTTTCTCAAGATAGATCGTCCTTTGGAACACAAATTCCCATCGAGTTTGCACTTGTAGCCGAATGGAATGACACATTATCATATGGAATGCTTTGAGTGTTCTTGGCATGCTTTGTTTCTTTTACAGTCACAACTTCTGCATCATCATCACTTTCCTCATCAACAAGTCTCCTTTTGGAGACAACATTCTTTCCTTTGTCCTTTACTGACAGTTTTTTCTTCTTGCTGGGACCTTCAACATCCTTCATTTCCTTCCTCTTCTTGGTTTCTTTCAGCTTTCCTACCATAACTGCAAGACTTTCCTGTTCTTTCAACACTTTCTTCTTCAGGGACGAGAGAACGGTGTGTCCAATTTCAGTGGCATCTTCTGTGGCATCTCACGCGACAACCAGAGGCGCCTCGTCCATGACATCAGCTGCAGCGTCTTCAGGGTCAGACTCTGTGGCAACAGCAGTTACAACATCTGCTACATCATCCGCAGTAGCAGTATCTTTTACAATTCCCGCACCATCTGCAGGTTCGTTCTCCTTCTCAACTTCTTCTAGACCGGCATCTTTGTCTCCGGACTCCTCCTTATCAGAAACACTTTTGTTACTGGCGTCTATACCAGCTTCTTCAAAATCAGAAACTTCTTTTTCCACCACATCTTCTTCTGTGGACACAGGTAAATCGTCTTCCGCAAATTCTTCTCTAACATCTCCTTCAGCAATTCTTTCTAGTCCATGACTGACTGGAGTCGAATTATTCTTTTTCCCCTTTCTTTTCAGCGTTCATCAGGTCCTCAACCACTCCTTCGGGAAGAGGGTCTTGATTTTCTAGTAGTGATTCTAACATATCACTGTTCCTCGAGGTGTCAGTATTTGAAATAATATAGGAATAGATACCTTGAGTGGGGATGATTGAAGACACTAGCGCAGAGGTGACTGGCATGGAAGCTTTCTGAGTTTCTTGGGCAATGCCAGCCCCTCGTTCCAGGCCTGTTAGGTCCGTCATTGAGAACATTGTACTTCCGGTTCGAGCTTTCCTGGGAAATCGGGAGAAGACTGGTGTTGGAGCCTCAACTGGTGGGATATCTCCGGATGAACCCTCGGCGTCCTTCTTCGACTTCGACCCTTTGATTTGTACTACATATTGATTGGTCCCAGGCTTGCTGGTTTTGGGATCCTTTTCCTCGGTCTTCTTGGATTTAGTTTTCCCTTTGCCAGTGACCTTCTTCGGTGCAAGACTACTCCTGATTTTCACCATGGTTACCGAGAGTTGTAGTATTTCGCATAAGGGATGAGAGATTTTTGAGAGATGGAAACGAAATAACAAACTGAGGCAAAATAGTTTTTTGAAAAAAAACAAATCAAATCTGTAGGTGTCAAATCGTATCTTGTGACCTTTCCTCTTTTTGTACTTGAATGGGCTTTTGGTATTCTTGACCCAATGGCATGTGTTGGGATTTTGGGCCGGTTCATGAAGAGGTACCAACTAACTTCTCTTAACTATTAGCAACTTCTTTTATTTGCTAATGGTATAGAGTCCGAGTGATGATCTGAGGTACTCGAATCTGACTGCATCTAATGGCTTGGTAAACATATTAGTTAATTGCTTCTCAGTATGGATATGCTCTAAGACGATCTTCTTATCTTCGACCAACTCGTGGATGAAGTGATGTCTAATGTCAATATGTTTGGTTTTGCTGTGTTGAACCGGATTTTTTGAGATGTTGATTGCACTGACATTATCCCAATACAAAGTCATGGCTTCTTGTCTGACATTATATTCGACTAACACTTTCTTCATCCATAGTAATTGAGTGCAGCTACTCCCAGCAGCGATATACTCTAATTCAGCGGTGGACAAAGCAACACAATTTTGCTTTTTACTAAACCATGATATGAGGTTGTTTCCAAGGAAGAAACATCCTCCAGATGTGCTTTTTCTATCTGTTGTGCTTCCAGCCCAATCTGCATCACAATACTCCACCAGGGTAGAGGATGTGTCGAATGAGTATAGCAGACCCAAGTCTGTAGTCCCAGGGATATATCTTATAATTCTTTTAGCTTGGGATAGATGACTAACCTTAGGATTAACTTGATACCGTGCACATACTCCCATAAAGTAAGAAATATCAGGTCGACTGGCAGTAAGATAGAGAAGACTACCAATGATGCTTCTATATAGGTGTTGGTCGACGGCTTCGCTTGGATCATCTTTAGTTAATTTGGTGTGTGTAGCTGCAGGTGTACGTTTGTGTGAAGCTTTTTCTAGCCCAAATTTTCTGACAATATTTTTTGCATATTTGCTTTAAGAGATGAAGATGCTTTCTTTTAGCTGTTTGATTTGAAAACCTAGGAAGTAGGTAAGCTCTCCCACCATGCTCATCTCGAATTCTGATTGCATTTGATGGAGAAATTGCTCTAACATCCCCCTCTAGTGTAGCCACTTTGAATCAGAAAATTTGTGAGTCTTTCGTACTAAACCCTTGGTGCTTGTTTCAATCCATAGAGGGCCTTCTTGAGTTTATACACATGATCAGGGGAGTGAGGATCTACAAATCCTTTAGGTTGCGCCACATAAACTTCTTCGTTGAGATCTCCATTTAGGAATGCACTTTTGACATCCATCTGATAAAGCTTGATTTGTAGATGACATGATATTCCTAGTAGAAGCCGGATTGCTTCCAGCCTTGCTACGGGGGCAAAAGTCTCATCAAAATCTACTCCCTCAATTTGAGTGTAACCTTGAGCTACTAACCTTGCTTTATCGCAACTGATGTTTCCAAGCCCATCAGATTTATTCTTCAATATCCATTTTGTGCCAATGATATTTCCTTTATTTGGCTTGGGCACTAGTTCCCATACCTGTTTTTTCTCAAATTGAATCAGTTCCTCTTGTATAGCATTGACCCAATATTCATCGTTGATGGCTTCGTTGACATTCTTAGGTTCATTCTTGGAGACGAAGCATATATTTCCTATCATCTCGTTGTAATTTACAGGAGCTTTTGTCCGAGTCAGTATGCCTTCATTTACATCTCCAATTACTCCAGAGACATTTAGCATGGCATCATTGTCTTTTGGCTTGCTGTTAGCATCCTCACTGACATCTGAAATAACATCCTTTCTAACATTGTTGGGATAAGCTTCAGTTAGAACTCCTTCTTCTTCACTAGCATCTTCTAGGGCATCTTCATAGTCATCATCAACAACAACATTAATTGATTCCATCATAGTCCTGGTTCGTTTGTTGAAGACTCGAAATGCGCGACTATATCTTGAGTGGCCAAGGAAGATGCCTTCATCACTCTTTGGATCAAGTTTCCGACGAGGTTCTCTATCAGCCAGAATATAACAGGTGGATCCAAAGATATGGAGGTATTTAACGTTAGGCTTTCTCCCCCTCCATATTTCATAATGAGTTGCTGACATACCTGGTCGGAGAGTGACTCGATTGTGGATATGGAAAGCAGTGTAAAGTGCTTCTGCCCAGAAGTGAGTCGTTATGTCCTTGGCTAGCATCATGACTTTAGCCATTTCTTAAAGAGTCCTGTTTTTGCGCTCAACAATGCCATTCTGTTGGGGAGTGATTGGTGCTGAGAACTCATGACCTATCCCTTCTGAGTTGCAGAAATCTGCAAATTTACTATTTTCGAACTCTCGACCATGATCACTTCGGAGACAAATTATTTTGCCAATCGCCTCCCCATTTTCTCGTTGAACCTAGATGCATAGAGTCTTGAAGATTGAAAGTGTGTCAGATTTGTTACGAGGGAAATCAACCCATGTGTACCTTGAATAGTCTTCCACGCAAACAAAATCGTAGTGTTTTCCTCCAAGGCTTTCGACTTGCATTGGTCCCATGAGGTCAACGTGTATTAGTTCAAGTACTTGTGAGGTGGTGATGTGATGTAGCTTCTTGTGTGATATCTTTGTTTGCTTTCCAATCTGACTTTCTCCGCATATTTTTCCTTCCACAATTTTCAGATTTGGAATTCCAGTAATGGCATGCTCTAAGATCGCCTTCTGCATGCTCCTAAGGTTTAGATGTCCAAGCTTTCTATGCCATAATTTGGTTTCCTCTGCTTTGGAGACAAGACACTTCGCCCCTTAGATGTTTGAATCGGGTGACCAGATGTATCAATTATCCACTGAGCGGACTCCTTGCAAGATTATTACCTGATTGATATTCTTTACTATACATGCTTCTTTTGTAAATTTAACTTATGAGCCCAAATCACAAATCTGGCTGATGCTAATTAAATTTGCCTTGAGTCCTTCTACAAGTAATGCTTCAGTTAGACAAGAAGCTCCTGGATGCTTGAGTAGTCCTTTTCCAATAATTCGAGCTCGAATCCCATCTCCAAAAGTAACATAACAGTTTGTATATAGTTTGAAGTTGGTTAGAAACTCAGGAGTACCTGTCATGTGTCGAGAACATCCACTATCAAGATACCAGTCCTTGTTGCTTGAAGCACTCAAGGAGGTGTATGCAACATTAGCTCGATAGACTAGATTCTTTGGTCTCCATTCAAGGCGGGATGTTTTCTGAGGAGTCGTGAGACGACCTTTATATCTCCTTTGATTTTGAGGTAATTGAGCTTGCTTCTTCCTATGAAGTTGAAAGCAAAATGGCATGATGTGACCCCTTTGTCCACAGTAATGACATATCCACTGATATTGATAGCCAATTAAGGCAGCAATGCCAACTTGTCAACTTGCCAATAATACAAGGTGGCAAATGAATTTCTATTTGAAATTGTATTGCCTATTTGGAGTTGAAGACAAATTAGGCATGTAGAATTGCTATAAGAGCAGGTGCTACCCCCATAGCAATTCGCACCTTCTCTATACTTAATTTCAGAGCTCTTAACTGTGCAAGGTTGGCGGATTGAGAGACTGGATCCTTAGAAGAACGGTGTCAATCACATACATCAAAACTTGAGTGTTTGAGTGTTTGTGATTTGTGGGTATTTTTTCGTGATTGAAGTCTCACGAAGAAGATTGTCGAAGACAACGCAACCGAGCATAGGCTTGCTCGAAGGGTGGAATCGAGAGGATCTCAAAGACAGGGGGAGAGGCCCTTGGTCGACGTTGTTTCACGGTGAGATCTATAGTAGCTTAGGACAATAACTTGTGTGATACCTAGTTGATGCTTGAAGTTGTACTATTGACTACAAAGTAGTGAAAACCTTTCCACTGGCAGAGTGCCCCCAGACGTAGGTACGGAGTCACCGAACTGGGTAAACATATTGTGTGTCTTCTATTTACTGTTCCGTTATATACTTATCCACAAGAATGGAGCAAGTCTGGACTTTGAAGACCAAGTCTTTAGGATAAGTTTTTCTAGATTCTTAGGAACTTAAGATGGGCTTAGTTATGCATAATTTACCATTACATTTATATGTTGTGAATGTATGAATGTATGATAGTTTTAATATACAAGTTTATATATGATTAGCTATCATCTACATGCAAAGATTAAAAACCGGTATTTATCCAAACTTGCATATAACCCATTAAGGGGTCATCTTTGCATTGTGAATGTATGAATGTATGATAGTTTTAATGTACAATTTTATGTATGGTTAGCTATCATCTACATGCAAAGATTAAAAACCGGTATTTATCCAGACTTGCATGTAACCTGCTAAGGGGTCATCTTTGCATGAATTTGCAATTGATGATTCCAGATTAAGATTGTATCGATGTACAATCAGATAGTAATAATTCACTTTAACACAATTAATTATAAGTCAAGCGTGATACCATCCAAGTTTGGGCACTCAAAAGGGCTTTGAGCCTATGGATGTCGGTACGCCTCCGCGTAACATTCATAGAGGAGAAGTCTGGATGAGATGGGCAGTTCTATGTGGGTGCGTGCACCTCCGCGTAGTAGCCACATTAGTTTTGTTCATAGTTCAAGCTTGGTAGACTTGTCTACGATTGTCAACTAGGGCTGACCTAGGGTATCAGTATAGGGTATGCCGTGTACTTTTAGTACAGACCCTAGCCAGGAACTACATAGTCTTGTAGATGGATGTATTCCTACCTTGATGCTCTCAATTGGAGCAATGAGTCTCCGTTCACTTCAATTGAGAGTATGATAGGATCCTGGTTCAGATTCTAATGTTAGAATCAGACAAGTGTTTTATAACTGAATCTCCAACTTTAATTTTAATTAATTTTACCATGTAGAACTAAAAGGCAAACACAACATACAGGAGTAATAGCGCACTGAGAGTCCAGATTGAGGACAGACTCAAGGGCGTGAATTACTCAGATTGGAATAGAAACTTGAGGCTTGTACTCAAGCATGAACGCAAGTAGTATATCCTTACCAAGGAACCTCCTGCTGAGCCACCGCTGAACGCCGCTAGGGCACTAAGGATACTTATCAAAGTTCCTTAGTAACCAAATTGACGTGTCATGAATTATGGTGGGCAGTAGGATGCCAGAGTTGCAGAAGCAGTTCAGGAACGTTTCAGATGACCCTCATACCTGTAAGGCAGAGGTCAAGTAAATGTTCAAGGAGAAAGCTCGTGTCAAAAGATATGATACTTTCATAAAACTTAACTCCTGCAAGCTTAAGGCTGGAGCCCTGTTAGTCCCCATGTCACGAAGACGAAATGTCTTCAGGAACATCTAACTAGACTCGATTTTGATGATCAGGTGGAAATGGCTGCGGATTTTTTGTTGCAGTCACTTCCAGATACATATAGTGATTTCGTAGTAAATTACAATATGAATGACATGGACAAGTCCTTAACAAAGCTTCATAGGATGCTTGTGACCACTGAAAATAACCTCAAGGGCAAGACCAAGGAGGTCCTTATGGTCAACGAGAAGGACAGCTTCAAGAAAGCTGATTAGGGTAAGGGTAAGGCTCCTGAGCACCTTGCAGGGCAGATCAGACACCCCAAGCGTCCAAAGGTTCAAGCAGCTCCCAAAGCTGTTGTGAAGACTAAGGACAAATGGAGGAGGTCTGCTATCACTGCAATGAGCCAGGACACAGGAATAAGGGATTGTAAGCAATGCAATGATCATGTGAAGAAGGGTGGGTATCCACGTCTTCAGGATCAGATATTTATGTTGGTAAGCTTAATCGCTATAACGTAAATAAGAAAAGGCTTAAATATGATGATTTAAACCAAGTTATAATCTGGCATTGTCATTTAAGGCACATAGGCGAGAAATGCATTTCAACACTTCACAAGTGTGGACTTTAAGTCCGTTTGAATTCATTCAAACTGAAAGACGCAAGTCTTGCCTAATGAGCAAGAAACACATTTCAACACTTCACAAGTGTGGACTTTTAAGTCCGTTTGAATTCGCTCAAACTGAAAAATGCAAGTCTCGCCTAATGGGCAAAACAAGGGCACCTTTCACAGGTTTATATGAAAGGCGAGTGACTTATTAAGTCTAATACATTCGGACGTATATGGACCTATGAGTACTCAAGTCAGAAGAGAATTCAACTAATACTTGACTCTGGAAACGGCCGCATTCATTTTGAATCGGGCTCCGATGAAGACAACGATAGTACACCTTGTGACAGTCATTCTATCTCCCATTACTATGGATGCGTGCGCCTCCGCGTAGTATTCATTGGGATGCGAGCTGAATAAGGTAATCAGTTCTATTTGGATGTGTGCGCCAAATAGAAGTTGGACCAGAGTCACATAAGGTACACCACATGACACTCATTAAGACTCCCGTTGCTGTGGATGCGTGCGCCTCCGCGTACTATTCATTGGGATGAGAGCGGGATGAGATGGTCAGTTCTATTTGAATGCGTATGCCTTCGCGTAGTGGCCAAATAAGAAATGAACCATATTCATATATGGTGTGGGAAACATCCTAGTATGTTTTTCCTAAAACATTTGGGTAGCAGAGATGTAGGCATCCAAATTAGACAAATGTGTCTTCGTAAGGTATCCTTAAGAAACTAAGAGATACAACTTCTGCATACCCAGACAGATATGGCTTCATAGCCACTGAGGGAAATGACTTGATATTGGTGGATCAAGATGATCCAGAAACCTTTAGACAAGTTTTGACCAGTCCAGACTTTGAAAAATGGCAGAATGCCATGAATGAGGAAATGAAGTCCATGTATGACAACCAAGTCTGGTTCTTGGTTGATCAAGCCCCTAGGTTAAAACCCATCGATTCTGAGTGGGTCTATAGGATCAAGACCGACATGGATTCAAATCCTCAGACCAATAAGGCTAGGATGGTTGTAACAGGTTATCGTCAGATTCAGTGCATGAATTATGATGACACTGTTTCATCAGCAGCAATGGTCAGATTGATCCGGATTATTCTTAGCCATAACTATGGCAGATGGATGTCAAAACCCCTTCCTTAGCAGGAACTTACTAGAGGGCGTGTATATCACACGACCTGTGGGTTTTGTAGATCCAAAGAATCTCGGAAAGATATGTAAGCTGCAAAGATCCATTTATGGATTGAAGAAAGCTTCAGGGAGTTGGAACCTTCATTTTGATAAAGCTGTAAGGGAACTCGGCTTCATCAAAAACAAAAGTGAGCCTTGCGTACATAAGAAAGCGAGTGGGATTAATATTGTATTCTTGGTAGTTATTCATCGGGAATGACATCCCGACCTTGCCACCAAAGCTTGGTTAGGGAAGTACTTATCGATGAAGGACTTAGGTGATGCTACATTTAATGTAGGCATCAAGATCTCTACATATCATTCCAAAAGGATTTTGGGCTTAAGTCAGAACATGTTGCTAAGTCGGAACATGTACATGGGTAAAGTGTTGAGAAGACTCTCAGTGCTTGAATCTAAGAAATGATACATACCCATGCGTCATGGCATTAAGCTCAGCAACCTATAGAGTCCTAGTACTCCTGATAAGCTGAGCAGGATGAGTAAGATCCCTTATGCTTCGGCTGTCGGGTCCATCATGTATGCCAGGATGTGCACGAGACTGGAAGTCTCGTTTGCACTAAGTTGTACCAGCAGATTCCAATCTAACCCTGGCCAATTACACTGGATTGCTGTCAAAGGTCATCCTCAAATATTTAAGGAGGACCAATGATGCATTCCTAGTGTATGGGGATTTAGATTGAGAACTAGCAACCAAAGGACAAGTTGATGCTAGTTTTCAGACATATCCAGATGACTTCAAAATTCTGTCAGGATATATTTTGTGTTAAGTGGTAGCACTTTTAGCTGGATACGTTTTAAGCAAGCCAAAATTGCCAACTCTACAACGGAGGCTGAGTATATAACTGCGACAAAAGCAACTAAAGAGGTCGTATGGATTAGAATCTTTCTGATCGGGTTAGATGCAACGCCGTGAGCATCTAATCTGATAAGCTTGTTGTGGGATAACACAGGTGCCGTAGCTATTGCTCAAGAGCCCAAATTCCACAACAGATCCAAACATATACTCAGCAGGCATCACCTCGTGAGAGTTATCACATATAGAGGTGATGTGGAGATTAAACACTATTCGACTGATGATAATATGGCTGATCCCTTGATAGAGGCTCAGCCGCAGCCTAGGCATGAGGAACATGTAGGGTCTATGGGAGTAGATTAGAACTTAAATTGGAACCAGGGGCAAGTGGGAGATTGTTAGAGTTATGCCCCAGTCCACTATAAAAGTGATCTACAGATGTAATGTTTTATCATCTTTCTGAATTAATAAATCGGCATATATTACTAATGTGTTATAGTAATATATCGAATGTAATTTGATCTATGTCATTACGTGTGTAACCACTAATAGTAGAACTATAGATCAAAAAGAATTACATTTGATGAGTCCCTGATCAGCTAAGCTTCTTTATGAAGCGATCAGTATGAGACCAACTCCTTGTGATCATGCTCTACTGATCATGGCAAAGTATGTGCCGGAGTTATATCATAGATATCATCAGGTCGATGATATCGGACAACCCGATTGTGAGTATGCAACATAGATGCCGTCATGAGATACGCACAGATCGTAGCTTGTCATTTTATCCTAAGACCAAAGAGTCTTTGTGTGCACTGTGTAATGAATCTCCAAGTTTGACCTAGTTTAACATTACCTGTAAAAGGGTAGCTATAACGGTTGTGATTAGCTTGGTTATGAATTACATTGGTGAACTCGAAAGACGTCTGAGGGATTTATCACTCATACTCCGGTATGAGAAAGATATCAGTTTAGGCCACTTGATAAGAATGACTGAAGAAATAGCACGACCGTGCAGGTGATACCTTAGTATCAGTTTTCAGTCATCTAGTGCTGACTATGGTCGGCCCGAGGGCTCTCCATGGTCTACTAAGGGGCTCGACCCTAGTTAACCATGGCTCAGCCAATGCTAACGCAAAACAGCCCCAAAATATTCAATTTTCAACAACAATTTAAACAACCAAAAATCTGATTTTTTTTTTTCCATGTTCATGTAAAGCTTAATCACATAAACATACATGAATTATTCTGGAGACTAATCTAACCTCTAACATGCTCAAAATAAAATCACATATCAACCTAGCTCTGATACAACTGAAGGAATGCATGAGGTCCAAATCAATAAACCTCATGCATAGCGGAAGAAATATAACCATGGATTAAAGATGAAACAAGAAAAGACCATATAAGGTTCATGAAAAATTCTGAAAATTATACCTTTTCATTTGAATCAAATCACCAAGCATAAACCAATATGCTCTCTAGGTGTATCCACACAAGCAAGGCTCCTCCATTAAGGTTTTTTTACTCAAAATACGCTAGTTTTTGTGTGAAGAATGAAACAATAAAGGAGAAGAAGAAGTGAGGGAGAGAGGGACAGCTAGAGAGGGGAAGAGGCTCGGCAAAGTGGGAGAAAAATATGGGGAGTTATTAACGGAAAATCGATTTTCAAAAAGATTTTCTAAAAATAACTTCCTTTAATTAATCCCACATAATTCTTAATATATTTATTTCTTAATTAATATTAAGAATGGGCTTAAAGCCCACTTAGCTAAACTTTAATTAAACCCATTTAGATTAGGTTCTAATTAAATGGTTTAGCTAGACCGATTTAATTCCCTTAAACTGATTTCTAGCTCAAACTAATTCGCTCCGATTTAACTAAATCGAAAGGCGAATTTTTTCCAATCATCATACTTCTCATATACTGACTTATCCAAGTCCCTTTTGCTATATACCTTGCTTAAAGTGTCTGACCCTTTAGGCTCACGACCCGTTGGTAGTCTGGAAAAATTACCATTTTGCCATTTCCATCATAAGTGGCCTCTAGCAAGACATTTTATTACTCAACGTCCGTGATTATCGATGATTCAATTTAACCTCTTATCATCCATGTCACTATCCTTTTATCACCCGATATCCAGATTAATCATAAGGCATAGAACCGTCATCCTTATTTATCAATCACTGTTTCTTGATATCTACGATGACTTAAAACTATTACTAAGTATCTCCCGCATGGCCATGCAATTTTTTTCTGTCATACTCATCAAGTGGCCTAAACAGATATCATTCCCATACCGGAGTATGAGGGATAAATCCCTTAGCCGTCTTTCGAGTTCACTTATGTAACTTATACGTAAGCCAATCAGAGACCTTATGGCTACCCTTTTACAGGTAAAGTTAGACTAGGTCAAACTTAGATACTGGTTATATAGTGATCACAAAGACTCCTTGGTCTAAGGATACGATGACAAACTACGATATGTGAGTATGCTTATGAAAACATATATGCTACATACTCACTATCGGGTCGTCCAACATCATAATCCTGATGATATCTATGATCTAACTCTGGCATTCCCTTGCATTATCAGTAGAGCGTGACTATAAAGAGTTAGCCTCATACTGATCGCTTCTTAAGGAAGCTTAACTTATCAGGGACCCATTAAATGTAATTCATTCTGATATACAATTCTACTATTAGTGATGAGACACATAATCATATAGATCAAATTACATCTAATATATTACTACAAGACATTAGTAATATAACACCGTTTTATTTATTCGAAAAATGATAAATCATTACATACAGATAAACTTATTACGATGGACTAGGGTACAACTCTAACACAACATATACCTAATAGTCCCTGGTAACGGGGCTAAAAACTTTACAGGAGGAAATCTCGGCAAACCAAAGTCTACCCACTCTCGAGTACACGGCAAGTACACCGATCATCAAATAATATAGGGCGTTTTAAAGCCCCGAGTTATCGATCACTCGAGAACCGTTAGCTGTTGAACATTGGAGTACAAATGTTCAATGTGTCGAGTCTAAGCGATCAAGAATGGGTTTTGGTTTTATGAGAATTTAAAATAAAAATTCCAACACGAAAATAAGCTCACAAATCACTAAATGAACAAGTCGGGGTCAATTATGCTTCCGGGGAAATGTCATGAAATGAACTTGAATACTGAAGGAATCCATGGGGTCCTAATCAATTAAACTCATGCATAGCGGAAGCGAATTTTAACCATGGATTCGAATAAACTATGAACGGATCATCATGTGAATTAATTTCAGCAAGAATAAATCTGGAATTTACTTTTAAATCTTGAATCAAATTAACACAAAGAAGTTTTGTGTTATGTAGATAGTATCCACAGAAGTAAGGCACTCTCACAAGAAAGATTCTTCACTCAAT
This sequence comes from Geranium rotundifolium, assembly GCA_963920655.1. Classification (NCBI taxonomy): domain Eukaryota; kingdom Viridiplantae; phylum Streptophyta; class Magnoliopsida; order Geraniales; family Geraniaceae; genus Geranium; species Geranium rotundifolium. The sequence goes on along the minus strand of OY987311.1, from coordinate 32,506,823 downwards.
TTTGCTAGAAATTGTAACGAATAAGAAGCAAAGACCAAGAGCAAGAGAGAGAGGAGGATTCGGCCAAGTGTGGGGGCTAGGCTTCGGCTAGAGAGGGATAGATATTAGGAATAAAATCTGAAAATTAGATATATTAAATATATTTTATTTTCCAACATTATATTCCTAAAATCTCTCAATTATTCTTAATAAAATTATTAATTATAATTCATATTAAGAATGGGCTTAAAGCCCAATTAGCTAAAGTTTAATTAAACCCATTTAATTGGGTTCTAATTAAATGGTTTAGCTAGACCGATCCAATTCCCTTAAACCGATTTCTGGTTTAAACTAATTTGCTCCGATTTAATTAAATCGAAAGGCGAATTATCTCGATTCTCATACTTGGTCCGATTTAATTAAATCGAAAGGCGAATTAAACTTCTCAAATATTGACTTATACAAGTCCCTTTTGCTATACCTTTCTTAAAGTGTGTGACCCTCTAGGCTCATGACCCGTTGGTAGACTGGCAAACTTACCATTTTGCCCTTTCCATTATAAGTGGTCTCTATCAAGACATTATGATTACCCAACGTCCATGAATATGATGATATTATTTGACCTCTTATCGTCTATGTCACTATCCTTTTAACATGGGATATCTAGATTGATCAAAAGGCATAGAACCATCATCCTTATTTATCAATCATTATTTCTTGATATCTGAGACGACTGAAAACTGATACTAAGTATCTCCTGTATGGTCATGCGATTTCCTTCAGCCATACTCATCAAGTGGCCTCAACAGATATCATTCCCATACCAGAGTAGGAGAGATAAATCCCTAAGCCGTCTTTCGAGTTCACTCATGCAACTCATAACTAAGTCAATCAAAGCCCCCATGGCTACCCTTTTACAAGTCACGTTCGACTAGGTCAAACTTAGAGATCCATCACATAGTGCTCACAAAGACTCCTTGGTCTAAGGATATAATGACAAGTTACGATATGTGAGTATGCTCATGACAGTATCTATGTCACATACTCACCATCGGGTCGTCCAATATCATTCCCTTGATGATATCTATGATCTAACTTCGGCATTACCTTGCCATGATCAGTAGAGCGTGATCATAAAGAGTTAGCCTCATATTGATCGCTTCTTAATGAAGCTTAATTGACCAGGGACACATTATATGTAATTTTTTCTTATCTGCAGTTCTACTATTAGTGATGTCACACATAATGATACATATCAAATTACATCTAATATATTACTACAACACATTAGTAATATGATGCCGATTTATTTTTTCGTAAAGATGATAAAACATTATAACTGTAGATAACTTTTACATTGGACTAGGGCACAACTCTAACAAATACATGAATATAACTTGAGAAATTTAAACGGGGTATCGGGGTGTGTTAATTATTGTCTTACCCAAAATGCTCAGTACTTCAGTCATCAAGAGTTCAATTACCCATTCGAGTCTAAGGTGATCAGGCTCAGGTCGAAGGTCCAGAAAATCAATCTTAGCATCCTATAATTCACATGTCTTCGGCGTTGGCACCCTACATGCATTTACTCTCGTACCCATTATTCCTATTGGCAACAATGTAGACCCGAGTCCCAGCTACTCCAATCCACCTAGGTCGATTGTTATCGCCTCTCTTCCTAGATTTTTTCAATCACTAGGCCTACCCGGGAGGTGAAGGATTAACTTATGTAGTTAGGATCTCGATTCCCGTACTCCCAAATTAAATCATGCATCCTAATTCAATTCATTACATTTCCCGTTCCACATAAAACCCCAACAAAGATTTAGCTACTCATGTGAAGAAAAACCATTAAATTTATCAAACTTATCATCCTCAACATCTCCATATTCATGCACATATATTCGAATCTTAATCTCATGAACAATAATATTTCAATCTCAAAATAAATTCCAACAATTCAATTCATTGATAACTCAATTATCACAATTCAATCACAATCGAATCCGATCCCGCAAAACCCAACAACAATCAAATCTCAAAATATAAACCCTAAATCACTACCCAATTAAACTCAAAGATAAACAAGATCTACCACCTCTTACCTCAAAATTGATCAATCAGGCTTCCCTTGAGACCTTGGAACCATCTTGCTTCTCCCCTTCTCCTTAAATCACCAAAACCCCTTCTCTCTGGATTGTTCTCTCCTCTCTATCCTCTTCAATCTCCTTCCAAAATATCCTCCAAATCATAGCCCAAAATTGATTTAAAATAGGTTTCAACGTAGGGGAAAAAGGGTAATTGCGTTGGAAATTCAAATTTCAGCATGCTAAAAATAGCCTGTTGGGTGAGCCTGCCATGTGAGACCCTGCAGGTCAACCCTGCAGGTTGGCAAAAATTGTCTCGTACCATCGCCATGAATAGCACGGGTTGGCGGGTTAGCGCGAACCTGCCAAGTAGAACCCGGCAGGTCAACCCGGCAACCTCCTCTAACATGATCGGATGATGTCCCGCGCTGATCTCTTTTTTCTTCCGCTTGAAACTCACGGGTTACTAGGTTAGCCCAAGCCTGTCAGGTCGCATCCGGCAGGTTGTCCCGACAACCCTCTTCTCGTTTTCCAACTTCGTGTTTTGGCTCATTTTTGTCCCTTTTCGACCTGTTTTCACCTAAAATGATCTCGCAACACTCGTAAGGTAAAGTAGCTTTTCTATTAATCAAAACTAATAATTCAAGACAAAATAGGGATAAAAATGAGAAGATTTAACTTGGTTGGATACATAATATCTGACCTCATCAGCAAACAAATCGAGGAATTCTTCGATATGTTTACTTTGGTCATCTTGGGGATTATCGTGGAACTCGGAATTTTGTACCATCGTGATCATCGCCGGTTTGATTTCAAAAGTATTTGCACTCACCGGTGGTTTCAAGGTTCTTGAGTTTACTCTAGTGGCGTCCGACGTTCCATAATCCATAAGTGTCCTTAAAGGTGCCCCTACTTGGCTACTTTGATCCTCATGCTCTCCCGACATTGAAATTTCTTCTATTACTCTCTTTTGACGGATTCATAATGTGCTTTTGAGTTCTATGTTAAAAGGAGGTAAACCGAGTGAGGATTGTGATTTAGACTGAGTAACAATTACCCCCTCTTGCATACAAGATTATTAAATATAAAAAAAGTTATAACGGTAAAATTAAAACAAAAAGTTGATAAAATATATAAATAAATATTTTTTAAATTACTGAAAGTAGAAAATTTCAGAATAATTTTAAATTTATAAATGTTTTTGTTTTTTTTAATAACCAGGCCTCAATCAAAAACTTAATTATAAATTGTAAAGTTTACTAAACAAATAGTCCCCGGTAACGGCGCCAAAAACGTAATGCGCCCAAAACTTGACACGTGAACCGATGCAAGTCGATTCTTGAACTCCTAGCCGTGTACCGGTCGGAAGTAAGATAGAGTTTTAATTAATGACCCCCGAGTTTATCAAGTCTAAAGGACAATATATATTTATCAAACTTTAATTACTCGAATTAAGTTTTATGATTAATCTTGTTTGATCAAAAGGTTTGATTTTGGATATAAAAATAAATAAATGACAAGACGGACATGCATGATTATAAAATAACTAAATTCAATAATCTAAACATCAATTTAGGCAGACAAAATAATGAATTAATAAATTATATAATCAAATTAAATTATAAATATGCTTGAGAGTGTTTATATCCTAAGGAGGTAACGAGAATTCCTAATCAACCAAATACCCTTGGGTAAGTAGATAAAAGGTCTATAGCTCGCTAAGGTAACCAACCTACTTAAAGGTTTGATTTAACCGGCTCATTAGCATTACCCTCTATGAAAAATATAGATCTTTCAGTACGTGTCACATATGGATGATACTATCGTATCAACCAACCTACTTCAATGTCAGATTTAAATCTGGCTTCTTTTACTCATTTCAATTTACTAACTCCCTATTACAGTATATTAGCAAACTTGGGCAATCAATTAGGAATTAACGGAACGAAGCATTAAGTTGAGATGTAAGAGAATCTACATACTCGACGCTACAAGCATAAGTAAATAATTACCTAAACTTCCCTAACTCATATATCTAATTAAATTATAGCCTCAGTTCCAAAATAAAATTAGCCTAACATGTTCATGGGCATAAAAAAAAATAGACATATTGATATGGAGAGCAAATCATACATGTGAGTTATAATCACACGGCAATTAATTAAACAATTAGAATAATAACATGCATAATAATGACTAAATTGATGAACAGTGAACTTAAATTAGGATTTATTTGTTTGGGGAAAATGAGAAACATAGGGGGTCAGAATTGTAAAACCCGCGATTAATTCTCTTGATTTGAGAATTCAATGCATGTGTGAATTGTGATTCTGATCCTCCTCTTCAAGCATGGACATAGCTTCTGGAATTGCTCTCTGACTCTTGGAAAACAACTCTGGACTTTCTCTCTCAAACTAGATTGTAATTGATATTCAGTGTCCCTTTATCCAAATGTAACAAAGCTCTTTTATGGTAAAAAGTTTTCGACCCGCAACGGGGTCGTGGCCGAATTGCCACGGGGCCGTGGCGGTGTCGTGCCTGGCTTACAACGCTCACGAAGCGTTGCTAGAGTTATGCCCCAGTCCAATATAGAAGTGATCTACAGATGTAATGTTGTATCATCTTTCCGAATAAATAAATCGGCATATATTACTAATGTGTTGTAGTAATATATCGAATGTAATTTGATCTATATCATTATCTGTATAATTACTAATAGTAGAACTGTAGATCAGAAAGAATTACATTTGATGTGTCCCTAATCAGCTAAGCTTCTTTAAGAAGCGATCAGTATGAGACTAACTTCTTGTGATCACGCTCTACTGATCATGGCAAAGTAAGTGTCGGAGTTATATCATAGATATCATCAGAGCGATGGTATATAATGACCTGATGATGAATATGCACCATAGATACTGTCATGAGATACTCATGTTAGGATTATGCCCTAGTCCAATGTAATTCCTTAATCTATTATGTAACGGACATCATTCTTCTACATGATAAAGGCATAATATTACTAATGTGTTGTAGTACTATATCTAAAGTGATTTGATCTATGTCATAATGTGTGTAACCACTTATAGTAGAACTATGGATCAGAAAGAATTGCATTCATAAAGTCCCTGATCGGCTAAGCTTCTTCTGAAGCGATCAGTATGAGACTAACTCCTTGTGATCATGCTCTACTGATCATGGCAAAGTGCGTGCCCGAGTTATATCATAGATACCATCAGGTTGATGATATCGGACAACCCAATTGTCAGTATGCTTCATAGATCCAGTCATGAGATATTCACAGATCGTAGCTCGTCATTATATCATAAGATCAAGGAGTCTTTGTGTACACTATGTAACGAATACCTAAGTTTGACCTAGTATAACGTTATCTGTAAAAGGGTAGCTATAACGGCTTCAATTGGCTTGGATATTTATTGCATTAGTGAACTCGAAAGGCATCTGAGGGATTTATCACTCATACTTTGGTATGAGAAAGATATCCATTTAGGCCACTTGATGAGTATGACTGAAGGAATAGCACGACCGTGCATGTGATACCTTAGTATCAGTTTTCAGTCATCTCAGATATCAAGAAACAGTGATTGATAAATTAGGATGACGATTCTATGCCTATTAATCAATCTGGATATCGGTTTAATAAATGACAGTGACATGTACGATAACAGGTTAAGTCGAATAATCGATAATCACGAACGTTAGGTAATCATAATGTCTTGATAGAGACCACTTATGATGGAAAGGGTAAAATAGTAATTTTACCAGTCTGCCAACTTTTCGTGACACTAGAGGGTCACACACATTAAGCACAATACATGACAAATAAGCATGGATGGAAATTGGAAGAATTCGGTTTTCAATTTAGTCAAATTGAAAACGATTTGGTTGATTTCTAGCCTAGGGTTTTAACCAGACAGTTGAAGAAATCAAGTTGAGGAAATTGAACCGATTTATCTAAACCAAAATTAGAACTCAATTTTATGGGTTTTAATTTGGATTTAGTATAACGGGCTTAAAGCCCATTTAGGGTTTTAAATTGATGAATGGCGAAAGAGTGCAATTAAGAGTTTAAAGGGGTAAGATGTGTAATTATTTATTTGAAATTCAAAATCAGATTTTTTGGTTTAATTTCAAATTAATTACACAAATATTTTATTCCCTTTTTAGCTCATATTTTCGGCAACCCTCCCCCTATTCCCTCTCCAATTGCCGACCCTCCCATAACCGATTCCTCCATAGCTTTCTTGTCAAAAATTCTCAAAACATCCATTAGCAAGTGTGTGAGAGAAAACCATCCGTGGTTGTTGTGCTTGTGTGGACTCGATAGAGAAACATTGTATTGTGTTTTAATCGATTGACAAAGGTAAATTTTAAGATTGAAAAAGCTTTATAACATGTTGAATTTTTCATTAAGATCCTTTATTATTTTCGATCATCATGGTTAAATAAAGCTCCGCTGCATGAAATTATTGATTGGAACCCATAGTGATCCCTTTCAACTCACATATCGTATCTTGTCATTATATCCTAAGACCAAGGAGTCTTTGTGTGCACTATGTAATGAATCTCTAAGTTTGACCTAGTCTAACGTTACCTGTAAAAGGGTAGCAATAACGGCTCTGATTGGCTTGGTTATGAATTACATTAGTGAACTCGAAAGATGGCTGAGGGATTTATCACTCATACTCCGGTATGGGAAAGATATCCGTTTAGGCCTCTTGATGAGTATGAGTGAAGGAATAGCATGGCCATGCAGGTGATACCTTTGTATCAGTTTTCAGTCATCTCAGATATCAAGATTCAGTGATTGACAAATTAGGATGACGGTTTTATGCCTATTGATCAATCTGGATATCGTATTGATGAAAGGATAGTGACATGTACGATAACAGGTTAAGTCGAATCACCGATAATCACGGACGTTGGGTAATCATAATGTCTTGCTAGAGGTCACTTATGATGGAAAGGGTAAAATAGTAATTTTACGAGTCTGCCAACGGGTCGTGAGCCTAGAGGGCCACACACTTTAAGTACAATATATAGCAAAACGAGCTTGGATGGAAATTGGGAGAATCCGCTTTTCGATTTAGTCAAATTAAAAACGATTCGGTTGATTTATGGCCTAGGTTTATTAACCAGACGGTCGAGGAAATCAAATTAAAGAGATTGGACCAGTTTAGCTAAACCATTTAATTAGAACCCAATTTAAATGGGTATAATTAAGTTTAGCTAATTGGGCTTAAAACCCATTCTTGGTTTTAATTAAGAATGAGGCTTAAGTGTAAATAAGAGGTTTTAAGGGGGTTTAATCATGTGATTTAATAGAGATTAAAAATCATATTTTTTATCACATATTTCTAACCCTAATCCTCTAATTTTCGGCCCCTCTTCTCTCTCTAGCCGCCCCTCCTCTCTTCCTCCATTGTCGAGTTTTTGCTTTTCTTCTACACATAACACTAGTAAACTTGTGTGTAGAAACCTTGGTAGAGGTGATGTGCTTGTGTAGACGATCTAGAGAACACATAAACTTTGTGTTTTGATCTATTTGCAAAAGGTATTTTTATATTTGATTTTATTATTGGCATGCTGAAATTTTCACATAAGATCTTAATCTTCGAATTCCATGGTTATTTTCAAGCCCGCTGCATGAATTTAATTGTTTGGAACCCATGGAATTCCTTCAAGCGTCTACAAACTTCGAATGGATGACTCGTCTCTTGGCCATAGGATGGCCATAGACCGTGGCGACGACCACAATCAACTTCTTTCTTTGGAAGGTTCAGTCACAACTTCTCCACAATATGAAGTAGTTGAGTGGCCAGGGGTGTGGCCACAGAGCTCGCTACGGGCGTGGCGTGTTGGTTCTCCACGGGGACGTCACAATGGACAATGGGCCTCAGCGACAATGTAGTCTATTTTTTGGATACTTTGTTGGGTTGCTGGGCCCTAATTGATGGTCCCGGGGTGGCCCTTTTTTGGTCACGGGCCCGTGGCCCTTTTCCACGCGCAACCTCATCAATTCTCCAAACAATTTCCTTTTTAACCCTGTAGTTACGACGGTTTTAGAGATTGGCTGATTTTTAAAGGAACTAGAGAACATGTCATAAAGAATGTCGAAGCATCTTATGCGACATCTTGTGTGACATTGTGGACGGCGTCTCGGCAAACATCCTGATCGACAGAAATCACGAAAGTGCAGTTTCTGCAGAAAGTACGAAGACATTTAGGAAATTCCAGAAACGACTTCAAATCTGGAAAGAAGAAAGACGGTGATTAAGAGAAAACCCATTAGGGTTAGTACTCATCCTCGATTGCTATAAAAGCTTAGGCTACCCCCTTAGCAATCGTGTGGTTCTTTATTTGTTTCCTAGAAATAATTTGCAAAGCTCTTAGACGTGAAGGTTTGCGGGCTGAGAGTTGCAGATTGTGCTGAGGATATTGTGTATCACATAACTATTGAGAGTTAGGTGATTGAGGGTTTACTGATCGCGTGAGTGAAGATTGCACGCAACCACCAAGTTCAACGAAGACTTGAACCGACAGAGCAAGGTGATTGCTCGAAGAGTGGAATCAAGACGGAGTCTTGGATTCAGGGGGAGACCCTGAGATAGGTTGCACTGTAAAACGTAGCATAAAGTATACATCTAGGGTTGATCACATGTACTTGTATGTTCTGACGAATTACTGATAAGTGAAACCTTTCCACTAGGCTGAGAGCCCCCAGACGTAGGTGACGTTGCACCGAACTGGGTAAACAATCTGCTGTGCCATTGTTTATAGCTTTATATTTTCTGTCCTACGTTATCTACACAAGAAGTCATACACAGTGTTATAGCTTCATACGTAACATTGTGTGTGACATCTTGCACGACTAGCTGATCAAAATTTCAATTGGTATCAGAGGAGGCACCTACAGCTTTAGGTGAGTTCCTAAACAAATATTTTGATCAAGATGGACAATACCAGAGAAGGAGGATCCATCAATCGACCAACTGTTCTAGATGGAAGCAACTATGGCTATTGGAAGGCTCGAATGTGTGCCTTCATGAAGTCACTTGACAACAAAACATGGAAGGTCGTAATCAATGGGTGGAATGCTCCTCAACTCAGTGACAATGACGGTAACCCTATCGGTCCAAAACCAGAAAAAGACTGGAATGATGATGAAGACGAAGAATCACTGGGAAATTCTCGAGCTCTGAATGCTATCTTCAACGGTGTTGAAAAAAACTTATTCAGACTAATCAACATATGCACAACTGCCAAATCCGCATGGGATATCCTGGTTGTTACATATGAAGGAACAACTAAGGTTCGAGAACAAAAACTACAATACCTGACAACCAACTTCGAAGCCCTCGTCATGAAAGAGGACGAATCAATTGCAGAATTCAGTGTTCGTATTCGTGATTTAGCCAATGAATCCTACTCTCTAGGAGAACCAATGACTGATGAAAAGCTGGTTTGAAAAACCCTACGTGCTCTTAGCCCGAGATTTAAGATGAAGATCACTGCAATAGAGGAAGTTCATAACCTCAAGATCTTAAAATTCGATGAGCTAATGGGGTCTCTAATGACCTATGAGTTATCTCGGCCCAATATCGACAAAAGGAATAAAGGAGTTGCTTTCAAAAGCTCAACACACAAGCAACCAGAACCTGAGGATTGTGATTCTGAAGAAGACATCGACGCTACAATGGCCCTTCTCACAAAAAATTACAACAAAGTCATGAGAAGATTCAGTCGAATGGGTGGACGGAATGTCACAACAAATGCCAGAAATAAAGCTCCACAAAAAGCTCAAACAGGAGGAAGTCTTGACAGACCAAATAGGAGTGGAGAAGAAAACAACAAGAACAAAGGACTTCAATGCCATGAATGTGAAGGATACGGCCATCTTCACAGAGAATGTCCAAATTTCCTCAAACAACAAAAACGAGGATATAATGCCACCCTATCAGATGATGACAATGAAGATAGTGGATCTGAAGAGGTAAGCAACTTTGTTGCATTCACTACTACTATTCCTACATGTAACCTTGATAATTCCTGACAATATCAATGATGATCACCACCATCCAACTCCAAATGAGAATTGGTCTAAAGAGCAACTAGTCGAGGCCTACAAAAGCTTACACACCAGATGGATCAAGGAAACTCTGATCCTTGACCAACAAGGAGAATGGATCATCAGCCTTACCAATGACAAGTCTAGACTCCTAGAGACAATCGTAGAGCTAAAACGCAAAATCACCAGACTTAATGGAGAGATTAGTCTTATGACTAAGTCAGTAAAGATGATGAATCCTAGTACAGAAAGCCTTGATAAAATCCTATCAGTAGGAAAGCCGTCCAAGGATACGACGGGACTAGGGTACACACACGACATCCCCTCGACAACAGTTACGAAGTTTGTCCCACAACAAGCCATGGCTGACAAGAAACCACATGATGCCCCAACACATCCTACAGGACGTACTACAACAAATGTCATGACATCGTCTATAACATGTTCTTGTCAAGCAACTATCAAAAGACATCATCCACGCAGACAGCAATACTACAGAAAACCAGCTTATCATTATCAGTGGATATGTCATTATTGTGGTCAACGTGGCCACATCAGACCTTTTTGCTTTCAACTCCACAGGAAGAAGCAAGCTCAGCTGCCACAAAGACAAAAGAGACATCAAAGGCATCTTTCAACTCCTCAGAAAATATCCCGCCTTGAATGGAGACCTAAGAATCTAGTCTATCGAGCTAATGTTGCATATACATCCTTGAGTGCCTCAACAAACAAGGACTGGTATCTCGATAGTGGATGTTCTCGACACATGACAGGTACTCCAGAGTTTCTTTCCAATCTCAAATTATATACAAACTGCTATGTTACTTTTGGACATGGGATTCGAGCTCGAATCATTGGAAAAGGAGTACTCAAGCATCCGGGAGCCACTTGCCTAACTGAAGCATTACTTGTAGAAGGACTTAAGGCTAATCTGATTAGCATCAGCCAGATCTATGATCTGGGTTCAGAAGTGAAATTCACCAAAGAAGCCTGTATAGTTAAAGACTTCGATCAAGTCACTATTCTACAAGAAATTCGCTCAATGAATAATTGTTACATCTGGTCGCCCGAATCACATATCGAAACGGCAAAGTGTCTTGTCTCTAAAACAGAAGAATCCAAACTATGGCACAAAAAGCTTGGACATCTAAATCTTCGAAGTATGCATAAGGCAATCTCCGAACAGGCTATTACTGGGATTCCGAACCTAAAAATAGTAGAAGGAAAGATCTGCGGAGAATGTCAGATTGGAATGCAAACCAAGATGTCACACAAGAAGCTGCAGCATATCACCACCTCTCGAGTGCTTGAGCTAATACATGTTGACCTCATGGGGCCAATGCAAGTTGAAAGTCTTGGAGGAAAACGCTATGTCTTTGTGTGTGTAGATGATTACTCACGATACACATGGGTTGACTTCCCTCGTGACAAATCAGATACCTTCTCAATCTTCAAGAATCTATGCATTTAGGTCCAAAGAGAAAAATTGGAGACAATTGGCAAAATAATTCGCCTTCGTAGTGATCATGTTCGAGAGTTCGAGAACAGCAAATTTGCAGAATTCTGTAACTCAGAAGGGATAGCTCATGAGTTCTCAGCACCAATCACTCCCCAACAGAATGGCATTGTTGAGCGCAAAAACATGACTCTGCAGGAGATGGCTAGAGTTATGATGCTGGCCAAGGACATACCAACTCACTTTTGGGCGGAAGCACTTAACACTGCTTGCCATATCCACAATCGAGTCACTCTCCGACCAGGTATGTCAGTAACTCATTATGAAATATGGAGGGGGAGAAAGCCCAATGTTAAGTACTTCCATATCTTTTGATCCACTTGTTATATTCTGGCTGATAGAGAGCCTCGTCGAAAGCTTGATCCAAAGAGTGATGAAGGCATCTTCCTTGGTTACTCAAGGAATAGTCGTGCATACCGATTCTTCAACAAACGAACCAAGACCATGATGGAAACAATCAATGTTGTTGTTGATGATGACTGTGAAGATGCCTCAGAAGATGCGACAGACGAAGACGGAGTCTATCCCAACACTGGTAGGAAGGATGCTATTACGGATGTCAGAGAAGATGCTAGTCCAAATGTCAATAATGATGAGACAGTTCCTGAAACCAACAATAAGAATCCCTCGCAAAAAATCCAGGCTAACCATCCTATCTCTGGAGTAATTGGAGACCTAAATGAAGGCATACGAACTCGGTCAAAAACTCCTGAAGACTACAACGAGGTGATAGGTAACATATGCTTCGTTTCAAAGACTGAACCCAAAAATATCAATGAAGCCATCAATGATGAGTATTGGGTCAATGATATGCAAGAGGAACTGATTCAATTTGAGAAGAACCAGGTGTAGGAACTGGTGCCCAAGCCAAGTGAAGGAAATGTCATTGGCACAAAATGGATTTTCAAAAACAAGTCTGATGAGCTTGGCAACATCACTCGCAACAAAGCCAGGTTAGTTGCTCAAGGGTATACTCAAATTGAGGGAGTCAACTTCGACGAGACTTTTGCTCCTGTAGCAAGACTTGAAGCAATCAGACTCCTACTTGGGATATCATGTCATCTACAGATTAAGCTTTACCACATGGATGTCAAAAATGCTTTCCTATATAGAGATCTCAACGAAGAAGTATATGTATCACAACATATGGGATTTGTTGATCCTCACTCCCCTGATCATGTGTATAAACTCATGAAGGCTCTCTATGGATTGAAACAAGCACCAAGGGCCTGGTATGAAAGGCTCACAAAATTTCTGATTCAAAGCGGCTACACTAGAGGGGGAGTCGACAAGACTCTATTTGTGAAGAATGAGGACGGGAATTTGATGATAGCCAAAATATATGTCGATGACATTGTCTTTGGAGGGATGTCAAGAAAGATGGTAGAGCAATTTATTCAACAAATGCAATCAAAATTCGAGATGAGCATGGTGGGAGAGCTTACCTATTTCCTAGGCTTCCAAATCAAACAGCTAAGAGATAGCATCTTCATCTCTCAGAGCAAATATGCGAAGAATATTGTCAAGAAATTTGGGCTAGAGAAAGCTTCACATAAACGGACACCTGCAGCTACACATATCAAGCTAACTAAAGATGATCCAGGAGAAGCCGTCGACCAACACCTATACAGAAACATTATCGGTAGTCTTCTCTACCTTACTGCAAGTCGACCAGATATAGCCTACTCTGTAGGAGTATGTGCACGATATCAAGCTAATCCCAAGGTTAGTCATCTTTCCCAAGCTAAAAGAATTATAAGATATATCTCTGGGACTACAAAATTGGGTTTATTATACTCATTCGACACATCCTCTACCCTGGTGGGGTACTGTGATGCTGATTGGGCTGGAAACGCAGCAGATAGGAAGAGCACATCTGGAGGATGCTTCTTCCTTGGCAATAACCTCATATCTTGGTTTAGTAAAAAGCAAAATTGTGTTGCCTTGTCCGCTGCTGAATCCGAGTATATCGTTGCCGGGAGTAGCTGCACGCAATTATTATGGATGAAGCAAATGTTAGTCGAATACAATGTCAGACAAGAAGCCATGACTTTATATTGTGATAATGTCAGTGCCATCAACATCTCCAAAAATCCTGTCCAACACAACAAGACCAAGCACATTGACATTAGACACCACTTCATTCGCGAGCTGGTCGAAGATAAGAAGATCATCCTAGAGCACATCCATACAGAGAAGCAACTTGTTGACATTTTCACAAAGGCATTAGATACGAGTAGATTCGAGTACCTCAGGTCGTCACTCGGTCTGTGCACCATCAACGAGTAATAGAAGTTGCAGAAACGGTTGAGAGGAGTTAGTTGGTGCCTATTCATGAACCGGTCCAAAATCCCAACACATGTCATTGGGCCAAGCATACCAAAAGCTCATATAAAGAAAGGAAAGGTCACAAGACACGCTGTTTTCAAAATCAAAACCTAATATGCCTTTTCTCGTTTTCGCTCTCATCTCCCTCACCTCTCACACTCTGCGATGAAAAACCTCACTACCTACACAGACATGGTGAAGACTCGGAGCACTCTAGCACCAAAGAAGGCCACTGGTAGTCAACGATCCGAACCCAAGAAGGCAGAAGCAAAAAGATCCAAGAACAGCAATCCAAAAACCAACAAGCATGGAGTCCGAATCAAAGGACTAAAAACGCAGAAGAAAGCCCAGGAATCTCCCAAAGAAACCCCTGCGGATGATGCTCCAATGCCAACTTTTTCCCGAATTCCCAAACGGTCTCGAACCGGAAGTTCTACATTCTCCATGACAGATCTAACAAGGCCAGAAAGGGAGACTGATCTTGGCCAAGGAAGTCGAGAAGCTTCCATGCAGATTGTTCCTGTTCCAGTACCAGCAAATGTCCCAGGTATCAACTCCTCCATTATTTCAAACACCGATACCTCTAGAAATAGTGACTTGTTGGAGTCGCTACTGGAAAACCAAGAACCACCTCAAGAAGGTGTGGTGGAGGAACTGATAAATCTTAGAGGAGAAACGGAAGACTTGACCCCGGTCAGTCATGGGTTGGAGCGTATTGCTGAAGGAGAAGGAGAGGAAGAAGGTGCAACAGATGTCATTCCTGAAGCCACAAAGGAGGTTGTGGTAGAAGAAGAAGTCGCTGACTCAGAAGAAGCCGAGGAAGAAGTTGAGAAAGACGAAACCAGAGACGAGGATCCCGATCTGGAAGTGGATGAAGAGGACAAAAGTGTCGCCGCCAATAACATAGAAGAAGTCCCTCTGGAAGCCAGAGAAGATGCTATTGAGAAAGCACACACAGTGTTGTCATCCCTAAAGAAGAAGGTACTAGAAGAGAATGAAAGTCTAGCAGTGATGGTTGAAAAACTCAAAGAAAACAAGAAAAGAAAGGAGGTAAAAGATGTTGGAGGACCCAGCAATAAGAAGAAGAAGATGTTCGTCAAGGAAAAAGGGAAGAAAGTTGTCTCCAAAAGGAGATTGTTGGATGAAGAAACGGATGACGATGTAGAGGAGGTTGTCGCAAGGGAAGCAAAGAATGGAAAATGTCTGAAGACGGTCAAGAACACCTCGAGTGTTCCTTACGACAATGTGTCATTTCACTCGGCGGACGGTGCGAAACGATGGGAATTTGTGTTCCAGAGAACGGCGTATCCCGAGAAGACCCTGTCATCGGAGCTACTGGGACTAGAAGCCATTGTCCAACTTCTGGAGCAGGCAGAGCTTATAAAGACCGTCACGGACATTGGTAACCACTATCCCCTCTTGGTCAAGGAATTCATTGCTAATTTGCCTACTGGGTTTGGTACTCCGGATGATCCAGACTGTGAGAAGGTATATGTCAGAGGCCTTCGTTTCAACATTTCCTCTGACATCATTAATGCCTTCCTGGGGAGAAAGCGTGTTCGTTCTGTGCCTCCACCTGACCTGAACAAGGTCCTCAAGGAGATTACCGGAGACAAAAGCAGAATGTGGCCTACCAAGGGAACTGTGGTAGCCTCGGACCTCACATCCAAGTACTTCATTCTCTTTCGTATCGGAGTAGCAAACTGGGCTCCCTCCACACACGCCTCCTCCATCAAACCAGAACTGGCGATACTCATCTTCCAAATAGGTACTGGGTCTACACTTGATTTTGGGCAGTTTGTTATCGATCATCTTACTCGACATGCCAGATCACTTGTTGTAAAAATACCTATTGCCTTTCCCTCCCTTATCTCTGAGCTACTTGTACATCAACACCCCGGAGTGTTGAAGACAACGGATAAGGTTGGCAAACGCGGAGGACTGATTGTGGTAAGCCACAAGCTGTTTGAGGGCAAGCATGCTCCTGATCTTGTCAGGCCAGAAGCCAAGGCAACGACCAGTCAGCAACAACTGCCGCTCCTCCAACCAAGACCACCAACAGGGATGCAATTATGCTTGAAAGAGAGATAGTTGTACTGGACAAGGACATCGTCAATTTAAAGACAACCCTGAAGCATCTCTCCCAGGGACGATCATACTGTGCCAACCTGCTGAAATCAATGTGTCCTCCAGGCTCTGAAAATGATGATTCCACCTCTCTACCACATGCTGCTGAAGATGCTACTCAAGAAGCCTCCACTGACGCTACTGAAGAAGAGACTGCTAGTTCCAGCAGCAGCTCTGTTTGATTTTAAGAACTTTCTGATTAACCGAACAATTGAACACCTTTATTTTGTAATTTTTGTTGAACACTGTTTCACACTTACTCTCGACTTCTGATCGGGAGTATGTGTGAGTTAAGTTTGTGTTTATTTCTTATTACCCTGTTCGTTAGAAATATTTGTTTCAAATTTTGGCTCTTTTTGAGCCAGCAAGGGGGAGTAAGATACGATGACGCATTGATACGCGCGATGATATGCAACACGACACAATGGTACGCAACGCAAACGCAAGAAACACGAACAAAGATGAAAGAAACTGGCGAATCGACTGCAAGAAAAAGATGTCAACAAATACGATGAAGAAGGCGACACGGAATGCGATGAAGAATGCAACGAAGAATGTTGTCCTTAAAAATAGCCAAAGGGGGAGATTGTAGTTACGACGGTTTTAGAGATTGGCTGATTTTTAAAGGAACTAGAGAACATGTCACAAAGAATGTCGAAGCATCTTATGCGACATCTTGTGTGACATTATGGACGGCGTCTCGGCAAACATCCTGATCGACAGAAATCAGGAAAGTGCAGTTTCTGCAGAAAGTACGAAGACGATTAGGAAATTCCAGAAACGACTTCAAATCTGGGAAGAAGAAAGACGGTGATTAAGAGGAAACCCATTAGGGTTAGTACTCATCCTCGATCGCTATAAAAGCTTAGGCTACCCCCTTAGCAATCGTGTGGTTCTTTATTTGTTTCCTAGCAATAATTTGCAAAGCTCTTAGACGTGAAGGTTTGCGGGCTGAAAGTTGCAAATTGTGCTGAGGATATTGTGTATCACATAACTATTGAGAGTTAGGTAATTGAGGGTTTACTGATCGTGTGTGTGAAGGCTGCACGCAACCACCAAGTTCAACGAAGACTTGAACTGACAGAGCAAGGCGATTGCTCGAAGAGTTGAATCAAGACGGAGTCTTGGATTCAGGGGGAGACCCTGAGATAGGTTGCACTGTAAAACGTAGCATAAAGTATAGATCTAGGGTTGATCACAGGTACTTGTATGTTCTGACGAATTACTGATAAGTGAAACCTTTCCACTAGGCTGAGAGCCCCCAGACGTAGGTGACGTTGCACCGAACTGGGTAAACAATCTGTTGTGTCATTGTTTATAGCTTTATATTTTCTGTCTGACGTTATCTACACAAGAAGTCATACACAGTGTTATAGCTTCATACGTAACATTGTGTGTGACATCTTGCACGACTAGCTGATTAAAATTTCAAACCCGAAAAGCTGCATTCTTTATTCAAAGAGGTCGTGAAGCAAAAGAGATAAAATATGTAAGTTTTTGTACACAAGCGGGACTAAATATGGGTGAAAACGTGGGAATTTAATCCTAAAATAATGGTGCACTTTCACGGGTATGAGCCTTGCTTGTTGAGTGCGGGTCGTAAATGCCGAAAAACCATCTGATCGTGAATTCTACAATGAGAATTGCATCATTGCACTATTAAATTGATCAAATGAGGATTTAAAGATCTGCTGCTCAACCAAAAGACACCCAAAAATCCAAAACCACCCAATTCCCTACTTCAGCTAAAAGATCCAATCCTAACTATTATAACCCATCAAAAAGTACAACAATCGTGAGAATAACGACGACGAGCCAGTACCTTCTTGAGCTGATTGTAGCTGACATCGTCGCGGTGCTTCGACTAGAACCCATTGGTCGCAACCGACTATGCATTAGTGATTTGGTCATTTCTCTACGCTAATATAGGTATATCCAGACATTTTTGTGCTACACTCTCATAAATTCAATTAACAACAATCCGCTAATGCATCGCTCGTCGATTGTAGGTCAGAATCGCAGAAAAAACCATTTGATCGTGGATTCTATGATGATAACTTCATCATTGCACGATTGAATTGATCAAATGAGGATTTAGAGATCGGTCAGTGAGGGGTTAATAGATCAAAATGGGTGGAGGATTGAAACAGGGCAACTGATTAAGTCGAGAGAGGCCAAATTGGGAGAGGCAATGGAAGGGGGAGAGAGAGAAATTGTTTTGGTCAATAATGAAATATTAATTGCTACCATAAATTTTTTTCCTAAGCCTGAAAATGCAGAAACTTGTGAAGGGCCTCATTTGAGTCGTGCCACGTGTCAAACTAGAGACATTCAATTAAGAAAGAAAGATTTTTTTTTCCAAAGTACTGTAGAAACTCTTTAAATTAATACTCGATAAATTAATAAACTAACTAAAATAATAAATATGTCCGGGCCCGACTTGGGCCTATGTAAGAAATTTAAAAAATCGATAAAATAATAAGATAATAGTTTTTCGAGAGATCCCTTTATAATTTTCGGTCCCAAGAAAATCATAAATTAATAATTCATAGAAAATGAAAAAAAAAATATTATACTCTATTGAAATATGATTCAATAGTTGTCTGTTTTTCTTTAAAGTTCAAGTCTATTTGGAGCTCATCTCAAACTTTTCTTATTGCATCCAATAGCTCAGGTGTTGCATTTTTGTATTTTATCATAAAGCTGTGAAGAGTGTTCGACGCCATAAGTGCTTCCTTTCGCGTAACAGGCTCCAAAGACACTGTATCATCTTCGTCGTCATCCTCTACATTGTTCTCAATGATAGTACCCACAATATCTTCTAAACTCTGAACCTCTGAACATGCTTCATTTTCACCTGGGTAGTTCATTAGATTGTCGATATCCATCTTATTACGATAGCCAAAAGTCTGCAAGTCTTTTTGTGTGCTTGCAGGATTATCTCTGCAAGACTAACTTTCAACTGAAATTTTCCCTCAAGCCATCTCTGCAACTCTTTTGGTGTGCTTGCATGATTATCTCTCTTGCACTCACACAACTCCTTACGTATTTGATCTGACATAGTTGATTTTGCAACACCTTTTAGATGAGAAGTCATCTTGTGAGATATGGTTTGAATACTCTAACACATTCAAGTAATTTATATATGCCAAACTTGCTTAAGAATACATTGAACACATTTGTTCCTCTTGTTTACATTTACTTCAAAAGTCATTATTCATTTCCAATGCATATGAACACAGTTGTTACGTTGAGTCTTATTAGTGCTAAGCTTGGAGTCTCAAGATTCGCTGCAACGTAATTCTAAGAGGCATATACTAATTTACTTGGAATCAATATATGTATAATTACTTAGTTTATGCGGAAATATGAATTACGTTGAATCGGCTAACAACTCTTTAAATTATTAATTATTAATTTATCGATAAATTAATAACTCTCTAAATTAATAAATTTCTTCGGTCCCGACATTATTAATTTATAGCGGGACTAAATATGGGTGAAAATGTGGGAATTTAATCCTCAAAAAATGGTACACTTTCATGGGTATCAGCCTTGCTTGTCAATTGCGGGACAGAATCGTCGAAAAACCATATGATTGTGGATTTTACGATGAGAACTGCATCATTGCGCGATTGAATTGATCAAATGAGGATTTAGAGATCAGTTAATAGATCGAAATGGGTGGAGGATTGAAACAGGGCAACTGATTGAGTCGAGAGAGGCCAAATTGGGAGAGGCAATGGAAGGAAGAGAGAGAGAAAAGGTTTTGGTTAATAATGAAATACTAATTGCTACCATAAATTTTTTTCATAAGCCTGAAAATGAAGAAACTTGTGAAGGCCTCATTTGAATCGTGACACGTGTCAAACTAGAGATATTCAATTAAGAAACAAAAGGTTTTTTTTTCCCAAAGTACTGAAAATGCATAGATTTGTGACCTCATTTGAGTTATGCCGCATGTCAAGCCTTAGGTATAGCTTTTATATACAATAGTGGGAAGGACTCACTACAAACCATCATTATTATGTAAATCTTAGAATAGTTTGTAGCCATTGGATGGAAGACATGAATGAACGAGATAGAGATGGGAAAAAACAAATGAAACAAAAGCTACAAATGGTCAACAGGGACAATCGTGTCTTTTTCTAAATAATTAATGTTTAATGATCATAAAATTAAGGGAGTGATAAAAAAAATATTCTATGTATTCATGTTTCTGCTCATTCAAATCAAATTAACAATGGAAGCTTCATGTGTATATATATATACACATGAAGCTTCCATTGTTAATTTGATTTGAATGAGCAGAAACATGAATATATAGAATATTTTTGTTTATGCAACGATAATCGACGACAACTCACTGATAAACGGTGAAACAAATCTCGAAGGTGAGCAGCTTATACATTCAAGATTCTTCATCTCCATCACACACACACACATATATATATATATATATATATATATATATATATATATATATATATATATATATATATATATATATATACATGAATATATAGAATATTTTTGTTTATGCAACGATAATCGACGACAACTCACTGATAAACGGTGAAACAAATCTCGAAGGTGAGCAGCTTATACATTCAAGATTCTTCATCTCCATCACACATATGTATATATATATATATACACATATGTATACATATATATATACATATGTATACATATATGTATGTATTATGTATACATATATGTATGTATACATAATATATATATATATATATATATATATATATATATATATATATATATATATATATATATATATATTATGTATACATACATATATGTATACATAATACATACATATATGTATACATATATATATATATATATGTATATATATATTATGTATACATACATATATATATACATATACATATATATACATATACATATATATATACATATACATATACATATATATATACATATACATATACATATATATATACATATACATATATATGTATATATATATATAAAGGAGCTAATCTTTGGCTATAAAAAGGCACTCCATTTCAAGAGGAAGACACAGCAAAACGACTCTGATACCAGGATGTTTTGATATTCTTTTTCTGTTTTTGCTGCAGCGAGTGACGCTTGGGCTCTCGCATGCTGAGCTAGGAAAAGAGTTTGGCCATGAGAAACTTGGCTACCCCTTTGACGAGACTTTGCAATCCAGTCGGTGATGGCTTCTGTGGTCAAGGTTTTAGGAATGTTGAAAGCGGACCACCATTTTATCCGAAGCTTTCTCTGGATAATAGGGATGGAGCCGTCACGATTATGAATAAAGGTCCAAGAGAGGACCCAAGGGAGAAAGAAATGGATAGAGAAGAGGCACAGAGGAGGGAATCTGGCTTCTTCGGGAGTAGGATTATAGTTTTTTGAAAATGTTTTGAAAGGCTCCATCACATCAGTGTGAAGATATTCATCTGAGGAACCAAAGAATCTCAACCACTGGGCAAACCAGTTAGGAAGTTTTGCTGGGTCAATAGACTTGTTATTGAAGTAAATCAACCACGTGTGAGAACATGTAGAATTTTGAATGTAAAATGTGTTGTACCACGCATCCATGTAATCCCAATATGAGTACGTGCAACAACAAGGGATGGTCATTTTGAAGGAAGAGGGGAAAGATTTGCGAGTTGAAAGAGGAGCTCCCCAATCCTTTATACTTAGAATTTTTTGGATTTTTACGGTGGAATACGAGGGGGAGGACGAATCAGTCTTGAAAGGATCAGACTCCAAACACTCAGGCTCAAAGGTGAGAACATTTAGCACATTTAATTTGTCCATATAAGGAGATTTTTGGGCTCTTGATTGGGAGCCAACCGCAACCTGAGCACTATTTTGAGATACCGAAATATTTTTTGAAGAAGAGGCATCACCTTTCTCTGGTTTTGAAAATATTTGAGAAGGGTTTTTAGGGGGAGATGAAATCTCTTTCTTAGTTTTAATTTTTTGATGAGGCCTTTACCTTGTGTCACTATAGGGGCAAACATTGCCTGGAGCTTCCTAAGTAATTCAGGTTGCTCAGATAGGCTCATGAGCCACTGCTGAATGCTTGGAGGTATGTATCATCTGATTAGGGTGTTTGGTCTTGGTTTTGTTTCATTGTATCTGCATAGGTTTGGATTGGTTTTGCTGCATAAAGGTTTTGGGTTGGTGTTTCTACTTCTTTCTTCTTACGAGACATGGGCTTTTTGCTATGATCTGTTTTGTAAGAATTCACGAGTTAGGAAATCTGGTAGGGAATTGGAATCTCCTCGAATGAATTCAATGTCAAAATCAAAAACACTTAAAATAGCTTGCCATCTAGCAAAAATTTGTTTCGAAGCAATGTTTTGAACATCCTTTTATAAAACTTCTTTTGCAGACTTACAATCAATGCGAAGAAGAAATTTTTTGTTTAGTAGGTCATATTGAAACTTTGAAATGCACAAAACAATAATTAATATCTCTTTTTTGATAGTAGAGTAATTTACTTGCGTATCATTCCAATGACCAGAAGTATATGCTATGACAGACTCTTTCCTCCCCATGTTTTGCTTTAAGATACCTCTGTATCCCATATCACTAGAGTATGTTTCGACTATCTTAGGGAGGTTGGGATCGGCAAGATGCAGGCAAGGGATGGCGAGGACTTGCTTTTTAATTTTTTGGACAGTCTTTGCATGTTCTTCGGTCCAGGTTTCAGGGTTTTTTCTCAACCTACTATGCAATTTTTTTGCTAGTCTATTAACATTTGGGCAAAAATCTAAAACATAATTCTGACTACCAAGAAATCTTTGCAGTTGGGTTTTGTCAAGAATTTTTTCAGGAAATTTGTTTGCAAAATGTAATGATCGTTCAATTGGTGCAATGGTACCATATGAAATACTATGTCCTAAGAAGCGGATATTAGTTTTGAAAACAGATATCTTCTTTGCTGAAACAATCAGACCACTTTTCTTTATTGCAAAGAAGAACGTTTTAAGATGCTTTATGTGTTGTTCTACAGAATAAGAAAAGATAAGCACATCATCAATATAAACTATACAAAAGTCGGAGTAAGGATTAAAAATGTCATTCATAATTCTTTGAAATTCTGAGGGGGCATTTTTTAATCCAAATGGCATGACATTCCACTCATATTGTCCAAACGGGACGGTAAAAGCAGTTTTATATCTATCTTTAGGATCAATTTGTATTTGCCCGAATCCTGATTTTAAATCGATTTTGGAAAAAACAAAAGATGAGTGTAGTTTTTGTAGTAAATCTTTTTTGTTTGGAATCGGATAACGAATCCATTTCAGGGCCACATTCAAAGGTTTGTAATTGATTACTAACCTAGGAGTGTCACGTTCTATTTCAGATGCCTTGTTAACATAAAAGGCAGTACAAGACCAAGGAGATATGAATTTTGTAATTAATCCCTTATTTTCAAGGTCTCGAATTTCTTCTCTACAGAATCGTTCCATGTCAGCATTCATCTGAATGGGACGATCCTTTGTAGGAATTACTTTGTCATTGAAATCAGGTTCATAAGGAAGATCCACCATGTGTTGTTTCCTATTCCAGAAAGCATTTGGTAGATCGGAGTAAACTTGTTTTTCAAAAAGATTTTGAAACTCGGAGATTTTTTGTTTGTCTGAGCTAGTCTCTAAATATTGTTCAATCTTTTGATATTGGACTTCATTCTTAAGATGTGAAACATTTGATTGTTTTCCAGCAATAAGAACATTTATCTCATTGTTATAAATGGTCTCGGCCTTTATAACATTAAGACTCTTAGTCCTTGGTTTTTCAAGAAAAAGAAAAGGCAATTTTGAATATTTAGTTTTAGAACTAATCCCTTCAAAATCAACTTGATAAGGAGTTATCATGTTGATAAATGGTGTTCCCAAGATTACCGTATGATGGATGTCTGGACACATAAGAAACAGGTTTTTCATAAGGAAATCATTATTACAAATACCTGCTTGGGTTTTTCCTACAATTTTAAGCTTAGAATTGCTATCAGTGTGCAAACTTTCTTTTGTCTCTTGTTGGAAGCGAAGAGGCACAATACCCAGTTTTATAACATTTTGGTCAGCTCTAGTATCAAAAAGAGCAATAGTATTAATTTGAGAATTATCAGGAAAAACAAGAGTAATTTTTATAAAATATTTTCGTGAAGTTACTTCTTCGAGAATATAAAGGAAATCCTAAGGAGCATCTCGTAAATTTTCGAGAACAGGGGGCTCATCGTTTTTCTCGTCGCTGGCCTAGCTTTGAAGGTGAGAGATAAGAAGTTGAAGTTTTTCAGAATCTCCTTTTTGTTTGTCTTTTAATTGTTTGATCTCAGTTTTTATGGTTTTTATTTCGGTCTGGAGATCGTTGATGGTTGCTTTGGGGTTAAGGACCTTCTTTCTCCTGTTAAGGATAGAAGTAAGATCATAAAGATTTGGGCTAGAAGAAATATGAGTTCAATTTTGGGTGGTAGCAGGAGATTCATCTACCCAAAATCGAACTCCTAGGCCAAGAGCACTGGATTGCTGTCAAGAGTATCCTTAAATATCTAAGGAGAACCAAAGACGCATTCCTAGTGTATGTGGGAAGGATGGAGAACTAGCAGTCAAAGGATATGTTGATGCTAGTTTTCGGACAGATTGTGATGATTTCAAATCACGGGCAGGATTTGTATTCGTGTTAAATGGCGGAGCATTCAGCTGGAAGAGCTTCAAGGAAGCCACAACTGCCGATTCTACAATAGAGGCTGAATACATAGCTGCAGTAGAAGCAGCTAAGGAAGCCGTATGGGTTAGAAGCTTTCTAACCGGATTAGATGTAATGCCGCGAGCGTCTGATCCGGTAAGCTTGTTGTGTGACAACACTGGGGCCATAACATTAGCTCAAGAGCCCAGATTCCATAACAGAACTAAACACATACAGAGGAAGTATCACATTATCAGAGAATATATAGATAACGGTGATGTGGAGATTACTTATGTACCGACTGATGACAATGTTGCTGATCCCTTGACAAAGGCTTTACTGCAGCCTAAGCATGAGGCGCACGTGAAGTCTATTGAAAGAGATCACCACGGGTTCCAAACGATGAATATCATGCATCGGACTTAATGTAACTGTGGTGATCGTTAAAAGCTAAGATCTTATTGCCATTTGAACATGTTATAAACATAATTATAAATCTGATATTTACCTCTTGTAATCGACAAAAACACAAGTGTAGTGTTCTCTCTATCAAGTCCACACAAGCACCACAACCGAAATGATTTTTCACTCAATATTTTGCTAGAAATTTTGAGAGAAAACAAGAGAAATAATGGAGGTAGAGAGGGAGCTAAAAATCGGCAATGAGGGAGAGAGAAAGGAGGGGAAGTTGCTGAAAAAATCAAGAATAAAATGAATAGATATTATGTGATTTTTAATTTGAAATTAAATTGAATTTCAAAATAAAAATTGCATTATCTATCCCTTTATTCTTTCTTATTTGCATTTGATCCCTCTCTTATCTTAAATCCCTAAATGGGCTTTAAGCCCGTTTAACTAAAACCCAAATGAAACCCATTAACTTGAGTTCTAATTTCGGTTTAGTCAAAACGGCTCAATTTCCTCGAATTGATTTCTTCAACCGTCTAGTTAAAACCTTAGGCTAGAAAACTACCGAATTGTTCTCAATTCTCATCCATAATTATTGTCATGTATCGTGCTTAATGCGTGTGACCCTCTAGGCTCACGAATAATTGGCAGACTGGTAAAATTACTATTTTACCCTTTCCATCATAAGTGGCCTCTAGCAAGACATTATGATTATCCAATATTCGTGATTATCGATTATTCGACTTAACCTGTTATCGTACATGTCACTGTCCTTTTATCAAACCGATATCCAGATTGATCAATAGGCATAGAACGGTCATCCTAATTTATCAATTATTGTTTCTTGATATCTAAGATGACTGAAAACTGATACTAAAGTATCACCTGCATGGCCATGCTATTTCTTCAGTTATACTCATCAAGTGGCCTAAACGGATATCTTTCTCAAACTGAAGTATGAGTGATAAATCCCTCAGACGCCTTTCGAGTTCACTAGTGCAATAAATGCCAAAGCCAATCGAAGCCGTTATAGCTATCCTTTTACAGATAACGTTAGACTAGGTCAAACTTATATATTTGTTACATAGTGTACACAAAGACTCCTTGGTCTTAGGATATAATGACAAGTTACGATATGTGAGTATCTCATCATTGGATCTATGCAGCATACTCACAATCGGGTTGTCCGATATCATCGACCTGATGATATTTATGATATAACTCCGGCACATCCTTACCATGATCAGTAGAGCGTGAACACAAGGAGTTAGTCTCATACTGATCGCTTCAGAAGAAGCTTAGCTGATCAGGGACTCTATCGAATGCAACTCTTTCTGATCTATAGTTCTACTATAAGTGATTACACACATTATGACATAGATCAAATCACATTAGATATATTACTACAACACATTAGTAATATTATGCCTTTTATTATGTAGAATAATGATGTTCGTTACAATATAGATTGAAGAATTATTTTGGACTAGGGCACAAACCTAACAATCTCCCACTTGCCCCTAGTTCCAACCTAAGTTCCAATCTACCCCCATAGACTTCATGTGCGCCTCATGCTTAGGCTGCGGTAAAGCCTTTGTCAGGGGATCAGCAACATTGTCATCAGTCGGTATATAAGCAATCTTCACATCACCGTTATCAATATATTCTCTGATAATGTGATACTTCCTCTGTATGTGTTTAGTTCTGTTGTGGAATCTAGGCTCTTGAGCTAATGCTATGGCCCCAGTGTTGTCACACAACAAGCTTACTGGATCAGATGCTCGCGGCATTACATCTAATCCGGTTAGAAAGCTTCTAACCCATACGGCTTCCTTAGCTGCTTCTGCTGCAGCTATGTATTCAGCCTCTGTTGTAGAATAGGCAGTTGTGGCTTCCTTGAAGCATTTCCAGCTGAATGCTCCGCCATTTAACACGAATACAAATCCTGCTTGTGATTTGAAATCATCAAGATCTGTCTGAAAGCTAGCATCAGCGTATATACACAAGGCTCACTTTCATTTTTGATAAAACCGAATTCCCTTACGGCTTCATCAAAACGAATGTTCCAACTCCGTGAAGCTTGTTTTAATCCATAAATGGACCTAAGCAGCTTACAAATCTTTCCGGGATTCTCTGGATCAACAAAACCCTCGGGCTGTGTCATATACACATCCTCTTTTAAGTTCCCGTTAAGGAAGGCGGTTTTGACGTCCATCTGCCATATCTCATAGTCGTAGTATGCTGCTATGGCTAGAATGATCCGGATAGATTTGACCATAGCCACAGGGGAAAAAGTCTCGTCATAATCCATACCTTCGATTTGGCGATAACCTTTCGCAACCAGTCTAGCTTTATAGGTATGAGGTTTTCCATCCATGTCGGTCTTAATTTTATAGACCCATTTGCAACCGATGGGTTTTATCCCAAGGGTTTTATCCACCAAGTTCCAGACTTAGTTATCTGACATGGATTTCATTTCCTCATTCATGGCGTTATGCCATTTTTCGGAGTCTGGACTGGCCAAAGCTTGTCTGTAGGTTTCTGGATCATCCTGATCCACCAACATCAAGTCATTTCCTTCAGTGGCTAGGAAGCCATATCTAATAGGAGCTTGACGAGATCTCTCAGACCTTCTTGGACCATCTGGAATGGGTGTCGAGATTAGTTCTTGATCAATGACCTCTTCTAGCTCCTGTATTTCTACATTCGGCGTAGTGGGTTGCTCCGTATCTTCTTGAATTTCTTCAAGATGCACGGCACTCCCACTAGCTTTTTTGGAAATAAATTCCTTTTCCAAAAATACCCCTCCTCGAGCAACAAAAACTTTGTTTTCACTGGGTTTGTAGAAATAATACCCTCTTGTTTCTTTAGGGTACCCCACAAATACACATTTGTCTGATTTGGGTTCGAGCTTATCACCTAGCAAACGCTTGACGTAAGCTTCACATCACCAAATCTTAAGGAAAGCTAATAAGGGTTTCTTCTCGTTCCATACTTCGTATGGAGTGCTTTCCACTGCCTTTGTAGGAGCCCGATTCAATATGAATGCGGCCGTTTCTAGAGCATAGCCTCAAAAGGAGATAGGGAGGTCAGCCTGACTCATCATTGATCGAACCATGTCAAGCAAGGTCCGATTTCTCTGTTCGGATACACCATTCATTTGAGGTGTTCTAGGCGGAGTCAATTTAGAGATGATCCCACACTCCTTTAAATGACTGTGAAAATCTTGGTCCAAGTACTCACCGCCTCGGTCAGATCGAAGCGCCTTTATACTTTTACCAAGCTGGTTCTGTGCTTCGTTCTGGAACTCTTTGAACTTGTCAAAGGTTTCCGACTTATGTCTCATAAGATAAACATACCCATATCTACTGAAGTCATCAGTGAATGTAACGAAGTAGTGAAAACCTCTTCTGGCCTGAGTGCTCATGGGCCCACAAACATCGGAATGTATGAGACCTAGTAAGTCACTCGCCCTTTCGCCTAAACCGGCAAAAGGTGCTTTTGTCATTTTGCCCATAAGGCATGACTCGCATCTCTCAATTGAAGTGAATTCAAATGGACTTAGAAGCCCACACTTGTGAACTGTTGAGATGCGTTTCTGGCCTATATGGCCTAAGGGGCATTGCCATATCACAGTCTGGTTTAAATCATCGGATTTAACCCTTTTGTTACTGATATTATAAATCGAGCTAGTGTCAGTGTTTTGAATATTAAGAATATATAAACCACCAACTAATGAAGCATTGCAATAAAACATGTTTTTCTTGAACATACTGAAAATTCCATTATCAATTGAAAAATGATATCCTTCCTTGTCGAGCAAGGAAATAGAAATAATATTTCTGCGAAACGCAGGTACACAATGAACATTATTTAAAAATAAAACCAGCCCACTGGGCAAACTGAGACTAATATCTCCTACAGCAGTTGTCAAGACTTGATTGCCATCGCCAACTCGTAGGTCCGCCTCGCCCTTGCTCACTTCTCTTCTACTTCCCAGAGCCTGCACATTAACACAAAT
Source organism: Geranium rotundifolium (assembly GCA_963920655.1). NCBI lineage: Eukaryota > Viridiplantae > Streptophyta > Magnoliopsida > Geraniales > Geraniaceae > Geranium > Geranium rotundifolium. The sequence continues at coordinate 32,477,565 of OY987311.1, read as the reverse complement.
GTGAGATTCTGCACCGGTATAAAGTACCCAAGAATCTGAAGTAGATAAACTGAGATTGAGCTCAATAACAAATATACCTGATCCTGAAGATGTGGAAGCTCCACTCTTCTTAAGAAACAACTTGTGTTTCTTGCAATCCTTCTTCCAGTGCCCCAGTCCTTGGCAATAGAAGCAGACGACATCCTTCTTAGGATTCTCAACAGCCTTTGGAGCTGCTGGACCCTTAGGTTGTCGAATCTTCCCTGCTAGGTGCATAGGAGCCTTACCCTTGCCCAGGCCGGCTTTCTTGAAGCTCACTTGCTTGTTGACCATAAGAACCTCCTTGGTTTTCCCCTTGAGATTCTTTTCAGCAGTCATGAGCATACCATGAAGCTCTGACATGGTTTTATTCATGTCATGCATATTGTAATTTCCAACGAATTCACGATATGCATCTGGAAGTGAATGTAGCACAAAGTCTGCAGACATTTCCTTGTCCACAGGATGACCTAGTCTGGTCAAATGTTCCAAAAGACGTTTCATCTTAAGGACACGAGGACTCACAGGAGCTCCAGCCTTTAGCTTGCAAGACATTAGTTCAACGAAAGTGTCGTATCTTTCGACACGCGCTTTCTCTTTGAACATTTTCTCGATCTCAGCCATACAAGCTTTGGGATCTTCGGAAATGTCCAAGAACTGTTGCTACAAGTCAGGCACCATACTGCCCATCATGATGCACTGCACGTCGATCCGGTCGCTAAGGAATTTCTGGTAGGTATCCCTTAGCGCCCTTGAGGCGTTCAGTGCTGGTTCAGTAGGTGCTTGTTCCTGGGTAAGGATATAATCCTTACGTTCATGCTTGAGAACGAGTCTCAAATTCAAGTCCCAATCGAGAAAGTTTACGCCGTTAAGCTTATCATGCTCGATTAGTGACCTAAGCGCGCTGCTACCAGAATGATTCGTGTTTGCCATTTTATATCTACACAATAAACAACTTTTAATCAATATTAATTAAAATTGAAGTTGGAGATTTAATTATAAAACACTTTCTGATTCTAACTTTAGAATCTGAACCAGGATCCCATCATACTCTCAATTGAAGTGAACGGAGGCTCACTGCTCCAATTGAGTGCATCAAGGTAGGAGTGAATCCATCTAGAAGACCATGTAGTTCCTGGCTAGGGTATGTACTTGTTAGTACATAAAGCATCTCAAAACGTTCTTCTTTGCAATAAAGAAAAGTGGTCTGGTTGTTTCAGCAAAGAAGATATCTCTTTCCAAAACTAATATCCGCTTCTTAGGACATAGTATTTCATTTGGTACCATTGCACCAATTGAACGATCACTACATTTTGCAAACAAATTTCCTGACAAAATTCTTGACAAAACCCAACTGCAAAGATTTCTTGGTAGTCCAAATTATATTTTAGATTTTTGCCCAAATGTTAATAGACTAGCAAAAAAATTGCATAATAGGTTGAGAAAAAACCCTGAACCCTGGACCGAAGAACGTACAAAGACTGTCCAAAAAATTAAAAAGCAAGTCCTAACCATCCCTTGCATGCATCTTGCCGATCCCAACCTCCCTAAGATAGTCGAAATAGACGCTAGTGATATGGGATATGGAGGTATATTAAAGCAAAACATGGGGGGAAAGAGTCTGTCATAGCATACACTTCTGGTCATTGGAATGATACGCAAAGTAAATTGCTCTACTATCAAAAAAGAGATATTAAGTATTGTTTTGTGCATTTCAAAGTTTCAATCTGACCTACTAAATGAAAATTTTCTTCTTTGCATTGATTGTAAGTCTGCAAAAGAAGTTTTACAAAAGAATGTTCAAAACATTGCTTCGAAACAAATTTTTGCTAGATGGCAAGCTATTTTAAGTGTTTTTTATTTTGACATTGAATTCATTCGAGGAGATTTCAATTCCCTACCAGATTTCCTAACTCGTGAATTCTTACAAAACAGATCCTAGCAAAAAGCCATGCCTCGTAAGAAGAAAGAAGTAGAAACACCAACCCAAAACCTTTCTGCAGCAAAACCAATCCAAACACAACCTGAGACCAAACACCCTCATCAGATGATACAAAACCTCCAAGCATTCAGCAGTGGCTCATGAGCCTATCTGAGCAACCTGAGTTACTTAGGAAGCTCCAGGCAATGTCTGCCCCTATAGTGACGTAAGGTAAAGGCCTCATAAAAAATTTAAAAACTGAGAAGGAGATTTTATCTCCCCCTAAAAATCCTTCTCAAATATTTTCAAAACTAGAGAAAGGCGATGCCTCTTCTTCAAAAAATATTTCGATATCTCAAAATAGTGCTCAGGTTGCGGTTGGCACCCAATCAAGAGCCCAAAAATCTTCTTATATGGACAAATTAAATGTGCTCAATGTTCTCACCGTTGAGCCTGGGTGTTTAGAGTATGATCCTTTCAAGACTGCGGCCAATCTACTTTCAAAAGGTTGGTTTTTCACACCACATGACATTTCAAAACCCTCAGTATACTATTAGAGTATTCTCGAGGACACAAAGTCTGTGGAGTTCAAACACTTTTTCAAAAATGATTCGTCCTCCCCCTCGTATTCCACCATAAAAATCCAAAAAATTCTAAGTATAAAGGATTGGGGAGCTCCTCTTTCAACTCGTAAATCCTTCCCCTCTTCCTTCAAAACGACCATCCCTGGTTGTTGCACGTACTCCTATTGGGATTACATGGATGCGTGGTACAACACATTTTACATTCAAAATTCCACATGTTCTCACTCGTGGTTGATTTACTTCAATAACAAGTCTGTTGACCCAGCAAAACTTCCTAACTGGTTTGCCCAGTGGTAAAGATTCTTTGGTTCCTCAGATTAATATCTTCACACTGATGTGATAGAGCCTTTCAAAACATTTTCAAAAAACTATAATCCTACTCCCGAAGAAGCCAGGTTCCCCCCTCTATGACTCTTCTCTATCCATTTCTTTCTCCCTTGGGTCCTCTCTTGGACCTTTATTCATAATCGTGACGGCTCCATCCCTATTATCCAGAGAAAGCTTCGGATAAAATGGTGGTCCGCTTTCAACATTCCTAAGACCTTGACCATAGAAGCCATCACCGACTGGATTGCAAAATCTCGTCAAAGGGGTAGCTAAGCTTCTCATAGCCAAACTCTTTTCATAGCTCAGCGTGCGAGAGCCCAAGTGTCACTCGCCGCAGCAAAAACAGAAGAAGAATATCAAAACATCCTCCAACCAATCCTCTCCAGCATGCCCGGATCTTCAAAAGCTTCCTCAAAAGAAGAATCGGGATCCAGCACCTCCTCAGCAACATCCATCAACCTTGCCGATGATGCCAAGGATGAAGAGGTTCAAATATGCCAACCCCCTTTCTTTGGAAACTCGGGGTTCTAGAAAAAAATATTATTCTACAAAATGTAATTTTATTTGTTTTCGTATTTGTATTTTGTAATTACGGTATACCCGTATCCAAAACCGGTCTGTATCCAAAACCAGATCTGAAGACTTCGTAAATAGTGAAAGTAAATCACTATTTATGATAAATGTCGTAAATAGTGAAAAGTAAATCACTATTTATGATAAGAGACTTAGTGGAAGACATTGGTGGGAAGCATGAAGTGATTGGTAAGCCATTGGAGTCTTGAAGTCATTATGCCTAATATTCCTCCCGTGATGGAATAGAAGCTAATCTTTGGTTATAAAAAAACACTCCATTTCAAGAGGAAGACACAACATTTTTTATGCATATTTTCCAAGCTTTCACTACAAAAATTTAATTTATGAAAGTGTTATTTTTATTGTTGTTGCTCTTATTTTCATATGAAATAAATTATGTACTTATTCATATGCTTTGCTCTTTATTTATTTTTCCTATATATTAATTAGATGGCCGGTTCTACCGCCTAAATTATTGTTATCGTCCATTTCATTCTATTTAATGCTTAATTATTACTGATAATTTCTTCATTTTAGTTTTAATTTTGTTATTTTTATTGTTCTTGTTCTTGTTCTTATTTTATTTTATTTTTTTATTTTTATTGTTCTTGTTCTTATTTTATTTTAATTTACTTAATTTACTCTACGTTTATTGTTTATAAGCTCCTGTTTACATCCTGGTATATATATATATATATATATATATATGATGAAGATGAAGAAACATATATATATACACACACAACAATCATCAATTAATGTGTGAAACAAATTTTATTGAATTAATCTAAATTGAAAATTTGCACACCACTCACATATAGCAAAAAACGGCGAGAACTAATCAGTTTGTTTATCGGGCTTGAGTAAGGGAGATAACGACCCACAAGAACATCAGACCGGTTATGAGTATCCCGATGATTCGAACAGAGGGGATCAGTACCCGCCTGAACTGTGGCCACCAGAGTCAGACTCGGATGAGGACTCAAAAGGAACAAAGGACGGTTCAAGCGGGGATGACGAACCCTCTGCTGATGATGGTGGCAGTGGAGAAGAAGGTGATTTTGATGACGAAATAAATGGCGGATATGTAGGGGATGAAGAAAATTAGAGTTAACTATGTTTGTTGGTCTTTCAATTGCTTTTCTTTTATGGAGTTCTAAACTATGTTTTCTTTAAATTAGTAATCGTTAAGATTTTTAATTACTATTTTGGTGTTGAATCTTATTATTCGACGATACATTTAAATGTTAAGAATTGTTAAAATACCAATGAGTAGAGTTGAATACATAAACATATTTGAAAGAACAATTTACATTATAAAAATCACAACTTATAAAATTCATACCTTGCACGTGGAATTGTTTCATGATCTTTGTGTCATGACCTTTTTGTCATGCCCCAACAATATGTGTCATGACATTTGTGTCATAAGATATTATAATATGTCATGAACTTTATGTCTTGCCACAATAAAATGTGTCATGAAAAATTAACGTATGTCCTGAGTGTCATGAGGTATTAAAAATGAGTCATGATTAATGAAAATGTTTCATGCCATTAATGTCGTCCTTATGTTTGCTATTGTTTCGTAACATGAGTCATGATTACTGAAAATGATTCATGTTGTTTTCAAAAAAAGAAAGGAAGAAGATTAGTGTTTATTTAAAAAAAGAGATTCATATTTGAAATTGATATCAATTATTAAATTATGATCAATCCCATAAATCATACTAAGCAATTCAAATTAGAGTAGAGATAGATATTAAAGATAATTATGATTAGCTTAAATTTCGTTGTTATATTAAATGTTGAATAAATGGTGAAGCTAAAATTACCTATCTGCTCCTTTAGTTGACGCAAATTGTCTCAATTGAAAAGTGATTTGCACAAAATTACTTTGACTTGCCATGGGTTAAGTAATTGAATCGTGAGCGTTGAAAAATTTAATGAATAGGTAAGAATTGTTCTAACATTTGCACAGTAACATTAGGTTTTTACCCGATTACGACCCATACAATAGTAGATTTGTACTCGCACACCAAAATATTTTGGACTGAAATAGAGAGCCCACTAGGTTTGAACGGAGCAGATGGGCCGAGATCCAGGAATTATGTACTAGTCTTGCCCTGAGTGACCACCTTCCCTAAACTCATCAGACACTCTGCGTCTGCGATACAGCACTGCTCTTCCCTTGCTCGCTGCTTCCTGTTGCTTCGGCTATCGAATCTATCTACTTGCTTTGATCTGTGTTGCTTCTGCTTCAGAAAATGGCATCATCTTCTTCACCAGGTTTAGGAGCAACGGAGAGAAGAGGGATACCTGGAGCTCAGTTCGTCGAGGATGTCCAAACCTATCTCACTCAACTGGGTCTCGATGTCAACTCTGCTCTCGCCTTCCTCCAAGAAAGGTTTCTAATTTCTTTCTACATTATTTCACTGCATATTTCGAATTTTATGGGTTTGATGTTTTGTTCTTGTCCTAGGTCTGTTGGCCCATTTCTAGTTCGGGTTTGATCCCTGTTAGCTACACTTACCTACTTATTTGTTTATTGTTTTGTGTAGACTTCAGCAGTACAAGGTGGTTGAGATGAAGCTCCTTGCTCAGCAGAGAGAACTTCAGGTGTTTTTTACTCTCAAATCCTAATATATTATTGTTTTATACACATGCATATTTTTTCATCGATATTAGTTTTTTCCTCTAATGGAATGCACTTTTTAGTGACATGAGTTTCTAAGAATTTGACGTCTTTGAGTACCAAAATGGGCTTGAAACTATTAGCTCTAAAGGTTTTATGAATTACTGATCCTAATGCAATCAACTCAAGTATAGTACCAGTATCATACAGTTTTTTCTTTTGTTATTATGCTCACCAGGGTCAAAAAATTTGTACTTTGATAGATTTGGAAGTTGGGATCCAAATATCTTGAATTATGTGTATTTTATTTAGAAGTTTATCAGATAATATTGTACATCCTCGAGTTATAAAGTTTAAGTTTAATGTAGTTGAGAAGCAGTGTTCTGAAACTCCCGAGTTCTCTCCAACTTCTCCCCGAGAACTTGGTAATTTGGATCATGTTCTAAAAACTCCCGAGGTATCACTCGATCCACCTAGTCAAAGTTGTTCAACTTTTTATTTTTATTTTTTTACATATGCTTCTAAACTTTTCTATAATTTGTGTTTTTTATTTTAACTTATTAAGTTGTTTAAAAGCATCTTATTTTACTAAAGTATTGCTTTTTTCTTTCATGTGAAATGTATGTGTGTGTGTGTGTGCGCGCACGATACAAAATGAATTTTTTCGATTTCAAAGACCTCTATATTTCTTGCCTCGCCGAGTTCTCCCAATTCCAATGTGTGTGTGTGTGAAATGCAAAATAAATTTTGTGATTTCTCATACCACTTTATTTCTTAGCTCGCTGAGTTCTCCCAATTCCAAGTTTTAGGACCTTGTTGAGAAGTGAAGAAGCATGATAATTGGTTGTGCACACTTAATTTAGAAACGAAGGTTACCATTAAGGCTTTAGGTTTTTCTATGTTGAGCTTGATTATGTGTCAGCCATATAGCACAAATTGGACGCCTTATATGGAATAGATGAAACGCACAGCTCATACTCTGCAGAAACAAAATTTTAAAACTAGCAAATCAAGCATATGCACATGCTAATTAGCTAATCCAAGAGAATGTTCTAAAAATATGTATTCATTATCTATTGTGTTTCAATTTGGTCACCTAAATGCATTTTGTTGTAATTTTGTTCCCATACATGAATGTTTCCAATTTTTTTCCATTTCGATGGATACTTGGTTGATGTTTCAAACATGTAACTGGATGACATATACCCACAGAAATAACCATAAGAGAATAAATTTGGGTACATAAGGTACTAGTGTTACATCATAAACACTATGGATGCTAAATTGGGAACTATTCTTCGGTTCCGGCTTGTTCATAGGCTGAGAAGATGTGGAACTTCACGAAGTCCATTGGCGTGACTTATGATGGGGACAAGAAGGAAATAGTGTAGCAGTGCGAGAAGTTCTTGCTGAGTAGCCCAAATATTGGGTCATCTTCTGTGACACAAGATTTCTCTCATGGATAGACAAGGCCGCCATCGAGAAGCCACTGACGGCCTCTTCCAGGATACCTCACCTAGATATAGTTCTGATACAAGTTTAGACTTTACAGCCCAATCTCTTCCGCTTGTGCAAGTTTTTACTACAACGCCGGCCATATATCTTGGATGGAGATCGTGGGAGCTTTCTACATTCATTTCAGTGTCAATCTAGTTGGGCTTTTATCTTGTCTTCTTGTATCTCTTGTTTCTTGGTTTCTCTCTTTTTTGTTTAGTTTAAGACTTGGTTTGGGGATCCCACCCCGAGATCCCCTCTTGTTTTAATAAATTCATTATCGCTGATCAAAAATACAAAGGATGTGTATGTACTATTTTGCTGAAAAAAACAAAGGATATATATGTACTATTTTGGACCATTTTCCACTAATCTATACATTTCAGAATCACGCATACATGAATTTTTTGTCTTCATGTGTTTCATATACAAAGTGCATTCTAGAAGTTCAGCGATGTGTCTTGTGTGAAGAAGTATCAAACAAACTAATAATTTGTTATTGTTGTCATCTCGGGTATGTAATATGTAACTTCAATTTTGTAAAATTGGGCTGTACATATCGGGCTGGGCTCCACAACTAAAAGCTCAAGCTTATTAGTTGGGTTTGACCCTTTCCTGTATATACAACCCTTTGATTTCATATTTTTTTCAATGTGTGATTTATATTCTCAACACTTCCCCTCACGTGTATTCTACACGTGGGCCTTTATCAACTCACTCCCCCTCACGTGGGTCATAGTAGAATGTGTCTTTTAGCACGCGGGCTTACTTCCCCCCTTATGTGGACCACAATATCGGGTTTACAGGGGAACGAAGCCACAGGGAGGCGAGACCCACCAACACAGGCCCAAATCGGCCCCCTCTAATACCATGTTGGATTTCTAAATATAATTGTATTATTGAAAATAACTTGATATTAAATTACAAGAGGAGGTTCTTTTATCTAGAAAACAATATGAAATAAATTAAACTAGGAAACATAACACAAATAGGAAATCCTAATTAATTAACTATTCTAACAGGGTGTACTGTTCAAGTTCTTCTTACTAAAGTAAAATCTGCTTGTATTGCCAATATATTCGGACTTCAGCATTACTGTATCATCATTAATGTGTTGATGAGATTGTGTGCTACTGGCTCCAATGACATGTCAGTCTCGTTATTAATGCTTATACTTTGGAACTTTACTTGCTCTCCTTAAAGCCTTTTCCACTATAGATTTTGGTACAAAGATAAATATCGAAAATCTTACCTCAATACTTTCTTAATGACTTTACCTAAAGATAACTATCAGTCATGTGACTAATCAGAGATTTCATGCATTTATTCATCTGTCTAATTTTCATTTCATGCATTTTGTATTCATGTTTTAATTATTGGATTGATTTTCTCCGTTCATTGTGGTTGTGGTTCAGGCAAAGATCCCTGATATTGAAAAATGTTTGGATGTAGTTGCTACTTTGCAAGCTAAGAAGGGTTCTGGTGAGGTTTGTTTTCCAATTCTACCCAATCAATAGTAGTATGTATCAGAATTTTGTGATGTTGAGTTCTTTGATATCGAAAGCTTATTTTCCCGGTAACTGTGACTTCAACTTAGTTTGTATATATGTTTCAAATATATTCACCTATAAAAAAATGTTTCAAATAAATTCATATGGCAAAGTTCATTTTCTTGATATGTATGTATTAATTTATTCAGAATACCAAGTTAGATGACACCTCATTTTACTAGAATCACACAAATAATGTTGGAGAACATGCTTTCGGAATGCCTATGGTGTTTTGCACTTATATTCATCATGCTAGTGCTCTAAATGTTTAAAATTGATGCCGCTTTCACACACACACACTTCAATGAAAAGTTGCATGTGCTATACACCAGAAAAAGGTATTGTTTACAGTCATATCAAATTGATGCGGAACACAAGTATGCTCTGTACCAACCTAACGCAGGACAAATGTGAATTGTGTTGGGCCAATTGATGTACTATCGGTGCAACATCTGGTAAAATAATGAAATACTTGAGTAAGTTATATCACTTCAAATTTGTTTCTGCTATTTATTGACTCGTAAAGACCTACTCATGAGTTGTGCATCAGAATATTCTCTTCGTTGTTTAATCTCTTTTGAAAGATGAACATAACGACATGGAAACCAAGATAAATGACTATCATCTATGCCCCCACAAAGCTTACTTGATCTTTGGATTAGATCTGTTGGTGTTGGCATATGTTGTATGTAGAGATTGTCATATACAAAATTGCTAGACTACACTTTCAATTTAGACTACTACTGGCTCTTACTTCTCATTCTGCATGTTCATTTTTATGTTGATAAAGTCTAGAAAAGTCTAATTTATGGAAGTTGGTATGCAGATCTCTATCATGGAAAAAGATTAAATCTTATTTAAATATAAAGGAATAAATAGTACTTAAAATGTTGATCGTTAGGCATGTGTAGTAAGTAAATTAGAATGATAGAAGAAAAATATATAGAACATCTAGTATGAATTCAAGGAATACCCTGACATCACACTCAAGATAGTTGTAAAAGATAAATCTGCAATAACATAGATTAAAATAAGTCAAGCCGAAATATGATGTCGAGAGTTTGAATGGTGCTGTTTGGCGACAATTGGCTGGAAGGAATAGATCCGTGATGAGAAAACTGCAGATCTTGAAGAAAAATAAGAAATATATATATAGGTTCACAATCACGTGCAAACCACCCACCTTCGTGCGAACCCACAGGAGCGCGATACGTGGCGCTGACAGTAATGCTAATGTGGCAGACCAAAAAAAAATTCTTCCAAACCCTCGCTAAACTACTCCCCCGACAGGGTTCACTTATAGGGTATAGAAAAATGCCCGTCCCCCCTGCCACATGGCGCCCCTATGTTGGTTCCCACGGATATTTTGAATCTCACTTGAATGCATCCCTATAAATATATATATAAAAGTAACAACATAAAAAATCAAAATCTAGCAGAATTTACTAACATTTAAAATAAAAATAGTTAAGGCAGCGTGAAAAACGCCTTTTTAGCAGCGTATAGGTAAGGGGCTATCTGTAATCCCAAAAATAATCATGTGTCACAGTTTGTGCTCAATACTTAAGAGCTACTGTCTTTAATAGTACTATATTATCTAGACTCCTGAAGAGATCTGTGATGCCTCGATATCCTACATAAGTATAGTTCTCCATCATTTAGTAAAAGTGAATCACAATTTTTTCTACTCATCACTCTTCAACCATGAAAGAGAGACAAGTGAGGGGACAGTTTCTCTGCTTACAAGAGATTTGTGTCGAGTTCCTACTAGATGTCTACCATATATCCCGAGAGACCTGCATTCAACCATTCATTTTGTGATGACTATCTATGTCATATTTTTTAACCAAAAGATACCAAGTTTTAATCTTCATCTATTGGATTTGGCAAATAATTGAATAACGTCAGACATAGCCTTGTTAATCTGCTAAGGTGGCTGTTTTAATTATATTCTGGCAAGTCTAGTCTCTCCTCTGGATTGCATTCGGAAGGAGTCAAATGGCTTGTATTATTCTGTGATTGATGGTGCCTATTGATCTTTGTTTGCAAAAAGAATGCTGAATGTAATCTTTTGGTTATGCATGTCCATTCTCCTGGACTGTGGCTAAGGGATATCTTTTAACCCTCATATCATGAGCCTATATATATTGAATACTATGATATCATTAGATTAATCCCAAGACCAGTTAAGTTCCCATGGTTTCTTAGGCTGCTAGAGAAATTTCTGGAGCATCATTTCTCTGTGTATTGTTGAGTTATAGCTGATTTTGTGGTCCTTTATCTTCCATATGATAATCAATTTGACGATAATTCTGTATAGAAATATGTTAAACGTAGTTTGTTGTGTTTTGGATATAGGCATTGATAGCTGATTTTGAAGTCTCAGAAGGCATATATTCGCGTGCTTGCATTGAGGATTCTGACTCAGTGTGCTTATGGCTGGGAGCAAATGTGATGTTGGAGTATTCATGCGAAGAGGTCCACTTCATCTAACTTTATACAACTTTAGAGTTGCTTTGATGAATTCAGAAAGATAGCATAAATTCTTGTTCAAATTCGTGGTGCAGGCCACTGCCCTTCTACGAAAGAATCTAGATAATGCTAAAGCCAGCTTAGAAGTTCTCATTGCTGATCTACAATTCTTGAGGGATCAAGTGACAATAACCCAGGTAGTATTCTTATAAATTTTAAGTTCCTTGTGCGTCAACTAATGATTAGGCTATTGCATTTTCAAGTTATTCCAAGAGGCAAAAATCTTCCTAGCATAAAAACTGAGCTAGTTGTGTAGGTAGACGAGACATATGGCTGTTTAATTTAGATGGACAGACATTATAAATGTTACCCCAACTGTCAATTTAGCACACTATACTTCAAATGGATGCCGTCAAGATATGAGAAGAGAATTTACCTAGTTTTCCAATATTATCCTAGAAGGTTAGTACAATAAAGTTACAAGTGGACATAAGCCGTTAATAAAATTGTTTAATGCTCACACTAAGCCAAATACAATATTTTATTTATCCGAACTAGCTTATACACTTGGTTGCTCTTCGTGATTTGGAAATAATTGCATTTCCTGACTACTTAAGTAATAATATGTATCAATCAGGTCACCATTGCTCGAGTTTATAACTGGGATGTTCATCAGCGGAGGATCCGACAAGCTGCCGTTGGTCAAGACTCTTGATATTTAGACTGTAAAACCTACCAGTTGGCTGTTGAGAGTGTGGTCCTAATCTCTCTCGATGCTTAGGTGAAATGTGTCAGAAAAATTATCATTCCATTCTATGAGTTGGCTTGAGATAAGGTTTGGATTGTTGTTCAAAACATGTTGTGGAGGATACAAACAACTTTGGGCTTCACTTGTGTTCAATGCATTTTGATGCTGTGATTTTTTCAAGTCTAATCATTTTTATAGTAAGACCTATTTGTTAAATAAATAGTTTTGTTTTGAGATTTCAAGGAGTTTCAGTCCTAAAATAAGTTCAAACTTATTTTAGTCAAACATATCACTGATGCTTTGTCATGTGATTTTGATGATTAAAGTTGAAAGACTACAATTGTATATTCCGACACAAAATTTCCATAGAACCTTAGCTTTAGAGCAATTGGACTAAGCTAGCTGCAAAAAAGAATTAATTTGTATAAACATTGGGGTGGACCGACATTGAAATATAGTGACAAGCAGGAATGGAGTTATTATAAATGATAGTCACATCTTCACTATGCATGTGGCCACCGCCCTCGATTTGCCATCTCTTGTTTTGTTGGTGTTGTTACTGCCTCGTCCAAGTATTATAAATATGATTTGTAATATAATGAAGTGATGAATAAGAAGGAAGAGAGATGACCGGTTGGTTTATCTTTCTCAATGAAGCTTCCATTTTGTGAGAAACATACAAGTTTCGTTATGTAAATGTTTTATTCTCTTTGTTTGTGTTGTTCAAAGATTTTATTATTTTAAAGATATGATGATCTTGTTATGATATACTAAAGAATGTGAAAAGTAATATCAATTTTAATATATTTTCTTTTAAATTTTACTTTGCTTCTATTCCAGTAGCATATGATATTTGCCAAGTAATAACACAAAAGGCAAAATAACAAAACACCATATTTTATTCGAATTTTTGTATTGGCCCATATTTTATGTATGTACACCATTTGTGAACTAGGAATTCAACTCACTGTTTGAGCAAATGAGATATCTAAGCAGAAGAGAAAGACATGAGTCAACTCAAATTTATATTTATTTACAATTGTTTTTGATACCTCATGCGTTTACGTACAATGTAATTGCATCTCATGAATATGGATTTTTTTACAAAAAAAAATGTTTTTAATTCAAATATTTACCATTTTATGTTACTATTAAAATTATTTTCAAATATATGTTAAAAAGCAGAAACACTCAACTCTTTTCTTTCATGTTTACCACAGTAATACCATTTTCACCTATAAAGTCTATTTTAAAAAGAAATATCTAGTCAATGCTTTTTTTTAATAAGCTGGAATATTATTGGAAGAAAAGGAGTACAATAATAATAAAAGCTAGAAAACAAGAAGAAAGAACAAAAATAGGAAATTAAAACAAAAACAGAAGCCAAGAGAGCGCCTAAGAGGGATCTTGAGGAGACAGGGTCTCCGGATAATGCTGCAGAGGGTGTTATTCCATGCCGATAATGCAAGACGGAGGACTTCCAAGACAGAGCAGCCAGAGAGGTGAGGAGATACACATAAGCTCTTGATTATGGGGAAATTGACTAAAGTGGAGGCACACAAGCCTTCAAAAGTCCATGCATTTTGAGCCAGGCATATATGGCTGAGGGTTCCAAAGCTTCCGTTGTTGTAGGAGGAGATTAGTTGAGGCCCTAACTCGAATGTCGGAGTTTGAGATATTTAAGCTCAAACATTCCGAAGGATTATAAACAGTGTTAAAGCATCCTGCAACAACATACACATGGCTCCAGTTGCTCTAAAACAGAGCAGGTGGTGCCTAATGATAAAATTGAACGAGTGTCATTTGAGCGAGAAGTGCTCGGCATCCGAAAGAAGGGCTTCATCCATACTACGAGGGTGCCACCGGAGTTCTCTACGGATTGTGCAAGAAAGAAGTCCCAGTCTTGAGAGAGAAGCCACAAGATTAGAGTACGACAGGTGATGTAAACTGTTTTTTAAGACAAAATTTGGGCGGTCGGAGGCGAGCAGGACGGCGTTAACTCCCTGTTTCTGTAACAAGGCTAAGCCTGCAATGCTCCAAGAGATGATCCTCATTTGGAGGATCAGTTCGAGAAGTAAAGTTGGTTTTCTCAACTCGAATCTGCTCATTTATGTGCTCGATATGACTAATGATCCCTTCCTTGGCATCCCGACCCTTAAAACCTAGAGTCTTACAAAAAGCCCAAGTCTTTTGTGCTTGGAGGCGAGATTCAGATGAGACGGCAGAACTGGAAGTTTTAGGCGTAGAATTGTGACTGAAGTTTTGTGCAGAAGGTCCAAGAGGTGGTTTAGAGATTGAGGAGGTGTTGAGAGAGGTCAAGGTGGGGTCACTCTCAAATAAAGTGGGTTTTGATTGTGGGGTTTTAAGCAAAGCCCGTCTCTTAATAATGGGAAAAAATCAGTAGAAAACCATGTCTTTAAGTAGGTACCAAGAGACCAATCTCAACCATACGATTTTATGACCAACGGTGAAGATGGATGCGATGGCATTGAGGCGTAAATAAGTCGAAATTGTAATTTCTTTTCGTCATTTCGCGTTTTCGCCAACATGTGCAGGGGTATGATTGTCATTTCAATTGGTTTTCTGTTATGTGCTGAGTCGATTTGCGAGAGGAGGCGATTTGCGATCGATCGATCGATCGAGTGATTTGCGATTTTGGGAATGCGATTTGCGAGAGGAGGTGATTTTGGGAAGGCGATTTGCGAGTGATTTGCGATTTTGGGAAGGCGATTTGCGTTAGTAGTCGATTTGGAGAAGGCGCTTTGCGAGAGGTTGCGATTTTGGAAAACTTAGACCTTTGTAGCGTGCCATTGATTCTGTTGTAGTGATGACTAAATTATCGCAGAAGAGAAAGTTGAAGGAGGCTCGTAACATTAAGAAGAAGAAGACAAGTAATTATTGCTTCATTTGATTGGAGTTTATTTATCTGAACAATGTTCATATTATGTAAATGGGTCGCTGTGAACTGTTTTTGATATATAAACATAAAATGTGTTTACAGAAAATCTGTTTCAGTGTCACTATGACTTGGTTTGATAGGTTTTTGCGCTATATGAAAGCATTTCATATGTTTGGAAATCGCTTGATTTGTGTAAATGGGTCGCTGTAAACTGTTTTTGGTATATAAACATGAAATGTGTTTATAGAAAATCTGTTTCAGTGTCATTATGGCTTGGTTTGATATGTTTTTTCTTTATATGAAAGCCTTTCATATGTTTGGAACTCGCTTGATTTGTTTAAATGTGTCGCTGTGAACTGTTTTTGGTACATAAACATGAAATGTGTTTACATGAAACATTTTTTAGTGTCATTATTGTTTGGTTTAATAGGTTTTTCGATATATGAAAGCCTTTCATATGTTTGGAAATCGATTAATTTGTTTAAATGTGTCGCTGTGAACTATTTTTGGTACATAAACATGAAATGTGTTTACAGGAAACCTTTTTCAGTGTCATTATTGTTTGGTTTGATATGTTTTTCGTTATATGAAAGCCTTTCATATGTTTGGAACTCACAAAATATCTTGTGTGAAATTTGTGTGTATAAGTCCCTGTTAAATATTTGTTAAGGAATAATGAAATGACTTTCATATTTGTTAATGATATTTTGTTTAGGTGAAGTTTGTAGGGTTTTGGAGCGTTCTTTAACATCGAGATAGCGGAAGCATTTAACAAAAGCAACTCCAAACCTTGTCCAAGAACATGAACCATTAAATCCCAAGGCAAAATCTATTCCACAAGAAATTTACCTTTAAGTCTTTGTTGAATCGATAAAGAAGAACTTTGTGATCTTCTTCTCTAGAGCAAGTCCACACCAAGAGGATGATCTTCAAGATCCTACACTTAATGCCTACTAGAACAATTAAGTGAAGAACAAGAGAGCAAGAAGAGAGGAGCAAATGGGGTGGCCGGCCAAGGAGAGAGAGAGAGAGGGAGATGTGAGAGTGTGTTGTGTAATTAATTCACTTGATATTTCTCTACTTCATCAATCTCACAAGCATGGGTAGAAAGGTGATTGGTATGGGCTTAAAGGTGTCATTACCCATACCCCTTAAATCACTCACCTCTTAATCAACAATCACCAACTAAGCATGGTGTGTTGTGGCCCCCACCTTTGGGCCCACCAAAGTGGCCGGCCATGTAGGGCTTATTGGGCCCAAAATGGGCCCTTGTTAGGCCGGTCACGTGACCTCATGGGTCGAGCCCAATGGGCTCGCCCATGTGGTTTCGTGCTGTGTCCAAAAGTCGCCCGACCCTTTTGTCGTTACTTATCAAACAAAGTCCGACGCGACATCGACGAAAAAACTCAGTTTTCTCGATTCGCTAATTATTCTCTCATACCGAACCTATGGCCCAAAACCTTCAGTTTTGTCCATGTATTGCTCCTCAAGAAACGTTAAGGTTTCCTTGTCTCAAGTTATCCATCTTGTATGTGTGTGACCCTCCAGGCTCATGCCACCGTCGGCAGATCGGCGCAAAAGATCTCTCTTGTCCGATCCATCATAAGTGGTCTCTAGTAAGACGTTATGATTACCCAAGGTGCATGATGATCGATGATTCGATTTAACCTTTGTGCGTTTAAGTCACTATCCTATTATCTCTAGATATCCTGATTGATCACAAGGCATAGAGTCGTCATCCTTGTTTAATCAATCATTGTTACTTGATATGTGAGATGGCTGAGAACTGATAACCTGTATCACTGGCATGGCCATGCTCTTTCTCTCAGTTACTCTCGATCAAGAGGCCTTTAACGGATATCTTTCCCATACCGTAGTACGAGGGATAAATCCCTTAGCCGTATTTCGTGTCACTCATGCAATCCGTTCCGCCACCCAATCATGCCCGTTATTGCAATCCTGTTACGGAAAGCGTTAGGCGCAAGTTAAAGCCGCACGTACATTGCACATCGATCACAAAGACTCCTTGATCTAAGGATATCGTGACAAGCTATTGCATTTGAATATGTTCATGGCTTAATCTACGAAACACTATTCAAAGCGGGTTGTCCGATATCAATCACCTCATGATATCTATAATATGATTCCGGGATCCCTCATCCCTATGACAAGTAGAACTACGTCATTGAGAACCATCCTCATACTGGTCGCTTCTATTGAAGCGTATATTGACCAGGAACTCGTTAAGTGTGATCCATACAGATTTATGGTTCTACTACTTTAGTGGTCATAAATCAAATCATGCTTAACATATTACTTCAACACATAAGTAATACAAAGCCATTTCATTTATTACAAACGATGATAAATATACATAGACATTTACAGACTACTAGCAATTGGACTAGAGCACAAAAATGCTATCAAAGTTGATTGTGATTCTGATGACAACCAAACCATTGATTTTATTATGAAGAAGAGGAGAAATGTTGGAGCATATGTTCGTTTTCCTTTTCCTAGATTTCTACAGAAGAATGTTATGTGGATGCCTTACCCCCAAAAGAGACAACAAACAAGTGTAGAACAAAGAAGCCTAAAACAGAGAAGCCTATTGTGAAACCCAAACAGAGCATGAAGAAGTCTTGTGCTATAAAAGAAAAACCAATTGTTGAGTGTATAGACACGTGTTTGTCTCCGAGAGTTCTTTTCTGCAGCATGAAGGTTTTTAGTGATAAGCAGAGGAGTGATATTAAAGAGATGGGTTTTGAATGAATTTTACAGCTTGGATTAAGTTGTACTCAAGGTGCTCTTTGGTACTGGATTGTGGAGAATCTCAATCCTCAGTTTGCAAAAATTAAAATTGATGGTGACCGTGATTTACTGATTGAAGAAGAAGATATTCAGTGTACCCTTGGTATACCTCGTGGTCATCGCCCTATTTTGGGTCATAAGGAAGGTGATGCTCTTCAGTTGTGGAGGTCACAGTTCAGCACAACTGGTGAAAAAATCCTTAGTTCATATGTTTATGACGACATGGAAAGGCAGAAGGAAGGAGGTATTTTGTTTAAGCAGAACTTTCTCATCATGTTTTGCACAAGTTTTATAGATTTTGGGTCAAGTAGTTATCCCAACCTGTCATACTTTGGAGGTATAGCAGATGTTGAAGTCATTAAGGACTTCAATTGGTGTTCTCCTATACTAGAAAGTTTGAGAAGAAATAGCTATATTTGGAACTCTCAACTAAAGAATGTTAAATGCAGATACTACGGTCCACTCATATTTTTGACGGTAAGTCTTTCTTTTTTGTTTTGATAGGTTCTTGTGTATCTGAAAGGTTTTCATATTTATAAAATGAATGTGATTGACATAGTATTATTTGTTTTGTCTCAGCTTTTTTACTTGGATCAAGTTGATTTTGAGGGGAATGTTTGTGTACCACGTATATTTCCAACCATTACTGGATGGACTGACGAGGTTGCAAAGAATCGTGTGAGAGAGGAGCTAAAACAAGGGGGATTTGGAAAGGGTTCTTTGATATTGGAGAGGGTTGAGATCCCAATGGACATGCACAATTCACAAGCCAAAGAGTCTGCAATGAACGTAAGGATTTTATTTTGTCTACTACAGTGTGAATTTTATATTCTTTAAGATTTTGATCAGGTAGTCGTGCAAGATGCCACACACAATGTTTTGTATGATTTTATAACACAGTGTATGACTTCTTGTGTAGATAACGCAGGACAGTAAATATAAAGCTAAACAAACAATGACACAGCAGATTGTTTACCCAGTTCGGTGCAACGTCACCTACGTCTGGGGGCTCTCAGCCTAGTGGAAAGGTTTCACTTATCAGTAATTCGTCAGAACATACAAGTACCTGTGATCATCCCTAGATCTATACTTTATGCTACGTTTTACAGTGCAACCTATCTCAGGGTCTCCCCCTGAATCCAAGACTCCGTCTTAATTCCACTCTTCAAGCAATCGCCTTGCTCTGTCAGTTCAAGTCTTTGTTGAACTTGGTGGTTGCGTGCAGTCTTCACTCACGCAATCAGTAAACCCTCAATCACCTAACTCTCAATAGTTATGGTGATACATAATATCCTTTGCACAATCAACAACCTCTCAGCCCGCAAACCTTCACGTCTAAGGGCTTTGTAAATTATTGGTAGGAAACAAATAAAGAACCACACGATTGCTAAGGGGGTAGCCTAAGCTTTTATAGCAATCGAGGATGAGTACTAACCCTAATAGGTTTCCTTTTAATCACTGTCTTTCCTCTTTCCAGAATTGAAGATGTTCTGGAACTTCTGGTATTTCCTAAACGCAATCGTACTTCCTGCAGAATCTGGTCTTTCCTGTTTTCCATTGTTCAGGATGTTTGCCGAGATGTTGTCAACAATGTCACACAAGATGTCGCATATGATGCTTCGACATTCTTTATGACATTTTCTCTAGTTCCTTAAAAATAAGCCAATCGCTAAAACCGTCGTAACTGCAATCTCCCCCTTTGGCTATTTTTAAGGTCAGCAATCTTCGTCGCATTCCTCGTCGCATTTGTCGACATCTTTCTTTATGGTATTCTTTAAGTTTTCTTTCGCGTTTCGCGTATCTTAGCGCCGTTGCCTCGCCTTATCATTGCGTCGCCTTGTGTATCATCGCACGTTGCGTCGTCGCGTCGTCATCTTATCTTACTCCCCCTTGCTGGCTCAAAAAGAGCCAAAATTTTAAACAAATATTTCTAACAAACAGGGTGATAAGAAAAACACACTTAACTCATACATATCCTCGATCAGCAGTCGAGAATACATATGAGACATTGTTCAAAACAAATACAAATTAAACGGTGTTCAGTTTGTTTAGAAACCAGAAAGGACTTAAGATTAAATAGAGCTGCTGCTGGAACTAGTAGTCTCTTCTTCTGTAGCCTCGGTTGAGGCATCTTGAGGAGTGTCTTCAGTAGCATTGGGTAGAGGTGGAATCATCATTTTCTGAGCCTGAAGGAGATATTGATTTTAGCAGGTTGGCACAGTGAGATCTTCGCTGGGAGAGATGCTTCAGAGCTGTCTTTAGATTGACAATGTCCTTGTCCAGTACATCTATCTCTCTTTCAAGCATGATTGCATCCCTGCTGGTGGTCTTGGTTGGAGGGGCGGCACTTGTGGCTCGACTGGTCGTCGCCTTGGTTAGCTTGGCTTCTAGCCTGACAAGATCAGGAGCATGCTTGCCCTCGAACAACTTGTGGCTCACCACAATCAGTCCTCCGCGTTTGCCAGCCTTATCAGTTGTCTTCAACACTCCAGGGTGTTGATGCACCAGTAACTCAGAGATAAGGGATGGAAAGACAATAGGTATCTTCATAGCTAGTGATCTGGTATGTCTAATAAGATGATCAATAACAAACTGTCCAAAATCAAGCGTGGAACCAGTACCTATTTGGAAGATGAGTATCGCCAGCTCCGGTTTGATGGAGGATGCGTGTGTGGAGGGAGCCCAGTTCGCTACTCCTATACGGAATAGGATGGAGTACTTGGATGTGAGGTCCGAGGCTGCCACGGTGCCCTTGGTAGGCCACATTCTGCTTTTGTCTCCGGTAATCTCCTTGAGGACTTTGTTTAGGTCAGGTGGAGGCACATAACGAACACACTTTCTCCCCAGGAAGGTATTAATGATGTCAGAGGAAATGTTGAAGCACAGGCCTCTGACATATACCTTCTCACAATCCAGATCATCCGGAGTCCCAAATCCAGTAGGTAAGTTTGCAATGAATTCTTTGACCAAAAGGGGATAGTGGTTACCAATGTTAGTGACGGTCTTCATGAGTTCTGCCTGCTCCAGGAGTTGGAAAATGTCTTCTAGTCCCAGTAACTCCAACGACAGGGTCTTCTCGGGATATGCCGTTCTCTGGAACACAAATTCCCATCGTTTCGCACCGTCCGCAGAGTGAAATGATACATTGTCGTAAGGAACACTGGAGTTGGTCTTGACTGTCTTCAGGCTTTTTCCCTTCTTCGCAGTAACCTCCTCTACATCGTCATCAGTTTCTTCATCAACCAATCTCCTCTTGGAGACAACTTTCTCTCCTTTTTCTTTGACAGACATCTTCTACTTCTTCTTGCTGGAGCCTCCAGCATCTTTTATCTCCTTCCTCTTTTTGGTTTTTTTTGAGTTTTCCGACCATCACTGCCAGACTTTCATTCTCTTCTAATACCTTCTTTTTCAGGGATGACAACACTGTGTGTGTTGTCTCAGTAGCATTTTCCGTAACATCTTCTCTGGTCTCCTCTTTCTTAGATTCTCCCTCGGCTTCTTCCGAGTCAACAATCTGCATGGAAGCATCTCGACTTCCTTGGCCAAGATCAGTCTCTCGCTCTGGCCCTGTCAAATCCGTCATGGAGAATGCAGAACTTCCGGTTCGGGTCCGTTTGGGGATTCGAGAAAAGACTGGGATCGGTGCTTCTTCTGGAGGGATTTCTCTGGAGGATCCCTCGGCATTCTTCTTTGTTTTTGGTCCTTTAATTCGGACCCCATGTTTGTTGGTGCTTGGATTGCTGCTCTTGGAGCTTTTTTCCTCGGCCTTCTTAGGTTTGGATTGTCGACTGTCAGTGGCTTTCTTCGGCGCTAGAGTGCTCATTGTTTTCACCATGTTTGTGTAAGTAGTGAGGTTTTCGTCACAGGGTTTGAGAGGTGTGGGAGATGAGAGCAAAACGAGAAGAGGCAGACTAGGTTTTGTTTTTGAAAACAAGTTAATTCAAATCAAATCTGTTGGAGACAGAGCGTATCTCGTGACCTTTCCTCTCTTTATATGGGCTTTTGGTATGCTTGGCCCAATGGCATGTGTTGGGATTTTGGACCGGTTCATGAAGAGGTACCAACCAACTCCTCTCAACCGTTTTTTCAACTTCTATTGCTCGTTGATGGTGCACAGACCGAGTGACGTCCTGAGGTACTCGAATCTGCTTGCATCTAGTGCCTTCGTGAAAATATCAGCAAGTTGCTTCTCTGTATGGATGTGCTCTAGGATGATTTTCTTGTCTTCGACCAGCTCGCGAATGAAGTGGTGTCTAATGTCAATGTGCTTGGTCTTGCTGTGTTGGACAAGATTTTTAGAGATGTTGATGGCACTGACATTGTCACAATATAAAGTCATGGCTTCTTGTCTGACATTGTATTCGACTAACATTTGTTTCATCCATAACAATTACGTGCAGCTACTTCCAGCAGCAATATACTCAGATTCAGCAGTGGACAAGGCAACACAGTTTTGCTTTTTACTATACCAAGATATGAGGTTATTGCCAAGGAAGAAGCATCCTCCAGATGAGCTCTTCCTATCTGCTGTGTTTCCAGCCCAATCAGCATCACAGTACCCCACCAGGGTAGAGGATGTGTCGAATGAGTATAATAAACCCAAGTCTGTAGTCCCAGAGATATATCTTATAGTTCTTTTAGCTTGGGATAGATGACTAACCTTGATATTAGCTTGATATCGTGCACATACTCCTACAGAGTAGGCAATATCTGGTCGACTAGCAGTAAGGTAGAGAAGACTACCAATAATGCTTCTGTATAGGTGTTGGTCAACGACTTCTCCTGGATCGTCTTTAGTTAGCTTGATATGTGTAGCTGCAGGTGTCCGTTTATGTGAAGCTTTCTCTAACCCAAATTTCTTGACAATATTCTTCGCATATTTGCTTTGAGAGATGAAGATGCTATCTTTTAGCTGTTTGATTTGGAAGCCTAGGAAATAGGTAAGCTCTCCCACCATGCTCATCTCGAATTCCGATTGCATTTGTTGGATAAATTTCTCTACCATCTTTCTTGACATCCCTCCAAAGACAATGTCATCGACATATATTTGGGCTATCATCAAATTCCTGTCCTCATACTTCACAAATAGAGTTTTGTCGACTCCCCCTCTAGTGTAGCCGTTTTGAATCAGAAATTTTGTGAGCCTTTCATACCAGGCCCTTGGTGCTTGTTTCAATCCATAGAGAGCCTTCTTGAGTTTATACACATGATCAGGGGAGTGAGGATCAACAAATCCTTTAGGTTGCGATACATACACTTCTTCGTTGAGATCTCTATTCAGGAAATCACTTTTGACATCCATCTGGTAAAGCTTAATCTGTAGATGACATGATATCCCTAGTAGGAGTCTGATTGCTTCAAGTCTTGCTACAGGAGCAAAGGTCTCATCGAAGTCGACTCCCTCAATTTGAGTATACCCTTAAGCAACTAACCTGGCTTTGTTGCGAGTGATGTTACCAAGCTCATCGGACTTGTTTTTGAAGATCCATTTTGTGCCAATGATATTTCCTTCACTTGGTTTGGGCACCAGTTCCCACACCTGGTTCTTCTTAAATTGAATCAGTTCCTCTTGCATAACATTAACCCAATACTCATCATTGATGGCTTCATTGATATTTTTGGGTTCAGTCTTTGAGACGAAGCATATATTACCTATCACCTCGTTGTAGTCTTCAGGAGTTTTTGACCGAGTCCGTATGCCTTCATTTAGGTCTCCAATTACTCCAGAGATAGGATGATTAGCCTGGATTCTTCGCGAGGGATTCTTGTTGCTGGTTTCAGGAACTGTCTCATCGTTACCGACATTTGGACTAGCATTATTGTTTTCTGATTTGCTGCTAGCATCTTCTATGACATCAGTAATAACATCATTCCTAACATTGTTGGGATAGACTTCGTCTTCGTCTGTCGCATCTTCTGAGGCATCTTCACAATCATCATCAACAACAACATTGATTTATTCCATCATGGTTTTGGTTCGTTTGTTGAAGACCCGGAATGCGCGACTATTCCTTGAGTAACCAAGGAAGATGGCTTCATCACTCTTTGGATCAAGCTTTCGACGAGGCTCTCTATTAGCCAGAATATAACAAGTGGATCCAAAGATGTGGAAGAACTTAACATTGGGCTTTCTCCCCCTCCATATTTCATAATGAGTTACTGACATACCTGGTCGGAGAGTGACTCGATTGTGGATATGGCAAGCAGTGTTAAGTGCTTCTGCCCAAAAGTGAGTTGGTATGTCCTTGGCCAGCATCATAACTCTAGCCATCTCCTGTAGAGTCCTGTTTTTGCGCTCAACAATGCCATTCTGTTGGGGAGTGATTGGTGCTGAGAACTCATGAGCTATCCCTTCTGAGTTACAGAATTATGCAAATTTGCTGTTTTCAAACTCTCGACCATGATCACTACGAAGACGAATTATTTTGCCAATTGTCTCCCCTTTTTGCATAGATTCTTGAAGATCGAGAAGGTATCTGATTAGTCACGAGGGAAGTCAACCCATGTGTATCGTGAGTAATCATCTACACACACAAAGACATAGCGTTTTCCTCCAAGACTTTCTACTTGCATTGGCCCCATGAGGTCAACATGTATTAGCTCAAGTACTCGAGAGGTGGTGATATGCTGCAGCTTCTTGTGTGACATCTTAGTTTGCTTTCGAATTTGACATTCTCCGCAGATCTTTCCTTCTACGATTTTCAGGTTTGGAATTCCAGTAATGGCCTCTTCGAAGATTGCCTTCTGCATACTTCTAAGATTTAGATGTCCAAGCTTTCTGTGCCACAGTTTGGTTTCTTCTGCTTTGGAGACAAGACACTTTGCCGCTTCGATATGTGATTCGGGTGACCAGATGTAACAATTATCCATTGAGCGGACTCTTTGTAGAATAGTGACTTGATCGAAATTTTTTACTATACATGCTTGTTTAGTGAATTTCACTTCTGAACCCAGATCACAGATCTGGCTGATGCTAATCAGGTTTCCGTTAAGTCCTTCTACAAGTAATGCTTCAGTTAGGCAAGTAGCTCCTGGATGCTTGAGTACTCCTTTCCCAATGATTCGAGCTTGGATCCCATCTCCAAAAGTAACATAGCAGTTTGTTTATAATTTGAGATTGGAAAGAAACTCCGGAGTACCTGTCATGTGTCGAGAACATCCACTATCGAGATACCAGTCTTTGTTTGTTGAGGCCCTTAAGGATGTATATGCAACATTAGCCCGATAGACTAGATTCATCGGTCTCCATTCAAGGCGGGATGTTTTCTGAGGAGTTGAGAGATGCCTTTGATGTCTCCTTTGTCTTTGTGGTAGTTGAGCTTGCTTCTTCCCATGGAGTTGAAAGCAAAATGGTCTGATGTGACCTTGTTGACCACAGTAATGACATATCCACTGATATTGATAAGCTGGTTTTCTGTAGTATTGTTGTCCGCGTGGAGGATGTTTTTTGATAGTTGCTTGACAAGAACATGTTGTAGATGATGTCAAGACATTTGTTGTAGGTCATCCTATAGGATGTGTTGTGGCATCCAGTGGTTTCTTGTCGATCATGGCTTGTTGTGGGACAAACTTCGTGACTGCTGACGAGGGGATATTGTGTGTGTACTCTAGTCCCGTCATGTCCTTGGACTGCTTTCCTACTGATAGGATTTTATCAAGGCTTTCTGTGCTAGGATTCATCATCTTTACCGATTTAGTCATAAGACTAATTTCTCCATTAAGTCTGGTGATTTCGCGTTTTAGCTCCACGATCGTCTCTAGGAATCTAGACTTGTCGTTGGTAAGACTGATGATCCGTTCTCGTTGTTGTTCAAGGATCAGAGTTTCCTTGATCCATCTAGTGTGTAAGCTTTTGTATGCCTCGACTAGTTGCTCCTTAGTCAAATTCTCATTTGAAGTTGGATGGTGGTGATCATCATTGATATTGGCAGAGTTATCAATGTTACATACAAGAGTAGTAGTAGTGAATGCAACAAAGTTGCTTACCTCTTCAGAACCACTATCTTCATTGTCATCATTTGATAGGGTGGCATTATAGCCTCGTTTTTGTTGTTTGAGGAAATTTGGGCATTCTCTGCGAAGATGGCCAAATCCTTCACATTCATGACATTGAAGTCCTTTGTTCTTGTTGTTTTCTTCTCCACTCCTGTTTGGTCTGTCAAGACTTCCTCCTGTTTGAGCTTTTTGTGGAGCTTTGTTTCTGGCACTTGTTGTGACATTCCGTCCACCCATTCGACTGAATCTTCTCAGGACTTTGTTGTAAATTTTTGTGAGAAGGGCCATTGTAGCATCGATGTCTTCGTCGGAATCAGAATCCTTAGGATCTGGTTGCTTGTGTGTTGAGCTTTTGAAAGAAACTCCTTTATTCCTTTTGTCGATATTAGGCAGAGATAACTCATAGGTCATCAGAGACCCCATCAGCTCATCGAATTTTAAGATCTTTAGGTCATGAACTTCCTCAATTGCAGTGATCTTCATCTTTAATCTCGGGCTAAGAGCACGCAGGGTTTTTCTACCCAATTTTTCATCAGACATTGGTTCTCCCAGAGAATAGGATTCATTGGCTAGATCACGAATACGAACATTGAATTCTGCAATTGATTCGTCCTCTTTCATGATAAGGGCTTCGAAGTTGGTTGTCAGGTATTGCAGTTTTTGTTCTCGAACCTTGGTTGTTCCTTCATATGCAACAGCCAGGATATCCCATGCATATTTTGCAGTTGTGCATGTATTGATTAGTCTGAATAAGTTTTTGTCAACACCGTTGAAAATAGCATTCAGAGCTCGAGAGTTTCCCAGTGATTCTTCGTCTTCATCATTGTCATCATTGGACCAATAGGGTTATCATCATTGTCACTGAGTTGTGGAGCATTCCAACCATTAATCATAGCCTTCCATGTTTTTTTGTCAAGTGATTTCATGAAGGCACACATTCGAGCCTTCCAATAGCCGTAGTTGCTTCCATCTAGAACATGTGGTCGATTGATGGATCCTCCCTCTCTGGTATTATCCGTCTTGATCAAAATATTTGTTTAGGAACGCACCTAAAGCTGTAGGTGCCCTCTTTGATACCAATTGAGATTTTGATCAGCTAGTCGTGCAAGATGCCACACACAATGTTATGTATAATGTTATAACACAGTGTATGACTTCTTGTGTAGATAACGCCGGACAGTAAATATAAAGCTAACCAAATAATGACACAGCAGATTGTTTACCCAATTTGGTGCAATGTCACCTACGTCTGGGGGCTCTCAGCCTAGTGGAAAGGTTTCACTTATCAGTAATTCGTCAGAACATACAAGTACTTCTGATCATCCCTAGATCTATACTTTATGCTACGTTTTACAGTGCAACCTATCTCAGGTTCTCCCCCTGAATCCAAGACTCCGTCTTGATTCTACTCTTCGAGCAATCGACTTGCTCTGTCGGTTCAAGTCTTTGTTGAACTTGGTGGTTGCGTGCAGTCTTCACTCACGCGATCAGTAAACCCTCAATCACCTAACTCTCAATAGTTATGGTGATACACAATATCTTTAGCACAATCAACAACCTCTCAGCCCGCAAACCTTCATGTCTAAGAGTTTTGTAAATTATTGCTAGGAAACAAATAAAGAACCATACGATTGCTAAGGGGGCAGCCTAAGCTTTTATAGAAATCGAGGATGAGTACTAACCCTAATGGATTTCTTTTTAATCACCGTCTTTCTTCTTTCCAGAATTGAAGACGTTCTGGAACTTCTGCTATTTCCTAAACGCAATCGTACTTCCTGCAGAATCTGGTCTTTCCTGTTTTCCGTTGCTCAGGATGTTTGCCGAGATGTCGTCAACAATGTCACACAAGATGTTGCATATGATGCTTCGACATTCTTTATGACATTTTCTCTAGTTCCTTAAAAATAAGCCAATCGCTAAAACCGTCGTAACTACATTCTTTATTGTTTTAGAAGAATTGTTTGAATTTTTTTCTTCCTATGTTGTTCAGTTGGCGTATGAAAGGTCTTCATATTTTTGAATATGTCTGATTGGTGAGACTGATTTGCTAATGAATTGAAGTGTGTTTAAGAGAACCCGTTGACATAGCGATGCTGAAAGAGATCACCATGGGTTCCAAACGTTAATTTCATGTAGCGGAGCCTTAATGATCTTAATGAAAAATTCAGCATGTTCTAAAGCTTTTCAATCTGAAAATTTACCTTTGTCAATCGTTTAAAACACAACGTAGTGTTTCTCTATTAAGTCCACACAAGCACAACAACCACGAATCGGTTTTCTCTCACACTCTTGCTAATGAATGTTTTAAGAATTGTTTGACAAAAACAATGGAGGAATGGTTATGGGAGGAATTGGCAAAGTGGAGAGGGAATAGGGGGAGGTTGCCGAAAATTAGAGAGAAAAATAAGGGAAAATATTTTGCAATTAATTTGAAATTAAAACCAAAAAAATCTGATTTGAATTTCAAAATAAATTATTTACATATCTTACCCTGGCCGACCACGGTCAGCCCCGCGGGCGACCTCGGCAGCCCTCACGGGCCACCGTGGTTGCCTCCGCGGGCGACCTCGGTTGAGCTGGTTCGGCTCGACCAGATTCGAGCTGAACCGGTTGGTTAGCAAGAATATTTTGAAACCCTAAAAAATTAATTTTCAGATTTGGTTCGGTTTCGATAAATCAGCGAGAACCGGTTCAAAATTAAATTAATCAGTTAATACGTCCAGTTTCGATAAACCGGAATTCTCCACACTTAAGAAAGATAAAATTTGGAAATTTTATTTGTTTGATAAGCATGTTGATTGTATACATGATCTTTGATAACATGATGTTTTCCACATGATGCTAGCTAAGCCCATTAGATTTGCATTTTAATTTCGGTTTTGCAACCTGCGTGTTGCTTAATTTTGGGTTGTAGTAAATACGGCTTGCGTGTCGTGATTTGTATTTCATTTTATTTATTTAAATTTGTAATCACGAAGACCGACACAGGAATCAAGTCAAGAGGAAGACTCGGATTGGAGGAGGCTCGAAGCCAGTGGGAATTCACAAGAATGGAGCAAGTTTGGATCTTGAAGACCATGTCTTTAGGATCAGTATTGCTAGATTCTTAGGAACTTAAGATGGGCTTAGCTATGCATATTTTATCGTTACATTTATATGTTTGAATGTATGAATGTATGATAGTTTATGTATGATTTGCTATCACCCACATGCAAAGATTAAAATCGGAATTTGATCAGACTCGCATGTAACCGGCTAAGGAATCATCTTTGCATGAATTTGCAATTGATGATTCCAGATTAAGATTGTATCGATATAAAATCAGAATTTTATAATTCACTTAAACGCAAATAATTACAAGTCAAGCGTGATACCATCCAAGTTTGGGCACTCAAAAGGGGTTTGACCCTATGGATGTCGGTACGCCTCCGCGTAACATTCATAGAGAAAAAGTCTGGATGAGATGGGTAGTTCTGTGTGGGTGCGTGCGCCTCCGCGTAGTAGTCACATTAGTTCTATCCATAGTTCAAGCCTGGTAGACTTGTCTACGATTGTCAGCTAGGGCTGACCTAGGGTATCAGTATAGGGTATGCTGTGTACTTTTAGTACAGACCTTAGCCAGGAATTACATGGTTTTGTAAATGGTTGTATTCCTACCTTGATGTTCTCAATTGGAGCAGTGAGCCTTCGTTCACTTCAATTGAGGGTATGATAGGATCCTGGTTCAGATTCTAATGTTAGAATCAAACAAGTGTTTTATAACTAAATCTCCAACTTGAATTTTAATTAATTTTACCATGTAGAACTAAAAGGCAAACACAACACAAAGGAGTAATAGCATACTGAGAGTCCTGATTGAGGACAGACTCAAGAGCGTGAATTACTCAGATTGGAATAGAAACTTGAGGCTTGTACTCAAGCATGAACGCAAGTAATATATCCTTAACAAGGAACCTCCTGTTGAGCCATCGCTGAACGCCGGTAGGGCACTAAGGATACTTATAAAAGTTCCTTAGTAACCAAATCGACGTGTCATGCATTATGGTGGGCAGTAGGATGCCAGAGTTGGAGAAGCAGTTCAGGAACGTTTCAGATGACCCTCATACCTGTAAGGCAGAGGTCAAGGAAATGTTGAAGGAGAAAGCTCGTGTCGAAAGATAAGATACTTTGATAGAACTTAACTCCTGCAAATTTAAGGCTGGAGCCCTGTTAGTCCCCATGTCACGAAGATTTAATGTCTTCAGGAACATCTAACTAGACTCGGTTTTGATGATCAGGAGAAAATGGCTGCGGATTTGATGTTGCAGTCACTTCTAGATACATATAGTGATTTCATAGTAAGTTACAATATGCATGACATGGACAAGTCCTTAATAGAGCTTCATGGGATGCTTGTGACCGCTAAAAAGAACCTCAAGGGCAAGACCAAGGAGGTCCTTATGGTAAAAAAGAAGGTCAGCTTCAAGAAAGTTGATCAGGGTAAGGGTAAGGCTCCTAAGCACCTTGCAGGGCAGATCAGACACCCCAAGCGTCCAAAGGTTCAAACAGCTCCCAAAGCTGCTGTGAAGACTAAGGACAAATTGGAGGAGGTCTGCTATCACTGCAATGAGCCATGACACAAGAATAAGGGATTGTAAGTAATACAAGGATCATGTGAAGAAGAGTGGGTATCCACGTCTTCAGGATCAGATATTTACGTTGGTAAGCTTAATCGCTATAACGTAAATAAGAAAAGGCTTAAATCTGATGATTTAAACCAAATTATAATCTGGCATTATCATTTAAGGCACATAGGCGAGAAACGCATTTCAACACTTCACAAGTGTGGATTTTAAGTCCGTTTGAATTCACTCAAACTGAAAGATGCAAGTCTTACCTAATGAGCGAGAAACGTATTTCAACACTTCACAAGTGTGGACTTTAAGTCTGTTTGAATTCACTCAAACTGAAAGATGCAAGTCTCGCCTAATGGGCAAAATGACAAAGGCACCTTTCACAGGTTTATGTGAAAGGCGAGTGACTTGTTAAGTCTAATACATTCCGACGTATGTGGACCTATGAGTACTCAGGCCAGAAGAGAGTTGAACTAATACTTGACTCTGGAAACGGCCGCATTCATTTTGAATCGGGCTCCGATGAAGACAACGATAGTACACCTTGTGACAGTCATTCTGTCTCCCATTACTAAGGATGCGTGCGCCTCCGCGTAGTATTCATTAGGATGCGAGCTGAATAAGGAAATCAGTTCTATTTGGATGCGTGCGCCTCCACGTAGTAGCCAAATAAGAGCTGGACCAGAGTCACTGAAGGTACACCATATGACACTCATTACGTCTCCTGTTACTGTGGATATGTGCGCCTCCGCGTAGTATTCATTGGGATGGGAGCGGGATGAGATGGCAGTTCTATTTGGATGCGTGCACCTTCGCGTAGTAGCCAAATAAGAAATGGACCATAGTCATATATGGTGTGGGAAACATTCTAGTATGTTTTTCCTAAAAAGATTTGGGTAGCAGAGATGTAGGCATCCAAATCAGACAAAATGTGTCTTCGTAAGGTATCCTTAAGAAACTAAGAGATACAACTTCTATATACCCAGCGAGTACAAAGTCTTTGTTGCTCGAGGAGGGGTATTTTTGGAGAAATATTTTTCCAAAATAGCTAGTGGGAGTCCCGTGCATCTCGAAGAAATTCGTGAGGATACTGAACAGCCTGAAGTAATTCAGGAGCCTGCTATGCAAGATGTAGAAGTACTGGAGCCTCATATGGTCATAGATGAAGAATCAGTCCCTACAGAAATTCCAAATGGTCCAAGGAGGTCTGAAAAATCTCGTCATGTTCCAGACAGATACGGTTTCACAGCCACTGAAGGAAATGACTTGATGTTGGTGGATCAGGATGATCTAGAAACCTACAGACAAGCTTTGACCAGTCCAGACTCCGAAAGATGGCAGAACGCCATGAATGAGGAAATTAAGTCCATGTAAGACCACCAAATCTGGTGCTTGGTTGATCAAACCCCTGGGATAAAACCCATCGGTTCTGAGTGGGTCTATAGGATCAAGACCGACATGGATGGAAATCCTCAGACCAATGAGGCTAGGATGGTTGTAAAAGGTTATCGTCAGATTCAATGCATGTATTATGATGACACCTTTTCACCAGTAGCAATGGTCAGATTGATCCGGATTATTCTTAGCCATAACTATGGCAGATGGATTTCAGAACCCCTTCCTTAGCAGGAACTTACTAGATGGCGTGAGCCTTGCGTACATAAGAAAGCGAGTGGGAGTAATATTGTATTCTTGGTATTTATTCATCGGGAATGACATCCCGACCTTGCCACCAAAGCTTGGTTAGGGAAGTACTTATCAATGAAGGACTTAGGTGATGCTACATTTAATGTAGGCATAAGGATCTCTACAGATCATTCCAAAAGGATTTTGGGCCTAAGTCAGAACATGTTGCTAAGTCAGAACATGTACATAGGTAAAGTGTTGAGAAGACTCTCAATGCTTGATTCTAAGAAAGGATACATACCCACGCGTCATGGCATCAAGCTCAGCAAGCTACAGAGTCCTAGAACTCCTGATAAGCTGAGCAGGATGAGTAAGATCCCTTATGCTTCGGCTGTGGGATCCATTGAGATTGGAAGTCTCGGTTGCACTAAGCTGTACCAACAAATTCCAATCTTACCTCGGCCGATTACACTGGATTGCTGTCAAAGGCCATCCTCAAATATTTGAGGAGGACCAAGGATGCATTCCTAGGTTATGGGGATATAGATAGTGCACTAGCAGTCAAATGACAAGTCGATGCTAGTTTTCAGACATATCCAAATGACTTCAAAATTCAGTCAGGATATATTTTGTGTTGAGTGGTGGCGTTTTCAGCTGGATAAGCTTTAAGCAAGCCAAAATTGCCAACTCTACAGCGGATGCTAAGTATATAGCTGCAACAAAAGCAGCTAAAGAGGCCGTATGGATTAGAAGCTTTCTGATCGGATTAGATGCAATGCCGCGAGCGTCTGATCCGATAAGCTTGTTGTGGGGCAACACATGTGCCGTAGCTATTGCTCAAGAGCCCAGATTCCACAATAGATCCAAACATATACTTAGCAGGCATCACCTCGTGAGAGTTATCACATATAGAGGTGATGTGGAGATTAAACACTATTCGACTGATGATAATATGGCCGATCCCTTGACAAAGGCTTAGTCGCAGCCTAGGCATGAGGACTATGCAGGGTCTATGGGAGTAGATCAGAACTTAAATTGGAACCAGGGGCAAGTGGGAGATTGTTAGACTTATGCCCCAGTCCAATATATAAGTGATCTACAGATGTAGTGTCTTATCATCTTTCCGAATAAATAAATCGGCATATATTACTAATGTGTAACCTCTAATAGTAGAACTATAGATCAGAAAAAATTACATTTGATGAGTCCCTGATCAGCTAAGCTTCTTTAAGAAGCGATCAGTATGAGACCAACTCCTTGTGATCATGCTCTACTGATCATGGCAAAGTATGTGCCGGAGTTATATCATAGATATCATCAGGTCGATGATATTGGACAACCCGATTGTGAGTATGCTGCATAGATCTAGTTATGAGATACTCACATATCGTAGCTTGTCATTATATCCTAAAGATCAATGAGTCTTTGTGTACACTATGTAACGAATACCTAAGTTTGACCTAGTCTAACGTTATCTGTAAAAGGGTAACTATAACGGCTTCGATTGACTTTGATATTTATTGCACTAGTGAACTCGAAAGGCGTCTGAGGGATTTATCACTCATACTTCGGTATGAGCAAGATATCCGTTTAGGCCACTTGATGAGTATGACTGAAGGAATAGCACGACCGTGCAGGTGATACCTTAGTATCAGTTTTCAGTCATCTCAGATATCAAGAAACAAGGATTGATAAATTAGGATGACCATTCTATGCCTATTGATCGATCTGGATATCAGTTTGATAAAAGGACAGTGACATGTACGATAACAGGTTAAGTTGAATAGTCGATAATCACGAATATTGGATAATCATAATGTCTTGCTAGAGGCCACTTATGATGGAAAGGGTAAAATAGTAATTTTACCAGTCTGCCAATTGCTCGTGAGCCTAGAGGGTCACACGCATTAAGCACGATACATGACAATTAATTATGGATCAAAATTGAGAACGATTCGGTAGATTTCTGGCCTAAAGTTTTAACCAGACGGTTGAAGAAATCAATTCGAGGAAAATGAACCGTTTCGTCTAAACTGAAATTAGAACTCAATTTAATGGATTTGATTTGGGTTTGTGTTAAACGGGCTTAAATTCCATTTAGGGATTTAAGTGATGAATGGGAACAAATGAAAATAGAGGGTTTATGGAGGATGGATATGTAGTTTTGATTTGAAAAATTCAATTTTATTTTTTCAAATTAAAATTCAAATATTTTCATAACTCCCTCTAATTTTCAGCAACCACTCCCATCTTCCTCCCCCCTTCTAGGCCGACTTCTCTCTCTCTCTCTTCTTCCTCCATTGTTGTCAAGCTTCTCTAAAAAATTCATAGCAAAAATTTGAGTGAAAACCTTCTTCGGTTGTGGTGCTTGTGTGGACCTAATAGAGAAACACTAAGCTTGTGTTTTCATCGATTAGAAGAGTTAATTTTCAGATTCAAAAAGGTATATATAACATGTTGAATTTACATTAAGATCATAGTTTATTTCGATCACCACAGTTACATAACGTCCGCTACATGATATTTATCGAATGGAACCCGTGGTGATCTCTTTCACCTTGGACCCACCAAGGTGGCCGGCCACTTGGGCTTATTGGGCCTAATATGGGCCCTTGTTGGGCCGGCCATGTGACCTCATGGGCTGAGCCCAATGGGCTCGCCCATGTGGCCGCGTGCCGTGTCCAAAAGTTGTCCGACCCTTTTTGTTGTTACTTATCAAACAAAATCCGACGCGACATCGACGAAAATCTCTGTTTTCTCGATTCGCTAATTATTCTCTCAAACCTAAACCATGGCCCAAAACCTTCAGTTTTGTCCATGTATCGCTCCTCAAGAAACGTTAAGGTTTCCTTGTCTCAATTTATCTGTCTTGTATGTGTGTGACCCTCTAGGCTCATGCCACCGTTGGCAGATCGACGCAAGAGATCTCTCTTGCCCGATCCATAATAAGTGGTCTCTAGTAAGACATTATAATTACCCAAGGTGCATGATGATCGATGATTCGATTTAACCTTGTGCGTACAAGTCACTATCTTATTATCTCTAGACATCCCGATTGATCACAAGGCATAGAGTCGTCATCCTTGTTCAATCAATCATTGTTACTTGATATCTGAGATGGCTGAGAACTGATAACCCGTATCAATGGCATGGCCATGCTCTTTCTCTCAGTCACTCTCGATCAAGCGGCCTTAACGGATATATTTCCCATACCATAGTACGAGGGATAATCCCTTAGCCGTCTTTCGTGTTACTCATGCAATCCGTTCCGCCACCCAATCATGCCCGTTATTGCAATCTTGTTACGGAAAGCGTTAGGTGCAAGTTAAAGTCGTACGTCGACTGCATATCGATCACAAAGACTCCATGGTCTAAGGATATCGTGACAAGCTATCGCATTTGAATATGTTAATGGCTTGATCTATGAAACACTATTCAAAGCGAGTCGTCTGATATCAATCACCTCATGATATCTATGATATGATTTCGG
Source organism: Geranium rotundifolium (assembly GCA_963920655.1). NCBI lineage: Eukaryota > Viridiplantae > Streptophyta > Magnoliopsida > Geraniales > Geraniaceae > Geranium > Geranium rotundifolium. The sequence goes on along the minus strand of OY987311.1, from coordinate 32,441,809 downwards.
GATCCCACATTCCTATGATAAGTAGAACTACATCATTGAGAACCATCCTCATACTGGTCACTTCAATTCAAGCGTATATTGACCAGGGACTCGTTAAGTGTGATCCGTACAGATTTATGGTTCTACTACTTTAGTGGTCATAAATCAGATCATGCTTAACATATTACTTCAACACATAAGTAATAAAACACCGTTTTATTTATTACAAACGATTATAAATATACATAGACATTTATAGACTACTAGTAATTGGACTAGGGCACAAAATTGCTATCAATCTGCCACTTGCCCCTAGTTCCAATCTAAGTCCCAGTCTATCCCCATTGAGGAAGAGTCTTGGTCAAAGGGTCGGCTGTGTTATCATCAGATGCAACGTAGTGGATCTTCACGTCACCTCTAGCAACTATGTCGCGGATGATGTGATACTTCCTGAGCACATGTTTGGATATGTCATGTGCCATGGGTTCCTTAGCTTGCGCAATGGCCCCGGTGTTGCCACAATATAAGTCTACTTGGTTAGATGGGTTTTGAATTACACGTAACCCAACCATGAAACTCCTGATCCATACAGCCTCCTTTGCTGCTTCCGATGCAGCAATGTACTCAGCTTCCGTCGTAGAGTCGGCAATGGTGTCCTGCTTCTTGCTTTTCCAACTGACTTTTAAAGTCATCGGTGTCTGTCTGGAAACTAGCGTCGACATATCTTTTGACGACTAGATCATCATCATTTCTTCCCCCGTATACAAGAAAAACGTCTTTGGTTTTTCTCAAATATTTGAGAATCACCTTGACTGCAATCCAGTGTTCCTCACCGGGTTTGGATTGATGTCTACTGGTACAGCTCAGGGCAAACGAGACATCCGATCTCGTACATATCATGGCATACATTATGGACCCTATAGCCGAAGCATATGGGATCTCATTCATTCTTTTTAGCTCTGCAGGTGTGTCAGCACACTGTTTCTTACTAAGCTTTATGCCATGACGCATGGGCAGCAGTCCTTTCTTTAAATTATGCATTGAGAATCTTCTCAGCACTTTGGCTATATAGGTGCTTTGACTCAAGCCCAAGACCCGCTTGGCACGATCTCTATATATCTTGATCCCCAAGATGTAAGAAGCCTCGCCTAAGTCCTTCATTGCGAAACACTCACCTAACCAAGTCTTTGTTAAGAGCAAGGTAGGGACGTCGTTTCCAATGAGCAATATATCATCGAAATAGAGCACCAAAAAGACTACTTTGCTCCCATATGCCTTTTTATACACACAAGGTTCATCATCATTCTTGATGAATCCAAACTGTTTCACTACTTCATCAAAACGTTGATTCCAACTCCGAGATGCTTGCTTCAAACCATAAATTGATTTGAGCAACTTACAAATCTTTCCCTTATTCTTTGGATCCTCAAAACCCTCAGGTTGGGACATATTAAGGTCCTCAGCTAACCTCCCATTAAGGAAAGCGGTTTGACATCCATTTTCCATATCTCATAATTACGATAAGCTGCTACGGCAAGTAGAATGCGGATAGATTTGCCCATAGCTACTGGAGAAAAGGTTTCTTCATAGTCAATTCCGTGGACTTGCCTATAACCTTTTGCTACCAGTCTTGCTTTATAGGTTTGAGGTTTGCCATCCATGTCTATCTTTATTTTAAAGATCCATTTACATCCAATTACTTTTACGCCAGGGGTTCGATCCACCAAGTCCCACACTTGATTATCTGACATGGAATGCATTTCTTCCCTCATGGCTTGCAGCCATTTCTCAGAGTCGGTTCCGTCCAGGGCCTCTCGAAAGCTAGCTGGATCATTTTCCACTAGCACCAAATCATCACCTCCAGTTACTAGGATATCGTATCTGATAGATGCATGACTTGTCCTTTCAGACCGCCTTGGACCGTCCTCATTAACTGTAGCTATTAGTTCTTGCTCAACGACCACTTCTGGCTCTACTTCTTCTAAGGGGTCGTCCAGTGGTTCCTGAGTGACTATCTGATCTCGGTTCGAGCTTGGTTGCAAGCAACCGTTTTACAAAAGCCTCGCAACCCCAGATTTTCAGGAAGGACAAAACGGGTTCCTTCCCGTACCATTTCTCGAATGATATCCCTTCCACTGCTTTCGATGGAGCCCTATTTATTATGAACGCGGTCATTTGTAGAGCGTAACCCCAGAAGAAGATCGAGAGATCAGTGTGACTCAACATCGATCGAACCATATCCAACAATGTCCGATTCCTTCGCTCGGATACACCATTGAGTTGCGGTGTTCCTGGCGGAGTCCATTGAGATAGTATTCCACTTTCAGTAAGATGACTAAGAAACTCTTCGGATAAGTATTCTCCACCCCGATCAGAACGGAGTGCCTTGATACTCTTTCCGAGTTGGTTTTCTACTTCAGTCCTAAACTCCTTGAATTTTTTAAAGGCTTCGGACTTATGTCTCATGAGATAGACATAACCATATCTACTGAAATCATCAGTAAATGTGATAAAGTAGCCTAAACCACCTCTGGCTAGTGTACTCATTGGTCCACATACGTTTGAATGTACTACGCCCAATACATCACCTGCCCTCTCACCTATACCAGTGAAGGGCGCTTTAGTCATCTTGCCCATTAAATAAACCTCGCATCTGTCAATCGTATGGAATTCGAATTGACTTAGGATTCCGCGTTTATGTAGCGCTGAGATGCGTTTCTTATTTATGTGCCCTAGACGACAATGCCAGATTCGAGTTTGGTCTAAATCATTAGTTTTAAACCTCTTAGCATTAACATTATAGAGCATTTTGGATCTCGAGTTTTGCATATTTAATATGTATAAACCTCCAACAGTGTGATCATTTCCATAAAACATGTTATTGCACATAATATTAAAAAACCCGTTCTTAATATCAAAATAATAACCTTCTTTTTCAAGAAAGGATATTGATACAATATTCTTGCTGAAAGCAGGTACGCAAAACACATCAAAAAGTTCTATTACAAGCCCCCTGGGCAAAACAAGGTCAATCGAACCCACAACAGTGAAAGGGATCACCACGGGTTCCATTCGATAAATTTCATGCAGCAGACGTTATGTAACCATGGTGATCGATGTAAGCTTTGATCTTAATGTAAATTCAACATGCTATATATACCTTTTGAATCTGAAAATTACCTCTTCTAATCGATGAAAACACAAGCTTAGTGTTTCTCTATTAGGTCCACACAAGCACCACAACTGAAGAAGGTTTTCTCTCAAACTTTTTGCTATGAATTTTTTTGAGAGAAGCTTGACAACAAATGGAGGATGAGAGGGTGAGAGGATTTAGCAATGAGGGGGAGAGGATGAGGGGAGTGGTTGATGAAAATTAGAGAAAATAATGGAAGATATATTGAAATTTTAATTTGAAAAATAAAATTGAATTTCAAATTAAAATTGCATATCCATCCTTCATAAACTCTTATTTGCATTTGTTCCCATTCATCACTTAAATCCCTAAATGGGCTTTAAGCCCGTTTAATCAAAACCCAAATCAAACCCATTAACTTGAGTTCTAATTTCGGTTTAGACAAAACGGTTCAATTTCCTCGAATAGGTTTCTTCAACCGTCTAGTTAAAACCTTAGGCCAGAAAACTACTGAATCGTTCTCAATTTTCATCCATAATTGTTGTCATGTATCGTGCTTAATATGTGTGACCCTCTAGGCTCACGAGCAATTGGCAGACTAGTAAAATTAATGTTTTACCCTTTCCATCATAAGTGGTCTCTAGCAAGACATTATGATTATCCAATGTTCGTGATTATCGATTATTCGACTTAACCTGTTATCGTACATGTCACTGTCCTTTTATCAAATCGATATTTAGATTGATCAATAGGCATAGAATGGTCATCCTAATTTATCAATCACTGTTTCTTGATATCTGAGATGACTGAAAACTGATACTAAGGTATCACCTGCACGGTCGTGCTATTCCTTCAGTCATACTCATCAAGTGGCCTAAACAGATATCTTTCTTAAACCGAAGTGTGAGTGATAAATCCCTCAGACGCCTTTCGAGTTCACTAGTGCAATAAATATCAAAGCTAATCGAAGCCGTTATAGTTACCCTTTTACAGATAACGTTAGACTAGGTCAAACTTAGGTATTCGTTACATAGTGTACACAAAGACTCCTTGGTCTTAGGATATAGTGACAAGCTACGATATGTGAGTAACTCATGACTGGATCTATGCAGCATGCTCACAATCGGGTTGTCCGATATCATCGAACTGATGGTATCTATGATATAACTCCGGCACGCACTTTGTCATGATAAGTAGAGCCTGATCACATTGAGTTAGTCTCATACTGATCGCTTCAAAAGAAGCTTAGCTGATCAGGGACTTTATCGAATGCAATTCTTTCTGATCTATAGTTCTACTATAAGTGGTTACACACATTACGACATAGATCAAATCACATTATATATATTACTACAACACATTAGTAATATTATGCCTTTTATTATATAGAATAATAATGTCCGGGACAATATAGATTGAGGAATTATGACATAGATCAAGCTTACTGGATCAGACGCTCGCGACATTACATCTAATCCAGTTAGAAAGCTTCTAACCCATACGGCTTCCTTAGCTGCTTCTGCTGCAGCTATGTATTCAGCCTCTGTTGTAGAATCGGCAGTTGTGGCTTCCTTGAAGTTCTTCCAGCTGAATGCTCCACCATTTAACACGAATACAAATCATGCCTGTGATTTGAAATCATCAGGATCTGTCTGAAAACTAGCATCAACATATCCTTTGACTGCTAGTTCTCCATCATTCCCACCATACACTAGGAATGCGTCCTTAGTTCTCCTTAGATATTTAAGGAGACTCTTGACAGCAATCTAGTGCTCCTGGCCTGGGTTAGATTGATATCTGCTGGTACAGCTTAGTGCGAATGAGACGTCCGGTCTCGTGCAAATCATAGCATACATGATGGATCCCACAGCCGAAGCATATGTGATCTTACTCATTTTGCTTAGCTCATCAGGAGTCTTAGGACTCTGTTGTTTGCTGAACTTAATGCCATGCCGCATGGGTAAGTATCCCTTCTTAGAATCAAGCATTGAGAATCTTCTCAATACTTTATCTATGTAAGTGCTCTGACTTAGGCCCAATATTCTTTTGGGTCGATCTCTGTAGATCTTGATGCCTAGAATAAAAGTAGCATCACCTAAGTCCTTAATCGAAAAGCATTTCCCTAACCAAACTTTAACTTCAAGCAAGGTTGGGATGTCATTTCCGATGATTAGTATGTCATCAACATATAGCACTAGGAATACTATTTTACTCCCACTCGCTTTCTTATATACGCAAGGTTCACTTTCGTTTTTGATAAAACCGAATTCCCTTACGGCTTCATCAAAACGAATGTTCCAACTCTGTGAAGCTTTCTTTAATCCATAAATTGATCTAAGCAGCTTACAAATCTTTCCGAGATTCTCTGGATCAACAAAACCCCTTGGGCTGTGTCATATACACCTCCTCTTTTAAGTTCCCATTAAGGAAGGCGGTTTTGACATCCATCTACCATATCTCATAGTCGTAGTATGCTGCTATAGCTAGAATGATCCAGATAGATTTGACCATAGCCACGGGTGAAAAGGTCTCGCCATAATCGATACCTTCGATCTGGCGATAACCTTTCGCAACCAGTCTAGCTTTATAGGTCTGAGGTTTTCCATCCATGTCAGTCTTAATTTTGTAGACCCATTTGCAACCGATGGGTTTTATCCCAGGGGTTTGATCCACCAAGCGCCAGACTTGGTTGTCGGACATGGATTTCATTTCCTCATTCCTGGCGTTCTGCCATTTTTCGGAGTTTGGACTGGCTAAAACTTGTCTGTAGGTTTATGGATCGTCCTGATCCACCAACATCAAGTCATTTCCTTCAGTGGCTGGAATGCCATATCGGATAGGAGCTTGACGAGATCTCTCAGACCTTCTTGGACCATCTGGAATAGGTGTAGGGATTGAATCTTGATCAATGACCTCTTCTGGCTCCTTTTTTCTACATTCGGCATAGTAGGTTGTTCCATATCTTCTTGAATTTCTTCAAGATACACGACACTCCCACTAGCACTTTTGGAAATAAATTCCTTTTCCAATAATACCCCTCCTCGAGTAACAAAAACTTTGTTCTCGATGGGTTTGTAGAAATAGTACCCCCTTGTTTCTTTGGGGTACCCCACAAAGACACATATATCTGATTTGGGTTCGAGCTTATCGCCTAGCAGACGCTTGACGTAAGCTTTATATCCCCAAATCTTAAGGAAAGCTAGTAAGGGTTTCTTCCCGTTCCATACTTCGTATGGAGTGCTTTCCACTGCCTTTGTAGGAGCCCGATTCAATATGAATGTGGCCGTTTCTAGGGCATAGCCCCAGAAGGAGATAGGAAGGTTAGCCTGACTCATCATTGATCGAACCATGTCAAGCAGGGTCCGATTTCTCCGTTCGGATACACCATTCATTTGAGGTGTTCCAGGCAGAGTCAATTTAGAGAGAATCCCACACTCCTTTAAATGATTGTGAAATTCATGGTCCAAGTACTCACTGCCTCGGTCAGATCGAAGCGCCTTTATACTTTTACCAAGCTGGTTTTATACTTCTTTCTGGAACTCTTTGAACTTGTCAAAGGTTTTCGATTTATGTCTCATAAGATAAACATACCCCTATCTACTAAAGTCATCAGTAAACGTAACGAAGTAGTGAAAACCTCTTCTGGCCTGAGTGCTCATGGGCCCACACACATCGGAATGTATGAGACCCAATAAGTCACTAGCCCTTTCACCTAAACCGGCAAAAGGTGCCTTTGTCATTTTGCCCATAAGGCATGACTCGCATCTCTCAACTGAAGTGATTTCAAACGGACTTAGAAGTCCACAGTTCTTAAGTGTTGATATGCATTTCTGGCCTATATGGCCTAAACGGCAGTGCCATATCACAGTCTGGTTTAAATCATCGGATTTAACCCTTTTGTTACTTATATTACAAATTGAGCTAGTGTCAGTGTTTTGAATATTAAGAATATATAAACCACCAACCAATGAAGCATTGCAATTGAAATTCTGAATCGTAGCCGAGTCAGGAAGTCGAACACAAAGTCTGTAACTTGTGTATCGACTTCTTGTGGAAAACAGTAAGCAAAGTAATAGACAGATAATAATCACGACACCAGAGATGATTACCCAGTTTGGTGACTCCGCACCTACGTCTGGGGGCACTTTACCAGTGGAAAGGTTTTTCACTATCAGGTAGTCAATAGTACAACTTCAAGCCCAACTAGCTATCACACAAGCTATTGTCCTAAGCTACTATAGATCTCACCGTGAATCGCCTCGACCAGGAGCCTCTCCCCCTGTCTTTGAGATTCCCTCAATTCCACCCTTCGAGCAAGCCTATGCTCGGTGTCGTTGTCTTCTTGGACGGAGTTGTGAGTCTTGAATCACAAACAAAAACCCTAACCGACCCAAACACTTAGTCTTCGCGACTCAAGGTTTGATCGGAGCAAAGATCCGTTCTAGCGAATATTCATCAGCCTCCCAACACGCCGATGGTGCACGGTTAAGAGCTCTGAGAAATCTTACAGGTGTTAGAACAAGAACGGATGACTTCTAATGGGAAGCTAAGGGCTTTTTATAGCAGCTCACATTCCTAATGCTTCTCGGATCAGGAACAGGAAAGTCAGGCAAGTTGTTGCGCCTTCCACGACAGCTGGAAGTCGTCTTGCCTGTTCTGACTTCCTGATGAAATCAGGCAAGTCTAGTTGCCGCCTTAGTTTCCTCTTTTCGCTGACGTGTATCTGCCAGCTGGAAGTCGTTTGACTTGTCGACGTCACTCTCTTGCGCTCCAAGTCTTCGTGCCGCCTTTCTTCTTTCGCTCCAAGCTTCGTTAGAATAGGAAAGCTTCAGACTTTCCTAATCTGCGGCTCGTAACAAGTCGCTCCACATGTCATACAACATGTTACTCGACTTCTTACTTTTGCACTAAAAAATCATGCCAACTATTAAACGTAGCAACATCAATAAAATATACTGTTCTTGAAAATATTGAAAATTCCATTGTCAATAGAAAAACAATATCCTTCATTGTCTAGCAAGGAAATAGAAATAATATTCCTACGAAACGCATGTACACAATGAACATTGTTCAATAACAAAACTAGCCCACTGGGCAAACTGAGTCTAATATCTGCTACTGCAGTTGTCAAGACTTGATTGGCGTCACCAACTCGTAGGTCCGCCTCTCCCCTGCCCACTTCTCTTCTACTTCCCAGAGCCTCCACATTAACACAAATGTGAGATTCTGCACCGGTATCAAGTACCCAAGAATCTGAAGTAGATAAACTGAGATTGAGCTCAATAAAGAAAATACCTGATCCTGAAGATGTGGAAGCTCCACTCTTCCTAAGAAACAACTTGTGTTTCATACAATCCTTTTTCCAGTGCCCTTGTCCTTGGCAATAGAAGCAGATAACATCCTTCTTAGGATTCTCAACAGCCTTTGGAGCTGCTGGACCCTTAGGTTCTCGAATCTTCCCTGCTAGGTGCATAGGGGCCTTATCCTTTCCCAGGCTGGCTTTCTTGAAGCTCACTTGCTTGTTGACCATAAGAACCTCCTTGGTCTTGCCCTTGAGATTCTTTTCAGCAGTCACGAGTATACCATGAAGCTCTGTCACAGTCTTATCCATGTCATGCATATTGTAATTTCCAATGAAATCACGATATGTCTCTAGAAGTGAATGCAGCACAAAGTCTGCAGACATTTCCTTATCCACAGGATGACCGAGTCTGGTCAAGTGTTCCAAAAGACGTTTCATCTTAAGGACATGGGGACTGACAGGAGCTCCAACCTTCAGCTTACAAGACATCAGTTCACTGAAAGTGTCGTATCTTTCGACACACGCTTTCTCTTTGAACATTTTCTCGATCTCTGCCATACAGGCTTTGGGATCATCGGAAGTGTCCAAGAACTGCTTTTGCAAGTCAGGCACCATAATGCCCATCATGATGCACTGCACGTCGATCCGGTCGCTAAGGAATTTATGGTAGGCATCCCTTAGCACCCTTGCGGCGTTCAGTGCTGGCGCAGTAGGTGGTTTCTGGGTAAGGATATAATCCTTACGTTCATGCTTGAGAACGAGTCTCAAGTTCCGGTCCCAATCGAGGAAGTTTACGCCGTTAAGCTTATCATACTCGATTAGTGACCTAATCGCGCTGTTACCAGAATGATTCGTGTTTGCCATTTTATATTTAGACAGTAAAATTTTTTTAATCAGTATTAATTAAAATTGAAGTTGGGCATTTAGTTATAAAACACTTTCTGATTCCAACTTTAGAATTTGAACCAGGATCCTATCATACTCTCAATTGAAGTGAACGGAGGCTCACTGCTCCAATTGAAAGCATCAAGGTAGGAATACATCAATCTACAAGACCATGTAGTTCCTGGCTAGGGTCTGGACTTGTAAGTACGTGGCATACCCTATACTGATACCCTAGGTCAGCCCTAGCTGACAATCATAGACAAGTCTACCAAGCTTGAACTATGGATAGAACTAATGTGACTACTACGCGGAGGCGCACGCACCCACACAGAACTAGCCATCTCATCCAGACCTTTTCTCTATTAATGTTACGCGGAGGCGTACCGACATCCATAGGGTCAAAGCCCTTTTGAGTGCCCAAATTTGGATGGTATCACGCTTGACTTGTAATTATTTGCGTTTAAGTGAATTATAAAAGTCTGATTGCATATCGATACAATCTTAATCTGAAATCATCAATTGCAAATTAATGCAAGGATGATCCCTTAGCCGGTTACATGCAAGTCTGATTAAATATCGGTTTTTAATCTTTGCATGTGGGTGATAGCAAATCATACATGTACTTGCACATTTAAACTATCAGACATTCATACATTCAATCATAGAAATGTAACGGTAAATATATGCATAACTAATACAATCTTAAGTTCCTAAGAATCTAGCAATACTGATCCTAAAGACTTGGTCTTCAATATCAAGACTTGCTCCATTCTTATGAACTCCCACTGGCTTCGAGCCTCCTCCAAATTTCAAGTCTTCCTCTTGACTTGCTTCTTGTGTCGGTCTTCGTGATTACAAATTTAAATAAAATAAATAAATACAAATCACGACATACAGGCCGTATTTACAACAACCAAAAATTAAGCAACACGCAGGTTGCAAAATCGAAATTAAAATGCAAGTCTAGAGGGGTTAGCTATGGATCATGTGGAAAACATCATGTTATCAAAGATCATGTGAACACTCAACATGCTTATCAAACAACAAAATTTTCCAAATTTTATCTTTCTAAAGTGTGGAAAAAATTCGGTTTATCGAAACCAGACTGTTTAATTTAATAATTGAATTTTGAACCGGTTCTCGCTGTTTTATCGAAACCGAACCAAATATGAAAATTAAATATTTAGGGCTTCAAATTATTTTTGCAAACCAGCCGGTTCAGCTCGAATCTGGTCGAGCCGAACCAGCCCAACCGAGGTCGTCCGCGGAGGCAACCACGGTGGCCCGCGAGGGCTGCCATGGTCGCCCGCGGGGCTGACCGTGGTCGCCCACGGGAGCAACCATGGTGGCCCACGAGGGCTGCCATGGTCGCCCCTAGGGCAGACCCTAGTCGCCCGCGAGGCAACCCTGGTGGCCCGCGAGGGCTCCCATGGTCGCCCACGTGGGCAGACCGTGGTCGCCCGCGAGGGCTGCCATGGTCGCCCGCAGGCGACCTGGTCGGCCCGTGGTGCCGATCATGGTCTGCCCTAGGGCATTCCATGGTCCACCATGATAGCATTTTGTGCCCTAGTCCAATTGCTATTAGCCTGTGTCTATGTACATTGTCATCGTTCGTAATATATATAAAACGGCTTTGTATTACTTATGTGTTGAAGTAATATGTTAAGCGTGATCTGACTTGTGACCACTAAAGTAGTAGAACCATAAGTCTGTACAGATCACACTTAACGAGTCCCTGGTCAAAATATGCTTCCATAGAAGCGACCAGTATGAGGATGGTTCTTAATGACGTAGATGAGGGATCCCGGAATCATATCATAGATATCATGAGGTGATTGATATCGGACGACCCGCTTTGAATAGTGTTTTCATAGATTAAGCCATGAACATATTCAAATGCGATAGCTTGTCACGATATCCTTAGACCGATGAGTCTTTGTGATCACTATGCAATGTACGTGCGGCTCTAACTTGCGCTTAACGCTTTCTGGAACAGGATTGCAATAACGGGCATGATTGGGTGGCGGAACGGGTTGCATGAGTGACATGAAAGACGACTAAGGGATTTATCCCTCATACTACGGTATGGGAAAGATATCCGTTAAAGGCCTCTTGATCGAGACTGACTAAGAGTAAGAGCATGGCCATGCCGGTGAAAACTGATTTTTTTTTGTCGATGTTGCGTCGTACTTTGTTTGATAAGTAACGACAAAAAGGGTCGGGCAAACTTTTGGACACGGCACGAAACCATATGGGCAAGCCCATTGGGCTCGGCCCATGAGGTCACGTGACCGGCCCAAACAAGGGCCCATTATGGGCCCAATAAGCCTCTTGTGGCCGGCCCACGTCGGTGGGTCCAATGGTGGGGGCCACACAACACCATGCTTAGTTGGTGATTGTGGATTAAGAGGTGAGTGATTTAAGGGGTATGGGTTAAAGCACCTTTAAGTCCATACCAATCACTATAGACCCATGCTTATGAGTTGGGTGATGAATTCAAATATGATTAATTGATTAATTACACAAAATATCACAAGAACTCACAAGACTCTCTCTTCTCTCTCTAGTGGCCGGCCACCTCTCTCTCTCTCCTCAATCTTGCTCTCTTGTTCTTCATTTAATTGTTCTAGTAGGCAATTAAGTGAAGGATCATCAAGATCATCCCCTTGGTGTGGACTTGCTTTAGAGAAGAAGATCCGAAAGTTCTTCTTTATCGATTCAACAAGACTTAAAGGTAAACATCTTGTGGAATAGATTTTGCTTTGGGATTGGTTTATGTTCTTGGACAAGGTTTGGAGTAGATTTTCTTATAATGCTTCCGCTATCTCGACGATCTAGAACGCTCCAAAACCCAACGGTGGTATCAGAGCATGGTTACCCTCTTAATCTTTGTCTTGTTGAATTTGTTTCGGTTTTATGATTATTTGCATGCCAAAATTGTAGATAACATGATTTTAATGCTTTATGGGATATTTGCATGAAATATGTTATTTTTGAAAATATATTGAATTTGGAATTTTTCGGAAATTATTGGATTTGTCGGGTCCGAGAAAAGACTCTCGGGGAGCCGGATCGGAGGTACCGGACGGAGGTCACCGGAGGCCGGGGAGGCCGGCGGTGACCGGGGCCGTCCCCACTCTTGGCCGAGGCTGAGAGTGGAGGCAAGCCCGGTTTGGGCATTCCAAGGCCCAAACCGAGCCGTGTTATGTTGGGCTCGGCCCAATGGGCTTTCGGCCCATTGGCTTGGCCCGACTTGGTTCGTGCGTGGTGTTTGATCTGTGTTATGAACCCGCGATCCAATATTTCGAAAACTTTCAAAATTTAATCGGTTTCGATAAACCGTTTTTCGAAAAGGTCTAATTTCGATAAACCCGACCAAGCAACTTGGCAAAATTAAAACCGGAATTATTGCATATTATTTGATAACATGTTTGTGTGATAACATGTTGGATGATGTGATGAGATGTATGATGCATTAGTAGCCCATTAGATTTTATCGCTTTCACGGTTTGCATACCGTTAGTGTTAGCGTGTAATTATTCTTTTATTCGAGCCCATAAAGTGTAATTATTTTTTATCCGGTCTACGAACCGAGTATTAATTGTAATTATTACTCAAAGACGAGAAGGATGGAAAATCGTGCACAATGACGGTCTTGGAGGAAGTCCAAGAGCTAGTGGGAGCCCGAATGAGAAAGACGAGAAGATATGAAGACTCGTAGAAACCTAAGATTAGGATGGGCTATAAAATGTATATTTAACACTTTACGAATGCTTGCTTGAATTATTTAATTAATAACATGCTTGCATGATTAGCTTATAAGTTTATAAGCCATCACCTCACATGCAAAGATTAAAATCGACTTTAATTATTTGCATGTTTAAAGCGTTGTGAACTATCATCGCACGGGTTGTGATGGATGAGTTCAAATTTGAAACGTGTTTGCACGGGTTGCAAATGACGGTTTCAAATGAAGATAGTATGTGATACAATTAGAAACGTCACAACACGGGTTGTTGATGACGGGTTCGTAATTGTGCCAAATACTTTCGAATTATTAAGCACAACCAATTTACAAGATAATTTGAGTCAAGTGAGATGCCACCCAAATTCACACCCATGTAGAAAAATTTATCGGTGTCGTGCGCCTTAGCGGAGCGTCGATCGAATGGGTTCTAGATGGGAATGGTAAACTTTGTGGGATGTTGTGCGCCTTAGCAGAGCATCTGCACAAAGTTAACTCGTTAGTGAAGGTTGGTTGACTCGACCACGATTCTTGGCCTGAGGTCGAGCTGGGGCATCGGAAGGGTAAGCCTTGTGTTTCTTGCACATACCCTGACCAAGAGTTACACGGGTTGTAATTGGACGGACGCCCTACCTAAATAAGTCAATTGGAGCGGTGCGCCTTAGCGTACTTCAAATGACGAATGAGGGATCTTGGTTTAAAGGTTCTATACCATAGAATCGGATGGTTGGTGTTTAATTCGGATCTTCGTAAATTTATTCAACTTTTCTGATTAAATTTACTTTCTTCGTGTAGAAATAGCTAGTAATTCAACAAACTCGTATAATTTGTCGTTGAGGACTATACTCGAAAAGTGTAAACTCAACGGGACAAATTATCTGGACTGGGACAGGAATTTATGACTTGTGTTAAAGTTGGAACGCAGGGAGTACATCCTTGATAAGGCTATCCCGGTGGAGCCAGCTGCCAACGCAACGAGGGTTGTTAAGGATGTGTACCAGAAAAACCTTGTGTCATGCTGGGCTGCATGGAGGCGGACCTTGTGTCATGACGGTGATACGGGTTATCAGTTCTCAGCCATCTCACATATCAAGTAACAATGATTGATTAAACAAGGGTGACGACTCTATGCCTTGTGAACAATCGGGATATCTAGAGATAATAGGATAGTGACTTGTACGCACAAGGTTCAGTCGAATCATCGATCATCATGCACCTTGGGTAATCATAACGTTTTACTAGAGACCACTTATGATGGATCGGGCAAGAGCGATCTTTTGCGCCGATCTGCCAACGGTGGCATGAGCCTAGAGGGTCACACACATTCAAAGATTAAAATCGACTTTAATTATTTGCATGTTTAAAGCGTTGTGAACTATCATCGCACGGGTTGTGATGGATGAGTTCAAATTTGAAACGTGTTTGCACGGGTTGCAAATGACGGTTTCAAATGAAGATAGTATGTGATACAATTAGAAACGTCACAACACGGGTTGTTGATGACGGGTTCGTAATTGTGCCAAATACTTTCGAATTATTAAGCACAACCAATTTACAAGATAATTTGAGTCAAGTGAGATGCCACCCAAATTCACACCCATGTAGAAAATTTATCGGTGTCGTGCGCCTTAGCGGAGCGTCGATCGAATGGGTTCTAGATGGGAATGGTAAACTTTGTGGGATGTTGTGCGCCTTAGCAGAGCATCTGCACAAAGTTAACTCGTTAGTGAAGGTTGGTTGACTCGACCACGATTCTTGGCCTGAGGTCGAGCTGGGGCATCGGAAGGGTAAGCCTTGTGTTTCTTGCACATACCCTGACCAAGAGTTACACGGGTTGTAATTGGACGGACGCCCTACCTAAATAAGTCAATTGGAGCGGTGCGCCTTAGCGTACTTCAAATGACGAATGAGGGATCTTGGTTTAAAGGTTCTATACCATAGAATCGGATGGTTGGTGTTTAATTCGGATCTTCGTAAATTTATTCAACTTTTCTGATTAAATTTACTTTCGTCGTGTAGAAATGGCTAGTAATTCAACAAACTCGTCTAATTTGTCGTTGAGGACTATACTCGAAAAGTGTAAACTCAACGGGACAAATTATCTGGACTGGGACAGGAATTTATGACTTGTGTTAAAGTTGGAACGCAGGGAGTACGTCCTTGATAAGGCTATCCCGGTGGAGCCAGCTGCCAACGCAACGAGGGTTGTTAAGGATGTGTACCAGAAAAACCTTGTGTCATGCTGGGCTGCATGGAGGCGGACCTCCAGAAGCAGTTTATGGAGCTATCCCATGAGCCGTTTGCAATGTTTGCACAGATCAAGGATATGTTCAAAGAGAAAGTACGTATTGAAAAATACACTGTTCTCCTAGAACTAATTGCTTGCAAGATGTCAGCAGGCAGCTCCGTAGGTCCACACGTCCTACGTATGAAGGGACATTTCGACCATATGACTAGTATCTGTATGTCTATGGCTGCGGATTTTATGCCCTAGTCCAATTGCTATTAGCCAGTAAACGTCTATATACATTATCATCGTTTGTAATATATATAAAACGACTTTGTATTATTTATGAGTTGAAGTAATATGTTAAGCGTGATCTGATTTATGACTACTAAAGTAGTAGAACCATAAGTCTGTACGGATCACACTTAACGAGGATGGTTCTTAATGACGTATTTCTACTTGTCATAGGGATGAGGGATCCCGGAATCATATCATAGATATCATGAGGTGATTGATATCGGACGACCCGCTTTGAATAGTGTTTTCATAGATTAAGCCATGAACATATTCAAATGCGATAGCTTGTCACGATATCCTTAGACCGAGGAGTCTTTGTGATCACTATGCAATGTACGTGTGGCTTTAACTTGCGCCTAACGCTTTTTGTAACAGGATTGCAATAACGGGCATGATTGGGTGGCGGAACGGGTTACATGAGTGACACGAAAGACGGCTAAGGGATTTATCCCTCATACTACGGTATGGGAAAGATATCCGTTAAAGGCCTCTTGATCGACACTAACTGAGAGTAAGAGCATGGCCATGCCGGTGATACGGGTTATAAGTTCTCAGCCATCTCACATATCAAGTAACAATGATTGATTAAACCCCGGAACCCAACACACCAATGGTCTCGACCCTGGTTAGCCATGGTTCGGCCATGGCTAACCCGAAACAGCCGAAAAAAAGTTATTTTCAAAATCAAATAAATCTGAATTTTTTTTCAATTACATGCATACTCAAGTGTTGAACACATAAACAAAATAAAAATTCCATAATAAAATTCATAACAACCAGACTCTGATACCACTGAAAGAGATCACCATAGGTTCCAAATGTTAATTTCATGCAGCGGAGCCTTATGTAACCATGGTGATCGAAATAGATGAAGATCTTAATGAAAAATTCAGCATGTTCTAAATCTTTTCAATTTGAAAATTTACCTTTGTCAATCGATTAAAACACAACGTAGTGTTTCTCTATTGAGTCCACGCAAACACAACAACCACGAATCAGTTTTCTCTCACACTCTTGCTAATGAATGTTTTAAGAATTGTTTGACAAAAACAATGAAGGAATGGTTATGGGAGTAGTCGGCAAAGTGGAGAGGGAATAGGGGGAGGTTGCCGAATATTAGAGAGAAAAATAAGGGAAAATATTTTGCAATTAATTTGAAATTAAAACAAAAAAAATCTGATTTGAATTTCAAAATCTATTGATTACATATCTTACCCTCTTAAACTCTTAATTGTATTTTTCCCCATTCATCACTTAAAACCCTAAATGGGCTTTAAGCCCGTTTAACTAAAACCAAATTAAAACCATTAAATTGAGTTCTAATTTCGATTTTGATAAATCTGTTTAATTTCCTCAACTTGATTTCTTCAACGGTCTAGTTAAAAACCCTAGGCTAGAAATCAACCGAATCGTTTTCAATTTGACTAAATTGAAAACCTGATTCTCCCAATTTCCATCTATGCTTATTTTTCATGTATCGTGCCTAATACATGTGACCCTCTAGGCTAACGAACAGTTGGCAGACTGGTAAAATTACTATTTTACCCTTTCCATCATAAGTGGTCTCTAACAAGACATTATGATTACCCAACGTTCGTGATTATCGATTATTCGACATAACATGTTATCGTACATGTCACTGTCCTTTTATCAAACCGATATCCTGATTGATCAATAGGCCTAGAATCGTCATCGTAATTTATCAATCACTATTTCTTGATATCTGAGAACACTGAAAACTGATACTAAGGTATCACCTGCACGGCCGTGTTATTCCTTCAGTCATACTCATCAAGTGGCCTAAACGGATATCTTTTCCATACCGAAGTATGAGTGATAAATCCCTCAGACGCTTTCTGAGTTCACTAATGCAATAAATATCCAAGCCAATCGAAGCCGTTATAGTTACCCTTTTACAGATAACATTAGACTAGGTCAAACTTAGGTATTCTGTACATAGTGTACACAAAGACTCCTTGGTCTTAGGATATAGTGACAAGCTACGATATGTGAGTATCTCATGACTGGATCTATGCAGCATACTCACAATCGGGTTGTCCGATATCATCGACCTGATGGTATCTATGATATAACTCCGGCACGCACTTTTCCATGATCAGTAGAGCATGATCACAAGGAGTTAATCTCATACTGATCGCTTCAGAAGAAGCTTAGCGGATCAGGGACTTTATTGAATGCAATTCTTTCGGATCTATAGTTCTACTGTAAGTGGTTACACACATTATGACATAGATCAAATCACATTAGATATATTACTACAAAACATTAGTAATATTATGACTTTTATTATGTAGAAGAATGATGTCCATTACAATATAGATTGAGGAATTACATTGGACTAGGGCATAATCCTAACAGATGCATGGTCTTCCATTTGTTTGTTTGTTTTCCGTTTTTATGAAAGCCTTTCATATATAGCGTTCATGGTTTTATATTGGATTTCACTTATATGAAAGGTGTTCATATTATAATTGGATACATGTTTGTGTGGAGTTTGATTCAGTTTTACATGCTCTGATTTGGTTATGATTTGAAGTGTGTTTGAGAGAACCCGTTGAAATGTACTTCTCCACTTGTTTGTTTGTTTTCCAGTTTTATGAAAATCTTTCATATATATTTTTTATAAGTGTTTAATTGGATTTCAGTTTTATGAAAGATGTTCATATTATATTTGGATACATGTTTGTGTGGAGTTTGATTCAGTTTTACATGTTCTGTTTTGGTTATGATTTGAAGTGTGTTTGAGAGAACCCGTTGAAATGTACTTCTCCATTTGTTTGTTTGTTTTCCAGTTTTATGAAAGCTTTTCATATATAGCGTTCATGGTTTAATAAGTGTTTGATTGGATTTTAGTTATATGAAAGGTGTTCATATCATATTTGGATACATGTTTCTCTGGAGTTTGATTCAGTTTTACATCCTTTCATATTTTGGTCATTTATGTATTCAGAATCTGATTGAAGAAACAAATGTGTGAGGACAAAAGTTGCGGAACATGTTCAAGAGCTTGTTGGACTGTTGTCCCAAGTTTATGTTTCGCTTTGTGGACATAAATTACAACATCACGAGAACAGATCTGTAGAGGATAAAAATCACAAGGACATATCTGATGAAGGATTTTATAATGATGCGTATTTCAGGAAACCCTCTGTTATTTTTGCTTTGGCTGTTGCAAAAGAGACTCTTTCATGTAATAAGAAGAAGAGTTCTCCAAATTTTTCCTTGGGGGGTTTTTGATGTGGAAGAAATATTTACTCCTCTAAAAACACCCCATGATGTCTTGAAGGTCATAAGGAAGAATATGGGGATGTCACCAAAAGAATATCTGGAAGCATTGATTGCTGCGCAAGATTGTTTTAGAGAAGATAATTTTAAAAATTATGAACCTGCAATGGATGTGCACCATTCAAAAGCCAAAGACGCTGCAATGAACGTAAGGATTTTATTTTGTCAACTACAGTGTGAACTTTATATCCTTTATTTGTTTAGAAGAATTATTTGAATGTTTATCTTCCTAGGTTGTTCAGTTGTCGTATGAAAGGTCTTCATAATTATAAATATGTCTGATTCGTGTGAATTTTAAGGAAATACCATGCTCTGATTTTGTTATGATTTGAAGTGTGTTTGAGAGAACCCATTGAAATGTACTTCTCCATTTGTTTGTTTGTTTTCCAGTTTTATGAAAGCTTTTCATATATAGCGTTCATGATTTTATAAGTATTTGATTGGATTTCAGTTATATGAAAGGTGTTCATATTATATTTTGGATACATGTTTGTGTAGAGTTTGATTCAGTTTTACATCTTTTCATATTTTGGTCATTTATGTATTCAGAATCTGATTGAAGAAATCAACTGTGTGAGGAAAAAAATCTGCGGAACATGTTTAAGAGCTTGTTGGACTGTTGTCCCAAGTTGATGTTTGGTTTTGTGGACATAAATCACAACATCACGAGGACAGATCGGCAGAGGATAAAAATCACAAGGACATATCTGATGAAGGATTTTATAATGATGCGTATTTCAGGACACCCTCTGTTATTTCTGCTTTGGCTGTTGCAAAAGAGACTCTTCGTGTAATAAGAAGAAGAAGAGTTCTCATAATATTTCCTTGGGGGTTTTTGATGTAGAGGAAATATGTACTCCTCTAGAAACACCCCATGATGTCTTGAAGGCCATAAGAAAGAATATGGGGATGTCACCAAAAGAATATCTGGAAGCATTGATTGATGCGCAAGATTGTTTTGGAGAGGATAATTTGGAAAATTATGAACCTCCATTTCAGAGTGGAGTACCTGGAGATACTATCGTTAACTTTTTTGGTTTGAAAACTACTGTGAGGGAGTTGGACTTTAATTTACATGCTGGATGCTCCAGTGGAAGCTCAAGTGGTCATAGTATACAAACTGGAATTGGTATGCCCAATGTAACTGATTCTGATTCAGATGCTGTGCAGAAGGATTGTGTTACTTTTGAAGATTTATTGAAATTAAAAAAACCTAAAGAAGAAGAAGAAGTTGTACCATTTGGGTTTGTGCTATAAAAGTTTTGCAATCAAAGAACCAACTTTCGGTCTGATTTGAGTTCTTGTGAAGAGAAGTTGTACTCGTGGGTTATGGAAAGTGTGGATGAAAATGAGTTTTTAAAGGAAGAGATCTCCGGATGTTCTCTCTACTGAGAGGATTTCCAATCACTCAAATTCAGTATGTGGGTTCATGTTCTTATAATTGATGCTTGGTCTTCATACATGAACGAGCAAGAAAGATAAAGGGATAATGATGCACCATCTCGATTGTTTTTATACTGTAGAATGTCGATAGGTGACTAATATTAACAATTCATGAAGTAGTTTATCATTTGTTATAATAAGTTTGATGTTTTAAGTAATGTTATTCATTTTGCAAGATCCACTTGTTTGGGCAAGAAAGTTAACAACTACTTTAAGAAAAGAATAAATTGCTGCTGCGCAGAAAAAATTGAAAGATTTATTTCTACGAATTGATCAGATTGATTTGGTACTTGAAGTTTCTTTTTTTCACTAAATTTTGTATTTTGTTGTCAATTATATGAAAGGCTTACAGATTTAACTTTTATAGGTATTTGTTCCAATTTGGCAGTCCAACCACTATTATTTAACCTGTTTTAATAATAAGAAGTTCACCTTTGAGGTTTTGGACAATCGCCAATTGCCTTTGGATCACTATAAAAAAAATTCCCAACTTTGTGGTATGTATATTAATTCATGAATTTTATTTTAGTTTGTTTGGATTAGACGTTGTCATGATTTATAACTAATTTATTGTATGACAACATGAGTGTTTTTGTGAATTGATGTCCAAGTACAACAAGACCATTGCTGCAGAAATGAAGGTAGTTCATTATGATCTTGTAGAACTGTCATGAGCTTCACTATCAAATAATAATGATTGTGCAATTTTCACTATGGGGCATGAAGAAAACTATATGGGTTGTAATCATTGGAAAGCGTTTTTGGAGAAAGATAACGTAAGTATATGTGAATTTTGGATTACGTCGTATGCCTATTAGTTTTTGTTGGATATATGAATAACTTACAACATTTTGTGTTGTGTTTCTGTAGATTGATCAATTAAAACGGCTTCAAGTCCGTTTTCTTTTCCAATTGCTCACTTGGATGAAGAATATAATGTGGCTAGAGATATATCAAAAATATCAAAGTTTCAAAAAAGTGAGGGGAAGTTAGTTCAAGATAGTTGAGAATATGAGGAAATAGCTTGTACAGTTTTGAGTTGTGTCTTTTATTGAAAAACTTCAACTGCATGTATTACCCTTGAACAGTTTGTAAATACAGAATGTATATGAATTCTTTGTTCTTCAATGCATTTACGGTTTGTCAGTTATATAAATGACCTTCAGATATTGAAAATATATTGTATTCTTGTGAGATTTTGATAAATACCTTACTGAGAGATTTCAAATTTGAATTTTATAAAATGTATTAAAAAAAACCTGTTGCAGTGTTGTCCTCCTTTGCTTTGACCATTTTTTATGTTATATGAAAGGCCTACAGAATTTACAAATTTGTCTGACTGGCCTACAGATTTTATGTTCTTATGTTATACCTTGCTCTCATATTTGGATAGATATCTTGTTCTTATTCTTTTGTTAATTATTACATTTGAGTTTCATATAATGTATCACAGAAATCCTGTTGCAGTCAATAATTTGTTTATATGAAAGGCCAACAGATTTTACAGATTTGCCTTACTGGTGTGATTTTTGGTTAAATACCTTAATCTTATTCTTTTGTTAATTATTACATTTGAGTTTCATATAATCTATCACAAAAAATCTGATGCAATGTTGTTGTCCCTTAATTTGACAATTTTTATGTTATATGAATGGCTTTCAGATTTTGAAAACGTATTACAGAAATCCTGTTGCAGTCAATAATTTGTTTATATGAAAGGCCTACAGATTTTACAAATTTTCCTTACTGGTGTGATTTTTTGATAGATACCTTGTTCTTATTCTTTTTTTAATTATGACATTTGAGTTTCATATAATGTATCACAGAAAACCGGATGCAATGTTTTGAACGAGTAGAATGTGAAAGGCTTTCATATGTTTCATAAATTTGTAGTATGTGAAAGGCTTTCATATGTTTTGAACGAGTAGCCAGTGGCATTGTTTTGTAGTATTCTCCAATTTGTGGGGCTATTAACGATATTTAGTGTTGTTTTGGAAATGAGTTAGATATTCAAGTTGTGCATATTGGCGTTCACTGTGCTCTCTTAGTTGCGATTTCCAGAAACGACATTCAGAACAAATTCAAACCAAATAATTCATCAGAGAATGAAGAATCGCGGAGGATCTAATAATCTTGGAAGGAGTTCTCACAACATGTTGGAAGTGCGCCGAAAGAGGAAAGTCGGTAAGCATTGATTGCTAATAAATCAATTTTAGTGAACCCTAGTTCGTGATTTTGTAGGATTCGTGATTTGTAGTCTATTTCGAGCTTTACACAAGTATTTAATGATTTAATTTGAACAAGTACATTTGCATTTCATTGTTCGATTTAACAAGTTTTAGTTTGAAATCATGATATGTAGTTCGATTTGTTGAATTTTCGTGATTCTGTGTGTAGATTCAAGGCCTGTTGTGACTGAAGAATCGTCGGATTCTGAAGACAATCTAGTAATCAGTGTAGTAATTAAAAAGGCAAGAATACAAAAAGTTGATGAACATATTGAGAAGGGGGAAGGTACTAGTGCCACTGCTGGTACTATTGTTACTGTACCTGATATTGTGGAACCAGAGGAGATGGAAGTTGATGACATGCAAAAGAAAAGTGGTGTTAAGCCAAACAGATTAAGAAGAAGAATGTAAAGAAAGGGAAGAACAAAATCCCTCAACCGCGTTTGGACAGACTCGACACACGATCATCCCCGGATAAGTTACATTATGCTATTTCAGTATTCAGTGAGAAGCAGAAGCAAGATGTTATTGACATGGGGTTTGGGGGTATACTGGTACTGAGGTTGGATCAGAATTTTGGTCACTTGGATGTTGGCTAGTTAATAATTACGATTCAAAACTGAAGGCGATTATTTTTGAAGATGGCAGAAAACTTGCAATAATAGAGGAAGACGTGGTTTCCACCCTAGGTATACCATGTGGTGAAGAAAAAATTCCCATGCTACTGAATGACCAAACAACTGATTCACTTATGGAATTGAGGGCTCAATTTTTTACGCATAAAGCCTGTATAACTCCAAGTAAAGTTTTCGAACAAATGGAGACCCAGACGGGTGGCGACAAGTTATTCAAGAAGAATTTTTTGGTTGCCTTCTGTAGCTACATGATTGATTTTCGTCCAAGTAGCTACATCAACCAATTATATTTTGAAGCAATAGCCGATGTTGAGCGCGTCAAAAACTTCTATTGGTGTGCTACCGTGATAGAGAGTTTGAATAGAAACAAGGAAGATTGGGTTCCCCGGGCCATAAACAAGGGTAGTTGGTATTATGGTCCAATCAATTTCTTGGCGGTATGATATTTCATATTCATTTGAATGTTTGGTTTTTACAGAATATTATGAATATTTAAATGTAGTTCCGGTTTTTACATACTTCATTTTATTTTTTGTCAATTTTTCTATCTCGATCGAGTCTATTCTGAGATCTATCAAGTCCCTCGTGTATTGCCAAGCATCACTAGATTGGAATCTGACATTGTCAAGAAAAGACTCAAGAAAGAAGCTGAAAGTGGAAGATTGGGAAAGGGCAAAATTTTGCCTAGACTTGGTATGGATCAACTTGTTGAGGTTGAAGATGCTTCGCAAGAGAAGGTATTGACTGATTTTTTTTGTTTGCATTTTCAAGCAATCTTTATAAGCTTTTTGTTAAGCTTTTCTGTTAATTTTCTCCTTGTTTGTATTGTTATGAAATGTATTTGGTGTATTTGAATGGTTGGTTCTTCAATGCGTTGACGTGTTCTCATTTATATGAAATGCCTTTCAAACTTTGGAATGTTGTCCTTAACTGCTTTGATAAGTTTGGTGTTATATGAATACCTTTCAGATTTTACAAATTTGTCTGATTCGTGTGAGAATTTGATAAATACATTGTTTTGATTTGTTTCAATTGAACTCTTGTTCTGCTTATCTTCTTGACTCTAACTGATGTCTGCTTTCAGAATGTCATAAGAGAAATGGAAGTAGTGAATCAGAAGATGATCCAAATCATGTCAGAAGCCATATATTTAATGGTTCAGGGATGGGCTCATTTTAATGATTATAATTGGTTGGAGGGCATTGTTCAAACTAGGAAGAATGATGGTTCTGAAGATCTTGTTGTTGAAGATGCAGTTCCGCAAGCTTGTCATGCACTACTTTCTTCTCTGAAAGAAGGTACTCATCATTCTCCTATTTCAATTGCTGACCAAATTGATGAGGTCCATAGAACAGGATGTTCAACAAGTGCTTCAGATGTTGAAGAAAATGTGGACATCGATGCAGTAATTGATAGTGTTGTGAAGGATATTCAGACAACAGAAAATTTAAATGTGATGGATACCTGTAAGAGTGCAGGAGACATTGTCTGTTCACAACAAACAACAGAACCAGTTACCGATGAAGGTCATGACGTTGACGCTGACCACTTTGGTACATCTGATTTTCCGTCTTTTAGTCTTGGAATCACATAGGATGAAAATGAGCAAGCTGCTACGATTGGACTCAAGGAGCTTAATGCCGGAGCTAACATTTGTACACCTATTGTGAAATTATGCTCTGCATTAGGTGAGGACCTTATACCCGAAGAAGAAGATGATAATGGACAGAAATTATATGAAAGTGCTACAACTTCAGCAGACGAATGTGCTGCGTCATTGAATGTTTGCAGTGAACAACCAATACTAGAGAAGAGAGTTACATCTCAAGCTGCTGTGTTTTTGTCTCCATATCGTGAACGCAACACTGACATCACCAGTGCACTGAAGTCTTATGAGAAGCTACTGTATGAGTGGGTATTTAATCAGAATAGCAGTAAACTTAACTTAGAGTAAGTATATAAGTAGTAAATATCTGTTTTATTACTTGTGTGTTAAATTGTTTAACAACAGTAATAATAAAACATGATATGTTGCAGGAAATCTGTTGTGGTTAATCATATGAGTGAGACCCTGTCATTATCTAGTCTAAGAAATCTACAGTTAGGTGTGTGTTGATACAAATGTTATACACATGTGGGCGAGGTACTTGAACTATGATGAGCATTATGGAGACCCATATGGTCCAAAGAGATTTTTTCTTGGCCTAGACTGTACCGTAAGTACTACTTCACTAGTTAGTGTTTGTTTAAATTTTGTTATATTGGGAATGAATATTAGATGTCTAACTTATTTGTTTTCTTTTGCAGAAAAATATTTGTGAAGATGCATGAGATCATGCACGGGGTGTAAGACGTGCATTGACGTTCTTTAATTTTAATAAACAATCAATGTATGCTTATGTGGTCAGTATCAAACTCTTTAAGTACATGTTTTTAATGATAATTATTTTAAATCACACTGCACAGTTTTTATCAACTTCTGATGTTTGTACGTTGTTGTACTTTGTTTCCTATAAATTATGATTCCTGTGTGTAATAATACCCATGTGTGGGTGTTATACTTTGAATTGAAGAAACGTGTTATACGCATAATTGATAACATGTTTCAGAAGAGAGTGATTCTGAACGATACAAGAAAGCACCTTTAAGAATGGTAAATACATAAATAATTTATTTATTTTTTACTGTACTTTGTTTTATAACTAATGCTTTTTTTATTACATCCTGCAGTGCGAAGTTATTGTGGAATATTTGAAAATGTATAGTCCAAGAGTGTCGAAATTTTTTGAAGATATACAGCCAGTGTCATTGAACATCCCTTGGGCGTTCTTAGAAAACTTCGACAATTGTGGAATATTCACAATGTGGAGAACTACATGGGCAATTTAGAGTGGAAAACATCATTGGATACAAACAAATTTGATGTATGTCTATTTTTCAATTTATTTGCTCATATACACATTAAAATGGTTAATGGACAGTGAAAACTATTACTGATAACATGTATTTTTTTTCACAACACGAAGCTCAGCTTAATATTCTCCGTGTGCGATTTTGCTTCAAGCTGTTGACTTGGGATCACAATATTGAGTGCAAAAAGATTATAGATGATGCTGAAAGCTTCTACAATAGAATAGGCAAAAGATTCACCATCGACTCAAAGCATTTAACATGTATAAGAAAATATATATCTCCATTAGTTCTCCAAGACGCAAAATAATGTGTCACAAATATTTTAATTTTTCTAGTATGTCATTTCTATAATATGTAATTTTTATGGCATGAAACATGTTGTGATGATTAGCTGATGAATTCATAGTTTTCAAGTGTGTTTCAGAAATCTTGTTCTAATGTAATTGTTCACTGTTTTGTTTTACTTTTAGTTATATGAAAGGCTTACAAATTTTGAAACATGGCTTACAAATTCCTCTTATGAAAGGACTTCACATTTTGAACATATTGGGTCCCTTATTTTGGAGTGGTCATCTTGTATCTGAAAGGCCTTCAGATTTTTAACAGATCTGTTCACATTCTTCTGGTACATGAAAGGACTTCACATTTTGAACATACTAGGTCCCTTATTTTGGTGTGGTCGTCTTGTATCTGAAAGACCTTCAGATTTTGAATAGATCTGTTCACATTCTTCTGGTATATGAAAGGACTTCACATTTTGACCATATTAGGTCCCGTATTTTGGTGTGGTCGTCTTGTATCCAAAAGACCTTCAGATTTTGAACAGATCTGTTCACATTCTTCTAGTATATGAAAGGACTTCACATTTTGAACATACTGGGTCCCTTATTTTTGTCTGGTCGTCTTGTATCTGAAAGGCCTTCAGATTTTGAACAAATATGTTCACATTCTTTTGGTATATGAAAGTACTTCACATTTTGAACACACTGGGTCCCTTATTTTTGTCTAGTCGTCTTGTATCTAAAAGACATTCAGATTTTGAACAGAACTGTTCAGGTTATTTTGGTATATGAAAGGCCTTCACATTTTGAACATACTGGGTCCCTTATTTTTGTCTAGTCGTCTTGTATCTGAAAGGCATTCAGATTTTGAGCAGATCTATTCAGGTTATTTTGGTATATGAAAGGACTTTTTATTTTGAACACACTGGGTCCCTTATTTTGGTCTAGTCGTCTTGTATCTGAAAGGCCTTTAGATTTTGGAAATGTGTGAATCAAAGGTTGATAAAAAAAACCTCTCATATTTTGCACTAGACATACATGTAAATCTAATATGTTGTGAAACAAATAGACATGAAGCTCCTAATTTTCTTATACTGTGTTTAGAAGAATACAACTCTTGGACATAATTTTCTTGCTCATACTAAATACCAATAACATCTACAGTATGAAACAATTTATTATTCAGACTCCTAATTAAGAGTTCCTTCCAGCATTTGCCCTTTGCTCATTCCTCTTACGCTTGCCACAGGTTGTTGAATTGTGTTCTCCAACTTCTTTACAATATCCACATCTCCGGTGATTGTCTTTTTTCTTCATTGCCTTTGTTATTGCCTTCTCTGTTTCACTCATTTCCCGTACAACATGTCCTCTATTCTTCCAAACATTTGGAATAAGTACTTTCACCACTGGGGGTTTAGGAATACCTGATATTTCTTCTGTTGAAATTCTTGTAGAATTGGTTGAAGAAGCTGATCTTGTACTTGCAACGTTCTGATGGCTTGTTATTGCTTGTAGAATTGATTCCCGTTGTGCGTATGTTGTTGTTGGGTTTCCTAGTACCGTGCGAAGAGTTGTCCCGATCTCAATATTTGAAAGGGATCACCATGGGTTCCAATCAATAATTTCATGCCGCGGAGTTTTATGTAACCATGGTGATCGAAAAGAATACTTGATCTTAATGAAAATTCAGCATGTTTATGAACTTTATAATCTGAAAAATTACCTTTGTATAATCGATTAAAACACAAGATAGTGTTTCTCTATCGAGTCCACACAAGCACAAAAATCACCAAAATGATTTTCTCTTAACCTCTTGCTAATGATGCTTTTGAAAAGTATGAACAAAGAAAAACAATGGTGGAAAAGCAATATAAGGGTCGGCCAAAAATGAAGAAGAGAATGAAAAAAGATGCCAAAATTATATGAAAATAAAGGATGGGATAATGTGTAATTATGTGAGATAATTAAAGAAAAAATCTGATTTTAAATTTTAAATTCAAATAAAATAATTACACATATTACCCCTTTAAATTAATAATTGCACTCTTGCCCTTTCATGACTTGAAACCCTAAATGGGCCTCAAGCCCGTTTAACTAAATCCAAATTAAAACCCATATAATTGAGTTCTAATTTTGGTTTAGCTAAACCGGTTCAATTTCCTCAACTTTATTTCTTCAACTGCCTAGTTAAAAACCTGGGCCAGAAATCAATCGAATCGTTTTCAATTTGACTAAACTGAAAACCGCATTCTCCCAATTTCCATCCATGCTTATTTGTCATGTTGTAGTTACGACGGTTTTAGTGATTGACTTATTTTTAAGGAACTAGAGAAAATGTCATAAAGAATTTCGAAGCATCATATACGGTATCTTGACTGACATTGTCGACGGCATCTCGGCAAACATCCTGAGCGACGGAAAACAGGAAAGACCAGATTCTGCAGGAAGTACGATTGCGTTTAGGAAATACCAGAAGTTCCAGAACGTCTTCAATTATGGAAAGAAGAAAGATGGTGATTAAAAGGAAACCCTTTAGGATTAGTACTCATCCTCGATTGCTATAAAAGCTTAGGCTACCCCCTTAGCAATGGTGTGGTTTTTTTATTGTTTCCTAGCAATAATTTGCAAAGCTCTTAGACGTGAAGGTTTGCGGGCTGAGAGGTTGCAGATTGTGCTAAGGATATTGTGTATCACCATAACTATTGAGAGTTAGGTGATTGAGAGTTTACTGTTCGCGAGAGTGAAGACTGCACGCAACCACCAAGTTCAACGAAGACTTGAACCGACAGAGTAAGGCGATTTCTCGAAGAGTGGAATCAAGGCGAAGTCTTGGATTCAGGGGGAGACCCTGAGATAGGAGCATAGATATAGGGATGATCACATGTACTTGTATGTTCTGACGAATTACTGATAAGTGAAACCTTTCCACTAGGCTGAGAGCCCCAAGACGTAGGTGACGTTGCATCGAACTGGGTAAACAATCTGCTGTGTCATTGTTTATTTAGCTTTATATTTATTGTCTTGCGTTATCTACACAAGAAGTCATACACGGTGTTATAGCTTCGTACAGAACATTGTGTGATGCATCTTGCACGACTAGCTGATCAAAATTTCAATTGGTATCAGAGGGGGCACCTACAGCTTTAGGTGAGTTCCTAAACAAATATTTTGATCAAGATGGACAATACCAGAGAAGGAGGATCCATCAATCGACCACCTGTTCTAGATTGAAGTAACTGCAGCTATTGGAAGGATCGGATGTGTGCATTCATGAAGTCACTTGACAACAAAACATGGAAGGCTGTGATCAATTGTTGGAATTCTCCACAACTCAGTGACAATGATGGTAACCCTATCGGTCCAAAACCAGAAAAACACTGGTCTGATGACGAAGAAGAGGAATCACTGGGAAACTCTCGAGCTCTGAATGCTATTTTCAGCAGTGTTGACAAGAACGTATTCAGACTAATCAACACATGCACAACTGCCAAATCCGCATGGGATATCCTAGCAGTTGCATATGAAGGAACAACCAAGGTTCGAGAACAAAAACTGCAATACTTGACAACCAACTTCGAAGCCCTTGTCATGAAAGAGGACGAATCTCTGATGACCTATGAGTTATCCCTGCCTAATATCGACAAAAGGAATAAAGGAATTGCCTACAAAAGCTCAACACACAAGCAACTAGAACCTGAGGATTCTGACTCCGAAGAAGACATCGAAGCAACAATGGCCCTTCTCACAAAAAATTACAACAAAGTCATGAGAAGATTCAGTCGCATGGGCTGACGGAAAGTCACAACAAATGCCATAAACAAAGCTCCACAAAAAGCTCAAACAGGAGGAAGTCTTGACAGACCAAACAAGAGTGGAGAAGAAAATAACAAGAACAAAGGACTTCAATGTCATGAATGTGAAGGATTCGGCCATCTTCGCAGAGAATGTCCAAATTTCCTCAAACAACAAAAACGAGGTTATAATGCCACACTATCAGATGATGACAATGAAGATAGTGAAACTGAAGAGGTAAGCAACTTTGGTGCATTCACTACTACTACCTCTGTATGTAACATTAATAACTCTGCCAATATCAATGATGATCACCACCATCCAACTCCAAATGAGAATTGGACTAAAGGGCAACTAGTCGAGGCATACAAAAACTTACATACCAGATGGGTCAAGGAAAAACTGATCCTTGACCAACAAAGAGAACGGATCATCAGTCTTACCAACGACAAATCTAGACTCCTAGAGACGATCGTGGAGCTAAAACGCGAAATCACCAGACTTAATGGAGAAATGAGTCTTATGAATAAATCAATAAAGATGATGAATCCTAGCACAGAATGTCTTGACAAAATCCTATCAGTAGGAAAGTAGTTCAAGGATATGACGGGACTAGGGTACACACACAATTCCCCTCGTCAGCAGTCACGAAGTTTGTCCCACAACAAGCCATGGTTGACAAGAAAGCACATGATGCAACAACACATCCTACATGAAGACCTATAACAAACTTCATGACATCGTCTATAACATGCCCTTGTCAAGCAACTATCAAAAGACATCCTCCACGCAGACATCAATACTACAGAAAACCAGCTTATCAATATCAGTGGATATGTCATTACTGTGGTCAACGAGGTCACATCAGACCATTCTGCTTTCAATTCCATGGGAAGAAGCAAGCTCAAATACCACAGACACAAAGGAGACATCAAAGGCATCTCTCAACTCCTCAGAAAATATGCCACCTTGAATGGAGACCTAAGAATCTAGTCTATCGAGCTAATGTTGCATATACATCCTTGAGTGCCTCAACAAACAATGACTGGTATCTCAATAGTGGATATTTTCGACACATGACAGGTACTCTAGAGTTTCTTTCCAATCTCAAATTATATACAAACTGCTATGTTACTTTTGGAGATGGGATTCGAGCTCGAATAATTGGAAAAGGAGTACTCAAGCATCCAGGAATTATTTGCCTAACTGAAGCATTACTTGTAGAAGGACTTAAGGCAAACCTGATTAGCATCAGCCAGATTTGTGATCTAGGTTCAGAAATGAAATTTACTAAAGAAGTCTGTATAGTGAAAGACTTCGATCAAGTCACTATTCTACAAGGAATCCGCTCAATGGATAACTGTTACATCTGGTCACCCGAATCACATATCGAAGCGGCAAAGTGTCTTGTCTCCCAAGCAGAAGAAACCAAACTGTAGCACAGAAAGCTTGGGCATCTAAATCTTAGAAGTATGCAGAAGGCAATCTCATAACAGGCCATTACTGGAATTTCAAACCTGAAAATCGTGGAAGGAAAAATCTGCGGAGAATGTCAGATTGGAAAGCAAACTAAGATGTCAGACAAGAAGCTGCAGTATATCACCACCTCTTGAGTGCTGGAGCTAATACATGTTGACCTCATGGGGCCAATGCAAGTTGAAAGTCTTGGAGAAAAACGCTATGTCTTGCATGTGTAGATGATTATTCACGATACACATGGGTTGACTTCCCTCGTGACAAATCAGATACCTTCTCGATCTTTAAGAATCTGTGTATCCAGGTCCAACGAGAAAAAGGGGAGACAATTGGCAAAATAATTCGCCTTCGTAGTGATCATGGTCGAGAGTTCGAAAACAGCAAATTTGCAGAATTCTACAACATAGAAGGGATAGCTCATGAGTTCTCAGCACCAATCACTCCCCAACAGAATGGCATCGTTGAGCGCAAAAACATGACTCTAGAGGAGATGGCTAGAGTTATGATGTTGGCAAAAGACATACCAACTCACTTTTTGGGCGGAAGCACTTAACACTGCTTGCCATATCCACAATCGAGTCACTCTCCGACCAGGTATGTTAGTAACTCATTATGAAATATGGAGGGGGAGAAAGCCCAATGTTAAGTACTTCCATATCTTTGGATCCACTTGTTATATTCTGGATGATAGAGAGCCTCGTCGAAAGCTTGATCCAAAGAGTGATGAAGGCATTTTCCTTGGTTACTCAAGGAATAGTCGCGCGTTCCGTGTCTTCAACAAACGAACCAAGACCATGATGGAATCAATCAATGTTGTTTTTGATGATGGCTGTGAAGATGTCCCAGAAGATGCAACAGACGAAGACGGAGTCTATCCCAACAATGTTAGGAAGGATGCTATTACTGACAACAGAGAAGATGCTAGCAGCAAAACTACAAAACAATAATGCTAGTCCAAATGACGATAACGATGAGACAGTTCCTTAAACCAGCAACAAGAATCCCTCACGAAGAATCCAGGCTAATCATCCTATCTCTGGAGTAATTGGAGACCTAAATGAAGGCATACAGACTCGATCAAAAACTCCTGAAAAACTACAACGAGGTGATAGGTAATATATGATTCATTTCAAAGTTTGAACCCAAAAATATCAATGAAGCCATTAATGATGAGTATTGGGTCAATGATATGCAAGAGGAACTGATTCAATTTGAGAAGAACTAGGTACAGGAACTGGTGCCCAAACCAAGTGAACGAAATATCATTGGCACAAAATGGATCTTCAATAATAAGTTTGATGAGCTTGGTAAGATCACTCGCAACAAAGCAAGGATAGTTGCTCAAGGGTATACTTAAATTGAGGGAATCAACTTCGATGAGACCTTTGCTCCTGTAGCAAGACTTGAAGCAATCAGACTCCTACTAGGGATATCATGCCATCTACAGATTAAGGTTTACCAGATGGATGTCAAAAGTGCCTTCCTGAATGGAGATCTCAACGAAGAAGTATATATGTCACAACCTAAAGGATTTGTTGATCCTCACTCCCCAGATCACGTGTATAAACTCAAGAAGGCCCTCTACGGATTAATGTTAGAGTTATGCCCCAGTCCAATATATAAGTGATCTACATATGTAATGTTTTATCATCTTTCCGAATAAATAAATCGGCATATATTACTAATATATTGTAGTAATATATCGAATGTAATTTGATCTATGTCATTATGTGTGTAACCACTAATAGTAGAACTATATATCAGAAAGAATTACATTTGATGAGTCCCTGATCAGCTAAGCTTCTTTATGAAGCGATCAGTATGAGACTAACTCCTTGTGATCATGCTCTACTAATCATGGCAAAGTGCGTGCCGGAGTTATATCACAGATACCACCAGGTAAATGATATCGGACAACCTGATTGAGAGTATGCTGCATAGATCCAGTCATGAGATACTCACATATCGTAGCTTGTCACTATATCCTAAGACCAAGGAGTCTTTGTGTACACTATGTAATGAATACCTAAGTTTGACCTAGTCTAACGTTATATGTAAAAGGGTAACTATAACGGCTTCGATTGGCTTTAATATTTATTGCACTAGTGAACTCGAAAGACGTCTGAGGGATTTATCACTCCTACTTTGGTATGAGAAAGATATCCGTTTAGGCCACTTGATGAGTATGACTGAAGGAATAGCACGGCCGTGCAGGTGATACCTTAGTATCAGTTTTCAGTCATCTCAGATATCAAGAAACAGTGATTGATAAATTAGGATGACCATTATATGCCTATTGATCAATCTAGATATCGGTTTGATAAAAGGATATTGACATGTACGATAACAGGTTAAATCGAGTAATCGATAATCACGAACGTTGGGTAATCATAATGTCTTGCTAGAGACCACTTATGATGGAAAGGGTAAAATAGTAATTTTACCAGTGTGCCAATTGTTCGTGAGCCTAGAGGGTCACACGCATTAAGCACGACACATGACAAATAATTATGGATGAAAATTAAGAACGATTCGGTAGTTTTCTGGCCTAATGTTTTAACTAGACGGTTGAAGAAATCAATTCGAGGAAATTGAACCGTTTTGTCTAAACCGAAATTAGAACTCAAGTTAATGGGTTTAATTTGGGTTTTAGTTAAACGGGCTTAGAGCCCATTTAGGGATTCAAGTTATGACTGGGGAAGAAGTGCAAATAGAAGTTTAAGAAGGGTATATATGCAATTATTAATTTGAAATTCAATTTTATTTCAAATTAAAATTCCAAAATATCTTCCATCTTTTTCTCCAACTATTGGCAACCACTCCCCCTCATTCTCTCCCTCACTTGACCGATCCTCTCATCCTCCATTTTCCTCCATTGTTGATTTTTCAAGTTTCTCAAGAACAATCATAGCAAAAGTGTGAGAAAACCTTCTTCGGTTGTGGTGCTTGTGTGGACCTAATAGAGAAACACTAAGCTTGTGTTTCATCGATTAATAGAGGTATTTTTCAGATTCAAAAGGTTGATAACATGTTGAATTTACATTAAGATCAAAGCTTCAATCGATCACCATGATTACGTAACTTCCGCTGCATGAAATTTATCGTTTGGAAGCCATGGTGATCTCTTTCAGTGGTATCAGAGCATGGTTGTTATGTACATCTTCAACATGTTTAATTCTGATTTTTTTTTGAGTTTATATGTTCATCACCTTAGCATGCATGTGAATTGAATTTTTTTTTCAGATTTGGTTGATTTTGGAAAATTGGAAAATATTTTTTTTTGGGTGTTTCGGGTTAGCCATGGCCGACCAGGGTCGTGACCCTTGGTGGACCATGGAATGCCCTAGGGCAGACCATGGTCAGCACCAAGGGACGACGAGGGTCGCCTACGGGCGACCATGGCAGCCCTCGCGGGTGACCATGGTCGCTGCCGCGGGCGACCATGGCAGCCATCGCGGGCCACCATGGTTGCCTCGCGGGCGACCAGGGTCTGACCTAGGGGCGACCATGGCTGCCCTTACGGGCTACCATGGTCGTTCCCGTGGTCGACCACGGTCAGCCCCGCGGGCGACCTCGGCAGCCCTCGCGGGCCACCGTGGTTGCTTCCGCGGGCGACCTTGATTGAGCCGGTTAGGCTCGACCAGATTCGAGCTGAACCGGCTGGTCCGCGAGAATAATTTGCAACCCTAAAAAAATTTAATTTTCAGATTTGGTTCGGTTTCGATAAACCAGCGAGAACCGGTTCAAAATTCAATTAATTAATTAAACCATCCGGTTTCGATAAACCGGAATTTTTCCACACTTTAGAAAATTTATTTGTTTGATAAGCATGTTGAGTGATCACATGATGCTAGCTAAGCCCTCTAGACTTGCATTTTAATTTCGTTTTTGCAACCTGCGTGTTGCTTAATTTTGGGTTGTAATAAATACGGCCTGCGTGTCGTGATTTGTATTTCATTTTATTTATTTCAATTCGTAATCACGAAGACCGACACAAGAAGCAAGTCAAGTGGAAGACTCGGATTGGAGGAGGCTCGAAGCTAGAGGGAGTTCACGAGAATGGAGCAAGTTTGGATCTTAAAGACCATTTCTTTAGGATCAGTTTTGCTAGATTCTTAGGAACTTAAGATGGGCTTGGCTATGCATATATTTATCGTTACATTTATATGTTTGAATATATGAATGTATGATAGTTTAAATATACAAGTTCATGTATGATTTGCTATCACCCACATGCAAAGATTAAAATCAGAATTTAATAAGACTCGCATGTAACCTGCTAAGGGATTATCTTTGCATGTATTTGCAATTGATGATTCCAGATTAAGATTGTATCGATATGGAATCAGAACTTTATAATTCACTTAAACACAAATATTTACAAGTCAAGCGTGATACCATCCAAGTTTGGGCACTCAAAAGGGCTTTGACCCTATGAATGTCGGTACGCCTCCGCCTAACATTCATAGAGAAAAGGTCTAGATGAGATGGGTAGTTCTGTGTGGGTGCGTGCACCTCCGCGTAGTAGCCACATTAGTTCTGTTCATAGTTCAAGCTTGGTAGACTTGTCTACAATTGTCCGCTAGGGCTGACCTAGGGTATCAGTATAGGGTATGTCGTGTACTTTTAGTACAGATCCTAGCCAGGAATTACATGGTTTTGTAAATGGATGTATTCCTACCTTGATGCTCTTAATTGGAGCAGTGAGCCTCCGTTCACTTCAATTGAGGGTATGATAGGATCCTGGTTTTATAATTAAATCTCCAACTTGAATTTTAATTAATTTTACCATGTAGAACTAAAAGGCAAACACAACAAAAAGGAGTAATAGTGCACTGAGAGTCCAGATTGAGGACAGACTCATGAGCGTGAATTACTCAGATTGGAATAGTAACTTGAGGCTTGTACTCAAGCATGAACGCAAGTAGTATATCCTTACCAAGGAACCTCCTGCTGAGCCACAGCTGAACGCCGCTAGGGCACTAAGGATACTTATCAAAGTTCCTTAGTAACCAAATCGACGTATCATGCATTATGGTGGGCAGTAGGACGCCAGAGTTATAGAAGCAGTTCAGGAAAGTTTCAGATGACCCTCATACCTGTAAGGCAGAGGTCAAGTAAATGTTCAAGGAGAAAGCTCATATCGAAAGATATGACACTTTGATAGAACTTAACTCCTGCAAACTTAAGGATGAAGCTCTGTTAGTCCCCATGTCACGAAGATTTAATGTCTTCAGGAACATCTAACCAGACTCAATTTTGATGATCAGGAGGAAATGGCTGCGGATTTTATGTTCCAGTCACTTCCAGATACATATAGTGATTTCATAGTAAATTAAAATATGCATGATGTGGACAAGTCCTTAACAGAGTTTCATGGGATGCTTGTGACCGCTGAAAAGAACCTCAAGGGCAAGACCAAGGAGGTCCTTATGGTCAAAAAGAAGGTCAGCTTCAAGAAAGCCGATCAGGGTAAGGGTAAGGTTCCTACGCACCTTGCAGGGTAGATCAGATACCCCAAACGTCCAAAAGTTCAAGCGGCTCCCAAAGCTGCTGTGAAAACTAAGGACAAAATGGAGGAGATCTCTATCACTGCAAAGAGCCAGGACACAGGAATAAGGGATTGTAAGCAAATACAAGGATCACGTGAAGAAGAGTGGGTATCCACGTCTTCAGAATCAGATATTTACGTTGGTAATCGTAATCGGTATAACGTAAATAAGAAAAGGCTTAAATCTGATGATTTAAACCAAGTTATAATCTGGCATTGACATTTAAGGCACATAGGCGAGAAACGCATTTCAACACTTCACAAGTGTGGACTTTTAAGTCCGTTTGAATTCACTAAACTGAAAGATGCAAGTCTCGCCTAATAGGCAAAATGACAAAGGCACTTTTCACAGGTTTATGTGAAAGGCGAGTGACTTGTTAAGTCTAATACATTTGGACGTATGTGGACCTATGAGTACTCAGGCCAAAAGAGGGTTCAACTTAAACTTGACTCTGGAAACGGCCGCATTCATTTTGAATCGGGCTCCGATGAAGACAACGATAGTACACCTTGTGACAGTCATTCTGTCTCCCATTACTGTGGATGCGTGCGCCTCCGCGTAGTATTAATTGGGATGCGAGCTGAATAAGGTAATCAGTACTTTTTGGATGCGTGCGCTTCCGCGTAGTAGCCAAATAGGAGCTGGACCAGAGTCATAGAAGGTACACTACATGACACTCATTACGTCTCCCGTTACTGTGGATGCGTGCGCCTCCGCGTAGTATTCATTGGAATGGGAGCACGATGAGATGGCCAGTTCTATTTGGATGCGTGCGCCTTCGCGTAGTAGCCAAATAAGAGATGGACCATAGTCATATATGGTGTGGGAAACATCCTAATATGTTTTTCCTAAAAGATTTGGGTAGCAGAGATGCAGGCATCCAAATTAGACAAATGTGTCTTCGTAAGGTATCCTTAAGAAACTAAGAGATACAACTTCTACATACCCAGCGAGTACAAAGTCTTTGCTGCTCGAGGAGGGGTATTTTTGGATAAATATTTTATTTCCAAAATAGCTAGTAGGAGTCCCGTGCATCTCGAAGAAATTCGAGAGGATACGGAACAACCTGAAGCAATTCAGGAGCCTGCTATGCAAGATGTAAAAGTACTGGAGCCTCAGATGGTCGTAGATGAAGAATCAGTCCCTACAGAAATTCCAGATGGTCCAAGGAGGTCTGAAAAATCTCGTCATGTTTCAGACAGATATGGCTTCACAGCCACTGAGGGAAATGACTTGATGATTGTGGATCTGGATGATCCGGAAACCTTCAGACAAGCTTTGACCAATCCAGACTCCGAAAAATGGCAGAACACCATGAATGAGGAAATGAAATCCATGTATGACAACCAAGTCTGGTGCTTGGTTGATCAAATCCCTGGGATAAAACCCATCGGTTCTGAGTGGGTCTATAGGATCAAGACCTACATGGATGGAAATCCTCAGACCAATGATGCTAGGATGGTTGTAAAAAGTTATCGTCAGATTCAATGCATGTATTATGATGACACCTTTTCACCAGCAGCAATAGTCAGATTGATCCGGATTATTCTTAGGCATAACTATGGCAGATGGATGTCAAAAACCCTTCCTTAGCAGGAACTTACTAGAGGGCGTGTATATCACACGATCTGTGGGTTTTGTTGATCCAAAGAATCCTAGAAAGATATGTAAGCTACAAAGATTCATTTATGGATTGAAGCAAGCTTCAGGGAGTTGGAACCTTCATTTTGATAAAGTTGTAAGGGAACTCGGCTTCATAAAAAAAAAGTGAGCCTTGCGTACATAAGAAAGCGAGTGGGAGTAATATTGTATTCTTGGTATTTATTCATCTGGAATGACATCCCGACCTTGCCACAAAATCTTGGTTAGGGAAGTACTTATCGATGAAGGACTTAGGTGATGCTACATATATTGTAGGCATCAGGATCTCAACAGATCATTCCAAAAGGATTTTGGGCCTAAGTCAGAACATGTACATAGGTAAAGTGTTGAGAAGACTCTCAATGCTTGATTCTAAGAAATGATATATACCCATGCACCATGGCATTAAGCTCAGCAAGCTACATAGTCCTAGAACTCTTGATAAGCTGAGCAGGACGAGTAAGATCCCTTATGCTTCCGCTGTGGGATCCATCATGTATGCCAGGATGTGCACGAGAGTGGAAGTCTCGTTTGCACTAAGCTGTACCAGCAGATTCCAATCTAACCCTGACCAATTACACTGGATTGCTGTCAAAGGTCATCC
Organism: Geranium rotundifolium; assembly: GCA_963920655.1. Classification (NCBI taxonomy): domain Eukaryota; kingdom Viridiplantae; phylum Streptophyta; class Magnoliopsida; order Geraniales; family Geraniaceae; genus Geranium; species Geranium rotundifolium. The sequence goes on along the minus strand of OY987311.1, from coordinate 32,402,370 downwards.
TCAAATATTTGAGGAGGACCAAGTATGCATTCCTAGTGTATGGGGATGTAGATAGAAAACTAGCAGTCAAAGGACAAGTCGATACTAGTTTTCAGACATATCCAGATGATTTCAAAATTCAGTCAGGATATATTTTGTGTTGAGCAGTGGCGCTTTCAGCTGGATAAGCTTTAAGCAAGCCAAAATTGCCAACTCTACAGCGGATGCTAAGTATATAGCTGTTGTTGCTACGTTTAATTGTTGGCATAATTTTTAGCGCAAAAGTAAGAAGTCGTGCAACATGTTACGTGACATGTGGAGCGTTTTGTTACGATCCAGATTAGGAAAGTTGAAGCTTTCCTATTTCGACGAAGCTTTAAGCAAAAGAAGAAAGGCGCCACGAAGACTTGGAGCGCAAGAGAGTGACGTCGACAAGTCAGGCGACTTCCAGCTGGCAGTTACACGTCAGCAATAGGCGGCAACTCTACTTGCCTGATTTATTCAGGAACTCAGAAACAGGCAAGACGACTTCCAGCTGTCGTGGAAGGCGGCAACAACTTGCCTGACTTTCCTGTTCCTGATCCGAGAAGGATTAGGAATGTGAGCTGCTATAAAAAGCCCTTGGCTTCCCATTAGTAGATCATCCGTTCTTGTTCTAATAATTGCAAGATTTCTCAGAGCTCTTAACAGTGCACCATCGGCGTGTTGAGAGTCTGATTAAGATTCAATAGAACGGACCTTAGCTCCGATCAAACATTAAGTCGCGAAGACTAAGTGTTTGGATTGGTTAGGGTTTTTGTTTGTGATTGAAGATTCACAACTCCGTCCAAGAAGACAACGACACCGAGCATAGGCTTGCTCGAATGGTGGAATTGAGGGAATCTCAAAGAGAGGGGGAGAGGCTCCTGGTCAAGGTTGTTCACGGTGAGATCTATAGTAGCTTAGGACGATAGCTTGTTTGATAGCTAGTTAGTGCTTGAAGTTGTACTATTGACTACCTAATAGTGAAAACCTTTCCACTGGCAAAGTGCCCCCAGACGTAGGTGCGGAGTCACCGAACTGGGTAATCATCTCTGTTGTCGTTATTATTATCGGTTTACTATTTACGCTTACGGTTTACTTTTTAGGCAAGTAGTCGATACACGAGTTACCACTTCGTGTTCGACTTCTTGACTCGACTACGAATTCAGAATTTCAATTGGTATTAGAGGAGGCACCTTTTCTTTTAGGTGATTTTCTTGCAAAATTTCTGAATAGCCAATATGGACTCAAAGGAAGGAGGTTCAGTAAATCGACCACCGGTGCTCGACGGAACAAACTATGGATATTGGAAAGCACGGATGTGTGCCTTCTTGAAGTCCCTCGACAGCAAAACCTGGAAGTCTATCGTCAATGGATGGGAGGAACCCTACTATGCTGATGCTCATGGAAATCAAACAAACATCAAACCAGAAAAGGAGTGGAGCATGGAAGAAGATGAAGCCGCCCTAGGTAATTCTCGTGCACCCAATGCTATTTTTAATGGAGTAGACAAGAATGTGTTTCGACTCATCAACATATGCACAAGTGCCAAAATTTCCTGGGACACGCTTGCTGTTGCTTACGAGGGTACTTCCAAAGTCAAAGAACAGAAGTTACAGTACCTCACGACTAACTTTGAGGCCCTGACCATGAATGAAGACGAAACAATTGCGGAGTTTAATGTGCGCATCAAGGATCTGGCCAATGAATCATATTCACTTGGCAAGCCTATGACCGATGAAGATTTGGTCAGAAAAACGCTGAGAGCTCTAAGTCCTAGATTCAAGATGAAGATAAACGCCATAGAAGAAGTCCATGACTTGAAGACACTGAAGTTTGACGAGCTCATGTGATCTATAATGACTCTCGAGCTCTCCCTACCTCTTATCGAGAAGAAACACAAAGGCGTGGCTCTCAAAAGTTCTACTCAAAAGCAGAAGAACTCAACGCACTCTGATTCGGATCGTGACATTGAGGAAACAATCGCCATGCTGGCCAAAAACTACAACAAAGTCATGAAAAGATTCGGCCAGATGACAGGGAGGAACGTCACTCGAGAAGTCAGAGACAAGCCGCAACACAAGTTTCAGAAGCTCGAAAACACAACTAATGATGGTAGACGAGGAGAGCGATTAGGTTAAGGAGTTCAGTGCTTTGAATGTGAGGGGTATGGACACATGCAAAAGGAATGTCCCAACTTCTTAAAGAAACAAAAGAAGGGATTCAATGCCTCTCTAACTGACGATGAAGATGAGGAAAACAGTGACCTTGAGCATACAAGTAACTATGTTGCTTTCACTTCCTCCACAATAGATCAACCAGCTGAAAGCTCAAAGAAGTATGACTTTGATAATGAGCTATCCGATGAGACCCTCAACAACGCTTACAACGAATGGTATGTCAAGTGGCTTGAAGACTCTCAGGTAATCGAAAAACAAAATGCTCTCATTCTTACTCTTAATGAAGACAAGTCAAGACTTCTCGAGACGACTATTGATCTCAAAAAGGAAGTTGCTCGACTAAAAGGCGAGTTAGAGCAGGTCACAAAGTCTGTAAAGATGATGAATCCAAGCACTGACACTCTGGACCAAATACTTTCGATCGAGAAACCATCTAGAAATATGGAAGGTCTTGGATACTCAAAAGAAGCCTCATCATCGCACACCGTCTTCGTTCCGCAGAAGGTTATCTCCCAAAAGTCGCGTCAGAAGTCTCTTAACTTCACGGCTTACCAAGCAACCAAACAGCCTCTTATCCTGGCCGCTTCAAAGACGTAGAACAAAAGACATAACTGGGTATGTCACCATTGTGGACGAAGAGGACATATTCGACCCTTCTGGTATCAGCTATATGGGAAGAGCTTGGTCAAGAAAAGGACCACCATCAAGAAAAGCCAACCACGGAAGGAATGGCAAGTCAAGGAGGTAAACTATCGAGCTAACATCGCGTACACCGCTCTAAAGGCTTCAACCAGCAACGATTGGTAATTTGATAATGGATCCTCTCGACATATAACGGGTAATAGCTCCTTCTTGGTCACTTTAATACCTTGCACAAATAGCTTCGTCACTTTTGGAGATGGAGTAAAAGCTAGAGTGCTCGGGAAAGGAAGACTCAACCTTCCCAACTCACCATGTCTGAAAGAAGCTCTACTAGTAGAAGGCCTCACAGCAAATCTCATCAGCATAAGTCAAATATGCGATTTAAATCTGGATGTCCACTTCACTCGTGACAAGTGCTCGGTCAAAGACGAACAGCAGAAGGAAGTCAGACAGGCCACAGGTCCCTTGATAATTGTTATCTATGGTCCCCAACAACCACAACTTTGCCAACCAAGTGTCTATTGTCCAAAGCTCAAGAGACAAAGCTATGGCATCAAAAACTTGGTCACATCAATTTGAGGAACATGCAAAAGATTCTCTCTGAAAAGGCGATCATTGGAGTTCCCAACCTCAAGATCATTGAAGGAAAAATTTGTGAAGAATGCCAGATTGGAAAACAAGTCAAGACGTCACACAAGAAGGTACAACATCTTACTACTTCTCGTGCCCTAGAACTTCTTCATGTTGACCTTATGGGACCTATGCAAGTAGAAAGTCTAGGAGGGAAGAAGAACATATTTGTATGTGTAGACGACTTCTCAAGGTACACCTGGGTAGACTTTATTCGAGAAAAGTCAGACACCTTCTCACTCTTTGAAGCCCTATGCCGGAGAGTTCAACGAGAAAAGGGAGAAGTCATTGGAAAAGTCTTCCGACTTCGGAGCGATCATGGAAAGGAGTTTGAGAACATCAGCTTCGCAAATTTCTGTGATGCTGAAGGAATTGCACACGAATTCTCAGCTCCCATCACTCCCCAGCAAAACGGGATCGTTGAAAGGAAAAATCGCACTCTTCAAGAAATGGCAAGAGTCATGATGTTAGCCAAAGACATCCCGCAGCACTTCTGGGCTGAAGCTTTGAATACGGCATGCCATATTCATAATAGAGTAACCCTCCGCCTTGGAACTTTGCTCACTCTTTATGAAATATGGAGGGGGAGAAAGCCGCCGAATGTCAAATATTTCCATGTCTTTGGATCAATCTGCTACATACTTGCAGATAGGGAACCTCGACGCAAACATGATCCTAAGAGCGACGAAGGCATCTTCCTCGGATACTCCAGAAATAGTCGGCTTTTCGTGTATTCAACAAACGCACCCGGACGATCATGGAATCCATCAATGTCGTGATCGATGACAGTAACGAGCAACCCAGTGACGAGGACGAAGAAGTCCTAAATCTCTCAGGAGAAGTCAGACCAGAAGTCAGAGGAGAAGTCAGACTAGAGGTCAAAGACGATGAGCGCAACAAAGAGTCTAAAGACGAAAGACCAATCATCCCGGATAAAGAGGCATCTCCTATAAGGCAAAGAGCTCCGTCAAGAAGAATTCAGAAGAATCATCCACCCCAGGATGTGATTGGAGACATTAATGAGGGAGTTCGAACTCGACAAAAGGCATTTCTTGACCACCAAGAACTGATAGGTAACATGTGCTTTATTTCTAAAATTGAGCCAAAGAATATACAAGAGGCCATCAATGATGAATATTGGGTCTGCGCAATGCAAGAAGAGTTGGTTCAATTTGCAAGGAATGAAGTCTGGGAACTAGTACCCAAGACCTACAATGTCAATGTCATCGGGACAAAGTGGATATTCAAAAACAAGTCTGACGAGCAAGGAAACATCACTCGAAACAAAGCAAGACTGGTGGCTCAAGGATACACACAAGTCGAAGGAGTCAACTTTGAAGAAACTTTTGCTCCAGTAGCCAGATTGGAAGCCATATGACTTCTTCTCGGCATCGCATGTCATCTGCGTTTCAAACTCTATCAGATGGATGTAAAGAGTGCCTTTCTCAATGGAAATCTGAACGAAGAAGTCTATGTAGCCCAACCAAAGGGATTCGAAGACCATGACTCTCCGCACCATGTCTACAAGCTAAAGAAAGCTCTCTACGGACTCAAACAAACTCCACGAGCATGGTATGAACATCTTACCCAATTCCTTGTACATAATGGCTATATTCGAGGGGGAGTAGACAAAACTCTCTTTGTGAAGAAGGAAGGAAGGGACATCATGATTGCTCAAATATATGTCGACGACATTGTATTTGGAGGGAAGTCAGACAAGATGGTGGAACGTTTCGTCCAACATATGCATTCTGAATTTGAGATGAGTATGGTCGGTGAGCTCACATACTTCCTAGGCTTCCAGATCAAGCAGATGTCAGATGGAATATTTATCTCCCAAAGCAAATACGCAAAGAACATTGTCAAGAAGTTCGGGTTAGAAAAGGCCTCACACAAGAGAACTCCTATTGCCACACATGACAAATGCACAAAAGACGAGATGGGAGAATCAGTTGATCAAAGTCTTTATCGAAGCATAATAGGAAGTCTCCTCTATCTATCAGCAAGTCGACCCAACTTCGCTTACTCCGTGGGAGTCTGTGCTCGATATCAAGCCAATCCAAAAGTCAGTGACTTGGCTCATGCAAAGAGGATCATAAGGTACATCTCGGGAACCTCTGAATTGGGTTTGCTATATTCCTTTGATACCTCTCCTACTCTGGTTGGATACTGTGATGCTGACTGGGCGGGAAGCACACCAGATCGAAGAAGCACCTCCGGAGGTTGTTTCTACCAGGGGAACAATCTTGTATTGTGGTTCAGCAAAAAACAAAATTGTATTGCTTTGTCTACTGCTAAGTCCGAATATATTGCAGCCGGAAGTAGCTGTACTCAACTTCTTTGGATGAATCAAATGTTGGCAGAGTATGGAGTCAAGCAAGAAGTCATGACTTTGTTCTGTGACAACATTAGTGCAATCAACATCTCGAAGAATCCAGTCCAACACAGCAAAACAAAGCATATTGACATCAGACACCACTTTATTCGAGAGCTTGTAGAACATAAGAAGATAAAGCTCAAGTATTTACCCACTGAGAAACAAGTCGCAGACATCTTTACAAAGGCGTTAGATGCCAACAGGTTTGAAAGTCTGAGGTCAACCCTCGGACTTTGCTGTCTGGAGTAACCAGAAGTCAAGCAAGAAGAGGGAGAGCTTTTAGTTGATTTTACTCTCTCTCTCGATCAGGACCAACCAGGGTCCACAAAATCAAGCCGGGTCCAAATCTTATTATCAGAAGCCCGTTAGTCTCATTTGAATTTTAAGAATGATTACACTCTAACAATCAACCAATCAACAATCGTTCTGTTCTACTCCCACGTAGAAAAGGCTCTACACCTCCTCCACCTTTTTGAAACCGCTAGGGCACCACAAATCAAAATTTCTGCAACTAAAAGATTTTGTTCTCTCCTCTCAGAGAACAAATCCTATCTAGCTTTTAGCCAAATGGTCGGTACTAGAAGCGGACGAATACCATCTGCCTCCAAGGCGCTACAAGCAAAAATGAGGGTAAAAGTTATTGCCAAGAAATTGTCGGCCTCCAAATCGACGACAAACAAGCATGGAGTAAGGATCCGAGGAGGAAAAGTCTCAGGGGAAAGTTCGGCAGCACCTCAGGGAGTAACAACTTCACCTCCAACTATCACACCAGAAGAGGCAACTCACGTTATTGAGAAGGACGACACTCTAGCCGAATCTGCGAACAAAGAAGAGGAAGCTTCTCTCTCTACTCCGACTCCAACACAAGGTAAATCTGCTATCCTCTCTGAAGAAAACACGGTAGAAGTAAGCCTGCCTGTGGAGGATCTAGAAACCCTTGTCCCTGAAAGTCAAGGCACTAGCACCAAGGACCAATCCAGCCCCTCTAAGTCGACACCAGCACCAGAGAAATCTCCTCTAAACGAGGACTTGCAGAAAGAAGGAACTTGTTAACATCGAAGAGATAGTGGACACTGAGGCCAAGGAGAAAGAAGAAGCTGTGCCCAAAAAGGGCTGAGAGAAGGAAGCTACCAACCAGAAGGTTGGTTGATGAAGAAGAAGAACCTCAACTACCGAGGAGACTGACCCCAAAGAGGAACTCCACAGAGAAAGGAGGAGCATCTGCTTCTAAACAGCAGAAGAAGTCTAGGAGAAAGTCACTAACCTCTGTAGCAACATCTGTTCCTGTTGAAGAGGAATCTGAAGAAGAAGACACCCAGATGGTGCTACCACGGGTTAAAAAGGGAATGAGAGGGCAGAAACTCCCCAAGAATAAATCACTTGCTGTGCGTAACTGCCACAAGATGACGATGAGCTTAAAAAGGTGTTTTCCTAACAAATTACCAAAGGGGGAGATTGTTGCTACGTTTAATTGTTGGCATAATTTTTAGCGCAAAAGTAAGAAGTCGTGCAACATGTTACATGACATGTGGAGCGACTTGTTACGATCCAGATTAGGAAAGTCTGAAGCTTTCCTATTTCAATGAAGCTTGGAGCAAAAGAAGAAAGGCGCCACGAAGACTTGGAGCGCAAGAGAGTGACGTCGACAAGTCAGGCGACTTCCAGCTGGCAGTTATACGTCAGCAATAGGCGGCAACTCTACTTGCCTGATTTATTCAGGAAGTCAGAAACAGGCAAGACGACTTCCAGCTGTCGTGGATGGCGGCAACAACTTGCCTGACTTTCCTGTTCCTGATCCGAGAAGGATTAGGAATGTGAGCTGCTATAAAAAGCCCTTGGCTTCCCATTCACAACTCCGTCCAAGAAGACAACGACACCGAGCATAGGCTTGCTCGAAGGGTGGAATTGAGGGAATCTCAAAGACAGGGGGAGAGGCTCCTGGTCGAGGTTGTTCACGGTGAGATCTATAGTAGCTTAGGACAATAGCTTGTGTGATAGCTAGTTGGTGCTTGAAGTTGTACTATTGACTACCTAATAGTGAAAACCTTTCCACTGGCAAAGTGCCCCCAGACGTAGGTGCAGAGTCACCAAACTGGGTAATCATCTCTGGTGTCGTTATTATTATCGGTTTACTATTTACGCTTACGGTTTACTTTTTAGGCAAGTAGTCTATACACAAGTTACGACTTCGTGTTCGACTTCTTGACTCGGCTACGAATTCAGAATTTCAGCTGCAACATAAGCAGCTAAAGAGGCCGTATGGATTAGAAGCTTTATGATCGGATTAGATGCAACGCCCCGAGCGTCTGATCCGATAAGCTTGTTGTGGGACAACATAGGTGCCGTAGCTATTGCTCAAGAGCCCAAATTCCACAACAGATCCAAACATATACTCAGCAAGCATCATCTCGTGATAGTTATCTCATATAGAGGTGATGTGGAGATTAAATACTACTCGACTGATGATAATATGGCCGATCCCTTCACAGAGGCTCAGCCATAGCCTAGGCATGATGAACATGCAGGGTCTTTGGGAGTAGATCAGAACTTAAATTGGAACCAGGGGCAAGTGGGAGATTGTTAGAGTTATGCCCCAGTCCAATATATAAGTGATCTACAGATGTAATGTTTTATCATCGTTCCGAATAAATAAACCGGCATATATTACTAATGTGTTGTAGTAATATATCGAATGTAATTTGATCTATGTCATTGTGTGTGTAACCACTAATAGTAGAACTATAGATCAGAAAGAATTACATTTGATGAGTCCCTGATCAGCTAAGCTTCTTTATGAAGCGATCAGTATGAGACTAACTCCTTGTGATCATGCTCTACTGATCATGGCAAAGTACGTGCCGGAGTTATATCATAGATACCATCAGGTCGATGATATCGGACAACCCGATTGTGAGTATGCTGCATAGATCCAGTCATGAGATACTCACATATCGTAGCTTGTCACTATATCCTAAGACCAAGGAGTCTTTGTGTACACTATATAACGAATACCTAAGTTTGACCTAGTCTAATGTTATCTGTAAAAGGGTAACTATAACGGCTTCGATTGGCTTTGATATTTATTGTACTAGTGAACTCGAAAGGCGTCTGAGGGATTTATCACTTATACTTCGGTATAAGAAAGATATCCGTTTAGGCCACTTGATGAGTATGACTGAAGGAATAGCACGACCGTGCAGGTGATACCTTAGTATCAGTTTTCAGTCATCTCAGATATCAAGAAACAGTGATTGATAAATTAGGATGACCATTCTATGCCTATTGATCAATCTGGATATCGGTTTGATAAAGGGATATTGACATGTACGATAATAGGTTAAGTCGAATAATCGATAATCACGAACGTTGGGTAATCATAATGTCTTGCTAGAGACCACTTATGATGGAAAGGGTAAAATAGTAATTTTACCAGTCTGCCAACTGTTCGTGAGCCTAGAGGTCACACGCATTAAGCACGATACATGATAAATAATTATGGATGAAAATTAAGAACGATTCGGTAGTTTTCTGACCTAAGGTTTTAACCAGACGGTTGAAGAAATCAATTCGAGGAAATTGAACCGTTTTGTCTAAACCGAAGTTCATGGGTTTAATTTGGGTTTTAGTTAAACGGGCTTAAAGCCCATTTAGGGATTCAAGTTATGAATGGGGAAGAAGTGCAAATAGGAGTTTAAGAAGGGTATATATGCAATTATTAATTTGAAATTCAATTTTATTTCAAATTAAAATTCCAAAATATCTTCCATCTTTTTCTCCAACTATTGGCAACCACTCCCCCTCATTCTCTCCCTCACTTGACCGATCCTCTCATCCTCTATTTTCCTCCGTTGTTGATTTGTCAAGCTTCTCAAGAACACTCATAGCAAAAGTGTGAAAGAAAACCTTCTTCGGTTGTGGTGCTTGTGTGGACCTAATAGAGAAACACTAAGCTTGTGTTTTCATTGATTAATAGAGGTGTTTTTCAAATTCAAAATGTTGATAACATGTTGAATTTACATTAAGATCAAAGCTTCAATCGATCACCATGGTTATGTAACTTCCGCTGCATGAAATTTATCGCTTGGAACCCATGGTGATCTCTTTCAATTAAAACAAGCACCAAGGGCTTGGTATGAAAGGCTCACAATATTTCCGATTTAAAGCGGCTACACTAGAGGGGGAGTCGACAAGACTTTATTTGTGAAGAATGAGGACGAGAATTTGATGATAGCCCAAATATATGTCGATGACATTGTCTTTGGAGGGATCTCAAGAAAGATGGTAGAGCAATTTATCCAACAAAATGCAATCATAATTCGAGATGAGCATGGTGGGAGAGCTTACCTATTTCCTAGGCTTCCGAATCAAACAGCTAAAAGATAGCATCTTCATCTCTCAAAGCAAATATGCGAAGAATATTGTCAAGAAATTTGGGCTAGAGAAAGCTTCACATAAACGGACACCTGCAGCTACACATATCAAGCTAACTAAAGATGATCCAGGAGAAGCCGTCGACCAACACCTATACAGAAGCATTATAGGTAGTCTTCTCTACCTTACTGCCAGTTGACCAGATATTGCCTACTCTGTAGGAGTATGTGCACGATATCAAGCTAATCTCAAGGTTAGTCATCTATCCCAAGCTAAAATAATTATAAGATATATCTCTGGACTACAGACTTGGGTTTATTATACTCATTCGACACATCCTCTACCCTGGTGGGGTATTGTGATGCTGATTGGGCTGGAAACACAGCAGATAGGAAGAGCACATCTGGAGGATGCTTCTTCCTTGGCAACAATCTCATATCATGGTTCAGTAAAAAGCAAAATTGTGTTGCCTTGTCCACTACTAAATCTGAGTATATCGCTGCCGGGAGTAGCTGCACACAATTGTTATGGATGAAGCAAATGCTAGTCGAATACAATGTTAGACAAGAAGCCATGACTTTATATTGTGATAATGTCAGTGCCATCAACATCTCTAAAAATCCTTTCCAACACAGCAAGACCAAGCACATTGACATTAGACACCACTTCATTCGCGAGCTGGTCGAAGACAAAAAAATCATCCTAGAGCACATCCATACAGAGAAGCAACTTGCTGACATTTTCACGAAGGCATTAGATGCAAGCAGATTCGAGTACCTCAGGACCTCACTCGGTCTGTGCACCATCAACGAGAAATAGAAGTTTCAAAAACGGTTGAGAGGAGTTGGTTGGTACCTCTTCATGAACCGGTCCAAAATCCCAACACATGCCATTGGGCCAAGCATACCAAAAGCCCATATAAAGAGAGGAAAGGTCGCGAGATACGCTCTGTCTCCAACAGATTTGATTTGAATTAACTTGTTTTCAAAAACAAAACCTAGTCTGCCTCTTCTCGTTTTTGCTCTCATCTCCCACACCTCTCAAACCCTATGATGAAAATCACACTACTCACACAAACATGGTGAAAACAAGAAGCACTCTAGCGCCAAAGAAAGCCACTGACAGTTGACAATCCAAACCCAAGAAGGCAGAGGCAAAAAGCTCCAAGAGCCGCAATCCAAGCACCAACAAACATGGGGTTCGAATCAAAGGACTAAAGATACAGAAGAATGCCGAGGGATCCTCCAGAGAAATCCCTCCAGAAGAAGCACCGATACCAGTGTTTTCCCGAGTCCCCAAACGGACCCGAACCGGAAGCTCTGCATTCTCCATGACGGATCTGACAGGGCCAGAGCGAGAGACTGATCTTGGCCAAGGAAGTCCAGATGCTTCCATGCAGATTGTTCCTGTTCCAGTATCAGCAAGTGTCCCAGGTATCGACTCCTCCATTATTTCAAACACCGATACCTCTAGAAATAGTGACTTGTTAAAGTCGCTACTGGAAAATCAAGACCCTCCTCAAGAAGGTGTGGTTGAGGAACTGATAAATTCTGAAGGGGAAAAGATTGACTTGACCCCGGTCAGTCATGGGTTAGAACGGATTGCTGAAGGTTAAGGAGAAGAAGAAGGTATAAGAGATGTCATTCCTGAAGCCACAAAGGAGGCTGTGGTAGGAGAAGAAGAAGTTGCTCACTCCGAAGAAGCCGAGGGAGAATCTGAGAAAGAAGAGACCAGAGACGGGGATACCGATCTGGAAGGAGCAGAGAAGGAGAACAATGCCGCCGCCAATGACACAGAAGAAGCACCTCTGGATGCCAGACGAGATGTTACTGAAAATGCTACTGAGACAGCACACACAGTGTTGTCATCCCTGAAAAAGAAGGTATTAGAAGAGAATGAAAATCTGGCAGTGATGGTCGGAAAACTCAAAGAAACCAAGAAGAGGAAGGAGGTAAAAGATGCTGGAGGCCCCAGCAAGAAGAAGAAGAAGAAGATGTCCGTCAAAGAAAAAGGAAAGAAAGTTGTCTCCAAAAGGAGATTGGTTGATGAAGAAACTGATAACGATGTAGAGGAGGTTACTGTAAAGGAAGCAAAGAAGGGAAGAAGCCTGAAGACGGTCAAGAACACCTCAAGTGTTCCTTACGACAATGTGTCGTTTCATTATGCAGACGGTGCGAAACGATGGGAATTTGTGTTCCAGAGAACGGGATATCTCGAGAAGACCCTGTCGTCGGAGTTACTGGGACTAGATGAAAGAGATCACCATGGGTTCCATTCGATAAATTTCATGCAACGGAAGTTATGTAACCATGGTGATCGATGCATACTTGGATTTTAATGTAAATTCAACATGCTATAGGTCCACACAAGCACCACAACCGAAGAAGGGTTTCTCTCACATTTTGCTATGAATGTTCTTGAGAAGCTTGCCAAAAATGGTGGATGAAGAGGGGGAGAGAATTCGGCCAAGAAAGGGAGAAGATGAGGGTAGTGGTTGCTAATGGTTGGAGAAAATAATGGGAGATATTTTGGAATTTTAATTTGAAATAAAATTGAATTTCAAATTAATAATTGCATATCTACCCTTCTTAAACTTCTATTTGCACTTCTTCCCCATTCATCTCTTGAATCCCTAAAGGGGATTTAAGCCCGTTTAACTAAAACCCAAATTAAACCCATTAACTTAAGTTATAATTTTTGTTTAGACAAAACGGTTCAATTTCCTCGAATTGATTTCTTCAACCGTCTGGTTAAAACCTTAGGCTAGAAAACTACCGAATCGTTCTCAATTTTCATCCATGATTATTTGTCATGTATCGTGCTTAATGCGTGTGACCCTCTAGGCTCGCGAACAATTGGCAGACTGGTAAAATTACTATTTTACCCTTTCCATCATAAGTGGTCTCTAGCAAGACATTATGATTACCCAATGTTCGTGATTATCGATTATTCGAGTTAACCTGTTATCATACATGTCACTGTCCTTTTATCAAACCGATATCCAGATTGATCAATAGGCATAGAATGGTCACCCTAATTTATCAATTACTGTTTCTTGATATCTGAGATGACTGAAAACTGATACTAAGGTATCACCTGCACGGCCGTGCTATTCCTTCAGTCATACTCATCAAGTGGCCTAAACGGATATCTTTCTTATACCGAAGTATAAGTGATAAATCCCTCAGATGCCTTTTGAGTTCACTAGTGCAATAAATATCAAAACCAATCGAAGCCGTTATAGTTACCCTTTTACAGATAATGTTAGACTAGGTCAAACTTAGGTATTTGTTACATAGTGTACACAAAGACTCCTTGGTCTTAGGATATAATGACAAGCTACGATATGTGAGTATCTCATGACTAGATCTATGCAGCATACTCACAATCGGGTTGTCCGATATCATCGACCTGATGGTATCTATGATATAACTCCGGCACTCACTTTGCCATGATCAGTAGAGCATAATGACAAGGAGTTAGTCTCATACTGATCGCTTCAAAAGAAGCTTCGTTGATCAGGGACTTTATCGAATGCAATTCTTTCTGATCTACAGTTCTACTATAAGTGGTTACACACATTATGACATAGATCAAATTACATTAGATATATTACTACAACACATTAGTAATATCATGCCTTTTATTATGTAAACTAATGATCTTCGTTACAATATAGATTGAGGAATCACATTGGACTAGGGCACAAACCTAACACTAGAAGCCATTATCCAACTCCTGGAGCAGGCAGAACCCATGAATATCGTCACTAACATTGGTAACCACTATCCCCTTTTGGTCAAAGAATTCATTGCAAACTTGCCTACCGGATTTGGGACTCCTGATGATCCGGATTGTGAGAAGGTATATGTCAGAGGCCTGTTCTTCAACATTTCCTCTGACATCATTAATACCTTCCTGGGGAGAAAGTGTGTTCGTTCTGTGCCTCCACCTGACCTAAACAAAGTCCTCAAGGAGATTACTGGAGACAAAAGCAGAATGTGGCCTACCAAGGGCACCGTGGCAGCCTCAGACCTCACATCCAAGTACTTCATCCTATTCCGTATCGGAGTAGCGAACTAGGCTCCCTCCACACACACATCCTCCATCAAACCAGAGGTGGCGATACTCATCTTCCAAATAGGTACTAGTTCAAGAAACAGTGATTTGTTGGAGTCACTACTAGAAAACCAAGACCCACCTCAAGAAGGTGTGGTAGAGGAACTGATAAACACTGAAGGAGAAAAGGAAGACTTGACCCCAGTCAGTCATGGGTTGGAGCGTATTGCTGAAGGAGAAGGAGAAGAAGAAGGAGCAACAGATGTCATTCCTGAAGCCACAAAGGAGGCTGCAGTAGAAGAAGAAGTTGCTGACTCGGAAGAAGCCGAGGAAGAAGTTGAGAAGGACAGCAGTGTTGCCACAATTAACACAGAAAAAGTTCCTCTGCATGCCAGAGAAGATGCGACAGAAGATGCTGCCGAGACAGCACACACGGTGTTCTCATCCCTGAAGAAGAAGGTAATAGAAGAAAATGAAAGTCTGGCTGCGATGGTTGAAAAACTCAAGGAAACCAAGAAGAGGAAGGAGGTGAAAGATGCTGGAGGCCCCAACAACAAAAAGAAGAAGATGTCCGTCAAGGAAAAAGGGAAGAAAGTTATCTCCAAAAGGAGATTGGTAGATGAAGCAACTGATGACAAGGTAGAGGAGGTTACTGCAAGGGAAGCAAAGAAGGAAAAGAGCCTGAAGACGGTCAAGAACACGTCGAGTGTTTTTTACGACAATGTGTCGTTTCACTCGGCAGACGGTGCGAAAAGATGGGAATTCGTGTTTCAAAGAACGGCGTACCCGGAGAAGACCCTGTCGACGGAGCTGCTAGGACTAGAAGCCATTGTCCAACTCCTGGAGAAGGCAGAACTTAAGAAGACCGTCACAAACATTGGTAACCACTATCCCCTCTTAGTCAAGGAATTCATTGCTAATCTGCCTACTGGGTTTGGTACTCCGGATGATCCGGATTTTGAGAAGGTGTATGTCAGAGGCATTCGCTTCAACATCTCTTCTGACATCACAAATGACTTCCTGGGGAGAAAGCGTATTCGATCTATGCCTCCACCTGACCTGAACAAGGTACTCCGTGAGATTACCAGAGATAAAAGCAGAAAGTGGACTACCAAAGGCACTGTGGCAGCATCGGACCTTACATCCAAGTACTCCATTCTCTTCCGCATCGGAGTAGCAAATTGGGCTCCCTCCACACACGCATCTTCTATCAAACCAGAGCTGGCGATACTCATCTTCCAAATAGGTACTGGGTCTACTCTTGATTTTGGGCAATTTGTGATTAATCATCTTATTCGACATGCCAGATCACTTGTTGTAAAAATACCTATTGCCTTTCCCTCCCTTATCTCTGAGTTGCTTGTACATCAACACCCCGGAGTGTTGTAAACAACGGATAAGGTTGGCAAACGAGGAGGACTGATTGTGGTAAGCCACAAGCTGTTTGAGGGCAAGCATGCTCCTGATCTTGTCAGGCCAGAAGCCAAGACAACGACCAGTCGAGCCACAAGTGCCGCCCCTTCAACCAAGACCACCAGCAGGGATGCAGTGATGCTTGAAAGAGAGATAGCCGTGCTTGATAAGGACATCGTCAAGTTGAAGACAGCCCTGAAGCATCTCTCCCAGCGACGATCACATTGTGCCAACCTGCTAAAGATCATGTCTCCTCCTGGCTCCGAAGATGATGACACCACCTCTCTGCCAAATGATCCAGAAGAATCTACTCAAGATGCCTCCACTGAAGCGACTGAAGAAGAGACTGCGAGTTCCAGTAGCAGCTCTGTTTGATTTTATGAACTTTCTGATTACCGAACAACTGACATCTTTATTTTGTAATTTTTGAACACTATTTCACACTTACTCTCGACTGCTGATTGGGAGTAAGTGTGAGTTAAGTTTGGGTTTGTTTCTTATTACCCTGCTTTGTTACAAATATTTGGTTAAATTTTGGCTCTTTTTGAGCCAGCAAGGGGGAGTAAGAGTAAGATAGATACGCGCGATGATACAAGAAAGATAGAGACGACGCGACGACGCAAACAAAGACTTTATGACTGCCGATCGTGTGCATCGACGACAGATGCGACGCAGAATACGAAGAAGAATGTTGTCCTTAAAAATAGCCAAAGGGGGAGATTGTAGTTACGACGGTTTTAGAGATTGGCTGATTTTTAAAGGAACTGAAGAACATGTTACAAAGAATATCGAAGCATCTTCTACGACATCTTGGGTAACATTGTTAACGGCGTCTCGGCAAACATCCTGATCGACAGAAATCAGGAAAGTGCAGTTTCGGCAGAAAAGCAAGAAGACGATTAGGAAATTCCAGAACGACTCCGATTCTGGAAAGAAGAAAGAGGACGCTTAAGAGGAAACCCATTAGGGTTAGTACTCATCCTCGATTGCTATAAAAGCTTAGGCTACCCCCTTAGCAATCGTGTGGTTCTTTTATTGTTTCCTAGCAATAATTTGCAAAGCTCTTAGACGTGAAGGTTTGCGGGCTGAGAGGTTGCAGATTATGTTAAGGATATTGTGTATCACATAACTATTGAGAGTTAGGTGATTGAGGGTTTACTGATCGCGTGAGTGAAGACTGCACGCAAACACCAAGTTCAACGGAGACTTGAACCGACAGAGCAAGGCGATTGCTCGAAGAGTGGAATCAAGACGAAGTCTTGGATTTAGGGGGAGACCCTGAGATAGATTGCACTATAAGACGTAGCATAAAGTATAGATCTAGGGATGATCAGAGGTACTTGTATGTTCTGACGAATTACTGATAAGTGAAATCTTTCCACTAGGCTGAGAGCCCCAGACGTAGGTGACGTTACACCGAACTGGGTAAACAATCTGCTGTGTCATTGTATATAGCTTTATATTTCTGTCCTGCGTTATCTACACAAGAAGTCATACACGGTGTTATAGCTTCATACGTAACATTGTGTGTGACATCTTGCACGACTAGACTGATAAAAATTTCAAATCTTGAGGTTGGGAATTCCAATGATCGCCTTTTCAGAGAGAATCTTCTACATGTTTCTCAAGTTGATGTGACCGAGTTTTTGATGCCACAGGTTCGTCTCTTGAGCTTTGGATAAAAGGCACTTGGTTGGCAAGGTTGTGATTGTTGGAGACCATAGATAGCAGTTATCAAGAGACCTGTGACCTGTCATGACTTCCTTCTGGTGTTCGTCCTTGACAGTGCACTTGTCACGAGTGAAGTTGACATCCAAATTCAGATCACATATTTGACTGATGCTGATGAGATTGGCTGTAAGACCTTCTACCAGTAGAGCCTCTTTCAGGCATGGTGAGTTGGGAAGGTTGAGTTTTCCTTTCCCGAGTACTCTAGCTTTTACTCCATCACCAAAAGTGACAAAGCTATTAGTGCAAGGTATTAAAGTGACCAAAAATGAGCTATTACCAGTCATATGTCGAGAGGATCCACTATGAAAGTACCAATCATTGCTCGTTGAAGCCTTTAGAGCGGTGTAAGCAATATTTGCTCGATAGTTTACCTCCTTGACTCGCCATTCCTTACATGGTTGGGCTTTCTTGATGGTGGTCCTTTGCTTGACGAAGCTCCTTCCATATAGACGATAGCAGAAAGGTCGAATATGACCTCTTCGTCCACAGTGGTGACATACCCAGTTATGTCTTTTGTTCAGTGTCCCAGGAAACGACCTGGGTATGAGGCTTTTTGATCGCTTGGTCAAGTGTGAAGTTAGTAGACATCTGACGGGGCTTGTGGGTGACAAACTTCTGAGGAACGAAGACGGTACATGATGATGAGGCTTCTTTCAAATATCCAAGACCTTCCATATTTCTAGCTGGTTTTCTGATCGAGAGAATTTGGTCTAGAGTGTCGGTGCTTGGATTCATCATCTTTATAGACTTGGTGACTTGTTCTAACTCGCTTTTTAACCGAGCCACTTCCCTTTTTAGATCAACAGTAGTTTCGAGAAGTCTTGACTTGTCTTCATTAAGAGAGAGAATGAGAGCATTCTGTTTTTCGATTACCAGAGAGTCTTCAAGCCACTTGACATACCATTCGTTGTATGCGTTGTTGAGGGTCTCATCGGATAGATCATCATCAGATTCATACTTCTTTGAAATCTCTGAAGGTTGATCTACTATAGAGGAAGTAAAAGCAACATAATTACTCATGTGCTCAAAGTCACTGTCTTCCTCATCTTCATCGTCAGTTAGAGAGGCATTGAATCCCTTCTTCTATTTCTTTAAGAAGTTAGGACATTCTTTCTGCATGTGCCCGTACCCCTCACATTCAAAGCACTGGACTTCTTTTTCTTTTCCTGATCGTTCACCCCGTCTACCATCGTTATTAGTGCTCTCGATCTTCTGAAATTTGTGCTGAGGCTTGTCTCTGACTTCTCGTGTGACATTCTTTCCTGTCATCTGGCTAAATCTCCTCATGACTTTATTGTAGTTTTTGGCCATCATAGCGATAGTCTCGTCAATTTCACTATCCGATTCAGAGCACACCAAGTTCTTCTGCTTTTGGGCAGAACTTTTGAAAGCAACACCTTTATGCTTCTTCTCGATGAGAGGTAGGGAGAGCTCGAAGGTCATAAGTGATCCCATGAGCTCATCGAACTTCAGCGTCTTTAAGTCATGAACTTCTTCCATGACCGTGATCTTCATCTTGAATCTGGGACTTAGGGCTCTCAGCGTTTTTCTAACCAAATCTTCATCGGTCATAGGCTTGCCAAGTGAATAAGATTCATTGGCTAGATCCTTGATGCGCACATTAAACTCAGCTATAGTTTCTTCTTCATTCATGGTAAGGGCCTCAAAGTTGGTCGTGAGGTACTGTAACTTTTGCCCTCTGACTTTGAATGTACCCTCATAACCAACAGCAAGAGTGTCCCAAGCAATTTTGGCACTTGTGCACGTGTTGATGAGTCAAAACACATTCTTGTCTATTCCATTAAAAATAACATTGAGAGCACGAGAATTACCTAGGGCGGCTTCATCTTCTTCCGCGCTCCACTCTTTTTCGGGTTTAATGCTAGTTTGATTTCCTTGAGCATCAGCATAGTGAGGTTCCTCCCATCCATTGATGACAGCCTTCCAGGTTTTGCTGTTGAGAGACTTCAAAAAGGCACACATCCGTGCTTTCCAGTACCCATATTTTGTTCCGTCGAGCACCGGTGGTCGATTGACAGATCCTCCTTCCTTTGAATTCATATTAGCTACTCAGAATTTTGCAGGAAAATCACCTAAGAGATAAGGTGCCTCCTCTGATACCAATTGAAATTCTGATTCGTAGTCGAGTCAAGAAGTCGAACACAAAGTCGTAACTTGTGTATCGACTACTTGCCTAAATTGCAGACCGTAGTTTAAATAATAAACAAGCAATAAGAATGACACCAGAGATGATTACCCAGTTCGGTGACTCCGCACCTACGTCTGGGGGCACTTTGCCAGTGGAAAAGTTTTCACTATAAGGTAATCAATAGTACAACTTCAAGCACCAACTAGCTATCACACAAGCTATTGTCCTAAGCTACTATGGATCTCACCGTGAACAACCTCGACCAAGGTCCTCTCCCCCTATCTTTGAGATCCTCTCAATTCCACCCTTCGAGCAAGCGCCTATGCTCGGTGTCGTAGTCTTCTTTGACAGATTTATGAACCTTCAATCACAAACACAAGAACTCTAACCGATCAAACACTTAATCTTTGCGACTTGATGTTTTATCGGAGCAAAGCCGTTCTAGCAAATTAATCAGCCTCTCAACACGCCAATGGTGCACGGTTAAGAGCTCTGAGAAATTTAGCAAATTTAGAACTGGAACGGACGATTGCTAATGGGGAAGCTTCAAGCTTTTTATAGCAGCTCTACATTTCTAATCTTTCTCGGATTAAGAATAGAAAGTTTCAGACTTCCTGAATAATTTAGGCAAGCAGAGTTGCCGCCTTTTCTGACGTGTTAGTGACAGCTGAAAGTCGCCTGGCTTGTTAACGTCATTCTCTTGCGCTCCAAGTCTTTGTGACGTCATTCTTCTTTCGCTCCAAGCGGCGTCTAAATAGGAAAATTTCAGACTTTTCCTAATCTGGGGCGTAATCAGTCGCTCCACATGTCGTGTAACATGTTGCACTGACTTCTTACTTTTGCGCTAAACAATTATGCCAACACTTAAACGTAGCAACAATATATATATATACTTGAACCTTTGTTTGTGCATAACTCTAATTCGTATGTTTTGTTTTGTATATCATAGCACAAATGAGATTTAATCATACTTGAAAGGGAAAAGAATATAAGACCATCATAATGGTACAATAGAGATGTGGGGTGGGCCCGGTCAAGCAAAGACAATAGTAATAGTAGATGAATGTTGTTTTCCATCATTTATAGATATTGTACTCTTCATATGGTCAAATTGAAAAAGTCAAACTGGTCTAATTGAATGCTACGTTGACCTTTCATGTTTCAATTAAGTCACCAACTTCCAACCCCAATGTGGCCCAGAAATGACCAACTTGTTTTGGATTGGGCCCATCTCCTTTGACCAAATATCTATTGTCAGCGTAAACTTTCCACCCTCGTACGCATGTGTAGTAATAATAATAATAATAATAATAATAATTTTCTCCTTCTTTCTTCCACATTTGTTTAATCATTTTATATTTTCCTTCTATATCTAGTTTTCCAATATGTGGGTCAATTTACTTTGAAGCCATAAAAGAATCAAAATAATTTGTAAATCAAAGGACCCTTGACTTTGTTAAAAGTATAATTTTAAAACTTGTCAATAAATGACTGTATAAAATTTTGAGGGTATATTTAATTCATGAATTTTAAAATTTATTTAAAACAATATACGATTCCTTGTCAAATGGCCGTCAAATCTGTTTTTAATAAACTTTTTTGTCCATCAAATTTGTCATTCTCCATTATTGAAAATGCGTATTTGAAGATTTTTTATTGTTCCAAGAAAGTGCATGTAATATGTGAATTAGCATAATTTAGATGCTATAATCTGTTATGGACTTATTGTTGAGTTCCCTAGCAGGTCAAGCGCACCAAAATTAGAAAGATTGACTCGAACCCCTCAAGGATCTTTATTCTTACACTAGATGAATCATGAACTACAAGAAAGATGAGAAATTTTACCTCTAGAAATGTCTAGCAAGCTTGTCCTCCTCGAATCCCAAGCAAGCAATAGAGCTCGGTCTCTACGTGTGCACACACAATCAGGCTCAAACCTCGCGAAGCTAAGACCTCCAGAAGAATCACTAGCTTCCTTGGTGGCCTCTGTTTCTCTCTTGTTCTTTTATTCTCAATGAGAGAGTTAGAAGAAACCTTTTGGGTGAACAACAAATGTGCTCTACGAAGCTTTTGGAGATTCTTGAAGGATTCTCATGGGTTTCATAGAATATAATTTCATGCACTGGACTTGAAATAACCATGGGAATCAAAATTGAAAACATGAATCTTACAGTTAAAATTTCAGAATTCAAAATTAATTTCTAGATCTGAAATTATACCTTTTCGAATAACAAACACAAAGAAGCTTTAGTGAATCTGACTGTAGAAAAACGTAATTTCTAAAAGACATAACTTGAGCTACATATCTCCAAATGACTCGATTCTTTTTGCAGAGTAAATTTCATCTTGTTATGTATGACTTTTATGTTTTGTACAAAACCCAGTTCGGACTGCAAGATCATCGTCCGAAACAAAACATCTTACTCGCTAGTGCTGGACAGATTTTCCGGTTTGTCCCGATTTGTTCCATCTTTGAGGATTTCGAATTTGACAAAGCAAAACCAAAAGATTGTGCTCTCTAGATCGTCCACACAAGCACAAAACCTTGGGAAAGGTTTCTACACACACCCTTGCTAGCGTTGTGTGTAGAATCGCACAAAACCAACAATGAAGGTAGAGAAGGGAGGGTCGGCCAAGGAGAGAGAGAGGAGAAAGGATTGCCGAATTATGCTTAGGGTTGTTTAGAAAAAAAATATTGTGTAATTAATAAAAATCTGATTTTTAATATCTTCTTTCTAATTACACAATAAACCCCTTAAAACCCTTAACTGCACTTAAGCCTCATTCTAAATTAAAACCAAGAATGGCCTTTAAGCCCAATTAGCTTAAACCTAATTAAAACCCATTTAATTGAGTTCTACTTATATGGTTTAGCTAAACTAGTCCAATCTCTCTAACTTGATTTTTTCAACAGTCTGGTTAATAAACCTTGGCCAGAAATCAACCGAATCGTTTTCAATTTGACTAAATTGAAAAACGGATTCTCCCAATTACCATACAAGCTTGTTTGTCACATATTGTACTTAAAGTGTGTGACCCTCTAGGCTCACAATCCGTTGGCAGACTGGTAAAATTATTATTTTACCTTTTCCATCATAAGTGGCCTCTAGCAAGACATTATGATTACCCAACGTTTGTGATTATCGATTATTCGACTTAACCTGTTATCATACATGTCACTGTCCTTTTATCAAACCGATATCCAGATTGATCAATAGTGAAATTCTGAATCGTAGCCGAGTCAGGAAGTCGAACACAAAGTCTTTAACTTGTGTATCGACTTCTTGTTGAATCGGTAAGCAAAGTAATAGACAAACAATAATCACGACGACACCAGAGATGATTACCCAGTTCGGTGACTCCGCACCTACGTCTGCGGGCACTTTGCCAGTGGAACGGTTCTTCATTATAGGTAGTCAATAGTACAACTTCAAGCACCAACTAGCTATCACACAAGCTATTTGTAGGGTTTTGGAGCGTTCTAGATCGTCGAGATAGCGGAAGCATTATAAGAAAATCTACTCCAAACCTTGTCCAAGAACATAAACCATTAAATCCCAAAGCAAAATCTATTCCACAAGATATTTACCTTTAAGTCTTGTATGAATCGATAAAGATGAACGTTAGGATCTTCTTCTCTAAAGCAAGTCCACACCAAGGGGATGATCTTGATGATCCCTCACTTAATTGCCTACTAGAACAATTAAATGAAGAACAAGAGAGCAAGAACAAGAGGAGGAAGAGGGTGGCTGGCCAAGCTAGAAGAGAGAGAGAGTTTTTGTGTGTTTAGTGATTAAATGAATAATGAATTAAAGTCTTGTATTTCAATTCATCATCCAATCTCACAAGCATGGGTTAAAAGTGATTGGTATGGGCTTAAAAGTGCTTTAACCCATACCCCTTAAATCACTCACCTCTTAATCCACAATCACCAACTAAGCATGGTGTTGTGTGGCCCCCACACATGGACCCACCATGTGGGCCGGCCATGAGGTCTTGTTGGGCCCTTAATGGGCCGGCCATGAGGCTTCATGGGCCCTCCCGTGTTGTCTCATGCCGTGTCCAAAAGTCGCCCGACCCTTTTGTCATCAGTTATCAAACAAAGTCCGACGCGATATCGACGAAAAAAATCAATTTTTCTCGATTCGCTAATTATTCTCTCAAACCGAACCTATGGCACAAAACTTCCAGTTTTGTCCATATATTACTCCTCAAAAAAACATCAATGTTTCCTTGTCTCAAGTTATCCATCTTGAATGTGTGTGACCCTCTAGGCTCATGCCACTGTTGGCAGATCGGCGCAAAAGATCGCTCTTGCCCGATCCATCATAAGTGGTCTCTAGTAAGACATTATGATTACCCAAGGTGCATGACGATCGATGATTCGACTTAACCTTGTGCGTACAAGTCACTATCCTATTATCTCTAGATATCCCGATTGATCACAAGGCATAGAGTCGTCACCCTTGTTTAATCAATCATTGTTACTTGATATGCGAGATGGTTGAGAACTGATAACCCGTATAATTGGCATGGCCATGCTCTTACTCTCAGTCAGTCTCCATCAAGAGGCCCTTTTAACAGATATCTTTCCCATACCGTAGTAGGAGGGATAAATCCCTTAGCCGTCTTTCGTGTCACTCATGCAACCCGTTCCGCCACCCAATCATGCCCTTTATAGCAATCCTTTTACAGAAAGCGTTTGGCGTAAGTTAAAGCCGTACGTTCATTGCATAATGATCACAAAGACTCCTTGGTCTAAGGATGTCGTGACAAGCTATCGCATTTGAATATGTTTATGGCTTAATCTATGAAAACACTATTCAAAGCGGGTCGTCCGATATCAATCACCTCATGATATCTATGATATGATTCCAGGATCCCTCATCCCTATGACAAGTAGAACTACGTCATTAAGAACCATCCTCATACTGGTCGCTTTAAGGAAGCATAGGTTGACCAGGGACTCGTTAAGTGTGATCCGTACAGATTTATGGTTCTACTACTTTAGTGGTCATAAATCAGATCATGCTTAACATATTACTTCAACACATAAGTAATATAAAGCCGTTTTATATTACAAACGATGATATTGTACATAGACGTTTACAGGCTAATAGCAATTGGACTAGGGCACAAATGCTATCACTATTGTCCTAAGCTACTATAGATCTCACCGTGAATCACCTCGACCCGGAGCCTCTCCCCCTGTCTTTGAGATTCCCTCAATTCCACCCTTCGAGCAAGTTCATGCTCGGTGTCGTTGTCTTCTTGCACGGAGTTGTGAATCTTCAATCACAAACAAAAACCCTAACCGATCCAAACACTTAGTCTTCGCGACTTAAGGTTTGATCGGAGCAACGATCCGTTCTAGCGAATCTTAATCAGACT
The DNA here is from genome assembly GCA_963920655.1 of Geranium rotundifolium. Classification (NCBI taxonomy): domain Eukaryota; kingdom Viridiplantae; phylum Streptophyta; class Magnoliopsida; order Geraniales; family Geraniaceae; genus Geranium; species Geranium rotundifolium. The sequence goes on along the minus strand of OY987311.1, from coordinate 32,377,427 downwards.
CTCAACACGTCGATGGTGCACGGTTAAGAGCTCTGAGAAATCTTGCAATTGTTAGAACAAGAACGGATGATCTGCTAATGAGAAGCCAAGGGCTTTTTATAGCCGCTCACATTCCTAATCCCTCTCGGATCAGGAACAGGAAAGTCAGGCAAGTTGTTGTCGTCTTCCACGACAGCTGGAAGTCGTCTTGCCTGTTTCTGACTTCCTGAATAAATCAGGCAAGTATAGTTGCCGCCTTTTGCTGACGTGTAACTGCCAGCTGGAAGTCGCTTGACTTGTCGACGTCACTCTCTTGCGTTCCAAGTCTTCGTGGCGCCTTTCTTCTTTCGCTCCAAGCTTCGTTGAAATAGGAAAGCTTCAGACTTTCCTAATCTGTGGTTCGTAACAAGTTGCTTCACATGTCATGTAACATGTTGCTTGACTTCTTACTTTTGCGCTAAAAAATCATGCCAACTATTAAACGTAGCAACAATCTCCCCCTTGGGCAATTTTTTAGGCAAACACCTTTTTGTAAGCCCATCGTCATCTTGTGGCAGTTACGCACATCAAGTGATTTATCTTGTGGCAGTTACGCACAACAAGTGATGTGACTTCTTTACTCCAAGCAGGCACATCGTCGTCACCTTGAGGCAGTTACGCACACAGCAAGTTTCGTGACTTCCGATGCGACTTCTTGTGCGGCTTCTAGTTTATCTTCTGGAGCAGTTTCGTGTTGGCAGCGACTTCTATGTACATCTTTTGACGTGACTTCTGGCGCGACTTCTGGTGGCGCGAGTTCAGCGGCGACTTTTATGTACATCTTTTGGCGTGACTTCTGTCGTATCACATTTATCTCCCCCTGTTTGTCGAATAATATTGCCAAAGGCAATCCTATAATGAAATTCGACTAAACAGTAGGGTAAAAGAAACCAGCTCACACCATGAGCAAAAACAAACAACTCAAACATGAGCTAAAATCCAGCTCAACCAAGAGCAAATATCCCAAAAAAAAAACAGTCATATTGTGCGGAAAATAACTCGAACAAACCCCGAGAATTTAATAGTGTGTGTGGAACAAGTTTATCATAGCAAATTTCAAAGAATTACTTAAAACGATGTGGAGTCGTCAACGTCTTCTTCAGCAGCAGCAGCAGCAGAGCGGAAGTCTTCCAGAAGGGCTTCACAGGCAACTTTGCGGGTTGAGAGCATCGCAATCGACTTCTCAAGATCAGCGATCATCTCCACCAATTCTTCCTCCATCCTAGCGCCAATTGGTCCTGAGGGTCGAGAGCTTGAACCAGCCCCTGGAGTCTTGGCCATAGGAAGTCCGAGGTCCTTCAACTGCTTCCCTTCAAAGTTCTTGAGATTGATAGCTAGGGACAGTGGCTTCTTACCCGGAATATCCGATTCTCGAACAATGTGAGGACATTTTTGGAGAAGGATACTGGTGATTAGGGAAGGAAACCCAATCGGAAGTTTTATAGCACATGATTTGGCGTGCTTAACTAGATGGTCAATAACGTAAGCGCCAAAATCAATGGAAGACTACGTACATATTTGGTAAATGAGTTTTGCTAGCTCGGTTTTGATGCTTGAACCATGCGTAGAGGGTGCCCAATTAGCCAGACTGATGCGGTAGAGAATTGAATATTTTGCTGTGAGCTCAGTTGCCGCAATGGTGTCCTTGACTGGCCAGCCCTTCTTACGTCCTCCAGTTATTTCGACCGCTACTTTATTCAAGTGCGGGACTTTCGGAGTGACTTTCGGGTCATCTCTGCCAAGGTAGGTGTTGATGGTTGAGGCAGAGATTTTGAAGCATTCTCCCCGAACAAACACCTTTCTGTATTCAGCATCTTCAGGTTCATCGAACTCGCTCGACAGGTTGACAATAAACTCCTTGACCAAAGTTGGGTAGAATGGCCCAATATTTATGACCGTGTTTGTCAGACCTGCTCTTCGGATAAGCTCTACAATCGAATTTATCCCTTGTGCTTCTGTGGAGAGTTCTCTTTCTGGATAGATCTTGCGTTGATAGACATACTGCCACTTAACGACATTGTCTACAGAGTGAAAAGAGACGTTGTCTGTAGGCGCCTTCGGTACATACTTGGGGAGTTTCTGCCCTCCTAATGTCTTCTTGACCTGTGGTAGCACAATCAGGGTGTCTTCTTCTTCAGGGACAACGGTTACTACAACAGTCAGTGACTTCCTTCTTGACTTCTTCGGCTGTTTGGACGCCGAAGCTTCTCCTTTCTCTGTGACTTTTCTCTTCAGGGTCGATCTCCTCGGTAGTTGAGGTTCTTCTTCTTCATCAACCAACCTTCGTGTTGGCAGCTTCCTTCTCTTAGCCCTTTTGGGCACAGCTTTTTCCTTTTCCAGGGTTTCAATGTCGACACTCTCTTCAATGTTGACAGGTTTCTCTAAAGGTTGAGTGACTTCTGGAATGGCTTCAGGATTTTCATTAAGCCCTGAATCACTGTTCGGGGCGACAAGGGAACTTCCTTCTTTCTGCAAGTCCTCGTTTAGAGGAGATTTCTCTGGTGCAGGTGTCGACTTAGAGGGGCTAGATTGGTCCTTGGTGCTAGTGCTGTGGACTTCAGGAACAAGGGTTTCTAAACCCTCTACAGGCAGGCTTTCTTCTATGTTTTCTTCAGAGAGGATAGCAGATTTACCTCGTGTTGGAGTCGGAGTAGAGAGAGAAGCTTCTTCTTCCATGTTCGCAGAACCGACTAGAGTGTCGTCCTTCTCAACGACGGGAATTGTGTCTTCCGGTGTGATAGTTGGAGGCGAACTTGTTACTTCCTGAGGTGCTGCCGAAGTTTCTCCTAAGTCTTTTCCTCCTCGGATCCTCACTCCATGCTTGGTTCTTGTCGATTTAGAGGCTGATAATTTCTTGGCGATGACTTTTGCCCTCATTTTTGCTCGTAGTACTTTTGAGGCAGATGGTATTCGTACGCTTCGAGTACCAACCATTTAGCTAGGATTTGTTCTTTGTGGGGAGGAAGCAGATTCTTTGCTGAACTTTTGATCTGAGAAACCCTAGCGATTTCAAATGGTGGAGGAAGTGCAGAGTCTGTGGGAGTTGAACAGAATGATTTCTGATAGGTGGAATGTCAGATTGTAATCATTCTTAAAATTAAAAAAAAACTAACGGGCTTTTGATAAAAGAATTTGGGCCCCGCTTGATTTTGTGGACCCTTTTTGGTCCTGATCGAGAGAAAGAGTAAAATCAACTAAAAGTTCTTCCTCTTCTTGCTTGACTTCTGACTATTCTAGACAGCAAAGTCTGAGGGTTGACCTCAGACTTTCAAACCTTTTGGCATCTAACGCCTTAGTAAAGATGTCTGCGACTTGTTTCTCAGTGGGTAGGTATTCGAGCTTTATTTTCTTGTCTTCTACAAGCTCTCGAATAAAGTGGTGCCTGATGTCAATATGCTTTGTCTTGCTATGCTGCACTGGGTTCTTCGAGATGTTGATTGCACTGATGTTGTCACAGAACAAAGTCATGACTTCTTGCTTGACTCCATACTCTGCCAACATTTGTTTCATCCAAAGAAGTTGAGTACAGATACTTCCGGCTGCAATATATTCGGACTCAGCAGTAGACAGAGCAATACTATTTTGCTTTTTACTGAACCACGATACAAGATTGTTCCCCAGGTAGAAACAACCTCCAGAGGTACTTCTTCGATCTGGTGTGCTTCCCGCCCAGTCAGCATCACAGTATCCAACCAGAGTAGGAGAGGTATCAAAGGAATATAGCAAACCCAATTCAGAGGTTCCCGAGATGTACCTTATGATCCTCTTTGCATGAGCCAAGTGACTGACTTATGGATTGGCTTGATATCGAGCACAGATTCCCATAGAATAAGTAATGTCGGGTCGACTTGCTGTTAGATAAAGGAGACTTGCCATTATGCTTCGATAAAGACTTTGATCAACTGATTCTCCCATCTCGTCCTTTGTGCACTTGTCATGTGTGGCAATAGGAGTCCTCTTGTGCGAAGCCTTTTCTAACCCGAACTTCTTGACAATGTTCTTTGCATATTTGCTCTGGGAGATAAATATTCCATCAGACATCTGCTTGATCTGGAAGCCTAGGAAATATGTGAGCTCACTGACCATACTCATCTCAAATTCAGAGAGCATGTGTTGGACGAAGCGTTCCACCATCTTGTCTGACTTCCCTCCAAATACAATGTCGTCGACATATATTTGAGCAATCATGATGTCCTTTCCTTCCTTCTTCACAAAGAGAGTTTTGTCTACTCCCCCTCGAATATAGTCATTATGTACAAGGAATTGGGTAAGACGTTCATACCATGCTCGTGAAGCTTGTTTGAGACCGTAGAGAGCTTTCTTTAGCTTGTAGACGTGGTGCGGAGAGTCATGGTCTTCGAATCCCTTTGGTTGGGCTACATAGACTTCTTCGTTTAAATTTCCATTAAGGAAGGCACTCTTTACATCCATTTGATAGAGTTTGAAACGCAGATGACATGCGATGCCGAGAAGAAGTCGTATGGCTTCCAGTCTGGCTACTGGAGCAAAGGTTTCTTCAAAGTCGACTCCTTCGACTTGTGTGTATCCTTGAGCCACCAGTCTCGCTTTGTTTCGAGTAATGTTTCCTTGCTCGTCAGACTTGTTTTTGAATATCCATTTTGTCCCGATGACATTGACATTGTCAGGCTTGGGTACAAGTTCCCAGACTTCATTCCTTGCAAACTGAACCAACTCTTCTTGCATTGCGCAGACCCAATATTCATCATTGATGGCCTCTTGTATATTCTTTGGCTCAATTTTAGAAATAAAGCACATGTTACCTATCAGTTCTTGGTGGTCAAGAAATGCCTTTTGTCGAGTTCGAACTCCCTCATTAATGTCTCCAATCACATCCTGGGGTGGATGATACTTCTGAATTCTTGTTGACGGAGCTCTTTGCCTTGTAGGAGTTGCCTCTTCATCTGGGATGATTTGGCTTTCGTCATCAGACTCTTTGTCGCGCTCATCGTCCTTGACTTCTGGTCTGACTTCTCCTCTGATTTCTGGTCTGACTTCTCCTGAGAGATTTAGGACTTCTTCGTCCTCGTCACTAGGTTGCTCATTATTTTCATCAATCACGACATTGATGGATTCCATGATAGTCCGGGTGTGTTTGTTGAATACACGGAAAGCCCGACTATTTCTGGAGTATCCAAGGAAGATGCCTTCGTCGCTTTTAGGATCCAACTTGCGTCGAGGTTCCCTATCTGCGAGTATGTAGCAGACCGATCCAAAGACATAGAAGTATTTGACATTCAGCTTTCTCCCCCTCCATATTTCATAAAGAGTGAGCGAAGTTCCAGGGCAAAGAGTCACTCTATTATGAATATGGCATGCCGTATTCATAGCTTCAGCCCAGAAGTGCTGCGGGATGTCTTTGGCTAACATCATGACTCTTGCCATCTCTTGAAGAGTGCGATTCTTTCTTTCAACGATCCTGTTTTGCTGAGGAGTGATGGGGGCAGAAAATTCGTGGGCAATTCCTTCAACATCACAAAAGTTTGCGAAGCTGATGTTTTCAAACTCCTTTCCATGATCGCTCCGAAGTCGGACGACTTTCCCAATGACTTCTCCCTTTTCTCGTTGAACTCTTCGACATAAGGCTTCAAAGACTGAGAAGGTATCTGACTTTTCTCGAATAAAGTCTACCCATGTGTACCTCGAGAAGTCGTCTACACATACAAATATGTACTTCTTCCCTCCTAGACTTTCTACTTGCATGGGTCCCATAAGGTCAACATGAAGAAGTTCTAGAACACGAGAAGTAGTAAGATGTTGTACCTTCTTGTGTGACGTCTTGACTTGTTTCCCAATCTGACATTCTCCACAGATTTTTCCTTCAATTATCTTGAGGTTGGGAACTCCAATGATCGCCTTTTCAGAGAGAATCTTTTGCATGCTCCTCAAATTGATGTGACCAAGTTTTTGATGCCATAGTTTTGTCACTTGTGCTTTGGATAAAAGGCACTTGGTTGGCAAGGTACTGACTGTTGGAGACCATAGATAACAGTTGTCAATGGACCTGTGGCCTATCATGACTTCCTTCTGTTGTTCGTCTTTGACCGAGCACTTGTCACGAGTGAAGTGGACATCCAGATTTAGATCACATATCTGGCTTATGCAGATGAGGTTTCCTGTGAGGCCTTCTACTAGCAGAGCTTCTTTCAGACATGAAGAGTTGGGAAGATTGAGTTTTCCTTTCCCGAGCACTCTAGCTTTTACTCCATCTCCAAAGGTGACGAAGTTATTTGTGCATGGTGTTAAAGTGACCAGGAAAGAGCTAGTACCTGTCATATGTCGAGAGGATCCACTATCGAAGTACCAATCGTTGCTGGTTGAAGCCTTTAAAGCGGTGTACGCGATGTTAGCTCAATAGTTAACCTCTTTGACTCGCCATTCCTTCTGAGGTTGGCTTTTCTTGATGGTGGTCCTTTTCTTGACCGAGCTCTTTCCATATAGCTGATAGCAGAAGGGTCGAATATGTCCTCTTCGTCCACAGTGATGACAAACCCAGTTATGTCTTTCGTTCTGGGTTTTTGACGCGGCCAGGGTAGAAGGCTTTTTGGTCGCTTGGTCAGGCGTGAAGTTAGGCGACTTCTGGCGAGACTTCTGGGAGACAGACTTCTGAGGAACGAAGATGGTGTGCGATGATGAGGCTTCTTTCGAATATCCAAGACCTTCCATATTCCTTGATGGTTTCCCGATCGAAAGTATTTGGTCCAGAGTGTCAGTACTTGGATTCACCATCTTTACAGACTTGGTGACCTGCTCTAACTCGCCTTTTAGTCGAGCAACTTCCTTTTTGCGATCAATAGTCGTCTCAAGAAGTCTTGACTTGTCTTCATTAAGAGTAAGAATGAGAGCGTTCTGTTTTTCGATTACCTGAGAGTCTTCAAGCCACTTGACATACCATTTGTTGTAAGCGGTGTTGAGAGTTTCATCGGATAGCTCATCATCAGAGTCATACTTCTTTGAGCTTTCAGCTAGATGATCTATTGTGGAGGAAGTGAAAGCCACATAGTTACTTGTATGCTCAAGGTCACTGTCTTCCTCATCTTCATCGTCAGTTAGAGAGGCAATGAATCCCTTCTTCTGTTTCTTTAGGAAGTTGGGACATTCTCTCTGCATATGTCCATACCCCTCACATTCAAAACACTGTGCTCCTTTACCTGATCGTTCTCCTCGTCCTCCATCGTTGGCTGTGTTGTCGAGCTTCTGAAACTTATGCTGTGGCTTGTCTCTGACTTCTCGGGTGACTTTTCTTCCTGTCATCTCGCCAAATCTTTTCATGACTTTGTTGTAGTTTTTGGCCAGCATGGCGATAGTTTCTTCAATGTCACTATCCGACTCAGAGGGCGTTGAGTTCTTCTGATTAGAACTTTTGAAAGCCACACCTTTATGTTTCTTCTCGATAAGAGGTAGGGAGAGCTCGAAAGTCATTAGTGAGCCCATGAGCTGATCAAACTTCAGTGTCTTCAAGTCATGGACTTCTTCGATAGCGGTGAACTTCATCTTGAATCTGGGACTTAGAGCTCTCAGCGTTTTTCTGACCAAATCTTCATCGGTCATAGGCTTGCCAAGTGAATATGATTCACTGGCCAGATCCTTGATGCGCACATTAAATTCTGCGATAGTCTCGTCGTCATTCATGGTCAGAGCCTCAAAGTTAGTCGTGAGGTACTGTAACTTCTGCTCTTTGACTTTCGAAGTACCCTCGTAAGCAACCGCAAGTCTGTCCCAGGCAATTTTGCAATTGTGCATGTGTTGATGAGTCGAAACACATTCTTGTCTACTCCATTAAAGATAGCATTGAGTGCACAAGAATTACCTAGGGCAACTTCATCTTCTTCCATGCTCCACTCCTTTTCTGGTTTGATGCTGGTTTGATTTCCATGAGCATCAGCATAGTAAGGTTCCTCCCATCCATTGATGATAGACTTTCAGGTTTTGCTGTCGAGGGACTTCAGGAAAGCACACATCCGTGCTTTCCAATATCCATAGTTTGTTACGTCGAGTACCGGCGGACGATTGACAGATCCTCCTTCCTTTGAATCCATATTAACTACTTTGAATTTTGCAGGAAAATCACCTAAGAGATTAAAGTGCCTCCTCTGATACCAATTGAAATTCTGAATCGTAGCCGAGTCAGGAAGTCGAACACAAAGTCTTTAACTTGTGTATCGACTTCTTGTGGAAACAGTAAGCAAAGTAATAGAAAAACAATAATCACGACACCAGAGATGATTACCCAGTTCGGTGACTCCGCACCTACGTCTGGGGGCACTTTGCCAGGGGAAAGGTTCTTCACTATAGGTAGTCAATAGTATAACTTCAAGCACCAACTAGTTATCACACAAGCTATTGTCCTAAGCTACTATAGATCTCACCGTGAATCACCTCGACCCGGAGCCTCTCCCCCTGTCTTTGAGATTCCCTCAATTCCACCCTTCGAGCAAGTCCATGCTCGGTGTCATTGTCTTCTTGGACGGAGTTGTGAATCTTCTATCACAAACAAAAACCCTAATCGATCCAAACACTTAGTCTTCGCGACTCAAGATTTGATCGGAGCAAAGATCCGTTCTAGCGAATCTTAATCAGACTCTCAACACGCCGATGGTGCACGGTTAAGAGCTCTGAGAAATCTTGCAATTGTTAGAACAAGAACGGATGATCTGCTAATGGGAAGCCAAGGGCTTTTTATAGCAGCTCACATTCCTAATCCCTCTCGGATCAGGAACAGGAAAGTCAGGCAAGTTATTGCCGTCTTCCACGACAGCTGGAAGTCGTCTTGCCTGTTTCTGACTTCCTGAATAAATCAGGAAAGTATAGTTGCCGCCTTTTGCTGACGTGTAACTGCCAGCTGGAAGTCGCTTGACTTGTCGACGTCACTCTCTTGCGTTCCAAGTCTTCGTGGCGCCTTTCTTCTTTCGCTCCAAGCTTCGTTGAAATAGGAAAGCTTCAGACTTTCCTAATCTGCGGTTCGTAACAAGTTGCTCCACATGTCATGTAACATGTTGCTCGACTTCTTACTTTTGCGCTAAAAAATCATGCCAACTATTAAACGTAGCAACAAATAGATATAAAATCGTCATCCTAATTTATCAATCACTATTTCTTGATATCTGAGATGACTGAAAACTGATACTCAGGTATCACCTGCATGCCCGTGCTATTCCTTCAGTCATACTCATCAAGTGGCCTAAACAAATATCTTTTTCATACCGAAGTATGAGTGATAGATCCCTCTGATGTCTTTCGAGTTCACCAATGTAATTCATAACCAAGCCAATCACAGCCGTTATGGCTACCCTTTTACAGGTAACGTTAGACTAGGTCAAACTTGGAGATTCATTACACAGTGCACACAAAGACTTCTTGGTCTTAGGATATAATGACAAGCTACGATCTGTGAGTATCTCATGACGGTATCTATGTTGCATACTCACAATCGGGTTGTCTGATATCATCGACCTAATGATATCTATGATATAACTCCGACACATACTTTGCCATGATCAGTAGAGCGTGATCATAAGAAGTTGGTCTCATAATGATCGCTTCATAAAGAAGCTTAGCTGATCAGGGACTCATCGAATGTAATTCTTTCTGATCTGCAGTTCTACTATTAGTGGTTACACACATAATGGCATAGATCAAATTACATTCGATATATTACTACAATATATTAGTAATATATGCCGATTTATTTATTCGAAAAGATGATAAAACATTACATCTGTAGATCACTTTTATATTGGGCTTGTGCATAACTCTAACATCGATATCTCTTGTCTGTCATCTGTATCACTAACCCTGCATATGAGATCGTATGAGGCATAGAATCTTCATCCTCATGTATTCGATCTAGTTCCTCGAATTCCAAGTTGACTGATATGTATTGGTGCGACTGCATACTTCATCATTCACACTAATCATGGGGCCCTGAACCATACCCTTCACCACGTCTGACCGTGGGGAAACAAATTCCTTCGGACGCAATGTGCGCTCACACTACAGTCCCTCAAATAGCCAACGATGTCCGTTATGACTGCCCTGTTACGGACATCGTTGGGGCATGTCAAACTACTGGATTGACGTGCACGTGAGCCACTCGCTCCAAGGTATTAAGGCAGTGATCACACGATGACGAAGTATGCGTTGATGACTTAATATATGCGCCATACTCCAAGTCCGGTCATCCGACATCGTCTTCCAGACGATATCTGTGATATGACTTTACATCTCTATCAGCAGAACATGATCGTAAGTCATCCCCACACTAGTCACTTATGAATAAGTATTCGACTAGGGATCCGTCAAACATGATTTCATAGTATCTAAAGGCTCCACTATTAGTGATGACACACTAATAACTTTAGATTAAATTATCGCTTGACACATTACTATAACACATAATAATGTAAATATCATTCATTACTAAATAGAAGATTATATAAAAAGATTTGAACTATGGCACAAGCTCTTACAGTGACGGTGAAATCGAACTCCAATATTGTGCGGGAGAGGAAGAAAAAGAAGGGGGTTTGATTTTGATATTTATAAGTCTTATCTTTGTGCGGTTGGTGGAAGATGGGAGAGAAGTGATTGAACATAAGATAGTGTAGATTGGGTGTAGGGTGAGGATATGGAAGTCAGGTATTTTTTTCATTAGTTTGGATGAGGACCGAATTCATATGTGGAGAATGGAAAATCTTAGTAAGCATCCAACAATGGATATTTAGTGTTTGCCAAGAGACACTTTCTGGGCATTTTACTCCTTATGTTACTCTTCCTACAATAAGCTACACATCCTACAATAAGCTACACAGTGGAGGGAGAGACATGAACTTTCGATGGCAATTCAATGAAAATTTGAACTCCAATAAGGATATTTAGTCATTACAACTTAAAGAGGATGTTACGTGATAGATAGAAGGGTATTTTTATTTTTCTAAAAAAATTAAAAAGAAAATCAAGAAAATTATTTTAAAATCTATAGAATTAATAATAGTGGGACAAAATTCTTTTTAGGTAAACAACAAAATTATGAAAGGTTAGATGGTCTATTTGATAACTCAAAACTTTGAGATGTATCTAGACAAAATTATGGTTTAAACATACTTAGACTTGTAGTAAATGCATTGTAAATTTTTGTCTCGTCTAAAATAAGTTTTTCAACGAATTATGGAAAACTTTTTAAGTAGATGACGCTGAGGCTATTGGAAAACATTTTTCCTTCACTCTTTGGAAAACTTTATCGGCAGTAGCAATTTTGTTGGATGGAACAACAATAGGACGCACAAACCTGTTACCAGCTCTAATATTTCTTCACCTTATTGTTCCATATTATTATGTAGAAGAAAATGCCGAATTAAAATAAAACAAACAAACCAGTTCAAAATTGAAATATGCCAAATTAAAGTTTGACTAAAAAAATGGGTACAAATGTCCATTGCAAATTTGACAAACAAATCATGTTAATACTTTCTAAATCAATGTATAGAACACTTTTCAAAGAAAAGTTGCATATATGGCAAATTAAATGAGCAAGAAGACGAGACGCGTCTTAATTAATGAAATTAGAGGCATGCATGTGCACCACCATGTGCAACAACATGAAGAATTTAGGGCACACCAACTGTGAAGATCACTAGTACCCAAATGCATATAGAGCTCACATATCATCATGATCACGATTATTATTATTATTATTATTATTATTATTATTATTATTATTATTATTATTATTATTATTATTATTATTGTTATTGTTATTGTTGTTATTGTTATTGTTATTATTATTATTATTATTATTATTATTATTATTATTATTATTATTATTATTGTTGTTGTTGTTGTTGTTCTTATTATTATTATTATTATTATTATTATTATTATTATATGTTGTTTACATGGATTCTTCGGTCAATCTAATCAAATTACTGATGATCACACATTAATCAAACAAACTACTTTATTATAAAATGGAATAAATTTATTAATTTTGATTTCATTACTATACATTGACTCGAGAATATAATATCGCGCTTCACATTTCATTTTGAAGCAATAAATAGTGTCACTGCTTGGGAGATTTCTACCCCAAAATTCAGGTCATCCGACGTTCAGGGAAAGACTTATTAACAATACTCTTACCAAACAAACTATCAATCAAGGCTAATTAAGGTCAGGGATAATGACAGTTTACAACACCTAACTATCCCGAAATGACACTTTCATATCCTAACTAATTTCATCTCTTTTTTAGTACCTGACTATTTTATTGACAAGTTACTCTTAAAATGCCTAAAATACTCCTGGTTCTGATTTCAACTCTACTCACTTTACTGTGAACCGATAGTGAACAAACCATAAAAATTTCAATTCTTGTATGAATTTTAAACCAAGTTCAAATTCAATTATAATTCACTAACGATCCGCAATAAACCGAACAGATTTGAAATCAAAACAAGAGGTAGTTTTGGTATTTTAGGCATCTAAGGTGTAAATTGTTAATAAAAATAGTCAGTCTACTTCAAACAAAGAAAATTAGTTAGGGTATGAAAGTGTCATTTGTAGGAGTTATGTATTAGGGATTCTCAGGTTCTAGGCGCAGCGAAAATACAATAATTTAACCGTGAATCCCTACCGAGAATCTATTGCATGCTCTAGATGAATCATAGGGAGAGGTGGGTCGGATTATCTACCTCTTGAAGCGTGAATCGATCTGAATCGAAGACATGTCCTCGAACCCGTCCTCTACAAGCACACACACGCGGGAGCTCGAAGACGAAGCTTGAATCCTCTCGGTGGCTAGTAAACCACTAAAGAACCCTTCCTCGCTCTTGATTTCTCTAGCCCTTAATGCAAGAAATAGAGAGAACATGGTGAATAGCTAATGTTGCTCAAAGGATTGGGTGGCTCTCACCCAAATGGCTCTATTTATAGGGTTTGGGTGAGGCCTAGGGCTCAGAGCTCGTCAGATATATGTCGATCGACACCACCTGAAGAATTTTCCATGGGGTCACAAGCGACTAAACTCATTCAATGGCGGAATTCTAACCATGGATATCCCAAATAAAATATGATCTTTATGCTAAATTGAGTTTAGCATAAGATTAGAATCATAAAACAGTTCATACCTTTTGCGAATCTAATAGATACAAAAGTATTTATCCTCTTGAGCTCGACCACACAACGATGTATTTAATCCGGGATCAAAAATCTTCTTGCAAGTATTACTAGTTTTGCAAGAAGGGAGCAAGAACCTAGAGAGAGAGGAGAGAGGGGCGAAGAAATGCATGAGATCCAAATCAAGTAATGTCATGCATTAGCGGAAGCAATTAACCATGAATTCTTAAGCAAGCTAATATGGATCATCATGTGAAAATTTTCAGCATATGAGAAAGATAAAAAATCTGAAATTTTACCTTGTAAAATCGAATCCAACAATCACAAAAGCTTAATTTTATTATCTCTAGTTGTATCTACACAAGTAAAGAACCTTTGAATAAGATTTATACAAAAACCGTTTGCTAGTTAGTTTTTGAGAATAACCAAAAATTGAAGAATAAGAGAGAGAGAGAGAGAGAGAGAGAGAGAGAGAGAGAGAGAGAGAGAGAGAGAGAGAGAGAGAGAGAGGAATCGGCAATGGGAGGGGAGAGTGCTGAAAATTAGGGTTGAGAAAATTATAGGGAATAATTACTTACATCTAATATCTTCTTATTTTAATTATAATTATAATTATAATAAGAATGATCTTAAAGCTCACTTAGCTTAAACCATTAATTAAACCCATTTAAATTGGGTTATAATTAAATGGCTTAGCTAAACCGTCCAAATTACTTTAAACCGATTACTGGTTTACCTAATTAATTCTTGATTTAGTTAAATAAAATTGTGAATTTCCCGATTCTCATATTCTTCATAAACTCACTCTTCCAAGTCCCATTTTGCTATATTTTGCTTAAAATGTGTGACCCCCTATGCTCACGACCCGTTGGCAGATTAGCAAAATTATAATTTTTCCATTTTCATCATAAGTGGCCTCTAGCAAGACATTATGATTACCCAACATTCGTGAATATCAATGATTCGATTTAACCTGTTATCGTCCATGTTACTATCCTTTTATCAAACCGATACCTAGATTGATCAAAATGTATAGAACCATCATCCTTATTTAACAAACATTGTTTCTTGATATCTGAGACGACTGAAAACTGATACTAAGTATCTCTTGCATGACCATGCTATTTCCTTCAGTCATACTCATCAAGTGGCCTAAACAGATATCATTCCCATACCGGAGTATGGGAGATAAATCCCTCAGCCGTGTTTCGAGTTCACTCATGCAATTCATAACTAAGCCAATCAAAGCCCTTTTACATGTAACGTTAGATTATGTCAAACTTAGAGATACATCACATAGTGATCACAAAGACTCCTTGGTCTAAGGATATAATGACAAGCTACGATATGTGAGTATACTCATGATAGTATCTATGTCGCATACTCACCATCGGGTCGTCCAATATCCTCTCCCTGATGAAATCTATGATCTAACTCTGGCACTACCTTGCCATGATCAATAGAGCGTGATCATAAAGAGTTAGCCTCATATATATCGTTTCTTAATGAAGTTTGACTGATTAGGGACGCATTAAATGTAATTCTTTCTGATCTGCAGTTGTACTATTAGTCATGACACACATCATGATACATATCAAATTACATCTATATATTACTACAACACATTAGTAATATGATGTCGATTTGTTTGTTCATAAAGATGATAAAATATTATAATTGTAGATAACTTTTACATTGGACTAGGGCACAACTCTAACAATCTCCCACTTGCCCCTAGTTCCAATCTAAGTTCCAATTTACTCCCATAGACCTCACATGTTCCTCATGATTAGGCTGCGGCTGATCCTTTGTGAATGGATCGCCATATTATCATCAGTTGAATCGTGCTTAATCTCCACGTCACCTCTATCTGTGATAACTCTGATGAGGTGATATCTGCTGAGTATATGTTTAGGTCTGTTATGGAATCTGGGCTCTTGGGCAATAGCTACGGCATCTGTGTTGTTCCACAACAAGCTTATCGGATCAGACGCTCGCGATGTTGCATCTAATCCGATCAGAAAACTTCTAATCCATACGACCTCTTTAGCTGCTATCGTTGTAGCTATATGCTCAGCCTCCGTTGTAGAGTTGGCAGTTGTGGCTTGCTTAAATCTCTTCCAACTGAAAGCGCCACCATTCAACACAAAAACATATCCTGACTGAGTTTTGAAGTCATCAGGATCTGCCTGAAAACTAGCATCAACATGTCCTTTGACTGCTAGTTCTCTATCTACAGCCCCACACACTATGAATGAATCCTTGGTCCTCCTCAAATACTTGAGGATGGCCTTTGACAGCAATCTAGTGTTATTGGCTGGGGTTAAATTGGAATCGTCTAGTACAGCTGAGTGCGAACGAGACTTCCAGTCTCGTGCATATCATGGCATATGTGATAGATCGTACAACCAAAGCATATGAGATCTTATTCATCTGCTAAGCTCATCAGATGTACTAAAACACTATGTCTTGCTGAGGTTAATGCCATGATGCATGGGTATGTATCTTTTTCTTAGATTCAATCATTGAGAGTCTTCTCAACACTTTATCTATGTACGTGTTCTGAATTAGGGCCAAAATCCTTTTGGAATGATCTCTATAGATCCTGATGCCCATAATAAATGTAGCATCACCTAAGTCCTTCGTCGATAAGCACTTCCCTAACCAAGCTTTGGTGGCAAGGTCAGGATGTCATTCCCGATGAATAAGTATCAGGAATACAATATGACTCCCACTAGCTTTCTTATAAATGCAAGGTTCTTCTTCATTCTTGATAGAGCCTAATACTCATATAGCTTCATCAAAACGAAGATTCCAACTTTGTGAAGCTTGCTTCAACCCATAAATGGATCTTTGCAGCTTATATATCATTATGGGATTCTTTAGATCGACCAAAACCCACAGGATGAGTGATCTACACACCTTTTTGTAAGTTCCCGTTAAGGAAGGTGGTTTTGACATCCATCTGCCATATCGCATAGTTGTGGTATGCAGCTATGGCTAGAATAATTCTGATCGATCTAACCATTACTACTGGTGAAAATGTTTCATCATAATCCAAAACTTCAATCTAATGATAACCTTTTGCAACAAATCTAGTCTTATATAGGTTTGAGGATTTCCATTCATGTCGGTCTTGATCGTATAGACCCACTAAGAACTGATGGGTTTTATCTCACATAGATTTCCTCACCTCCTTCTTGGCTTCCTGTCATTTATCGGAGTCGGTACTGGCCAAGGCTTGTTGAAAGGTTGATGGATCTTCTTGATCCACAACTATCAAGTCATTTCTTTCACTGGCTAGAAAACAATATTTGACAGGAACATGACGAGATCTTTCAGACCTCCTTGGACCATCTAAAATTTCTGTAGGTATTGATTCTTCATCTACGACCATCTGAGGCTCCTGTACTTCTACATCTTGCATAGCAGGCTCCTTAATTTCTTCAGGCTGTTCCATACCCTCTTGAATATCTTCGAGATGCACGGGACTCCCACTAGCTATTTTGGAAATAAATTCTTTCTCCAAAATATCCCTCCTCGAGAAACAAAGACTGTGCTTTTGCTAGGTTTGTAGAAGTTGTATCTCTTACTTTCTTAAGGATACCTTATGAAGACACACTTATCCGATTTCGATGCAAGCAACCCTACAACCCAAATCATCAGGAAAAAAATATTTAGATGTTTCCCACACCTTATATGACTATAGTCCAGTTCTTATTTGGCTACTACACGAAGGTGCACACATCCAAATAGAACTTAAAATCTTATCCAACTCGCATCCCAATGAATAATACCAGAAGGCGCACGTATCTACGGTAAAGGGAGTTGTAATGAGTGTCATGTGGTGTACCTTCCGTGACTCTGGTCCACCTCTTATTTGGCTACTACGCAGAGGCGCACACAACCAAATAAAACTGACCACCTTGTTCAACTCTTATCCCAACGAATACTATGCGGAGGTGCTCGCATCTACGGGTAATGGGAGTCAGAATGACTGTCACAAGGTGTACTTTCGTTGTCTTCGTTGGAGCCCGATTCAAAATGAATGTGGCCATTTCCAGGGTCAAGGAAATTACCACCTCGATTAGAACGAAGTATCTTGATACTTTACCCAGGCTGGTTCAATACTTTATTCTTAAAGTCTTTGAACCCTCTTCTGGCCTGAGTACTCATAGGTCCACATAAGTTGAAATGTATTAGACCTAACAAGTCATTCACCCTTTCACCTAAACCCGTGAAAGGTGCCTTTTTCATTTGGCCCATTAGGCAAGACTCGTATCTTTCAATTTGAGTGAATTAAAACGGACTTAAAAGTCCACACTTGCAAAGTGTTGAAATGCGTTCTCACCTATGTGCCCTAAACAATAATGCCAGATAATAGCCTGACTTAAATCAACGTATTTAAACCTTTTCTTATTAACGTTATGGAGATTAAGCTCAACAACGTAAATACCTGATCCTGAAGACGTTGATGCTCCACTCTTCTTCACATGATCTTTGTATTACCTGTAATCCCTCTTCCACTGTCCTGGCTCATTGCAGTGATAGCCGACCTCCGCCACTTTGTCCTTAGCCTTCAGCAGCTTTGGGAGCTGCCCTGCAAAGTGCTCAGGGGCCTTACCCTTACCCTTCTCAGCTTTCTTGAAGCTGACCTTCTTGTTGACCATAAGGACCTCCTTGGTCTTGCCCTTGAGGTTCTTTTCAGCAGTCACAAGCATCCCATGAAGCTCTGTCAAGAACTTGTCCTTGTCATGCATATTGTAATTCACTACAAAATCACTGTATGTATCTGGAATGTACTGCAGCATAAAATCCGCAGCCATTTCCTTCTGAACATCAAAAACCGAGTCTGGTTAGGTGTTCCTGAAGACATTTCATCTTCAAGACATGGGGACTAACAGGGCTCCAGCCTTAAGCTTGCAGGAAATAAGTTCTCTGAAAGTATCATATCTTTTGACCTGAGTTTTCTCCTTGAACATTTCCTTGACCTCTGTCTTCCAGGCACGAGGGTCATCTAAAATGTTCATGAACTGCTTCTGCAACTCTGTTACCATATTGCCTATCATAATGCATGACACGTCGATTTGGCCTCTAATGAACTTTTGAAAAGTATCCTTAGTGCCCTAGCAACGTTCAGCGGTGGCTCAGCAGGTGGGTCTTTGGTAAAGATATACTACTTGCGTTCATGCTTGACTACAAGTCTCAAGTTTCTATCCCAGTCTAAGTAATTCACGCCCTTGAGCTTGTCCTTCTCAATCATGACTCTCAATGCGCTATTACTTCCTTATGTTGTGTTTGCCATTTAGTTCTACATGGTAAACAAAATTTTAATCATTAAAATTAAAGTTGGAGATTGAGTTATAAAACACTTGTCTGATTCTAAACTTTAGAATCTGAACCAGGATCCTCGCATACCCTCAATTGAATTTAACGAAGGCTCACCGCTCCAACTGAGAGAACCAAGGTAAGACCTCATCCAATTACAAGTCCATGTAATTCATGTCTAGGGTTTGTACATAAAAGTACACGACATACCCTATCCCGATACCCTAGGTCAGCCCTAGCTGACAATCGTAGACAAGTCTACCATACCTCAACTATGACCCAGTTTAATATGACTACTACGCGGAGGCGCACGCATTCATATTGAACTGTCCAACTCATCTTGCCGTTCTCCCCTATGAATGCTACGCGGAGGCGCACCCGCTCAATGGTTCGAATGCGTTTTAAGTGTTGAGGTTGGAGTGGTATCTCGCTTGACTTGTAATTATTTGCGAATAAGTGTTTTGTTACATCCTGATTGTATATCGATACAATCTTAATTGGAATCATCAATCACATATCCATGCAAAGATTATTCCTTAACCGATTACATCAAATCTTATTAAATTCCGATTTTAATCTTCACATGTGGGTGATAACTTAGACATACATAAAATCATGCATTTTAAACTAATTATACATTCCTATCAAACTATATATTAGACATACATAAACTTATTGAACTCACTTCTTCCTCTCGAACTCCCAGTGGCTCCGAGCCTCCTCAGGAACTCCATCAACTCCATTTTTGATTTCTTTTTCTTGCGTTGGTCTTCGTAATTACAATTAAATGAAAAGGAAATTTCAAATGTAATGGCACGCAGGACGTAATTATTACAACCCAATACTAGCAACTCGCAGGTTGCAAAATAATATACTGAAATCTAGACGGGATAAGCTACACATCATCTTGAAATCAATCATGTTGTCAAACATCATGTTACCAAGCATTATGATATCAAACAATAAAATTAATTCCAAATTTTATCTTGCTTAAATGTGAGAAAAATCCGGTTTATCAAAACCCGACGGTTTAACTTGATTAGTCAAAATTGAACCAGTTTACCCCGGGTCTGAAAAAATCTGAAATTTTTGGGAAATTCCCCGGGAACTGACACGAGAAAAGAACCGGCTCATGCCCCCGGTCTGATAGACCAACCCTGGCAGGCCCAAAAGTCGCCCGCGGGCTACCCTGGGTGTGGCCATGGGCCACCGACCCGGTCGGCTTAGGGCTCGACTATGGGCGCCAGAGGGCCTCCCAAGGGCGTGCCTTTGGTCTTGCCCGAGGGCCACCCATGGTCGGGCCCTAGGCTCGACCCCGGTCGCCCGCGGCGTTGCCCACTGTCAGCCCAAGGGCCTCCCATGGTCTGCCCGAGGCGACCCGATCGGCCCTTGGTGCTGACCATGGTCGGCCCGAGGGCTATCCATGGTCCACCAAGGGGCTCGACCCTAGTTAGCCATGGGTTGGCCATGGTTAATTCAAAACAGCCCCATAAATTAATTTTTCAGCAGCAATTTTAACAACCAAAAAAACTTATTTTTCATATTCAATTCATTCATAAACCGAATAACGCATATGATTTTTACTAGGATTTAAAACTAATCCTAACATGATAAAAAACAAATAATATATCAACCTCCCTCTGATACTACTTGATGGGGAGAACCGGGCTTTACCAAGCAGGAGCACACCACAAAGAAAGCCCACATACACATTAGAGCCCACCTCTGACCCAAAAGACAAGCCTAGTGGGTCTTGGGTCTAATGTGTATATAAACTCTTTTTATACCCCGTACACTTCCGATGTGGGACTTGGAATCACATGTGGAATTCCTAACAATCTCCCTCTCCACATTGAGCCCCATCACACCGGGTTGCTTCCCCTAAGCTCAAATCGCCTTGCACTGTCACCCGCTGGCCCATCTAGCAATCCTAACCTGATCTATCATGGTTCTCTGGATCCTCCGGCCTACCTGGCTCTTATCCACTATGAGATCCACTTGCCTGCCGGCTCGATGAGATCTATGCAAACCTGGCTCTGATACCACAGAAGGAATCCATGGATCTAAATTAAGTAATTTCATACATTAGCAGATGCAATTAACCATGGATTCTTAAGCAAGCTAATATGATCTTCATGTGAAATTTTTGAGCATATTGTAGGAACTTTAGGGCTACCAAGAACACCATGGCAATGGAAGCAAGAATATATAAACCTCAAAATCTTTCCAAGATCGTGAAACCATTAAATCCCAAGGCAAAAACAAAATCACAAGTCTTTACCTTTTAGTTTGCTCGAATCGAAACTTGAAGAACGTTTGAGATTTTCAACTCCAAAGTAGTCCACACGGATGGTATGATCTTGAATGATCATTGCACACTACTACCTACTAGAGTATAGTGTGAAGTTTGAGAGAAAAATGGAGGAAGGGAGCCACCTAATGGGGTTCAGCCGAGAGTCCACAAGAGTGTGGGAGAGAGCCTTGCCTTTTGTTTTTCTGTGTTATCCCATAATGCCCTCTCTCTCTCTCTCGGTCTTAGATGGATGACTTTGTGATGGGAGCATGGCATAAAGTGTCCTTGCAAACAAAATCTGTCACGCCCCAAATTCGGTAGAGACCGAGCCCGGAACGCGAACGAGGAATCAGTGTCCGAAACAACTGAAACAATAATAGTAACCAAATAAAAAGAATACAAATACAATGAACCGCGAATTTTATAACTGCTCAAAAGAATATACAACACGAGTCAGAGACTCAAAGTATGATCAAGAAACAACAAAACGTCGACACTAAATTGTACGTCAACTAACACGCCCAAAACAACCCGGACTCTCCAGCTCCTCCAGCTTCGAGATGTCCTCCTATCCACAATCACGATCCTCACCTGTCTGCAGGAAGAGTAGCAGGGGGTGAGCATTTACGCTCACCGCAACGGATACCCGACTGACAACGGCATACAAGTAATTGACAAGGTGATACATAAGCACAGTTCGAAAAAGATCAATAGTGAAACTCAACCATTATCCAAACATTTCGTCTCATTCTCAATACTCAAATCATCACACAATCAACCAAGCAACATCAATCAAACAAACCTTTCACTCAAGGAAAGGCAACAATCCGGGTACTTCGTCGAGTCCATCTTGCCAAACACGCACGGTGTTGGACAAGGTCTACACGACCAGGTGATGCAACCTATAACACGCCAGTTTACAGTCGCAAGCTGTCTGGGCCTGGTCTGCCTCCCACTTTTCGATAGCTAGTCGTAGGCGTGAAACCTCTTCGCGGCCGCCAGTTTACAGTGGCTAGCTGTCTGGGCCTGGTCTGCCCCCCACTTCTTCGATTGCTAATCGAAAGGCGTGGACGCCTCTTCGCGGCATGGATGGAGAAGCGCGGTAAGAGCGCAAATCTACCCCACCCGAACGGAGATCACGGACGTATCTTTCCCACCTGGGCGTCAACCAGCAACAAACACAAACCACCACGCACACTGGGCTCCCGCCCGTAACCAACATCCACACACAATGGGCTCCCGCCCGTAACCATCATCCACAAAACATTTCAACCACAGGAGAGAAATAATCAACTCAAGTCATTTCGATTTACATGTTAAGGCACAACATCTTCAAACACATCAAATCGCATTTACCATTTACTCACAATACAGTTCAACCATAGTGAAGAATATACTCAACTCAAATCATTTCAATTTACATGTTAAGGCACGACATCTTCAAACACGTCATATCACAATTTACCATTACTCACAATTGAACAAGCATAACACATTCAAACCAAACGCAATGAGTAAAGCGGTAACACCCCCAATAAAGCATACAGCGGAATGGCACGTCGCTGTAGTATAATCAACCTATAGACACAACCGGTGCCCACATGCAATTCTACACATACATATACTAAGAACACAAAAGGTGCCCACATGCAATTACTAGTAACTTTCCCAAGTCATGTACGGATATACGGCTACTTTTCCCTACCTCGATAATTATCCAATGTTAGCTCCAAGTCTCTCGCGACACCACGTCTAAATCCTTCCCTTTCCACGAGCGATGGAAGAATCTAATAACGACAAACGCACAAACTTTAGCAATTGATCGAAGTCCGATTCTAACGAAACTAACGCCCAAGTACACCCCAATGAGTCCCGATCACTCCAATACTTCCTAATTACACCGAGTTGCCAAAAAGGACCCGGAACGGCCCAATTCGCACACTTTCCCGAATCTGCCCGGAAACGCTAAAATGACCTCGGGACCCCGAAAAATTCCGTTTTCGCATCAACAAATCATAATTATATTCAAGGGGTCCAACGCAATCGACGGAACCAAATTCCGACGCCCGAGCGACTCAATCCCGTCATTAAGGTTCCTCAAATAATAAATAATCTTTTCCCACAATTCAATTCCAACAATTCTCAAATTTATTCTACGCGCATAATTAAATTTGAGATCACCAATAAAATTGACGGAATTACGTTCCGACCTCCGGGGGATTTAATCTCGACTTTAAAGTTTAGCGAAACAAACACATTTTAGCCAAATTAATTCCAATTTCTTCCAAAGTCACGAATTAGTGTTCTAGGGATTTTCCGGGATTGCATAACACGTAAAAACCCGAACTCCGGGCACGCGGGCCCCACCTCCGGTGACCGGCCGGAGCTCCGGCGAGCTCCCGGTCACCGGACAAACCTCCCGTTTGTCTCAAAACGCTCCAAACTACCCCCTTAACACTAATCCAACCTCAATCAATCCATATTCCACAACTCCATAAATCCAAACTCAAGGAAATGAGAATCCAAAACATACCTCTTGTAGCCCACGACGAGGAGAACCCGAATACGCAAAAATCAAGACGTTTGGACGGTCGGAACGTCGGGAAATCGCCACAATCTTTTCTCTTCTTCTTCCTTCTTTCTTCTTTCTCTTTCTCTTTCTCTTTCTCTTTCTTCTTCCTTGTGTTCTGCCGAGAATCAACCCCTCCCCCCTTCTTATAACTTAAATATAATTATTTAAACATTAAACTAATAAAATAAACCTATTTTCCATTTTCTTTTAAATCTAAATTAAAACAATTAATTTTTTAATCACTCAAAAGTCTCCCCCCCTCTAGATACATGACAAGTGTAAAGTAGAGGGGTCCCGCAAGCCACTTTTGTCATTTCGGACCCGAAATCGTCCGAAACGGACACGTTTTTCGAAACCGTCGGAACCGTGATGTTTCGCTAAATTTTAGCTTTCATATGAACCTAATATCCATAGTATTACAATTCCAACTTAAAATGGCTCAAATAGTAGTCCTCGGTGACTCTCGGGTCAAAATTTGGTCAAATCGCGAATTATTAAATTTTCATCCATTTTTCACAAAATTGACCCAAATTGACCCAAATTGACCGGGAGCGGTCCTTACAACCTTCCCTCCTTAAAGAATTTCGTCCGCGAAATTAAAATGTACCTCAAGAGTTGAATAGGTCTGGGTACTTCGTGCGAATCTCGTCCTCGCGTTCCCATGTCGACTCAGCTCCGTGATGCTGCCAAAGTACACGTACTAGCCGGATAGTCTTGCCACGCAAGACTTGCTCCCGTGAATCTACAATCAGCACCGGCTTCTCCTCGTATGAGACATCATCAGCAACCTCAACATCCGCCCACTCAATGACGTGAGAGGGGTCTGCGTGATACTTCCGCAGTTGGGAAACGTGGAAGACGTTATGCACATTTCCAAGCTGCGGTGGCAGAGCCAGACGGTAAGCAACTGCTCCGACTCTGCCTAACACCTCGAATGGCCCAATGTAGCGCGGGGCTAGCTTGCCTCCGCCGCGGCTAAACCGTATCAGTCCCTTCTTCGGACTCACCCTGAGAAATACGTGGTCACCAACTGCGAACTCAAGAGGTCGGCGCCGTCTGTCAGCATAACTCTTCTGCCGACTTTGTGCGGTCTTCAACCGCTCACGTATCAGTGCGACCTTCTCAGTCGTCTCTCGAACAAGTTCGGGACCGATCAAACTCTTGTCCCCCACTTCTGCCCAACACACGGGCGATCTACACGGCCTCCCATACAATGCTTCAAAAGGCGCCATCCCAATACTGGACTGGAAGCTATTGTTGTAGGCGAACTCGACCAACGGTAGATGGTCTTCCCACGAGCCTCTGAAATCTAATACGCATGCACGCAGCATGTCCTCCAAAATCTGGATAGTGCGCTCTGACTGGCCGTCTGTCTGAGGGTGGTATGCTGTACTCAGTAGGACCTCAGTACCCAAAGCCGTCTGAAGACTCGGCCAGAACTTGGAAGTGAATCGAGGATCCCTATCAGACACTATCGATACGGGAACTCCGTGGAGACGGACGATCTCACGGATGTATAGGGTGCTCAACACGTCGACTGAGTCAGTCATCCTCATGGGCAGGAAATGGGCCGACTTCGTCAACCGATCGACCACTACCCATACTGCATCACGCCCCTTCGGCGATCTCGGTAAACCACTCACGAAATCCATCGTGACGTGCTCCCACTTCCACTGAGCAATGGGCAGGGGCTGCAACAAACCAGAGGGACGCTGATGCTCGGCCTTCACCTGCTGACAGGTAAGGCATCTCGATACGTACTCCGCGACCGCTCTCCGCATTCCGCTCCACCAGAAATAACGTCTGATGTCGCGGTACATCTTAGTGCCACCAGGGTGCACCGTAAGACGCGAATGATGTGACTCTCGTAGCACGTCGTCTCTACAGCTACGTGGCACAAACAACCCTCCTCGGTACCGCAAACCCCAATCTGCGCTCTGCTCCCAACCCTCTGCGTCAATGCCGTCAGCAACCCTCGCCCGGATCGCCGTTGCTTCGGCATCCTCACACTGCGCCTCCAAAACTCGGGCAAGTAGTGTGGGCCGCGCCACCAACGAGCACATAGATACACGATCTGTTACCTCCTCTAGCTCAAGCCCAAACGTGCCAAGCTCTCCCATCATGTCCCACTCCCGGACTGCTATGCTAGCAAGGCAATGGATCGACTTCCTACTCAGGGCGTCGGCGACCACGTTCGCCTTGCCCGGGTGATAGAGTAGCTCAAAGTCGTAATCATCAAGTAGCTCCATCCATCGCCGCTGGCGCATATTCAGGTCTTTCTGGGTAAAGATATATCTGAGACTCTTATGGTCCGAGAAAACCTGAAATCCCTCACCGTACAGATAATAGCGCCAGATCTTCAGTGCGAACACGACTGCTGCCAACTCCAAGTCGTGTGTAGGATAGTTGCGCTCGTGCGTCTTCAGCTGCCTGGAGCCATAAGCAACTACCCTACCTGTCTGCATCAATACACAGCCTAGTCCCTCACCGGACGCGTCGCAATAAATCTCATAGCCAATTCCGCGTTCTGGCACTATCAACACTGGAGCGGTAGTCAGGCGAGCCTTCAGCTCTGTAAATGAACGCTCACAGTCCTCAGTCCACGCAAACTTGACTCCCTTGCGCGTAAGGAAAGTCAAAGGCGCGGCTAGGCGCGCAAAGTCCTGTACGAACCGTCGATAATAACCCGCCAAACCCAAGAAGCTACGAATCTCGAAGACGTTCGTGGGCTGCGCCCACTTCGAGACCGCGTCGACCTTCGCCGGATCGACCAGTATGCCGTCGGCCGAAACGACATGTCCGAGGAACTTCACCTCGGCGAGCCAAAACTCGCACTTCTCCAGGTTGGCATACAACTGATGCGTGCGCAGTAAAGTCAAGACAGCCCTCAAATGCACCACATGCGCTTCCTCACTCTGAGAGTAGACCAGGATGTCGTCTACGAAAACCACTACAAACTGATCTAAGAACGGCCGGAATATGCGGTTCATCAGATCCATGAACGCTGCAGGCGCGTTTGTCAACCCGAAGGGCATTACTAGGAACTCGTAATGCCCATACCGCGTCCGAAACGCGGTCTTTGCGACGTCCTCCTCCCGGACTCGCAACTGGTGGTATCCCGAACGTAGATCGATCTTCGAAAAGCACGTCGACCCTCTCAACTGGTCGAATAGATCGTCGATTCTCGGCATCGGGTACCGGTTCTTCACCGTGACCCGGTTCAGTTTCCGGTAATCTATGCACATCCTCAGCGCTCCACCCTTCTTCTTCACGAAGAGTGCTGGCGCTCCCCACGGTGATGTGCTCGGACGTATAAACCCCTTTTCTCGGAGTTCTTCGAGCTGAGTCTTCAGCTCGGTCAGTTCTGCTGGCGCGAATCTGTAAAGCGCTACTGATATCGGCGCCGTCCCCGGCATCAGGTCGATCCTGAATTCTACCTCGCGAACTGGCGGCAACCCACTCAACTCCTCGGGAAAGACCTCTGGAAACTCGCATACTACTCGCGGTAACTCTCGGCTCTGCACGATCGACACCTCATCAACGGTGTATAATGCCGATAGGAGAATTCCGCTCTTGCTGCCCAGCGAACACGAAACGGTCGTGCTGCCTGCTGACACTGTCACCCGTCGCCGATAACAGTCGATGTACGCACGGTACCTCGCAAGCCAATCCATGCCTAAGATCACGTCGAAGGCAGTCATACCCAGCACGATTAGGTCACAAAGGAAAGAAAGGTCTGCTACTCTAACTTCGCAGGCTCGGCACACTCTAGTCAACACAACCTCACCTCCGACTGGTGTGTCAAGGCACAGAGGTGGACTCAACGGCTCACTGCTTAGCCCCAGCATCTCAGCACAAGCAGCAGAAATAAAGGAATGCGATGCGCCCGTATCGAACAGAAATGACGCCCAAGAGTTATACAACAGTAACGTACCGTGAGCGACCGAAGGGTCTGGGGACGGTCCTGCAGCACGTGAGTCGCCGACAGCATACACTCTGCCTTGCGGCGCCTGCGCTCCCTGTCTCGGAGCTGACGCGCCAGACGCCGGCTGTGCGGACCTCAACTGCTGCCTCGGAACTGGTGCGCTCGTAGATGGCTGCGAAAATCTCAACGGCTGGCCCTGACGCTGGCGAGCCTGCGGCGACTGTGCCGTGTGCGACTGCTGCGGTCGCTGCACTGACGTTCCCCCACCCTGACCGGGGCATTCCCTAGCTATGTGTCCTGTCTGGCCACATAGGTAGCACCTAACCTCGCTGCCGCTCGGTCGACTCCCCTGACTGAACCGACTACTCGTCGCCGGTAGTGCTGTGGGTCCTCTATTGCGCGGGCAATCGCGCCTCATATGGCCTGGCTGCTGGCAGAGAAAACATACTGGCCTCTGGTCTGCAACGACGGGCCCCACTGATGCCACTGAACCCGACTGTCTCGGTCCGCTAAACTGAGACTGTGGTCTGAAAGACCCCACGATCCTCTGCCTCCTTGAGTCTCGGGACTCGGACAGACCTGCGACGCTGCTCGGTCGCGGTCTACTCTCACGGGCTCTCGCGGCCTCCCTAATACCTCGCTCTACGGCCACTGCCGTGTCGACCAGCTCAGAGTACACTCGAATCCTCAGGGCGAGGACTCGATCCAGAATCGAGGTCCTAAGTCCCCTCTCAAACCTCCTGCATCGGTGAGCCTCAGTCACCACCATCTCTGGTGCAAAGCGAGACAACGTCGTAAACCTAGCCTCGTACTCTGCCACCGACAAACCATCCTGTCGCAGTTCCAGGAACTGCTGCTGTCGCTCCTCCCTGGCAGACTCCGGAAAGTACTGCTCCAGGAAGACCGTCTCGAATACTCGGTAGTCACCCCCGACTCGGTCCTGCACGCGCCTCCACCAATGGTAGGCGTTGTCCTTCAGCTGATGAGCTGCAAAGGACACCCTGGTGTGCTCGTCCATGATCCCGGACGTGTCCAGGTTCCGCGTAATCTGATCCAGCCATCGCTCCGCCATATCAGGGTCTGGCTCCCCGTAGAATGAGGGTGTATCCAACCTCAGAAAATCCCTCAGCGCATGTGCCGTATGGCCCTCGGCCTGAACGGACCTCGCTGGAATAGTAGTAGCAGTAGTCGGCGGAGTCTGCGGGGCTGGCGATGCAGACTCTCTCTGCGCAATGATTGCCACTAAACTCTGCACTGTGCGGGTCAGCTCTCCTAGAATGGCCGCAGTAGGTGGGTCCGCAACTGGCGGAACGTTGGGCGGAACCATCGATGGTCCCGTGTCGTTCCTCCGATCCTCCCCAGCGGGAGCTGCCGGTCCACCCGTCGCCTCAACTGGCTCGACGGTGGGCGGTTGCGTCGGCAATCCGGCCGACCTACCTCTCCTAGGTCTAGGTGCCATGTCGTATGTATCTACTGCACAAATACACGTACACACTCAGTTCCAGAACTCACAACACAACGAGCACGCTCATTATACGGGCGTTCATATACTCTGGACACACATGTCTACAAACAACGTATTATCATACATATTTCACATGCTCGCAATCAACATATGCTCACACAATCACCACACATGGCATCACACAACCTACCACAGTCACAATCACCCCGCATACTTAGCTACATCTCGCATTTTAAAACTTATTCAACATGTAAGATTTTTTTTTTTTGAACATGACTAGTAAGGTCAACATCAATTTCGAACTTGCCCATATTTTCAACAATTTCCCTTTTCAATCACAAAACCCCATTTTGATATCACGTCGTCACAACCCGGTCCAGGCGTCCCCGAACTAAGAGGTAACGATCGGACATCACTACCGTCACGTTTGACCCAGGGGCGCCCCTGAGTCAAGTCGCGACGGTGAAAATATCTCACGGAAAAATCACGCACGATTTCTGACCTTGCACAACCAACACACGACAGGAGCCTAATGGACTAACTCTACCCACCTAGTTGACGTACGGCTAGAGGTGTTAAACCTAACCTCTGATACCAAACTGTCACGCCCCAAATTCGGTAGAGACCGAGCCCGGAACGCGAACGAGGAATCAGTGTCCGAAACAACTGAAACAATAATAGTAACCAAATAAAAAGAATACAAATACAATGAACCGCGAATTTTATAACTGCTCAAAAGAATATACAACACGAGTCAGAGACTCAAAGTATGATCAAGAAACAACAAAACGTCGACACTAAATTGTACGTCAACTAACACGCCCAAAACAACCCGGACTCTCCAGCTCCTCCAGCTTCGAGATGTCCTCCTATCCACAATCACGATCCTCACCTGTCTGCAGGAAGAGTAGCAGGGGGTGAGCATTTACGCTCACCGCAACGGATACCCGACTGACAACGGCATACAAGTAATTGACAAGGTGATACATAAGCACAGTTCGAAAAAGATCAATAGTGAAACTCAACCATTATCCAAACATTTCGTCTCATTCTCAATACTCAAATCATCACACAATCAACCAAGCAACATCAATCAAACAAACCTTTCACTCAAGGAAAGGCAACAATCCGGGTACTTCGTCGAGTCCATCTTGCCAAACACGCACGGTGTTGGACAAGGTCTACACGACCAGGTGATGCAACCTATAACACGCCAGTTTACAGTCGCAAGCTGTCTGGGCCTGGTCTGCCTCCCACTTTTCGATAGCTAGTCGTAGGCGTGAAACCTCTTCGCGGCCGCCAGTTTACAGTGGCTAGCTGTCTGGGCCTGGTCTGCCCCCCACTTCTTCGATTGCTAATCGAAAGGCGTGGACGCCTCTTCGCGGCATGGATGGAGAAGCGCGGTAAGAGCGCAAATCTACCCCACCCGAACGGAGATCACGGACGTATCTTTCCCACCTGGGCGTCAACCAGCAACAAACACAAACCACCACGCACACTGGGCTCCCGCCCGTAACCAACATCCACACACAATGGGCTCCCGCCCGTAACCATCATCCACAAAACATTTCAACCACAGGAGAGAAATAATCAACTCAAGTCATTTCGATTTACATGTTAAGGCACAACATCTTCAAACACATCAAATCGCATTTACCATTTACTCACAATACAGTTCAACCATAGTGAAGAATATACTCAACTCAAATCATTTCAATTTACATGTTAAGGCACGACATCTTCAAACACGTCATATCACAATTTACCATTACTCACAATTGAACAAGCATAACACATTCAAACCAAACGCAATGAGTAAAGCGGTAACACCCCCAATAAAGCATACAGCGGAATGGCACGTCGCTGTAGTATAATCAACCTATAGACACAACTGGTGCCCACATGCAATTCTACACATACATATACTAAGAACACAAAAGGTGCCCACATGCAATTACTAGTAACTTTCCCAAGTCATGTACGGATATACGGCTACTTTTCCCTACCTCGATAATTATCCAACGTTAGCTCCAAGTCTCTCGCGACACCACGTCTAAATCCTTCCCTTTCCACGAGCGATGGAAGAATCTAATAACGACAAACGCACAAACTTTAGCAATTGATCGAAGTCCGATTCTAACGAAACTAACGCCCAAGTACACCCCAATGAGTCCCGATCACTCCAATACTTCCTAATTACACCGAGTTGCCAAAAAGGACCCGGAACGGCCCAATTCGCACACTTTCCCGAATCTGCCCGGAAACGCTAAAATGACCTCGGGACCCCGAAAAATTCCGTTTTCGCATCAACAAATCATAATTATATTCAAGGGGTCCAACGCAATCGACGGAACCAAATTCCGACGCCCGAGCGACTCAATCCCGTCATTAAGGTTCCTCAAATAATAAATAATCTTTTCCCACAATTCAATTCCAACAATTCTCAAATTTATTCTACGCGCATAATTAAATTTGAGATCACCAATAAAATTGACGGAATTACGTTCCGACCTCCGGGGGATTTAATCTCGACTTTAAAGTTTAGCGAAACAAACACATTTTAGCCAAATTAATTCCAATTTCTTCCAAAGTCACGAATTAGTGTTCTAGGGATTTTCCGGGATTGCATAACACGTAAAAACCCGAACTCCGGGCACGCGGGCCCCACCTCCGGTGACCGGCCGGAGCTCCGGCGAGCTCCCGGTCACCGGACAAACCTCCCGTTTGTCTCAAAACGCTCCAAACTACCCCCTTAACACTAATCCAACCTCAATCAATCCATATTCCACAACTCCATAAATCCAAACTCAAGGAAATGAGAATCCAAAACATACCTCTTGTAGCCCACGACGAGGAGAACCCGAATACGCAAAAATCAAGACGTTTGGACGGTCGGAACGTCGGGAAATCGCCACAATCTTTTCTCTTCTTCTTCCTTCTTTCTTCTTTCTCTTTCTCTTTCTCTTTCTCTTTCTTCTTCCTTGTGTTCTGCCGAGAATCAACCCCTCCCCCCTTCTTATAACTTAAATATAATTATTTAAACATTAAACTAATAAAATAAACCTATTTTCCATTTTCTTTTAAATCTAAATTAAAACAATTAATTTTTTAATCACTCAAAAGTCTCCCCCCCTCTAGATACATGACAAGTGTAAAGTAGAGGGGTCCCGCAAGCCACTTTTGTCATTTCGGACCCGAAATCGTCCGAAACGGACACGTTTTTCGAAACCGTCGGAACCGTGATGTTTCGCTAAATTTTAGCTTTCATATGAACCTAATATCCATAGTATTACAATTCCAACTTAAAATGGCTCAAATAGTAGTCCTCGGTGACTCTCGGGTCAAAATTTGGTCAAATCGCGAATTATTAAATTTTCATCCATTTTTCACAAAATTGACCCAAATTGACCCAAATTGACCGGGAGCGGTCCTTACAAAATCCCACTTGCCCATGCCTAGCCATAACTAGCTCATGCCTTGCCCATGCCTTGCCCATACCTTGCCCATACCTTGCCAAATAACCATCTTGTCAAGAATGTTGGATGATTGTGTGGACCCACAAGTGGGGCACCTATTTTGCCGGCAACCATGGGCCTCATGGGCCGAAGCCCAATTGCTTCGGCCATGTGGGCCCCTGCTGGGTCCAATTATTATCCTACCTTTCTTGCCTCGCGTCGAACTAATTCCCGATCTTTGATCTTTGGTGGCTTCTCATCTTTCCCGAATCTGCGACATCATCGCTTTAGGGTCCTCATACAGTTCCATAAACTGCTTCTGAAGTTCCAACTCCATAGCGCCCAGTATTACACACGCCACATCGATATTATCGCTAAGGTGCTTTTGGTATGCATCCTTAACGGCCCTCGGGGCATTGAGTGCTGGCTCCACAGGGATAGCCCGGTCCATGACGTATTCCTTGCGTTCCAACTTGAACACAAGTCGTAGGTTCCTGTACAAATCCAAATAGTTTGTCCCGTCGTGCTTACCCTTTTCGAGGATATGCCTCAACGACAAACTGTTCGAGTTCGTTGAATTGTTCGCCATTAATCTACACGAGGAAAGTAAATTTAATAAGAAAATTGAATAAATTTACAAAGATCTTGAATAAAACTCCGACCTTTGGATTCTAAATTTATGAAGAATCTGAAACCAAGACTCATGATTCATGAATTGAAGTACGCTAAGGCACACCGCTCTGATTCACTTATTTAGGTAGGACATGCATCCAATTACACCCCGTGCAATTGGATCCAGTTACAACCTGTGTAATTCTTGGCAAGGGTCTGTACGATAGTACACGGCATACCCTTTCTGACACCCTGGCTCGACTAAATCATGTATGCAAAGTCCGATAAAGATGCTCCGCTAAGGCGCACGACATCTAGATAGAACTTTAGCAAACTTGTATGGAGCGCACTTTCGAAGACGCTCCGCTAAGGCGCACGACATCAACAAAGTGGAGAACTATACAAGCTTATGATTTTGGGTTCATGTCTCGCTTGACTTAAATTTATTTGTGATTGTTTCAGTTTAAATCAATTATGTTCGATACAATTAGGAAACCGTCATCAACAACCCGTGTTATGACGTTTCTAATTTATCTCACATTATCTTCTTAGAAACCGTCATTTACAACCCGTGTAAGGATATTTTAAAATTTGAACACATCCATCACAACATGTGTGACGATGGTTCACAATGCTTTAACATGCAAACAATTAATCCGGTTTTAATCTTTGCATGTTGGTGATAGCTTAAAATAAAATAAGCTAAGCATGCTCGTAATTCAATTTATCATTCAAATAAATTCTAACATACAATAAAGCGTTAAATATGCATAAATAGCCCAAGCTAAAGTCCTAAGTATTCTTATGAGACAAAGACTCCATGAGCTCTTCACGTCATTACCACTTAGGAACACTCCCACTAGCTCGTGGACGTCCTCCAAAATTGTCAACGTTATCGGTTTCCATCCTTCTAGACTTGAGTAATTAATTACAATTAATACTCAGTTCATAGACCGGATAAAAGAATAATTACACTTTATCACTAGCGGTTCGCAGCCCGCATAAAAGAATAATTTACACGCTACAATCTAACGGTGTGCAGACCGTTTTAAAAGCGATAAATAATTAAACGTTATTGGGCTATCTATGCCCCATGCATATCATCTCATCACACAATATGTTGTCACACAAGCATAATGTCAAACAAGATGCAATTCCAGTTTTAAGTTTCATGTCCAAGTTGCTCGGTCGGGTTTATAGAAACTAGACCTTTTCGAAAAAACGATTTATCGAAACCGTTCAAATCTAAATTTTTTTAAAACATTGGATTGCGGGCTTTTTTCACGGATGAAACACAACAAACCACCCGGGCCCAAACCAAGTGGGCCGAAAACCACTTGGGCCGAGCCCTTACGCACCGACTCGCTAGGGTTTGGCAACCCTAGCCGTCAGGCCTCCTCCGCCGACCTCGGCCACTTGCTGGCCAGTGCCGGGGTAGAAGCGGGGAGAGCACATCACCGTGACCATCTAATGGCGACGGCACAGATTTGCTCCGGCAAGCTGGAGCCCCCGCCCGGTCCCCTTTTCCGGCTCCCCGAGAGTCCCATTTCCGGCGACTTGACAAATCCAATTTTATTTCAAAAATCTCTAGATTTGATAAAAATTCATTTTCATGGCATGTAAAACCCATATACAAGAAATAAACATATTATAGCAACAAGGCATGCAAAACAACACCGAAAACGATTAAAACATAGATATAAGAGGGTAACCGTCCTCTAATACCACTGTAGGAACTTTGGGGCTACCAAGAACACATTGGAAACGGAAGCAAGAATATATAAACCCCAAAATCTGTTCAAGATCGTGAAACCATTAAATCCCAAGGAAAAAACGAAATCACAAGTCTTTACCTTTTGGTTTGCTCGAATCGAAACTTGAAGAACGTTTGGGATCTTCAACTCCAAAGTAGTCCACACGGATAGTATGATCTGTAATGATCCTTGCACACTACTACCTACTAGATTATAGTGTGAAGCTCGAGAGAAAAATTGAGGAAGGGAGCCACCTAGTAGGGTTCGGCCGAGAGTCCACAAGAGGGAGGGAGAGAGCCTTTCCTTTTGTTTTTGTGTTTTTGTGTGTATCCCATAATGCCCTCTCTCTCTTGGTATTAGATGGATGAGTTGGTGATGGGAGCATGGCATAAAGTGTCCTAGCAAACCAAATCCCACTTGCCCATGCCTAGCCATGACTGGCCCATGCCTTGCCCATGCCTTGCCCATACCTTGCCCATACCTTGGCAAATCACCATCTTTTCAACAGTGTTGGATGATTATGTGGACCCACAAGTGGGCCACCTATTGGGCCGGCCAGCATGGGCCGCATGGGCCGAAGTCCAATTGCTTCGGCCATGTGGGCCCATGCAGGGTCCAATTATTATCCAACCTTTCTTGCCTCGCGTCAAACTAATTCCTGATCTTTCGTCGTTTCTCTCAAAATCCATATCCTATGTGTGTGACCCTTTAGGCTCATGCCATCGTCGGCGGATCAGCGTAAAATTCCATTTTATCTGATACATCATCAGTGGCCTCTAGTAAGACGTTATGATTACCCGACGCGCATGATGATTGATGATTCAATTTAACCTCATGTATTACATGTCGTTATCCCTTGAATCGCCCGGTATCTAGATTGATCATAAGGCATAGAGTCGTCATCCTTATTTAATCAATATCTGTTTCTCGATCTCTGAGATTACTGAATACTAATACCCCGTATCGTTGGCATGGCCATGCTCTCCCTTCAGTTAATCTCTATAGAGTGGCCTAAAAATATACCTATCTCATACCGTTGTATGAGGGATAAATCCCTTAGCCGCCTTTCGTATCACTCATACAATCCGTCCCCGTGCCAATCTTGTCCGTTATGGTAGTCTTGTTACGGACAATGTTAGGAGCAAGTCAAATGCAATTGAATGTGTTCATGATTGTATCTATGCAACACCATTCAGTGAGGGTCGTCCAATATCACTCACACGAGTGATATCTATGATCTGATTCCGGGAGCCCTTCCCAATGGTAAATAGAACTAACCATAAAGAATCATCCTCATACTTGGTCGCTTAGTTGAAGCATATTTAACCAGGGACCCGTTAAGTGTGACCCGTATAGATGTATGGTTCTACTACTTTGATGGTCATATATCAGATCAGACTTAACCTATTACTTCAACACATAATATAATGCCGATTTTATATATTGCAAACGATGATTAATAGATACAGACATTTACAAACTATTACAATTGGACTAGGGCACAAAAAAGCTTACAATCTCCCACTTGCCCCTAGTTACAAGCCCCAGTCTATACCCATCGACGTTACATGCTTTTCTTGCTTAGGTTCAGGAAGAGCCTTAGTCCAAGGGTCGGATGTCTTATCATCTGTTGAAACGTGAGTGATGTTCACATCACCCCTCTCGATGATTTCTCGAATTAGGTGATATTTTCTAGGTACATGTTTGGATATGTTATGTGCTCTGGGCTCTTTAGCTTGCGCAATGGCCCCTCTGTTGTCTCAAAATAAGCTTACTGGATCAGACATGTTTTGCATTACGCTTAATCCAATTAGGAAGCTCTTGATCCATACAGTCTCCTTCGCTACTTCTGAGGCAGCGATGTACTCAGATTCCGTTGTAGAGTCAGCGGCGGAATCCTGCTTCTTGCTCTTCCAGCTAAAAGCTCCTCCATTCCACATGAACACATATCCAGACTGACTTTTATAGTCATCCGCATCCGTCGGAAACTAGAGTCAACTAAACCTTTGACAACTAGTTCCCCATCTTCTCTTCCCCCATAAACAAGAAAAGCGTCATTGGTTCTCTTCAAGTATTTGAGGATTGCCTTGACCGCGATCCAATGTTCCTCACCGGGGTTGGATTGATGCCTACTGGTACAGCTTAAGGCAAACGAGATGTCTGGTCTTGTACATATCATGGCATACATGATGGATCCAATAGCCGAAGCGTATGGAATTGCACTCATTATTTTCATCTCATCAGTCGTCAGCGGACGCTGAGTCTTCCTTAGTCTTATGCCATGACGGATGGGTAAGAATCCTTTCTTGGCGTCAAGCATTGAGAATCTCCTACTTTGTCTATGTAGGTGATCTGACTTAAACCCAAGACCCGCTTGGTGCGAACTCTCCATATCTTAATACTCAAGATGTAAGAGGCTTCGCCTAAGTCGTTCATTGCGAAACACTCCCCTAACCAAGCCTTTGTTGAGTTATAGGTTGGGATATCGTTTTGTAAACACAAGGTTCATCATCGTTCTTGATAAAGCCGAACTGTTTCACTGCTTGATCAAAACGTTGATTCCAACTCCTTGAGGCTTGCTCCAATCCATAAATGGACTTGAGCAACTCACAAATCTTTCCCTTATTCTTTGGATCTACAAAACCTTCAGGTTGCGTCATATAAACGTCCTCATTTAAGTTCCCATTAAGGAAGGCGGTTTTGACATCCATATGCAATATCTCATAGTCATAATATGCTGCGATGGCTAGAAGAATTCGGATAGATTTGACCATAGCCACTGGAGAAAAGGTTTCCTCATAGAAAATTCCTTGTATTTGTCTATAACCTTTTGCTACCAGATGTGCTTTATAGGTCTGAGGATTGGCATCCATGTCTTTCTTCTTTTTGAAGACCCATTTACAACCAATGGTTTTAACGCCAGCGACTGGATCAATCAAGCTCCAGACTTGATTATCGTACATGGATTGCATTTCCTCCTTCATGGCTCCCAGCCATTTCTCGAAGTTGGTACTGTCCACAGCTTCTCGAAAGGTGGTGAATTCAATATCTTGATCCACCAATACCATCTCATCACCTTGAGTTACATAGAATCCATATCACACAGGTGGATGACTAGTCCTTTCAGACCGCCTTAGACCGTCCTGAAGAACTGCAGTGATGGGTTCCTGCTCTACTACCTGCTCTGGCTCCATATCTTCTATTGGGCTATCAGGTGGTTCTTGAGAAGCTATATCCTCTGGAATTTCATCCAGATCTATAGTTCTCCCACTGTCTATTTTGGAAATGAACTCCTTTTTTAAAAACACCCTACCGCGAGCAACGAAAACTTTGTTCTCGCTCGGTTTATAGAAGTAGTATCCCCTTGGTTCTTTGGGATACCCGAAGATGCATTTGTCTGATTTTTGTTCGAGTTTGTTCGAGAGCATACGCTACACAAAAGCCTCGCAACCCCTAATCTTGAGGAAGGAAAAAACGGGCTTCTTCCTGTACCATTGCTCAAAAGGTGTCCGTTTCACTATCTTCGTTGGAGCCCTATTCAATATGAGTGCGGCAGTTTCAAGAGCATAACCCCAGCAGGATATCGGCAAATCAGCGTGAGTCATGTTCGATTCCTTCGCTCGGACACTCCATTTAATTGAGGTGTTCTTGGCGAAGTCCACTCTGATAATATCCCACTTTTTAGGAGGTCTCGGAAGTAAAGGCAGTCTCATCTTTCCCGCCAAGTGCATAGTGGCTTTAACCTTAGCACCTCCAGCTTTGAAGCTAGTTCCCTTTCTGGCCATTAGGACATCCTTGCCACGAGTGACGTTGATGTTCTTCTCGGCCGTTACAAGCATTTGATGTAACTCCGAGACAGTCTTGTCCATATCATGCATATAATAGTTGACTACGAAGCTATCATATGGATGAGGAAGGGGTTGCAGAACAAAATCGGCTGCCATATGCTTTTCCACCTCGAGCCCAAGTCGAGTTAGGCCGTCGAGATGTCCCTTCATTTTTAGGACATGTGGATCTATAGAACTACCTGCTGACATTTTGTAGGCGAGATGTTCCTTGAAAATCTCGAATCTTTCGAGTCAAGCCTTTTCCTTTAACGTAACCTCTATCTACGATATCATCGCTTTAGGGTCCTCAGAAAGTTCCATAAACTGCTTCTGGAGCTTCGGCTCCATAGCGCCCAGCATCACACACGCCACGTCGATATTGTCGCTAAGGTGCTTTTGGTATGCATCCTCAACGGCCCTCGGGGCGTTGAGTGCTGGCTCCACAGGGATAGCCCGGTCCAGGACGTATTCCTTGCATTCCAACTTGAACACAAGTCGTAGGTTCCTATCCCAGTCCAGATCGTTTGTCTCGTTGAGCTTCCCCTTTTCCACGATATGCCTCAACAACAAACTGTTCGAGTTCGTTGAATTGTTCGCCATTAATCTACACGAATAAAAGTAAATTTAATAAGAAAGTGGAATAAATATATGAAGATCCTAAATAAAACTCCAACCTTTCGATTCTAAATTTACGAAGAATCTGAAACCAAGACACCGCTTCACTTATTTAGGTAGGAGATGCATCCAATTACACCCTGTGCAATTGGGTCCAATTACAACCCTTATAATTCTTGGTAAGGGTCTGTACGATAGTACACGACATACCCTTTCTGACACCCTGGTCGAGAATCGCAGTTAAGTCAACCAAATCGTGTACAACATCAACAAAGTAGAGAACTATACAAGCTTATGATATTGGGTTGGTGTCTCACTTGACTTAAATTTATTTGTGCTTGGTTAAGTTTAAATCAATTATGTTCGATACAGTTAGGAAACCGTCATCAACAACCCGTGTTAAGACGTTTCTAATTTATCTCACATTATCTTCTTCGAAATCGTCATTTACAACCTGTGCAAAGACGTTTTCAAATTTGAGCACATCCATCACAACCCGTGCGACGATGGTTCACAACGCTTTAACATGCAAACAATTTATCCGGTTTTAATCTTTGCATGTTGGTGATAGCTTAAAATAGAATAAGCTAAGCATGCTCGCAATTCAATTTATCATTCAAATAAATTCTAGCATGCAATAAAGCGTTAAATATGCATAAATAGCCCAAGCTAAAGTCCTAATTATTCATATGAGACGAAGACTCCATGAGCTCTTCTCGTCATCATAACTTAGGGCCACTCCCACTAGCTCGTGGACGTCCTCCAAGATTGTCAACGTTCTCGGTTTCCATCCTTCTCGACTTGAGTAATTAATTATAATTAATACTCGGTTCGTAGACCGGATGAAAGAATAATTACACTTTATCACTAGCGGTTCGCAACCCTCATAAAAGAATAATTTACACGCTACAATCTAACGGTGCGCAGAACGTTTTAAAAGCGATAAATTTCGGATGGTTATCATCTCATCACACAGGCATAATCACACAGGCATAATGTCAAACAAGATGCAATTCCGGCTTTAATTTTCATGTCCAAGTTTGTCGGTCGGGTTTATCGAAACTGGACCTTTTCGAAAAA
This sequence comes from Geranium rotundifolium, assembly GCA_963920655.1. Taxonomy (NCBI): domain Eukaryota; kingdom Viridiplantae; phylum Streptophyta; class Magnoliopsida; order Geraniales; family Geraniaceae; genus Geranium; species Geranium rotundifolium. The sequence goes on along the minus strand of OY987311.1, from coordinate 32,337,352 downwards.
ATGGTTTATCGAAACCGTTCAAAAATAAAAATTTTCAAAACATTGGATTTTGTTTTATAAGTAACGACAAAAAGGGGTCGGATAACTTTTGGACACGGCATACGACCACATAGGCAAGCCCATTGGGATCGGCCCATGAGGTCACCTAGCCAGCCCAACAAGGGCCCATATAAGGCCCAACAAGCCCAAGTGGCCGGCCACCTTGGTCGGTCCAAGGATGGGGGCCACACACCATGCTTAGTTGGTGTTGTTGATTAAGAGGAGAGTGATTTAAGGGGTTTAGGTGATGACTTGCCTTTAGCCCATGATTGCATCATTTGTTACTTTAATGACCCGTACTTATGAGTTGATGAAGTAGACAAATATTTTTTTGAATTAATCACATAACACTCACTCTCTCTTTTTCCGCTCTCTTTGGCCGGCCAACATACCTCTCTCCTCTCTTCTTGCTCTCTTAATCTTCACATAATTGTTCTAGTAGGCTCTTTGTGAAGGATCTTAAAGATCATCTTCTTGGTGTGGACTTGCTCTAGAGAAGAAGATCACATAGTTCTTCTTTCTTGATTCAACAAAAACTAATAGGTAAATTTCTTGTGGAAAATATTTTGCCTTGAGATTTAATGGTTCATGTTCTTGGACAAGGTTTGGAGTTGCTTTTGTTTGTGCTTCCGCTATCTCGATGATCTTGAACGCTCCAAAACCCTACAGTGGTATCAGAGGGTGGTTAACCCTCTTAATCTTCGTCTTGTTGAACTTGTTTCGGTTTTATGATGATTTGCATGCCATATTTGTTGATAACAAGTTTTTAATGCTTTTTGGGTAAATTGCATAAAATATGTTATTTTTGGAAAATATATTGAATTTGGAATTTTTCGGATTTTTATTGGATTTGTCGGGTCCGAGAAGAGAATCTCGGGGAGCCGGATTGGAGGTACCGGACGGAGGTCATCGGAGGCCGGGGGAGGCTGGCGGTGACCGGGGCCGTCCCCCTTCTAGGCCGAGGCCGAGAAGGGAGGCAAGCTCGGTTTGGGCTTTCCTAAGCCTAAACCGAGCCGTGGTGTTGGGCTCGGCCTAATGGACTTCGGCCCGACTTGGTTCGTGCACGTTGATTTTTTTTGTCTGTGGCATGAACCCACGATCCAATATTTCGAAAACTTTCAAATTTGATCGGTTTCGATAAACGATTTTTCGAAAATATTAAAACCGGAATATTGCATATTATTGGATAACATGTTTGTGTGATAACATGTTGGATGATGTGATGAGATGTATAATACATTAGTAGCCCATTAGAATTTTATCGCTTTCACGGTTTGCACACCGTTAGTGTTAGCGTGTAATTATTCTTTCATTCGAGCACTTAAAGTGTAATTATTTTTTGTCCAGTCTACGAACTGAGTATTAATTGTAATTGCTACTCAAAGTCGAGAATGATGGAAAATCAAGCACACTCACGGTCTTAGAGGAAGTCTAAGAGCTAGTGGGAGCCCGAATGAGAAAGACGAGAAGATGTGATGTCTCGTAGAATCTTAACAATAGGATGTGCTATTGATGCATATTTAAACGCTTTATGATGCTTGCTTGAATTATTAGATAATTATTGTATGCTTGCATGCTTAGCTTATAAGTTTATAAGCCATCACCTCACATGTAAAGATTAAAATCGATTTTAATTGTTTGCATCATTAAAGCGTTGTGAACCATCATCACATGGGTTGTGATGGATGAGTTCAATTTTAAAACGTGTTTGCACGGGTTGCAAATGACGACATCAAAAGAAGATTGTATATGATAAAATTAGAAACGTCACAACACGTGTTGTTGATGACGGGTTCGTAATTGTACCAAAATACTTTCGAATTATTAAACACAACCAAATCACAACATAATTTGAGTCAAGTGAGATGCCACCCAAATTCACACCCATGTAGAAACATTCTCTCGGTGTCGTGCGCCTTAGCGGAGCATCGATAGAATGGTATCTATATGGAATTGTTAACCTTGTGGGATGTCGTGCGCCTTAGCGGAGTATCTGCACAAAACTGATGCATATGTGAAGGTTGGTTGACTCGAGCACGATTCTCGGCCTAAGGTCGAGCTGGGGCATCGGAAGGGTAAGCCGTGTGCTTTTGCACATACCCTGACCAAGAGTTACACGGGTTGTAATTGGATGGACGTCCTACCCAAATGGGTCAATTGGAGAGGTGCACCTTAGCCTACTTCAATTGACAAATAAGGGATCTTGGTTTAAAGATTCTAAACCTTAGAATCGGATGGTTGGTGTTTAATTCGGATCTTCGTAAATTTATTCAACTTTTCTGATTAAATTTACTTTCTTCGTGTAGAAATGGCTAGTAATTCAACAAACTCGTCTAATTTGTCATTGAGGACTATACTTGATAAGTGTAAATTCAATGGAACAAATTATCTGGACTGGGACAGAAATCTACGACTTGTGTTAAAGTTGGAACGCAGGGAGTACGTCCTAGACAAGGCTATCCCAGAAAGGGTCGTTAAGGATGCGTACCAGAAACACCTTAGCGACTCTATCGACGTTGCGTGTGTCATGCTGGGCTGCATGGAGGCGGACCTCCCGAAGCAGTTTATGGAGCTATCCCATGATCCGTTTGCAATGTTTGCACAGATCAAGGATATGTTCAAAGAGAAAGTACGTATTGAAAAATACACTGTTCTCTGAGAACTCATTGCCTGCAAAATGTCAGCATGCAGCTCTGTAGGTCCACAAGTCCTACGCATGAAGGGACATCTCGATCATATGACTAGTCTCGGAATGACTATAGAAAAAGAGATGGCTGCGGATTTTATTCTGCAATCCCTTCCTCATGCATATGGTGGGTTTGTCATGAACTATCACCTATGGGGCAAGGGTTCGGCCCATGAGGCCCAAGCCCCCAAGATGGCCGGCGACAAGGGTTTGGAGGGAGCCAAACCTAGCCCATGTTATAGGCTGGTTCATGCTCCCAAAACCCTAGCCAATCTCTATAAATAGAGGCCTAATGAGCTAAAAAATCATAACTTGATTTTTTCATACCGTTACTCTACCAGATTTACTAACTGAACTTGTTTTCTTTTTAGTGGGGGAACTCGAGTTTAGATCTGGTGGTCTTGTGCACTCATGTGTGCTGTGAAATTTTGATCAGCTAGTCGTGCAAGATGCCACACACAATGATATGTATGAAGCTATAACACCGTGTATGACTTCTTGTGTAGATAACGTAGGACAGTAACTATAAAGCTAAATAAACAACGACACAGCAGATTGTTTACCCAGTTCGGTGCAACGTCACCTACGTGTGGGGGCTCTCAGCCTAGTGGAAAGGTTTCACTTATCAGTAATTCGTCAGAACATACAAGTACATGTGATCATCCCTAGATCTATACTTTATGCTACTTATTACAGTGAAACCTATCTCAGGGTGTCCCCCTGAATCCAAGACTCCATCTTGATTCCACTCTTCGAGCAATCGCCTTGCTCTGTCGGTTCAAGTCTTCGTTGAACTTGGTGGTTGCGTGCAGTCTTCACTCACGCGATCAGTAAACCCTCAATCACCTAACTCTAAATAGTTATGGTGATACACAATATCCTTAGCACAATCAACAACCTCTCAGCCCGCAAACCTTTACGTCTAAGAGCTTTGTAAATTATTGCTAGGAAACAAATAAAGAACCACACGATTGCTAAGGGGGTAGCCTAATCTTTTATAGCAATCGAGGATGAGTACTAACCCTAATGGGTTTCCTCTTAATCACCGTCTTTCTTCTTTCTAGAATCGGAGTCGTTCTGGAATTTCCTAAACGTCTTCGTACTTCCTGCAGAATCTAGAAATTCCTGATTTCCGTCGATCAGGATGTGTGCCGAGATGTCGTCCATAATGTCACACAAGATGTCGCATATGATGCTTCGACATTCTTCATGAAATTTTCTCTAGTTCCTTAAAAATAAGCCAATCACCAAAAGCGTCGTAACTACAATCTCCCCCTTTGGCTATTTTTAAGGTCAGCAATCTTCGTCGCATTCCGCGTCGCATTTGTCGTCATCTTTTGCTTGCAAATCGATCGTCATTCATTAAGTCTTTGTTCGCGTTTCGCGTATTATTGCGTCGTTGTGTCGCCTTGTGTTTTCGCGTACCATTGCGTATCATCGCGTCGTCTTAACTCATACATATCCTCGATCAGCAGTCGAAAATACATATGAAACAGTGTTTAAAACAAATACAAATTAAAAGTTGTTCAGTTTGTACGGAAACCAGAAAGTACTTAAAATCAAATAGAACTGCTGCTGGAACTAGCAGTCTCTTCTTCTATGGCATCGGTAGAGGCATCCTGAGGAGTGTCTTCAGTAGCATTAGGTAGAGAGGAGGAATCATCAATTTCTGAGCCTAGAGGAGACATTGACTTCAGCAGGTTGGCATAGTGAGATCTTCGCTGGGAGAGATGCTTTAGAGTTGTCTTTAGATTGACGATGTCCTTGTCGAGTACAACTATCTCTCTTTCAAGCATGATTGCATCCCTGCTGGTGGTCTTGGTTGGAGGGGCGGCACTCGTGGCTCGACTGGTCGTCGCCTTGGTCAGCTTGGCTTCTGGCCTGACAAGATCAGGAGCATGCTTGCCCTCGAACAGCTTGTGGCTCACCATAATCAGTCCTCTGCGTTTTCCAGCCTTATCAGTTGTCTTCAACACTCCAGGGTGTTGATGCACCAGTAACTCAGAGATAAGAGAGGGAAAGGCAATAGGTATCTTCACAGCTTGTGATCTGGCACGTCTAATAAGATGATCAATAACAAACTGCCCAAAGTCAAGCGTGGAACCAGCTCCGGTTTGATGGAGGATGCGTGTGTGGAGGGAGTCTAGTTCGCTACTCCGATACGGAATAGGATGGAGTACTTGGATGTGAGGTCCGAGGCTGCCACGGTGCCCTTGGTAGGCCACATTCTGCTCTTGTCTCCAGTAATCTCCTTGGGGACCTTGTTCATGTCAGGTGGAGGCACAGAACGAACACAGTTTCTCCCCAGGAAGGTATTAATGATGTTAGAGGAAATGTTGAAGCGCAGGCCTCTGACATATACCTTCTCACAATCCGGATCATCCGGAGTCCCAAATCCAGTAGGCAAGTTAGCAATGAATTCTTTGCCAAAAGGGGATAGTGGTTACCAATGTTAGTGACGGTCTTCATGAGTTCTGCCTGTTCCAGGAGTTTTATAATGGCTCCCAGTCCCTGTAACTCTGAAGACAGGGTCTTCTCAGGATATGCCATTCTCTGGAACACAAATTCCCATCGTTACGCACTGTCAGCAGAATGAAACGACATATTGTCATACGGAACACTTGAGGTGTTCTTGACCGTCTTCAGGCTTCTTCCCTTCTTTGCTTCCTTTGCAGTAACCTCCTCTACATCGTCATCAGTTTCTTCATCAACCAATCTCCTTTTGGAGACTACTTTCTTTCCTTTTTCTTTGACGGACATCTTCTTCTTCTTGCTGGGGCCTCCAGCATCTTTTACCTCCTTCCTCTTCTTGGTTTCTTTGAGTTTTCCGACCATCACTGCCAGACTTTCATTCTCTTCTAAACCTTCTTTTTTAAGGATGACAACACTGTATGTGCTGTCTCAGTAGCATTTTCTGTAACATCTCCTCTGGTATCCAGAGGTGCTTCTTCTGTGTTATTGGTGGCGGCACTGTTTTCCTTCTCTTCTTCTTCAGATTGGTATCCCCGTTTCTGGTCTCTTCTTGCTCAGATTCTTCCTTGTCTTCTTCTGAGTCAGCAACTTCTTCTTCTCCTACCACATCCTCCATTGTGGCTTTCGGAATGACATCTTTCACACCTTCTTCTTCTTCCCCTTCTCTTACAGCAATTCGTTCTAACCATGACTGACTAGGGTCAAGTCATTCTTTTCCCCTTCAGGATTTATCAGTTCCTCAACCACACCTTCTTGAGGAGGGTCCTGATTTTCTAGTAGAGACACTAACAAGTCGCTATTTCTAGAGGTGTCAGTGTTCGATATAACGGAAGAATCGATACCTGGGAGACTTGCTGATACTGGAACAGGTATAATCTGCATGGAAGCTTCTCGACTTCCTTGGCCAAGATCAGTCTCTTGCTCTGGCCCTGTCAGATTCGTCATGGAGAATGTAGAGTTTCCGGTTTGGGTCCGTTTGGGGACTCGGGAAAAAACTGGTATTGGTGCTTTATCCAGTAGGATTTTGCTAGAGGATCCCTCGGCATTCTTCTGTGTCTTTAGTCCTTTGATTCAGACCCCATGTTTGTTGGTGCTTGGATTGCTGCTCTTGGAGCTTTTTGCCTTGGCCTTCTGGGGTTTGGATTGTCGACTGTCAGTGGCTTTCTTTGGCGCTAGAGTGCTCCTTGTTTTCACCATGTTTGTGTGGGTAGTGAGGTTTTCGTCACAGGGTTTGAGAGGTGAGGGAGTTGAGAGCGAAAACGAGAAGAGGCAGACTAGGTTTTGTTTTAGAAAACAAGTCAATTGAAATCAAATCTGTTGGTGACAGAGCGTATCTCGCGACCTTTCCTCTCTTTATATGGGCTGTTGGCATGCTTGGCCCAATGGCATGTGTTGGGATTTTGGACCGGTTCATAAAGAGGTACCAACTAACTCCTCTCAACCGTTTGCAATTTCGATTATTTGTTGATGGTGCAGAGACTGAGTGACGTCCTGAGGTACTCGAATCTGCTTGCATCTAATGGCTTCGTAAAAATGTCAGCAAGTTGCTTCTCTGTATGGATGTGCTCTAGGATGATCTTCTTGTCTTTGACCAGCTCGCGAATGAAGTGTTGTCTAATGTCAATATGTTTGGTTTTGCTGTGTTGAATTGGATTTTTTGAGATGTTGATTGCACTAACATTGTCACAATACAAAGTCATGACTTCTTGTCTGACATCGTATTCGACTAACATCTGCTTCATCCATAGTAATTGTGTGCAGCTACTCCCAGCAGCAATATTCTCAGATTCAGCAGTGGACAGGGCAACACAATTTTGCTTTTTACTAAACCATGATATGAGGTTATTGCCAAGGAAGAAGCATCCTCCAGATGTGCTCTTCCTATCTGTTGTGTTTCCAGCCCAATAAGCATCACAATACCCCACCAGGGTAGAGGATGTGTCGAATGAGTATAATAAACCCAAGTCTGTAGTCTCATAGATATATCTTGTAATTCTTTTAGCTTGGGATAGATGATTATCCTTGGGATTAGCTCAATATCGTGCACATACTCCTACAGAGTAGGCAATATCTGGTCGATTGGCAGTAAGGTAGAGAAGACTACCAATAATGCTTATGTATATGTGTTGGTCGACGGCTTCTCCTAGATAATCTTTAGTTAGCTTGATATGTGTAGCTGCAGGTGTCCGTTTATGTAAAGCTTTCTCTAGCCCAAATTTCTTGACAATATTCTTCGCATATTTGCTCTAAGAGATAAAGATGCTATCTTTTATCTGTTTGATTTGGAAGCCTAGGAAATAGGTAAGCTCTCCCACCATGCTCATCTCGAATTCTAATTGCATTTGTTGGATAAATTGCTCTACCATCCTTTTTGACATCCCTCCAAAGACAATGTCATCGACATATATTTGGGCTATCATTAAATTCACGTCCTCATTCTTCACAAACAGAGTCTTGTCGACTCCCCCTCTTGTGTAGCCGCCTTGAATCAGAAATTTTGTGAGCCTTTCATACCTGGCCCTAGGTGCTTGTTTCAATCCATAGAGGGCCTTCTTGAGTTTATACACATGATCAGGAGAGTGAGGATCAACAAATCCTTTGGGTTGCGACACATACACTTCTTCGTTGACATCTCCATTCAGGAATGCACTTTTGACATCCATCTGGTAAAGCTTAATCTGTAGATGGCATGATATCCCTAGTAGGAGACATATTGCTTCAAGTCTTGCTACAAGAGCAAAGGTCTCATCGAAGTCTACTCCCTCAATTTAAGTGTACCCTTGTGCTACTAACCTTGCCTTATTGCGAGTGATGTTTCTAAGCTCATCGGACTTATTTTTGAAGATCCATTTTGTGCCAATGATATTTCCTTCACTTGGCTTGGGCACCAGTTCCCATACCTGGTTCTTCTCAAATTGAATCAGTTCCTCTTGCATAACATTGACCTAATACTCATCATTGATGGCTTCATTGATATTTTTGGGTTCAAACTTTGAAATGAAGCATATATTACCTATCACCTCGTTGTAGTTTTCAGAAGTTTTTGATCGAGTCCGTATGCCTTCATTTAGGTCTCCAATTACTCCAGAGATAGGATGATTAGCCTGAATTCTTCGTGAGGGATTCTTGTTGCTGGTTTCAGGAACTATTTCATCGTTATCGACATTTGGACTAGCATTATTGTTTTCTGATTTGCTGCTAGCATCTTCTCTGCCATCAGTAATAGCATCCTTTCTAACATTGTTGGGATAGACTCCGTCTTCTTCTGTCGCGTCTTCTGAGGCATCATCACAGTCATCATCAACAACAACATTGATCGATTCCATCATGGTCTTGGTTCGTTTGTTGAACACCCGGAACGCGCGACTATTCCTTGAGTAACCAAGGAAGATGCCTTCATCACTCTTTGGATCAAGCTTTCGACGAGGCTCTCTATCAGCCAGAATATAACAAGTGGATCCAAAGATATGGAAGTACTTAACATTGGGCTTTCTCCCCCTCCATATTTCATAATGAGTTACTAACATACCTGGTCGGAGAATGACTCTATTGTGGATATGGCAAGCAGTGTTAAGTGCTTCTGCACGTATGTCCTTTGCCAGCATCATAACTCTAGCCATCTCCTGTAGAATCCTGTTTTTGCGCTCAACAATGCCATTCTGTTTTGGAGTGATTGGTGTTGAGAACTCATGAGCTATCCCTTCTGAGTTGCAGAATTCTGCAAATTTGCTGTTTTCGAACTCTCGACCATGATCACTACGAAGGCGAATTGTTTTGCCAATAGTCTCCCCTTTTTCTCGTTAGACCTGGATGCACAGATTCTTGAAGATTGAGAAGGTATCTGATTTGTCACGAGGGAAGTCAACCCATGTGTATCGTGAGTAATCATCTACACATACAAAGACATAGCGTTTTCCTCCAAGACTTTCAACTTGCATTGGCCCATGAGGTCAACATGTATTAGCTCAAGAATTCGAGAGGTGGTGATATGCTGCAGCTTCTTATGTGACATCTTAGTTTGCTTTCCAATCTGACATTCTCCGCAGATCTTTCGTTCCACGATTTTCAGGTTTAGAATTCCAGTAATGGCCTGTTTTGAGATTGCCTACTGCATACTTCTAAGATTTAGATGACCAAGCTTTCTGTGCCACAGTTTGGTTTCTTCTACTTTGGAGACAAGACACTTTGCCGCTTCGATATGTGATTCGGGCGACCAGATGTAACAGTTATCCATTGAGCGGATTCCTTGTAGAATAGTGACTTGATCGAAGTCTTTCACTATACAGGCTTCTTTAGTGAATTTCACTTATGAACCCATATCACAGATCTAGCTGATGCTAATCAGGTTTGCCTTAAGTCCTTCTACAAGTAATGTTTCAATTAGGCAAGTAGCTCCTGGATGCTTGAGTACTCCTTTGCCGATGATTCGAGCTCGAATCCCATCTCCAAAAGTAACATAGCAGTTTGTATATAATTTGAGATTGGAAAGAAACTCTGGAGTACCTGTCATGTGTCGAGAACATCCACTATCGAGATACCAGTCCTTGTTTGTTGAGGCACTCAAGGATGTATATGCAACATTAGCTCAATAGACTAGATTCTTAGGTCTCCATTCAAGGCGGGATGTTTACTGAGGAGTTGAGAGATGCCTTTGATGTCTCCTTTGTCTCTGTGGTAGCTGAGCGTGCTTCTTCCTATGGAGTTGAAAGCAAAATGGTCTGATGTGACCTCGTTGACCACAGTAATGACATATCCACTGATATTGATAAGCTGGTTTTCTGTAGTATTGCTGTGGAGGATGTCTTTTGATAGTTGCTTGACAAGAACATGTTATAGACGATGTCATGACATTTGTTGTAGGTCGTCCTGTAGGATGTGTTGGGGCATCCAGTGGTTTTTTGTCAACCATGGCTTGTTGTGGGACAAACTTTGTAATTGCTGTCGAGGGGATATCGCGTGTGTACCCTAGTCCCGTCGTATCCTTGGACTGCTTTCCAATTGATATGATTTTGTCAAGGCTTTCTGTGCTAGGATTCATCATCTTTACCGATTTAGTCATAAGACTAATTTCTCCATTAAGTCTGGTGATTTTGCGTTTTAGCTCCGCGATCGTCTCTAGGAATCTAGACTTGTGGTTGGTAACACTAATGATCCGTTCTCCTTGTTGATAAAGGATCAGAGTTTCCTTGATCCATCTGGTATGTAAGCTTTTGTATGCCTCGACTAGTTGCTCTTTAGTCCAATTCTCATTTGGAGTTAGATGGTGGTGATCATCATTGATATTGGCAGAGTTATCAATATTACATACAGGAGTAGTAGTAGTGAATGCAACAAAATTGCTTACCTCTTCAGAACCACTATCTTCATTGTCATCATCTGATAGGGTGGCATTATAACCTCGTTTTTGTTGTTTGAGGAAATTTGGACATTCTCTGCGAAGATGGCCGAATCCTTCACATTCATGACATTGAAGTCCTTTGTTCTTGTTGTTTTCTTCTCCACTCCTGTTTGGCCTGTCAAGACTTCCTCCTGTTTGAGCTTTCTGTGGAGCTTTGTTTCTGGCATTTGTTGTGACATTCCGTCCACCCATTCGACTGAATCTTCTCATGACTTTGTTGTAATTTTTTGTGAGAAGGGCCATTGTAGCATCGATGTCTTCTTCGGAATCAGAATCCTCAGGTTCTGGTTTCTTGTGTGTTGAGCTTTTGAAAGCAACTCCTTTATTCCTTTTGTCGATATTGGGCAGAGATAACTCATAGGTCATCAGAGACCCCATCAGCTCATCGAATTTTAAGATCTTGAGGTCATGAACTTCCTCAATTGCAGTGATCTTCATCTTAAATCTAGGGCTAAGAGCACGCAGGGTTTTTCTAACCAGCTTTTGGATGCTTGAGTACTCCTTTGCCAATGATTCGAGCTCGAATCCCATCTCCAAAAGTAACATAGCAGTTTGTATATAATTTGAGATTGGAAAGAAACTCTGGAGTACCTGTCATGTGTCGAGAAAATCCACTATCGAGATACCAGTCCTTGTTTATTGAGGCACTCAAGGATGTATATGCAACATTAGCTCGATAGACTAGATTCTTAGGTCGCCATTCAAGGTGGGATGTTTTCTGAGGAGTTGAGAGATGCCTTTGATGTCTCCTTTGTTTCTGTGGTAGCTGAGCTTGCTTCTTCCCATGGAGTTGAAAGCAGAATGGTCTGATGTGACCTCATTGACCACAGTAATGGCATATCAACTGATATTGATAAGTTGGTTTTCTGTAGTATTGTTGTCTGCGTGGAGGATGTCTTTTGATAGTTGCTTGACAAGAACATGTTATAGACGATGTCATGACATTTGTCGTAGGTCGTCCTGTAGGATGTGTTGTGGCATCCTGTGGTTTCTTGTCAACCATGGCTTGTTGTGGGACAAACTTCGTGACTGCTGACGAGGGGAATTTGTGTGTGTACCCTAGTCCCGTCATATCCTTGGACTGCTTTCCTACTGATAGGATTTTGTCAAGGCTTTATGTGCTAGGATTCATCATCTTTACTGATTTAGTCATAAGACTAATTTCTCCATTAAGTCTGGTAATTTCGAGTTTTAGCTCCACGATCGTCTCTAGGAATATAGATTTGTCGCCGGTAAGACTGATGATCTGTTCTCCTTGTTGATCAAGGATCAGTGTTTCCTTGACCCATTTGGTATGTAAGCTTTTGTATGTCGCGACTAGTTGCTCTTATTAAGCTTTTGGATGGAGATTCGAACATGACCGTTCAAATGACCCTAATTAAGTATTTTAGTTAAATGGCCTGACTAATTTATTTTAATTAGACGAAACCCTTGCAAACAAGAGATATTTTTGGGACAGGTCCGGAATTCTCGATACTTATTTCATTTTCTTAAAGTAATTTTCCGGTAATTAATAATCAAATCCCGTAAATTGGTAAAATGACATACCCCCTGAAATCCCGACTCCCTGATCGCTTTTATATATTTGGTTTTCGTATTATTACTTGCACTTTTGGTGAGTTTATTTTTGTGTTTTGGATAATTTTCTCACAACCATTACTCTTGAAATCGACTAGACCCGCATAGTGGTTCTAAGCTCCTAGTGTTCACACTGTTTAGACAACACTCACCTTATGGGATCGATAACTCCAGGACGTAATTAAATCCTTTTGAGCCCAATTAGACTTAGGATTATTTAATTAGAGGGATAATTCCAGATGACTACACCTGGATATGTCACATTATCAGATGACTACACATAGAACTTTTCGTGTCAAGGTGAATACCTAATGTTGCTACGTTTAATAGTTGGCATGATTTTTTAGCGCTAAAGTAAGAAGTCGAGCAACATGTTACATGACATGTGGAGCGACTTGTTACGAGCCGCAGATTAGGAAAGTCTGAAGCTTTCCTATTTCGGCAAAGCTTGGAGCGAAGGAAGAAAGGCGCCACGAAGACTTGGAGCGCAAGAGAGTGACGTCGACAAGTCAGGCGACTTCCAGCTGGCAGTTACACGTCAGCAAGAGGCGGCAACTCGACTTGCCTGATTTCATCAGGAAGTCAGAACAGGCAAGACGACTTCCAGCTGTCATGGAAGGCGGCAACAACTTGCCTGACTTTCCTGTTCCTGATCAAAGAAGGATTAGGAATGTGAGCTGCTATAAAAAGCCCTTGGCTTCCCATTAGCAGATCATCCGTTCTTGTTCTAACACTTGCAAGATTTCTCAGAGCTCTTAACCGTGCACCATCGGCGTGTTGAGAGGCTGAGTAAGATTCATTAGAACGGATCTTTGCTCCGATCAAACCTTGAGTCGCGAAGACTAAGTGTTTGGGTCGGTTAGTGTTTTTGTTTGTGATTGAAGATTCACAACTCCGTCCAAGAAGACAACGACACCGAGCATAGGCTTGCTTGAAGGGTGGAATTGAGGGAATCTCAAAGACAGGGGGAGAGGCTCCTGGTCGAGGCGATTCACGGTAAGATCTATAGTAGCTTAGGACAATAGCTTGTGTGATAGCCAGTTGGGCTTGAAGTTGTACTATTGACTACCTGATAGTGAAAAACCTTTCCACTGGCAAAGTGCCCCCAGACGTAGGTGCGGAGTCACCGAACTGGGTAATCATCTCTAGTGTCGTGATTATTATCTGTCTATTACTTTGCTTACTGTTTCCACAAGAAGTCGATACACGAGTTACAGACTTTGTGTTCGACTTCCTGACTCGGCTACGATTCAGAATTTCAATTGGTATCAGAGGAGGCACCTTAATAGCTAAAATGGATTCAAAGGAAGGAGGATCTGTCAATCGTCCGCCGGTACTCGACGGAACAAACTATGGTTATTGGAAAGCACGGATGTGTGCTTTCCTGAAGTCCCTCGACAGCAAAACCTGGAAGTCTATCATCAATGGCTGGGAGGAACCTTACTATTCTGATGCTCAAGGAAATCAAACCAGCATCAAACCAGAAAAGGAGTGGAGCATGGAAGAAGATGAAGCCGCCCTAGGTAATTCTTGTGCACTCAATGCTATCTTTAATGGAGTAGACAAAAATGTGTTTCGACTCATCAACACATGCACAAGTGCCAAAAATGCCTGGGACACACTTGCTGTGGCTTACGAGGGTACTTCTAAAGTCAAAGAGCAGAAGTTACAGTACCTCACGACTAACTTTGAGGCTCTAACCATGAATGACGACGAGACTATTGCGGAATTTAATGTGCGCATCAAGGATCTGGCCAATGAATCATATTCACTTGGCAAGCCTATGACCGATGAAGATTTGGTCAGAAAGACACTAAGAGCCCTAAGTCCCAGATTCAAGATGAAGATCACCGCCATCGAAGAAGTCCGTGACTTAAAGACACTAAAGTTTGATGAACTCATGGGCTCACTAATGACTTTCGAGCTCTCCCTACCTCCTATTGAGAAGAAACTTAAAGGTGTGGCTTTCAAAAGTTCTAATTAGAAGAACTCAACACACTCTGAGTCGGATAGTGACATCGAGGAAACTATCGCCATGCTGGCCAAAAACTACAACAGAGTCATGAAAAGATTTGGCCAGATGACAGGAAGAAAAGTCACCCGAGAAGTCAGAGACAAGCCACAACAGAAGTTTCAGAAGCTCGACATCACAGCTAACGATGGAGGACGAGGAGAACGATCAGGTAAAGGCGCTCGGTGCTTTGAATGTGAGGGGTATGGACACATACAGAGAGAATGTCCCAACTTCTTAAAGAAACGGAAGAAGGGATTCAATGCCTCTCTAACTGACGATGAAGATGAGGAAGACAGTGACCCTGAGCATACAAGTAACTATGTGGCTTTCACTTCCTCCACAATAGATCAACCAGCTGAAAGATCAAAGAAGTATGACTCTAATGATGAGCTATCCGATGAGACTCTCAACAACGCGTACAACGAATGGTATGTCAAGTGGTTTGAAGACTCTCAGGTAATCGAAAAACAGAACGCTCTCATTCTTACTCTTAATGAAGACAAGTAAGACTTCTTGAGACGACTATTGATCTCAAAAAGGAAGTTGCTCGACTAAAAGGCGAGTTAGAGCAGGTCACCAAGTCTGTAAAGATGATGAATCCAAGTACTGATACTCTGGACCAAATACTTTCGATCGGGAAACCATCAAGCAATATGGAAGGTCTTGGATATTCGAAAGAAGCCTCATCATCGCACACCATCTTCGTTCCTCAGAAGTCTGTCCCCCAGAAGTCCCGCCAAAAGTCTTCTACCCTGGCCGCGTGAAAAACCCAGAACGAAAGACATAACTGGGTTTGTCATCACTGTGGACGAAGAGGACATATTCGACCCTTCTGCTATCAGCTATATGGGAAGAGCTCGGTCAAGAAAAGGACCACCATCAAGAAAAGCCGACCTCGGAAGGAATGGCGAGTCAAAGAGGTCAACTATCGAGCTAACATCGCATACACCGCTTTAAAGGCCTCAACCAGCAACGATTGGTACTTCGATAGTGGATCATCTCGACATATGACGGGTAATAGCTCTGTCCTGGTCACTTTAATACCATGCACAAATAGTTTCGTCACTTTTGGAGATGGAGTAAAAGCGAGAGTGCTCGGGAAAGGAAAACTTAATCTTCCCAACTCTCCGTGTCTGAAAGAAGCTCTGCTAGTAGAAGGCCTCACAGCAAACCTCATCAGCATAAGCCAGATATGTGATTTAGATCTGGATGTCCACTTCACTAGTGACAAGAGCTCGGTCAAAGACAAACAACATAAGGAAGTCATGATAGGCCATAGGTCCCTTGACAACTGCTATCTATGGTCTCCAACAGTCAGTACCTTGCCAACCAAGTGCCTTTTATGCAAAGCTCAAGAGACAAAACTATGGCATCAAAAACTTGGTCATATCAATTTGAGGAGTATGCAAAAGATTCTCTCTGAAAAGGCTATCATCGGAGTTCCCAACCTCAAGATCATTGAAGGAAAAATCTGTGGAGAATGCCAAATTGGAAAACAAGTCAAGACGTCACACAAGAAGGTACAACATCTTACTACTTCTCGTGTTCTAGAACTTCTTCATGTTGACCTTATGGGACCCATGCAAGTAGAAAGTCTAGGAGGGAAGAAGTACATATTTGTATGTGTAGACGACTTCTCAAGGTACACATGGGTAGATTTCATTCGAGAGAAGTCAGATACCTTTTCAGTCTTTGAAGCCTTATGTCGAAGAGTTCAACGAGAAAAGGGAGAAGTTATTGGGAAAGTCGTTCGACTTCGGGGCGATCATGGAAAGGAGTTTGAAAACATCAGCTTCACAAACTTTTGTGATGCTGAAGGAATCGCCCATGAATTCTCTGCTCCCATCACTTCTGGGCTGAAGCTTTGAATACGGCATGCCATATTCATAATAGAGTGACTCTTCGCCCTGGAACTTCGCTCACTCTTTATGAAATATGGAGGGGGAGAAAGCCGAATGTCAAATACTTCCATATCTTTGGATCGGTCTGCTACATACTCGCATATAGGGAACCTTGACGCAAGTTGGACCCTAAAAGCGACGAAGGCATCTTCCTCGGATACTCCAGAAATAGTCGAGTGTTTCGGGTATTCAACAAACGCACCCGGACTATCATGGAATCCATCAATGTCGTAATTGATGATGACAATAACGAGCAAACAAGTGACGAGGACGAAGAAGTCCTGAATCTCTCAGGAGAAGTCAGACCAGAGGTCAGAAGAGAAGCCAGACCGGATATCAGACCAGAAGTCAGACCAGAGGTCAAGGACGATGAGCGTAACAAAGAATCTGAAGACGAAGGCCAAATCATCCCGGATGAAGAGGCAACTCCCACAAGGCAAACAGCTCCATCAAGAAGAATTCAGAAGTATCATCCACCCAGGGATGTGATTGGAGACATTAATGAGGGAGTTCGGACTCGACAAAAAGCATCTCTTGACCGCCAAGAACTGATAGGTAACATGTGCTTTATTTCCAAAATTGAGCCAAATAATATACAAGAGGCCATCAATGATGAATACTGGGTCTGCGCGATGCAAGAAGAATTGGTTCAGTTTGCAAGGAATGAAGTCTGGGAACTTGTATCCAAACCTGACAATGTCAATGTCATCGGGACAAAATGGATATTCAAAAAAAATCTGACGAACAAGGACACATCACTCGAAACAAAGCGAGACTGGTGGCTCAAGGGTACACACAAGTCGAAGGAGTCGACTTTGAAAAACCTTTGCTCCGGTAGCCAGACTGGAAGCCATACGACTTCTTCTCGGCATCGCATGTCATCTGCGTTTCAAACTCTATCAAATGGATGTAAAGAGTGCCTTCCTTAATGGAAATTTAAACGAAGAAGTCTATGTAGCCCAACCAAAGGGATTCGAAGACCATGACTCTCCGCACCACGTCTACAAGCTAAAGAAAGCTCTCTACGGTCTCAAACAAGCTTCACGAGCATGGTATGAACGTCTTACCCAATTCCTTGTACAGAATGACTATATTCGAGGGGGAGTAGACAAAACTCTCTTTGTGAAGAAGGAAGGAAAGGACATCATGATTGCTCAAATATATGTCGACGACATTGTATTTGGAGGGAAGTCAGCCAAGATGGTGGAACGCTTCGTCCAACACATGCTTTCTGAATTTGAGATGAGTATGGTCGGTGAGCTCACATATTTCCTAGGCTTCCAGATCAAGCAGATGTCTGATGGAATATTTATCTCCCAGAGCAAATATGCAAAGAACATTGTCAAGAAGTTCGGGTTAGAAAAGGCTTCGCACAAGAGGACTCCTATTGCCACACATGACAAGTGCACAAAGGACGAGATGGGAGAATCAGTTGATCAAAGTCTTTATCGAAGCATAATGGCAAGTCTCCTTTATCTAACAGCAAGTCGACCCGACATTGCTTATTCTATGGGAATCTGTGCTCGATATCAAGCCAATCCAAAAGTCAGTCACTTGGCTCATGCAAAGAGGATCATAAGGTACATCTCGGGAACCTCTGAATTGGGTTTGCTATATTCCTTTGATACCTCTCCTACTCTGGTTGGATATTGTGATGCTGACTGGGCGGGAAGCACACCAGATCGAAGAAGCACCTCTGGAGGTTGTTTCTACCTGGGGAACAACCTTGTATCATGGTTCAGCAAAAAACAAAATTGTATTGCTTTGTCTACTGCTGAGTCCGAATATATCGCAGCTGGAAGTAGCTGTACTCAGCTTCTTTGGATGAAACAAATGTTGGCAGAATATGGAGTCAAGCAAGAAGTCATGACTTTGTTCTGTGACAACATCAGTGCAATCAACATCTCGAAGAACCCAGTGCAGCATAGCAAGACAAAGCATATTGACATCAGGCACCACTTTATTCGAGAGCTTGTAGAAGACAAGAAAATAAAGCTCGAATACCTACCCACTGAGAAACAAGTCGCTGACATCTTTACAAAAGCATTAGATGCTAAAAGGTTTGAAAGTCTGAGGTCAACCCTCGGACTTTGCTGTCTAGAATAGCCAGAAGTCAAGCAAGAAGAGGAAGAGCTTTTAGTTGATTTTACTCTTTCTCTCGATCAGGACCAAACAGGGTCCACAAAATCAAGCCGAGCCCAAATCCTTTTATCAAAAGCCCGTTAGTCCTTTTTGAATTTTGGGAATGATTACGATTTGACTATCCACCTATCAGAAATCATTCTATTCAACTCCCACAGACTCTGCACCTCTTCCATCATTTGAAATCGCTAGGGTTTCTCAGATCAAAAAGCTCAGCAAAAATTTGCTTTCCCCCACAAAGAACAAAATCCTAGCTAAATGGTTGGTACTCGCTGATAGCATTTGTGCCCTAGTCCAATTGCTATTAGCCTGTAAACGTCTATGTACAATATCATCGTTTGTAATATATATATAAAACGGCTTTATATTACTTATGTGTTGAAGTAATATGTTAAGCATGATCTGATTTATGACCACTAAAGTAGTAGAACCATAAATCTGTACAGATCACACTTAACGAGTCCCTGGTCAACCTATGCTTCCTTAAAGCGACCAGTATGAGGATGGTTCTTAATGACGTAGTTCTACTTGTCATAGGGATGAGGGATCCTGGAATCATATCATAGATATCATGAGGTGATTGATATCGAACGACCCGCTTTGAATAGTGTTTTCATAGATTAAGCCATAAACATAGTCAAATGCGATAGCTTGTCACGACATCCTTAGACCAAGGAGTCTTTGTGATCACTATGCAATGAACGTACGGCTTTAACTTGCGCCAAACGCTTTCTGTAAAAGGATTGCTATAAAGGGCATGATTGGGTGGCGGAACGGGTTGCATCAGTGACACGAAAGACGGCTAAGGGATTTATCCCTCATACTACGGTATGGAAAAGATATCCGTTAAAAGGGCCTCTTGATGGAGACTGACTGAGAGTAAGAGCATGGCTATGCCAATGATACGGGTTATCAGTTCTAAGCCATCTCGCATATCAAGTAACAATGATTGATTAAACAAGGGTGACGACTCTATGCCCTGTGATCAATCGGGATATCTAGAGATAATAGGATAGTGACTTGTACGCACAAGGTTAAGTCGAATCATCGATCGTCATGCACCTTGGGTAATCATAATGTCTTACTAGAGACCACTTATGATGGATCAGGCAAGAGCGATCTTTTGCGACGATCTGCCAACGGTGGCATGAGCCTAGAGGGTCACACACATTTAAGACGGATAACTTGAGACAAGGAAACATTGATGTTTCTTGAGGAGTAATATATGGACAAAACTGGAAGTTTTGTGCCATAGGTTCGGTTTGAGAGAATAATTAGCGAATCGAGAAAAATTGAGTTTTTCGTCGATATCGCGTCGGACTTTGTTTGATAAGTGACGACAAAAGGGTCGGCGACTTTTGGACACGGCATGAGACAACACAGGAGGGCCCATTGGGCTCGGCCCATGAAGCCTCATGGCCGGCCCATTAAGGGCTAACAAGACCTCATGGTCGGCCCACATGGTGGGTCCATGTGTGGGGGCCACACAACACCATGCTTAGTTGGTGATTGTGGATTAAGAGGTGAGTGATTTAAGGGGTATGGGTTAAAGCACTTTTAAGCCCATACCAATCACTTTTATCCCATGCTTGTGAGATTGGATGATGAATTGAAATACAAGACTTTAATTCATTATTCATTTAATCACAAAACACACAAAAACTCTCTCTCTCTTCTAGCTTGGCCGGCCACCCTCTTCCTCCTCTTGTTCTTGCTCTCTTGTTCTTCATTTAATTGTTCTAGTAGGCAATTAAGTGACGGATCATCAAGATCATCCCCTTGGTGTGGACTTGCTTTAGAGAAGAAGATCCGAACGTTCTTCTTTATTGATTCATACAAGACTTAAAGGTAAATATCTTGTGGAATAGATTTTTCCTTGGGATTTAATGGTTTATGTTCTTGGACAAGGTTTGGAGTAGATTTTCTTATAATGCTTCCGCTATCTTGACGGTCTAGAACGCTCCAAAACCCTACAGTGGTGTCAAAGCGTTGGTTACCCTCCTAATCTTTGTCTTGTTGAATTTATTTCGGTTTTCTGATTATTTGCAAGCCAAATTGTTGATAACATGATTTTAATGCTTTTTGGGATATTTGCATGAAATATGTTATTTTTGAAAATATATTGAATTTGGAATTTTTCGGAAATTATTGGATTTTTCGGGTCCGATAAGGGACTCTCGGGGAGCCGGATTGGAGGTACCGAATAGAGGTCACCGGAGGCCGGGGAGGCCGGCGGTGACCGAGCCTGTTCCCACTCTCGGGCGAGGCTGAGAGTGGCGGCAAGGCCGGTTTAGGCCTTCCAAGGCCCAAAACCGGGCCGTGTATAGTTGGGCTCGGCCCATTGGCTTGGCCCGACTTGGTTCGTGCGTCTTGTTTGATCCGTGTCACGAACCCGCGATCCAATATTTCGAAAACTTTCAAAATTTAATCGGTTTCGATATACCGTTTTTCGAAAAGGTCTAGTTTCGATAAACCCGAAATTATTGCATATTATTTGATAACATGTTGGATGATGTGATGAGATGTATGATGCATTAGTAGCCCATTAGATTTTATCGCTTTCACGGTTTGCATACCGTTAGTATTAGCGTGTAATTATTCTTTTATTCGAGCCCATAAAGTGTAATTATTTTTTATCCGGTCTACGAACCGAGTATTAATTGTAATTATTACTCAAAGACGAGCAGGATGGAAAATCGAGCACAATGACGGTCTTGGAGGAAGTCCAAGAGCTAGTGGGAGCCCGAATGAGAAAGACGAGAATATGTGAAGACTCGTAGAATCCTAAGTTTAGGATGGGCTATAAAATGCATATTTAATGCTTTCTGAATGCTTGCTTGAATTATTTAATTAATAACATGTTTGCATGATTAGCTTATAAGTTTATAAGCCATCACCTTACATGCAAAGATTAAAATCAACTTTAATTGTTTGCATGTTTAAAGCGTTGTGAACTATCATCGCACGGGTTGTGATGGATGAGTTCAAATTTGAAACGTGTTTGCACGGGTTGCAAATGACGGATTCAAATGAAGATAGTATGTGATACAATTAGAAACGTCACAACACGGGTTGTTGATGACGGGTTCGTAATTGTACCAAATACTTTCGAATTATTAAACACAACCAAATTACAAACTAATTTGAGTCAAGTGAGATGCCACCCAAATTCACACCCATGTAGAAACATTTTATCGGTGTCGTGCGCCTTAGCGGAGCATCGATCGAATGTGTTCTAGATGGGAATCGTAAACTTTGTGGGATGTCGTGCGCCTTAGCGGAGCATCTGCACAAAGTTAACTCGTTAGTGAAAGTTAGTTGACTCAACCACGATTCTTGGCCTAAGGTCGAGCTGGGGCATCGGAAGGGTAAGCCGTGTGTTGTTGCACATACCTTGACTAAGAGTTACACTGGCTGTAATTGGACGGACGTCCTACCTAAATAAGTCAATTGGAGCGGTGCGCCTTAGCGCACTTCAAATGACGAATAAGGGATCTTGGTTTAAAGATTCTAAATCTTAGAATCTTATGGTTGGTGTTTAATTCGGATCTTCGTAAATTTATTCAACCATTCTGATTAAATTTACTTTCTTCGTGTAGAAATGGCTAGTAATTCAACAAACTCGTCTAATTTGTCATTGAGGACTATACTCGAAAAGTGTAAACTCAATGGAACAAATTATCTGGATTGGGACAGAAATTTACGACTTGTGTTAAAGTTGGAACGCAGGGAGTACGTCCTTGATAAGGCTATCCCTGAGGAGCCAGCTGCCAATGCAACGAGGGTCGTTAAGGATGCATACCAGAAACACCTTAGCGACTCTATCAACGTTGCGTGTGTCATGCTGGGCTGCATGGAGGCGGACCTCCAGAAGTAGTTTATGGAGCTATCCCATGATCCGTTTGCAATGTTTGCACAGATCAAGGATATGTTCAAGGAGAAAGTATGTATTGAAAAACACACTGTTCTCCGAGAACTCATTGCCTGCAAGATGTCAGCAGGCAGCTCCGTAGGTCCTCACGTCCTACAAATGAAGGGGCATTTCGACCATATGACTAGTATCGGTATGTCTATGGAAAAGGAAATGGCTGCGAATTGTATTCTGCAATCCCTTCCTCATGCATATGGTGGGTTCGTCATGAACTATCACATGCATGACATGGACAAGACCGCATCGGAGTTGCACATCATGCTAGTGACTGCCGAGAAGAGCATAAGGGGCAGTTCGTCCAAAAATGTCTTTATGGTCAAGAAGGGACCCAGCTTCAAAGCTGGTGGTGGCAAGGGTAAAGGCCCAAGGCACCTGACAGAGAAGAACAGACAACCATTTATTCCTAGACCTCTCATGCCCGTACAAGGCAAAGGGAAGGCAAAGGAGTCGGTCTGTTACTACTGTCAAAAGCCTGGTCATTGGAGGAAAGACTGTCAGCAGATGAAGGAGGACCAGAAGAAGGGCGGTGGGGCCGCTGCTTCATCAGGTATTCCATTAGAGCTATATCTTTCTACAATTAATACCTGGGTACTAGACACTGGAGCTGAGTCTCATGTCTGTGCAGGTGTTACACAGTAGAAGAGATATGGGGGAAAACGAGGTGGACCTAAGAGTTGGGAACAATACCAGAGTTGCCGCAACTGCCGTGGGTTCTGTGAACCTTGTTTTGCCCAGTGGGCTTGTAATTGAACTTAATGATGTGTTTTGCGTACCTGCTTTCAGCAGGAATATTATCTCAATTTCTCTTCTTCAAAAAGAGGGTTATTATTTTAATATTAAGAACGGGTTTTTTGATATTATGCGCAACAACATGTATTATGGCAATGCTCACACTGTTGGAGGTTTATACATATTAAATATGCAAAACTCGAGATCCAACATGCTCTATAATGTAAATGCTAAGAGGTTTAAAGCTAATGATTTAGACCAAACTCTTATCTGGCATTGTCGTTTAGGTCACATAAATAAGAAACGCATCTCAGCGCTTCATAAGCGCGGACTTCTAAGTCAATTCGAATTCCAAACGATTGATAGATGCGAAGCTTGTTTAATGGGCAAGATGACTAAAGCGCCCTTCACTGGTTTAGGTGAGAGGGCAAGTGACCTATTGGGTCTGATGCATTCAGACGTATGTGGACCAATGAGTACACAAGCCAGAGGTGGTTTAGGCTACTTTATCACATTTACTGACGATTTCAGTAGATATGGTTATGTCTATCTCATGAGACATAAGTCCGAAGCTTTTGATAAATTCAAAGAGTTTAGGACTGAAGTAGAAAACCAACTCGGAAAAAGTATCAAGGTACTCCGTTCTAATCGGGTTGGAGAATACTTATCCGAGGAGTTTCTTAGTTATCTTACTGAAGGTGGAATACTATCTCAGTGGACTCCGCCAGGAACACCGCAACTTAATGGTGTGTCCGAGCGGAGGAATCGAACATTGTTAGATATGATTCGATCAATGTTAAGTCTCACTGATCTCCCGATCTCCTTTTGGGGTTATGCTCTGCAAACGGCCGCTTTCATAATAAACAGGGCTCCGTCGAAAGCAGTGGAAGGGACATCACTCGAAAAATGGTACGGGAAGGAACCCGTTTTGTCCTTTCTAAAAATCTTGGGTTGCGAGGCTTATGTTAAAAGGTTGCTTGCAACCAAGCTCGAACCGAGATCAGATAAGTGCACTTTCGTCGGATATCCAAAAGAAACAAAAGGATACTACTTCTACAAATCGAGCGAAAATAAAGTTTTTATCGCTCGAGGTGGGACATTCTTGGAAAAAGAGTTCATTTCCAAGACAGTCAGTGGGAGGGCTGTTCATCTTGATGAAGTTCTAGATGAGATGGTCACTCAGGAACCACGAGAAGACCCACTAGAAGAGGTAGAGCCAGAAGTGGTCATTGAGCAAGAACCAATAGCTACAGTTAATGAGGACGGTCCGAGGCGGTCTGAAAGGATAAGTCATGCACCTGTCAGATACGGTTTCTTAGTAACTGAAGGTGATGGTTTAGTACTAGTGGATAATGATCCAGCTACCTTTCGAGAGGCTTTGGACGGAACCGACTCTGAGAAATGGCTGGAAGCCATGAGGGAAAAAATGCAATCCATGTCAGATAATCAAGTGTGGGACTTGGTGGATCATACCCCTGACGTAAAAGTCATAGGGTGTAAATGGATCTTTAAAATAAAGATAGACATGGATGGCAAACCTCAGACCTATAAAGCAAGACTGGTAGCAAAAGGTTATAGACAAATCCATAGAATTGACTATGAAGAGACCTTTTCTCCAGTAGCTATGGTCAAATCTATCCGAATTCTACTTGCCGTAGCAGCGTATCACAACTATGTCATATGGCAAATGGATGTCAAAACCGCCTTCCTCAACGGGAGGTTAGCTGAGGACGTTTATATGTCCCAGCCTGAGGGTTTTGAGGATCCAAAGAATAAGGGAAAGATTTGCAAGTTGCTCAAATCAATCTATGGTTTGAAGCAAGCATCTCGGAGTTGGAATCAGCGTTTTGATGAAGTAGTGAAACAGTTTGGCTTCGTCAAAAACGATGATGAACCTTGCGTGTATAAAAAGGCAAATGGGAGCAATATAATCTTCTTGGTGCTTTATGTTGATGACATAGTGCTCATTGGAAACGATGTCCCTACCTTGCTCTTGACAAAGACTTGGTTAGGTGAGTGTTTCGCAATGAAGGACTTAGGTGAGGCCTCTTACATCTTGGGGATCAAGATATATAGAGACCGTGCCAAGCGGGTCTTGGGCTTAAGTCAAAGCACTTACATAGATAAAGTGTTGAGACGATTCTCAATGCAAGATTCAAAGAAAGGATTGCTGCCCATGTGTCATGGCATAAAGCTTAGCAAGAAGCAGTGTGCTGAGACACCTGCAGAGCTAGCAAGAATGAATGAGATCCCATATGCTTCGGCTATAGGGCCTATAATGTATGCCATGATATGTACGAGACTGGATATCTCGTTTGCCCTAAGCTGTACCAGTAGACATCAATCCAAACCCGGTGAGGCACACTGGATGGCTGTCAAGGCAATTCTCAAATATTTGAGAAAAACCAAAGAAGCGTTTCTTGTATACGGGGGCAGAAATGATGATCTCGTCGTCAAAGGATATGTCGACGCTAGTTTCCAGACAGACCCCGATGACTTTAAGAGTCAGTTGGGATATGTGTTTACGTTGAACGGTGGAGCATTCAGCTGGAAAAGCAAGAAGCAGGATACCATTGCCGACTCTACGACCGAAGCTGAGTACATTGCCGCATCTGAAGCGGCAAAAGAGGCTGTATGGATCAGGAGTTTCATGGCTGGGTTAGGTGTAATTAAAAACCCGTCTAACCCAGTAGACTTATATTGTGACAACACCGGGGCCATTGCGCAAGCTAAGGAACCCAGGGCACATCACAGATCCAAACATGTACTCAGAAAGTATCACATCATCCGCGACATAGTTGCTAGAGGTGACGTGAAGATCCACTACGTTGCAACTGATGATAACACAGCCGACCCCTTGACCAAGGCTCTTCCTCAAGCAAAACATGATAAACATGTTAGGTCAATGGATATAGACTAGGACTTAGATTGGAACTAAGGGCAAGTGGGAGATTGATAGCATTTGTGCCCTAGTCCAATTGCTATTAGCCTGTAAACGTCTATGTACAATATCATCGTTTGTAATATATATATATATATATATATATATATATATATATATATATATATATATATAACGGCTTTATATTACTTATGTGTTGAAGTAATATGTTAAGCATGATTTGATTTATGACCACTAAAGTAGTAGAACCATAAATCTGTACGGATCACACTTAACGAGTCCCTGGTCAACCTATGCTTCCTTAAAGCGACCAGTATGAGGATGGTTCTTAATGACGTAGTTCTACTTGTCATAGGGATGAGGGATCCTGGAATCATATCATAGATATCATGAGGTGATTGATATCGGACGACCCGCTTTGAATAGTGTTTTCATAGATTAAGCCATAAACATATTCAAATGCGATAGCTTGTCACGACATCCTTAGACCAAGGAGTCTTTGGGATCACTATGCAATGAACGTACGACTTTAACTTGCACCAAACGCTTTCTGTAAAAGGATTGTTATAAAGGGCATGATTGGGTGGCGAAACGGGTTGCATGAGTGACACGAAAGACGGCTAAGGGATTTATCCCTCATACTACGGTATGGAAAAGATATCCGTTAAAAGGGCCTCTTGATGGAGACTGACTGAGAGTAAGAGCATGGCCATGCCAATGATACGGGTTATCAGTTCTCAGCCATCTCGCATATCAAGTAACAATGATTGATTAAACAAGGGTGACGACTCTATGCCTTGTGATCAATCGGGATATCTAGAGATAATAGGATAGTGACTTATACGCACAAGGTTAAGTCGAATCATTGATCGTCATGCACCTTGGGTAATCATAATGTCTTACTAGAGACCACTTATGATGGATCGGGCAAGAGCGATCTTTTGCGCCGATCTGCCAACGGTGGCATGAGCCTAGAGGGTCACAAACATTCAAGACGGATAACTTGAGACAAAGAAATATTGATGTTTCTTGAGGAGTAATATATGGACAAAACTGAAAGTTTTGTGCCATAGGTTCGGTTTGAGAGAATAATTAGCGAATAGAGAAAAATTGAGTTTTTCGTCGATATCGCGTCGGACTTTGTTTGATAAGTTCCGACAAAAGGGTCGGGCGACTTTTGGACACGGCATGAGACAACACGGGAGGGCCCATTGGGCTCGACCCATGAAGCCTTATGGCCGGCCCATTAAGGGCCCAACAAGACCTCATGGCCGGCCCACATGGTGGGTCCATGTGTGGGGGCCACACAACACCATGCTTAGTTGGTGATTGTGGATTAAGAGGTGAGTGATTTAAGGGGTATGGTTTAAAGCACTTTTAAGCCCACACCAATCACTTTTAACCCATGCTTGTGAGATTGGATGATGAATTGAAATACAAGACTTTAATTCATTATTCATTTAATCACAAAACACACAAAAACTCTCTCTCTCTTCTAGCTTGGCCGGCCACCCTCTTCCTCCTCTTGTTCTTGCTCTCTTGTTCTTCATTTAATTGTTCTAGTAGGCAATTAAGTGAGGGATCATCAAGATCATCCCCTTGGTGTGGACTTGCTTTAGAGAAGAAGATCCGAACGTTCTTCTTTATCGATTCATACAAGACTTAAAGGTAAATATCTTGTGGAATAGATTTTGCTTTGGGATTTAATGGTTTATGTTCTTGGACAAGGTTTGGAGTAGATTTTCTTATAATGCTTCCGCTATTTTGACGATCTAGAACGCTCCAAAACCCTACACTCGCAGCGGTAGAATACTATCTGCTTCAAAAGTACTTCGAGCAAAGATGAGGGCAAAAGGCATTGCCAAGAAATTATCTGCCTCCAAATCGACTAGAACCAAGCATGGAGTAAGGATCCGAGGAGGAAGAGGCTTAGGGGAAACTTCGGCAGCACCTCAGGATGTAACAAGCTCGCCCCCATTTGTTACGCCAGAAGACACAATCCCCGTCGCTGAGAAGGACGACGCTCTAGCCGCTTCTGCAAACATTGAAGAAGACGCTTCTCTCTCTACTCCGACTCCAGCACGAGGTAAATCTGCTATCCTCTTTGAAGAAAACTTAGAAGAAAGCCTGCCTGAAGAGGGTTTAGAAACCCTTGTTTCTGAAGTCCACGGCACTAGCACCGAGGACCAACCTAGCCTCTCTAAGTCGACACCCGCACCAGAGAAATCTCCTCTAAACGAGGACTTGGAAAAGGAAGAAAGTTCCCTTGTCGCCCCGAACAATGATTCAGGGCGTGATGATAATCCTGAAGTCATTCCAGAAGTCACTTAACTTTTAGAGGAACCTGTCAAATAAAGTGTCGATATTGAAACCATTGAAAAGGAAGAAGCTATGCCCAAGAGGGCTGTGAGAAGGAAACTACCAACACAAAGGTTGGTTGATGAAGAAGAAGAACCTCAAGTTCAGAGAAGATTGACCTCAAAGAGAAAGGCAACAGAAAAAGGAGAAGCTTTGGCGTCCAAACAGCCGAAGAAGTCAAGAAAGAAGTCAGTAACCACAGCAGCAACCTCTGTCCCTGAAGAAAAAGAATCTGAAGAAGAAGACACCCTAATTGTGCTACCACAGGTGAAGAAGAAATTAGGAGGGCAGAAGCTCCCCAAGTATGTACCGAAGGCACCCACAGACAACGTCTCTTTCCACTCTGTAGACAATGCCGTTAAGTGGCCGTATGTCTATCAACGGAAAATTTATCCAGAAAGAGAACTCTCCACTGAAGCACAAAGGATAAATGCGATTGTAGAGCTTATTCGTAGAGGTGGCCTGACCAACACGGTCATAAATACTGGCCCATTCTACCCGACTTTGGTTAAGGAGTTTATCGTCAATCTATCAAGCGAGTTCGATGACCCTGAAGATGCAGAATACCGAAAGGTGTTTGTTCGGGGGGAATGCTTCGAAGTCTCTGCCTCAACCATCAACACATACCTTGGCAGAGATGACCCAGAAGTCACTCCGGAAGTCCCGCACTTGGAAAAAGTAGCGGTCGAAATAACCGGAGGACGTAAGAAGGGATGGCCAGTCAAGGACACCATTGCGGCAACCGAGCTCACAGCAAAATACTCTATTCTCTACCGCATCGGTCTGGCTAACTGGGCACCCTCTACGCATGGGTCAAGCATCAAAACAGAGCTGACAAAACTCATTTACCAAATAGGTACGCAGTCTCCCATTGATTTTGGCGCTTACATTATTGACCATCTAGGTAAGCACGCCAAATCATGTGCAATCAAACTTCCAATCGGGTTCCCTTCGCTAATCACCGGTATCCTTCTCCAACAATGTCCTAACATTGTCCGAGAGTCGGATATTCCGGGTAAAAAGCCACTGCCTCTAGCCATCAATCTCAAGAACTTTGAAGGGCAGCAGTTGAAGGACCTTGGACTTCCTATGGCTAAAACTCCAGGAGCTGGATCAAGCTCTCGTCCCTCAGGACCAATTGGCGCTAGGATGCAGGAAGAATTGGTGGAAGTGATTGCTGATCTGGAGAAGTCAATTGCCACGCTCTCCACTCGCAAAGTCGCCTGTGAAGCCCTTCTGGAAGACCTCCGATCTATTGCTGATGTTCCTGCTGAAGAAGAAGATAACGACTCCACGTCGTTTTAGTAATTCTTTGAAATTTGCTATGATACCTTTGTCCCACACACACTTTTAAATTCTCGGGGTTTGTCCGAGTTAGTTTCCGCATAATTTGACTGTTTATTTTTTTTGGGATATTTGCTCTTGATTGAGCTGGATTTGTGCTCATGTTTGAGCCGTTTATTTGCTCATGGTGTGAGCTATTTCTCTTTTACCCTGCTGTTTAGACAAATTTAGGTTATGAGATTGCCTTTGGCAATATTATTAGAGAAATAGGGGGAGATAAATGTGATACGACGCCAGAAGTCGCGCCGAAAGATGTACGCCAGAAGTTACGCCAGAAGTCGCGCTGAAAGATGTACATAGAAGTCGCCGCTCTAGAAGCTGCTCCAGAAGATACACTAGAAGCCGCACAAGAAGTCGCATCGGAAGTCACGAAACTTGCTGTGTGCGTAACTGCCTCAAGGTGACGACGATGTGCCTGCTTGGAGTAAAGAAGTCACGTCACTTGTTGTGCGTAACTGCCACAAGATGACGATGGGCTTACAAAAAGGTGTTTGCCTAAAAAACTGCCAAAGGGGGAGATTGTTGCTACGTTTAATAGTTGGCATGATTTTTTAGCGCAAAAGTAAGAATTCGAGCAACATGTTACATGAAATGTGGAGCGACTTGTTACGAGCCGTAGATTAGGAAAGTCTGAAGCTTTCCTATTTCGACAAAGCTTGGAGCGAAGGAAGAAAGGCGCCACGAAGACTTGGAGCGCAAGAGAGTAACGTCGACAAGTCAGGCGACTTCCAGCTGGCATTTACACGTCAGCAAGAGGCGGCAACTCGACTTGCCTGATTTCATCAGGAAGTCAGAACAGGCAAGACGACTTCCAGTTGTCATGGAAGGCGGCAAAAACTTGCATGACTTTCCTGTTCCTGATCCAAGAAGGATTAGGAATGTGAGCTGCTATAAAAAGCCCTTGGCTTCCCATTAGCAGATCATCCGTTCTTGTTCTAACACTTGCAAGATTTCTCAAGGCTCTTAACCGTGCACCATCGGCGTGTTGAGAGGCTGAGTAAGATTCATTAGAACGGATCTTTGCTCCGATCAAACCTTGAGTCGCGAAGACTAAGTGTTTGGGTCAGTTAGGGTTTTTGTTTGTGATTGAAGATTCACAACTCCGTCCAAGAAGACAACGACACCGAGCATAGGCTTGCTCGAAGGGTGGAATTGAGGGAATCTCAAAGACAGGGGGAGAGGCTCCTGGTCGAGGCGATTCACGGTGAGATCTATAGTAGCTTAGGACAATAGCTTGTGTGATAGCTAGTTGGACTTGAAGTTGTACTATTGACTACCTGATAGTGAAAAACCTTTCTACTGGCAAAGTGCCCCCAGACGTAGGTGCGGAGTGACCGAACTGGGTAATCATCTCTGGTGTCGTGATTATTATCTGTCTATTACTTTGCTTACTGTTTCCACAAGAAGTCGATACACGAGTTACAGACTTTGTGTTCGACTTCCTGACTCGGCTACGATTCAGAATTTCACCCAAGAATTTCATTTGTCTCACTTTACTCATTCCGTCCAACTCCGTTAGTTTTTAACATTTTTTTACATGTGAAAAGACTAAAATACCCTTCAGCTGTAAATAATTGTTTTCAAATTGAATGAAAAGACTAAAATACCCTTCACTATTCATTTAATTTTCAAAAAAATACCACTCATACTCTCTCTCTCTCTCCTCCACCACCACCGCCACTACCTCCATCACCACCACCACCTCCATCTCCTCCACCACCACCGCCACTACCTCCATCACCACCACCACCTCCATCTCCTCCACCACCACCGCCACTACCTCCATCACCACCACCACCTCCATCTCCTCCACCACCATTCCCTCCACCACCACCACCACTAGCATCTTCTCCCCCTCCGTCGCCACCTCCTCCACCACCGCCACTGCCACCACCTCCATCTCCTCCACCTCCTCAATCATCACCACCACCACATCCATGTCTTCTACGCCCTTCCACCGCCACCACCACCATCTCCTCCCCTTCCGTCATCCATCTCATCCATCTCATCCACCACCACCGCTACCACCTTCATCTCCTCCACCGCCATCCCCTCCACGCCCCTCCACCACCACCACCATCTCCTCCACCACCGTTGGAGCCTTGTCGGAAGTCGGTCGGCGCCTTGCCGGAAGTTGGTCGGAGCTTTGCCGGAAGTCGGCCGGAGGTGGTGATAGAGGGAGAGGAGATGGAGGTGGTAGTGGATGAGGTGACGACGGGAAGGAAGGAGATGGTGGTGGAGGCGATGGATGTGGTGGCGGTAGAGATGGAGGTGGTGGCGGCGGTGGTGGTGGTGGTGGAGGAGGTGGCGACGGAGGGAGAGGAGATGGTGGTGGTGGAGGGAATGGTGGTGGTGGACATGGAGGTGGTGGTGATGATGGAGGTAGTGGCGGTGGTGGTGGAGGAGATGGAGGTGGTGGTGGTGGTGGAGGTAGTGGCGGTGGTGGTGGAGGAGAGAGAGAGAGAGAGAGAGAGAGAGAGAGAGAGTATGAGTGGTATTTTTTTGAAAATTAAATGAATAGTGAAGGGTATTTTAGTCTTTTCATTCAATTTGAAAACAATTATTTACAGCTGAAGGGTATTTTAGTCTTTTCACATGTAAAAAAATGTTAAAAACTAACGGAGTTGGACGGAATGAGTAAAGTGAGAGAAATGAAATTCTTGGGTATTCACCCTGACACGAAAAATTCTAGGTGTAGTCATCTGATAATGTGACATATTCAGGTGTAGTCATCTGGAATTATCCCTTAATTAAATGACTTGAATTAAATCAGCCCATAATTCACTTAGACCAATTTTCGTAACCGTCTGGTTTACAACCTAGACCGACAATTGTCTAATCCGTTCCGGTTTAGCTTAGACCGGTCTTGTCTAGCTAACAAGGAAAGTGAAATTCCCAAATTTCTTATCTCTTCTCATTTGGAATTTCGAAGTACTCGTTTGCTATATTCACTGTCTTAAGTGTGACCCTCTAGGCTCACGACACGTTGGCAGATCAGCGCAAAATTACCATTTTGCCCTCCCCGTCATAATTGGCCTCTATTAAGGCATCATGATTACCCAACGCTCATGATTATCGATGATTTGACTTAACCTTATATCGTCCAAGACATTATCCTTTTATCTCCAGATATCTAGATTAATCATGAGGCATAGAGTCGTCATCTTTATTTAATCAATCACCGTTTCTTTATCTGTGAGATGATTGAATCCTTATACTGCGTATCTCTGGCATGGCAATGCATTTCCTTTCAGTCAGTCTCATGAAGTGGCCCAAACAGGATATCTTTCCCATGCCGGAGCATGAGGGATAAATCCCTTAGCCGTCTTCCGTGTTCCCTCATGTAATCCATAACTGCACCAAGCATAGCCCTGATGACTACCCTTTTACAGATAATGTTCGGCAATGTCAAACTCAGTTACTGATTACCTAGTAACGACAAAAACTCCTTGGTCTAAGGATACTTTGAGAAGCTACGATATGTGAGTATGCTCATGACAGCATCCATGCTGCATACTCACCATCGGATCGTCCAATATCTTTCCCCGAATGATATCTATGATATAACTTCGGCACTCGCCTTGCCATGATCAGTAGAGCGTGATCATATAGAGTTATCCTCATACTGGTCGCTTCTGAAGAAGCTTATATGACCAAGGAGTCGTTAAATATGATTCTTTTCGATCTACTAATCTAATATTATTGCCGACACACATAATGACACAGATCGAATCACATTTAATATATTACTAAAACATACTAGTAATATAATGCCGTTTTCGAAGGATTTTGGAGGATCCAAACCAAAATCATGCGCAGCAGAAAAACATAATTTAACTCTGTTTCTTGCTAGATCTATGCAACAACTAGGCCTGATTATTGTAATGGTTTACATGGTGTTATACCTTTTCAATC
Source organism: Geranium rotundifolium (assembly GCA_963920655.1). Taxonomy (NCBI): domain Eukaryota; kingdom Viridiplantae; phylum Streptophyta; class Magnoliopsida; order Geraniales; family Geraniaceae; genus Geranium; species Geranium rotundifolium. Next base: position 32,303,943 of record OY987311.1, on the reverse strand, counting down.
TGGTCCTGTTCGAATCACCAACGAAGACATTACTCGCCCTCTACCGGTATCCACACGGACGCGCCTTACTTCGAAGTTTAGATGGGGATCACCTGCTAGGGTTCTCTCCTTCCACTCTGAGTTTTGGGTGCTGAGACTAATATCGCAAATATGCGTTTTCCTGTTCTCGAAGAGAATGCGATAATCATATAGGTACAGGGTTTTAAGTTTCAAAATCTGTTTTCGAAACACTATAGCGTTCTGACTCGCCACAGACCTCACCACGAGCCCATGTCCAATCTTGCTACACCTTGGCCCCTTATAAAGGGCACCACGGTCTGTGGTTATTTAATTGGTTTCGCCACGGGCCCGTGGCCAATCACTTGGTCACGGTCCCGTGGTCAACCTAGCCATGGTCAACACCCTGCCTACCACGGTTCCGCCACGAACCCGTGGTAATTCCACGGTCCGTGGCCCTTTAGCCTTGTCTCCTTTCACCTTATTCTCCCAGTAGCTTTGGGTGGCGCTCTTTGTGTGCGACCCTATAAGCTCATGACTCGGTTGGCAGATAGACTTGAAATACCATTCCTTCCTATACATCATAAGTGGCCTCTAGCAAGACATTATGATTACCCAACGAGCATGATGATCGACTGATTTGATTTTACCTCTTATCGTCCACGTCACTATCCTTTTATCACTGTTTCTTGATATCTGAGATGACTGATAACTGGTACTTAGTATATCCCGCATGGCCATGCATTTCTTTCAGTCATACTCATCAAGTGGCCTAAACAGATATCATTATCATACCGGAGTATGAGGGATAAATCCCTTAGCCGTCTTTCGAGTTCACTCATATAATTTATAACTAAGCCAATCAAATCCCTTATGGTTACCTTTTTAAAATTAACGTTAGACTAGGTCAAACTTAGTTACTCCTCACATAGTGATCACAAAGACTCTTCGGTCTAAGGATAAAATGAGAAGCTACGATATGTGAGTATGCTCATGACAACATCTATGCTGCATACACACTAGCGGGTAATCTAATATCATTCCCTTGATGATATCTATGATCTAACTCCGGGACATCCTTGCAATGATAAGTAGAGCATGATCATAAAGAGTTAGCCCCATACTGATCAATTCTCAATGAAGCTTAACTAGATCAGGGACTCGTTAGATGTAATTCTCTCTGATCTACAGTTCTACTATTAGTGATGACACACATAATGATATAGATCAAATTATATCTAATATATTTGTTAGAGTTATGCCCCAGTCTAATATAAAAACAGATGTAATGTTTTATCATCTACGCTCTACTGATCACGGCAAAGTATGTGCCGGAGTTATATGATAGATATCATCAGGTCGATGATATCGGACAACCCGATTGTGAGTATGCAACATAGATATCATCATGAGATACTCACAGATCGTAGCTTGTCATTATATCCTAAGACCAAGGTGTCTTTGTACCAGTCTACCACCTGTTCGTGAGCCTAGAGGGTCACACGCATTAAGCACAATACATGACAAATAAGCATGGATGGAAATTGGGAGAATCCGGTTTTCAGTTTAGTCAAATTGAAAATGATTCGGTTGATTTCAGGCCTAGGTTTTTAACCAGACGGTTGAAGAAATGAAGTTGAGGAAATTGAACCGGTTTATTTAAACCAAAATTAGAAATCAACTTTATGGGTTTTAATTTGAATTTAGTTAAACGGGCTTGAAGCCCATTTGGGGTTTCAATTCATGAAACGGAAAGAGTGCAAATTATGAATTTAAAGGGGTGATATGTGTAATTATTTTTTTTGAATTTAAAATCAGATTTTTTTGATAATTATATCACATAATTACACATTATCTCCTTTTCTTTATTTTTTTTCCCATAATTTTGGCATCTTCTTCCTCCTTTCCTTCTTCATTTGGCCGACCCTCCTATAGCTTCTTCCACCATTGTTTTCTTTGTCAACACTTCTCAAAAACATCATTAGCAAGAGGTTGAGAGAAAATTATTTTCGGTGATTGTTGTGCTTGTGTGGACTCAATAAAGAAACACTATCTTGTGTTTAAATAGATTATACAGAGGTATTGTTTCAGATTATAAAGTTCATAAACATGCTGAATTTTTATTAAGATCAAGTTTTATTTCGATCACCATGGTTACATAAAGCTCCGCTGCATGAAATTATTGATTGGAACCCATGGTGATCCCTTTCAGTGGTATCAGAGCATGGTTGTAATGATATTTATTCAATATGTTTAAATCTGGAATTTTATTTTTGTTCATGAGTTCATCACTTGAATATGCATGTAATTGAAAAATATTTAGATTTCATTAATTTTGAAAAAATTCGAAAATTAATTTTTGGGGCTTTTTCGGGTTAGCCATGGCCGAGCCATGGCTAACCAGGGTTGAGACCCTTGGTGGACCATGGAATGCCCAAGGGCAGCCCATGGTCAGCACCAAGGGCTGACCAGGTTGCCCACGGGCGACCACGGTCTGCCCACGTGGGTGCCCATGGCACCCTCGCGAGCCACCATGGTTGCCTCCCCGGGCGACCCCGGTTAGGCCAGTTTGGCTCGACCAGATTCGAGCTGAACCGTGCCGGTTCGCGAGAATATTTAAAGCCCTAAAATTTTAATTTTCAGATTTGGTTCGGTTTCGATAAACCAGCGAGATAAAATTAAATCGTCCGGTTTCGATAAACCGAAATTTTCCCACACTTAAGAAAGATAAAATTTGGAAAATTTTGTTGTTTGATAAGCATGTTGAGTGTTCACATGATCTTTGATAACATGATGTTTTCCACATGATGCATAGCTAAGCCATCTAGACTTGTATTTTAATTTCGGTTTTACAACGTGCGTGTTGCTAAGTTTTGGGTTGTAGTAAATACGGCTTGCGTGTCATGATTGGTAATTTATTTTATTTTATTTAAATTTGTAATCACGAAGACCGACGCAAGAAGCAAGTCAAGAGGAAGACTCGAAATTTGGAGGAAGCTCGAAGCCAGTGGGAGTTCACAAGAATGGAGCAAGTCTGGACCTTGAAGACCAAGTCTTTAGGATCAATATTGCTAGATTCTTAGTAACTTAAGATGTGCTTAGTTATGCATAATTTTACCGTTACATTTGTGTGTATGAATGTATGATAGTTCATGTATGATTTGCTATCGCCCACATGCAAAGATTAATAAGCGGTATTTAATCAGACTTGCATGTAACCTGCTAAGGGATCATCTTTGCATGGATTTGCAATTGATTATTCCAGATTAAGATTGTATCAATATACAATCAGACAGTAATAATTCACTTAAACGCAAATAATTACAAGTCAAGCGTGATACCATCCAGGTTTGGGCACTCAAAAGGGCTTTGAGCCTATGGATGTCGGTACGCCTCTACGTAACATTCATAGAGGAGAAGTCTGGATGAGATGGGTAGTTCTATGTGGGTGCGTGCGCCTACGCGTAGTAGCCACATTAGTTCAGTTCAAAGTTCAAGCTTGGTAGACTTGTCTACGATTGTCAGCTAGGGCTGACCTAGAGTATCAGTATAGGGTATGCCGTGTACTTTTAGTACAGACCCTAGCCAGGAACTACATAGTCTTGTAGATGGATGTATTCCTACCTTGATGCTCTCAGTTCGAGTAGTGAGCCTCCGTTCACTTCAATTGAGGGTATGATAGGATCCTGGTTCATATTCTAAAGTTAGAATCAGACAAGTGTTTTATAACTAAATCTCAAACTTGAATTTTAATTAATTTTACCATGTAGAACTAAAAGGCAAACACAACACAAAGGAGTAATAGCGCACTGAGAGTCCAAATTGAGGACAGACTCAAGAGCGTAAATTACTCAAATTGGAATAGAAACTTGAGACTTGTACTCAAGCATGAATTCAAGTAGTATATCCTTACCAAGGAACCTCCTGCTGAGCCACCGCTGAACGCCGCTAGGGCACTAAGAATACTTATCAAAGTTCCTTAGTAACCAAATCGACATGTCATGCATTGTGGTGGGCAGTAGGATGCCAGAGTTGCAAAAGCAGTTCAGGATCGTTTCAAATGACCCTCATACTTGTAAGGCAGAGGTCAAGGAAATGTTCAAGGAGAAAGCTCTTGTCGAAAGATATGATACTTTCATAGAACTTAACTCCTGCAAACTTAAGGCTGGAGCCCTGTTAGTCCCCATGTCACAAAGATTTAATGTCTTCAGGAACATCTAACCAGACTCGGTTTTGATAATCAGGTGGAAATGGTTGCGGAGTTTATGTTGAAGTCACTTCCAGATACATATAGTGATTTCATTGTAAATTACAATATGCATGACATGGACAAGTTCTTAACAGAGTTTCATGGGATGCTTGTGACCGCTGAAAAGAACCTCAAGGGCAAGACCAAGGAGATCCTTATGGTCAACAAGAAGGTCAGCTTCAGGAAAGCTAATCATGGTAAGGGTAAGGCTCCTGAGCACCTTGCAGGGCAGATCAGACACCCCAAGCGTCAAAAGGTTCAAGCAGCTCCCAATGCTGCTGTGAAGACTAAGGGCAAAATGGAGGAGGTCTGTTATCACTGCAATGAGCCAGGACACAGGATCATGTGAAGAAGAGTGGGTATCCACGTCTTCAGGATCAGATATTTACGTTGGTAAGCTTAATCGCTATAACATAAATAAGAAAAGGTTTAAATCTGATGATTTAAACCAAGTTATAATATGGCATTGACATTTAAGGCACATAGGCCAGAAACGCATTTCAACACTTCACAAGTGTGGATTTTAAATCCGTTTGAATTCACTCAAACTGAAAGATGCAAGTCTTACCTAATAAGCGAGAAACGCATTTCAACACTTCACAAGTGTGGACTTTTAAGTCCGTTTGAATTCACTCAAACTGAAAGATGCAAGTCTCACCTAATGGGCAAAATGACAAAGACACCTTTCACAGGTTTATGTGAAAGGCGAGTGACTTGTTAAGTCTAATACATTCCGACGTATGTGGACCTATGAGTACTCAGGCCAGAAGAGAGTTCAACTTATACTTGACTCTGGAAAAGGCCGCATTCATTTTGAATCGGGCTCCGATGAAGACAACAATAGTACACCTTGTGACAGTCATTCCGTCTCCCATTACTGTGGATGCGTGCGCCTCCGCGTAGTATTCATTGGGATGCGAGCTGAATAAGGTAATCAGTTCTATTTGGATGTGTGCGCCTCCGTGTAGTAGCCAAATAAGAGTTATACTAGAGTCACAGAAGGTACACCACATCACACTCATTACGTCTCCCGTTACTGTGGATGCGTGCGCCTCCGCATAGTATTCATTTGGATGGGAGCGGGATGAGATGGTCAATTCTATTTGGATACGTGAGCCTTCATGTAGTAGCCAAATGAGAAATGTACTATAGTCATATATGGTGTGGGAAACATCCTGTTATGTTTTTCCTAAAAGATTTGGGTAGCAGAGATGCATGCATCCAAATCAGACAAATGTGTCTTCGTAAGGGTTCCTTAAGAACTAAGAGATACAACTTCTACATACCCAGTGAGTACAAAGTCTTTGTTGCTCGAGGAGGGGTATTTTTGGAGAAATATTTTATTTCCAAAATAGCTAGTGGGAATCCCGTGCATCTCGAAGAAATTCAAGAGGATACGGAACAGCCTGAAGCAATTCAGGAGCCTGCTATGCAAGATGTAGAAGTACTAGAGCCTCAGATGGTCGCAGATGAAGAATCAATCCCTACAGAAATTCCAGATTGTCTAAGGACGTCTGAAGATCTCGTCATGTTCCATACAGATATGGCTTCACAGCCACTGAGGGAAATGACATGATGTTGGTGGATCAGGATGATCCAGAAACCTTCAGACAAACTTTGACCAGTCCAGACTCTGAAAAATGGTAGAACGCCATGAGTAAGGAAATGAATTCTATGAATTTCAACCAAGTCTAGTGCTTGGTTGATCAAATCCCTGGGATAAAACCCATTGGTTCTGAGTGGGTCTATAGGACCAAGACCGACATGGATGGAAATCCTCAGACTAATGAGGCTAGGATGGTTGTAAAAGGTTATCGTCAAATTCCATGCATGGATTATGATGACACCTTTTCACCAGTAGCAATGGTCAGATTGATCCGGATTATTCTTAGCCATAACTATGGCAGATGAATGTCAAAACCCCTTCCTTAGCAGGAACTTACTACAGGGTGTGTATATCACACGACCTATGGGTTTTGTAGATCCAAAGAATCCCGGAAAGATATGTAAGCTGCAAAGATCCATTTATGGATTGAAGAAAGCTTCAGGGAGTTGGAACCTTCAGTTTGATAAAGCTGTAAGGGAACTCGGCTTCATCAAAAACAAAAGTAAACCTTGCGTACATAAGGAAGCCAGTGGGAGTAATATTGTATTCTTAGTATTTATTCATCGGGAATGACATCCCGACCTTGCCACAAAAGCTTGGTTAGGGAAGTACTTATCGATGAAGGCCTTAGGTGATGCTACATTTAATGTAGGCATCAGGATCTCTACAGATCATTGCAAAAGGATTTTGGGCCTAAGTTAGAACATGTACATAGATAAAGTGTTGAGAAGATCTCAATGCTTGATTCTAAGAAAGGATACATACCCATGCGTCATGGCATTAAGCTCTCCAAGCTACAGAGTCCTAGAACTCCTGATAAGCTGAGCAGGATGAGTAAGATCCCTTATGATTTGGCTGTGGGATCCATCATGTATGCCAGGATGTGCACGAGACTGGAAGTCTCGTTTGCACTAAGATGTACCAGCAGATTCCAATCTAACCCCGGCCAATTACACTTGATTGCTGTCAAAGTTCATCCTCAAATATTTGAGGAGGACCAAGGATGCATTTCTAGAATGTGGGGATATAGATAGAGAACTAGCAGTCAAAGGACAAGTCGATGCTAGTTTTCAGACTAATACAGATGACTTCAAAATTCAGTCAGGATATATTTTGTGTTGAGTGGTGGCGCTTTCAGCTGGATAAGTTTTAAGCAAGCCAAAATTGCCAACTCTACAGCGGAGGCTGAGTATATAGCTGCAACAAAACCAGCTAAAGAGGCCGTATGGATTAGAAGCTTTCTGGTCGGATTAGATGCAACGCCGCGAGCGTCTGATCCGATAAGCTTTTTGTGGGACAACACAGGTGCCATAGCTATTGCTCAAGAGCCCAAATTCCACAACAGATCCAAACACATACTCAGCAGGCATCACCTCGTGAGAGTTATCACATAGAGAGGTGATGTGGAGATTAAACACTATTAGACTGATGATAATATGGCCGATCCCTTGATAGAGGCTCAGCCGCAGCCTAGGCATGAGGAACATGCAGGGTCTATAGAAGTAGATCAGAACTTAAATTGGAACAAGGGGCAAGTGGGAGATTGTTAGAGTTATGCCCCAGTCCAATATAAAAGTGATCTACATATGTAATGTTTTATCATCTTTCTGAATTAATAAATCGACATATATTACTAATGTGTTGAAGTAATACATCGAATATAATTTGATCTATGTCATTTCGTGTGTAACCACTAATAGTAGAACTGTAGATCAGAAAGAATTACATTTAATGAGTCCCGGATTAGGTAACCTTCTTTATGAAGCGATCAGTATGAGACCAACTCCTTGTGATCACGCTCTACTGATCATGGCAAAGTATGTGCCGGAGTTATATCATAGATATCATCAGGTCGATGATATCAGACAACCCGATTGTGAGTATGCAACATAGATACCATCATGAGATACTCACAGATCGTAGCTTGTCATTATATCCTAAGACCAAGGAGTCTTTGTGTGCACTGTGTAATGAATCTCCAAGTTTAACCTAGTCTAACGTTGCCTGTAAAAGGGTAGCCATAACGGCTGTGATTGGCTTGATTATGAATTACATTGGTGAACTCGAAAGACGTCTGACAGATTTATCACTCATACTCTGGTATGAGAAAGATATCCGTTTAGGCCACTTGATGAGTATGACTGAAGGAATAGCACGACCGTGCAGGTGATACCTTAGTATCAATTTTCAGTCATCTCAGATATCAAGAAACAATGATTGATAAATTAGGATGACGATTCTATGCCTATTGATCAATCTTGATATCGGTTTGATAAAAGGATAGTGACATGTACGATGACAGGTTAAGTCGAATAATCGATAATCACGAACGTTGGGAAATCATAATTGATAGCATTTTGTGCCCTAGTCCAATTGCTAGTAGCCTGTAAACGTCTATGTACATTATCATCGTTTGTAATATACATAAAACGACTTTGTATTACTTATGCGTTGAAGTAATATGTTAAGCATGATCTGATTTATGACCACTAAAGTAGTAGAACCATAAATCTGTACGGATCACACTTAACGAGTCCCTGGTCAAAATATGCTTCCATAGAAGCGACCAGTATGAGGATGGTTCTTAATGACGTAATTCTACTTGTCATAGGGATGAGGGATCCCGGACTCATATCAAAGATATCATGAGGTGATTGATATCGGACGACCCGCTTTGAATAGTGTTTTCATAGATTAAGCCATGAACATATTCAAATGCGATAGCTTGTCACGATATCCTTAGACCGAGGAGTCTTTGTGATCATTATGCAATGTACGTGCGGCTTTAACTTGCGCCTAACGCTTTCTGTAACATGATTGCAATAACGGGCATGATTGGGTGGCGGAACCGGTTGCATGAGTGACACGAAAGACGGCTAAGGGATTTATCCCTCATACTACGGTATAGGAGAGATATCTGTTAAAGGCCTCTTGATCGAGACTAACTGAGAGTAAGAGCATGGCCATGCCGGTGATACGGGTTATCAGTTCTCAGCCATCTCATATATCAAGTAACAATGATTGATTAAACAAGGGTGACGACTCTATGCCTTGTGATCAATCGGGATATCTAGAGATAATAGGATAGTGACTTGTACGCACAAGGTTAAGTCGAATCATCGATCGTCATGCACCTTTGGTAATCATAACGTCTTACTAGAGGCCCCTTATGATGGATCGGGCAAGAGCGATCTTTTGCGCCGATCTGCCAACTGTGGCATGAGCCTGAAGGGTCACACACATTCAAGACGGATAACTTGAGACAAGGGAACCTTAACGTTTCTTGAGGAGCAATACATGGACAAAACTGGAGGTTTTGTTCCATGGGTTCGGTTTGAGAGAATAATTAGCGAATCGAGAAAACTGAGTTTTTTCGTCGATGTCGCGTCGGATTTTGTTTGATAAGTAACGACAAAAAGGGTCGGGCAACATTTGGACACGGCACGAAACCACATGGGCGAGCCCATTGGTGATCAATTGAAATATCTAACATTAAGAGGTGAGTGATTTAAGGGGTATGGGTTAAAGCACCTTGAAGCCCATACCAATCACTTTTGACCCATGCTTATGAGTTGGATGATGAATTGAAAAATCTAACATTCACTCATTAATCAAATAATCACACAACGCACAAAACTCCTTTCTCTCTCTCTAGTGGCCGGCCAAGCACTCTCTATCCTCCATCTTGCTCTCTTGTTCTTCATTTAATTGTTCTAGTAGGCAATTAAGTGAAGGATCTTCAAGATCATCCCCTTGGTGTGGACTTGCTTTAGAGAAGAAGATCCGAAAATTCTTCTTTATCGATTCAACAAAGACTTAAAGGTAAACATATTGTGAAATAGATTGTTCCTTGGGATTTAACGGTTTATGTTCTTGGACAAGGTTTGGAGTAGATTTGTAAAACGCTTCCGCTATCTCGTTGATCTAGAACGCTCCAAAACCCTACAGTGGTATCAGAGCATGGTTACCCTCTTAATCTTTGTTTAGGGTTTGGGATATTTGCATGAAATATGTTATTTTTGAAAATATATTGAATTTGGAATTTTTCGGAAATTATTGGATTTGTCAGGTCCGAGAAGAGACTCTCGGGGAGCTGGATCGGGGGTACCGGACGGAGGTCACCGGAGGCCGGGGAGGCCGGCGGTGACCGGAGCCGTCCCCACTCTTGGCCGAGGCCGAGAGTGGAGGCAAGCTCAGCTTGGGCCTTTCAAGGGCTTTCGGCCCATTGGCTTGGCCCGACTTGGTTCGTGCACGGTGTTTGATCCGTGGCACGAACCCGCGATCCAATATTTTGAAAACTTTCAAAATTTAATCGGTTTCAATAAACTGTTTCTTCGAAAAGGTCTAGTTTCGAAAAACCCGACCAAGCAACTTGGCAAAATTAAAATCGGAATAATTGCATATTATTTGATAACATGTTTGTGTGATAACATGTTGGATGATGTGATGAGATGTATGATGCATAAGTAGCCCATTAGATTTTATCGCTTTCACGGTTTGCATACCGTTAGTGTTAGCGTGTAATTATTCTTTCATTCAAGCCCATAAAGTGTAATTATTTTTCATCCGGTCTACGAACCGAGTATTAATTGTAATTACTACTCAAAGACGAGCAGGATGGAAAATAGAGCACAATGACGGTCTTGGCAGATGTCCAAGAGCTAGTGGGAGCCCGAATGAAAAAGACGAGAAGATGTTGTGACTCGTAGAATCCTAAGATTAGGATGGGCTACAAAATGCATATTTAACGCTTTATGTTTGCTTGCTTGTATTATTTAAATAATAACATGCTTGCATGCTTAGCTTATAAGTTTATAAGCCATCACCTCACATGCAAAGATTAAAATCGACTTTAATTGTTTGCATGTTTAAAGCGTTGTGAACCGTCATCGCACAGGTTGTGATAGATGAGTTCAAATTTGAAACATGTTTGCACGGGTTGCAAATGACGGTTTCAAATAAAGATAGTATGTGATACAATTAGAAACGTCACAACACGGGTTGTTGATGACGGGTTCGTAATTGTGCCAAATACTTTCGAATTATTAAGCACAACCAATTTACAAGATAATTTGAGTCAAGTGAGATGCCACCCAAATTCACACCCATGTAGAAACATTTTATCGGTGTCGTGCGCCTTAGCGGAGCATTGATCGAATGGGTTCTAGATGAGAATGGTAAACTTTGTGGGATGTCGTGCGCCTTATTGGAGCATTTGCACAAAGTTAACTCGTTAGTGAAAGTTGGTTGACTCGACCACGATTCTTGGCCTGAGGTCGAGCTGGGGCATCGGAAGGGTAAGTCGTGTGTTTTTGCACATACCCTGACCAAGAGTTACACGGGTTGTAATTGGACGGACGTCCTACCTAAATAAGTCAATTGGAGCGGTGCGCCTTAGCGTACTTCAAATGACGAATAATGGATCTTGGTTTAAAGATTCTAAACCTTAGAATCGGATGGTTGGTGTTTAATTCGGATCTTCGTAAATTTATTCAACTTTTCTTATTAAATTTACTTTCTTCGTGTAGAAATGGCTAGTAATTCAACAAACTCGTCTAATTTGTCGTTGAGGACTATACTCGAAAAGTGTAAACTCAACGGAACAAATTATCTGGATTGGGACGGGAATTTACGACTTGTGTTAAAGTTGGAACGCAGGGAGTACGTCCTTGATAAGGCTATCCCGGTGGAGCCAGCTGCCAACACAACGAGGGTCGTTAAGGATGCGTACCAGAAACACCTTAGCAACTCTATCGACGTTGCGTGTGTCATGCTGGGCTGCATGGAGGCGTATCTCCAGAAGTAGTTTATGGAGTTATCCCATGATCCGTTTGCAATGTTGCACAGATCAAGAATATGTTCAAAGAGAAAGTACGTATTGAAAAATACACTGTTCTCCGAGAACTCATTGCCTGCAAGATGTCAGCAGGCAGCTCCGTATGTCCACACGTCCTACGTATGAAGGGACATTTCGACCATATGACTAGTATCGGTATGTCTATGGAAAAGGAAATGGCTGCGGATTTTATTCTGCAATCCCTTCCTCATGCATATGGTGGATTCGTCATGAACTACCACATGCATGATATAGACAAGACCGTATGGGAGTTCACAGCATGCTAGTGACTGCCGAGAAGAGCATAAGGGGCAGTTTGCCCAAAAGTGTTCTTACGGTTAAGAAGGGATCCAGCTTCAAAGCTGGTGGTGGCAAGGGTAAAGCCCCAATGCACCTGGCAGGAAAGATCAGACGACCATTTATTCCTAAACCTTCCATACCCGTAAAAGGCAAGGGGAAGGCAAATGAGTCGGTCTGTTTCTACTGCCAAAAGCCTGGTCACTGGAAGAAAGATTGTCAGCAACTGAAGGATGATCAGAGGAAGGGCGGTGGGGCCGCTACTTCGTCAGGTATTCCATTAGAGCTAAATCTTTCTACTATAAATGCTTGGGTACTAGACACTAGAGTTGAGTCTCATGTCTGTGCGGATGTACAGGTGTTGAATAGTAGAAGAGATATGGGGAAAGCGAGGTGGACCTAAAAGTTGGGAAAAACGTGAGAGTTACCGCAATTGCCGTGGGTTCTGTTAACCTTATTTTGCCCTGTCGGCTTGTAACTAAACTTTCTGATGTGTTTTGCGTACCTGTTTTCAGCAGGAATATTGTATCAATATCTCTTCTTGAAAAAGAAGGTTATTATTTTGATATTAAGAACGGGTTTTTTAATATCATGCGCAACAACATGTTTTTTGGAAATGCTCACACTGTTGGAGGTTTATACATATTGAATATGCAAAACTCGAGATCCAACATGCTCTATAATATAAATGCTAAGAGGTTTAAAGATAATTATTTAGACCAAACTCTAAACTGGCATTGTCGTCTAGGTCACATAAATGAGAAACGCATCTCAGCGCTTCATAAGCGCGGACTTCTAAGTCAATTCAAATTCCAAACGATTGATAGATGCGAAGCTTGTTTAATGGGCAAGATGACTAAAGCGCCCTTCACTGGTTTAGGTGAGAGGGCAGGTGATCTATTAGGTCTAATACATTCAAACGTATGTGGACCAAATGAGTACACCAGCTAGAGATGGTTTAGGCTACTTTATCACGTTTACTGATGATTTCAGTAGATATGGTTATGTCTATCTCATAAGACATAAGTCTGAAGCCTTTGATAAATTCAAGGAGTCCAGGACTGAAGTAGAAAACCAACTCGCAAAAAGTATCAAGGCACTCCGTTCTGATAGGGGTGGAGAATACTTATCCGAAGAGTTTCTAAGTCATCTTACAGAAATTGGAATACTATCTCAGTGGACTTTGCCAGGAACACCGCAACCTAATGGTGTGTCCGAGCGAAGGAATCGGACATTGTTGGATATGGTTCGATCGATTTTAAGTCTCATTGATCTCCCGATCTCCTTCTGGGGTTACGCTCTGCAAACGGCCGCATTCATAATCGAGGTGGGACATTCTTGGAGAAGTAATTTATTTCCAAGACAGTCAATGGGAGGGCTGTTCATCTTAATGGAGTTCTAGATGAGATGGTAACTCGGGAACCACTGGACGACCCACCAGAAGTAGTCGTTGAGCAAGAACCAATAGCTACAGTTAATAAGGACGGAACCGACTCTGAGAAATGGCTGGAAGCAATGAGGCAAGAAATGCAATCCATGTCAGATAATCAAGTGTGGGACTTGGTGGATCAAACCCCTGACGTAAAAGTCATTGGGTGTAAATGGACTTTAAAATAAAGATGGACATGGATGGCAAACCTCAGACCTATAGAGCAAGACTGGTAGCAAAAGGTTATAGGCAAGTCCACGGAATTGACTATGAAGAGACCTTTTTCTCCAGTAGCTATGGTAAAATCTATCTGCATTCTACTTGCCGTAGCAACTATGAGATATAGAAAATGGACGTCAAAACCGCCTTCTTCAACGGGAGGTTAGCTGAGGACGTTTAAATGTCCCAACCTGAGGGTTTTGAGGATCCTAAGAATAAGGAAAAGATTTGCAAGTTGCACAAATCAATTTATGGTTTGAAGCAAGCATCTCGGAGTTGGAATCAACATTTTGATGAAGTTGTCAAACAGTTTGGCTTCATCAAGAACGATGATGAACCTTGCGTATATAAAAAGGCAGATGGGAGCAAAGTAGTCTTTCTTGGTGCTTTATGTTGATGACATACTGCTCATCGGAAACAACGTCCTTACCTTGCTCTTAACAAAGATTTGGTTAGGTGAGTGTTTTGCAATGAAGGACTACCAGTTTTTAATCTTTGCATGTGGGTGATAGCTAAACATATATAATCTTGTATATAAAACTATCCATACATTCATACATTTTAAACATACAAATGTAACTATAAAACATGCCTAGCTAAGCCCTTCCTAAGTTCCAAAGATTCTAGCAAAACTGATCCTGAAGACTTGGTCTTCATGATCTAGACTTGCTCCATCCTTGTGAACTCCCACTGGCTCCAAGTCTCCTCCAGACATCGAGTCTCCCTCTTGACTTGTATCTTACGTCGGTTTTCGTAATTACAAATTTAATAAAATAAAATAAATACAAAATCACGACACGCATGTCGTATTTACTACAACCCAAAACTTAGTGAAATTCTGAATCCTAGCCGAATCAAGTAGTCGAACACAAAGTCGTAAGTTGTGTATCGACTACTTGCCTAAGGACGTAAACCGTAAGTTAAAATAGTAAACAGATAATAACGACACACGAGATGATTACCCAGTTCGGTGACTCCGCACCTACGTCTGGGGGCACTTTGCCAGTGGAAAGGTTTTCACTATCAGGTAGTCAATAGTACAACTTCAAGCACCAACTAGCTATCACACAAGCTATTGTCCTAAGCTACTATAGATCTTACCGTGAACAACCTCGACCAAGGGCCTCTCCCCCTGTCTTTGAGATCCTCTCGATTCCACCCTTCGAGCAAGCCTATGCTCGGTGTCGTTGTCTTCTTTGACGGAGTTGTGAATCTTCAATCACAAACAAAAACCCTAACCGATCCAAACACTTAGTCTTCGCGACTTAATGTTTGATCGGAGCAAAAGTCCGTTCTAGCGAATCTTAATCAGCCTCTCAACACGCCAATGTTGCACGGTTAAGAGCTCTGAGAAATATTGCAATTGTTAGAACAAGAACGGATGATCTGCTAATGGGAAGCCAAGGGCTTTTTATAGCAGCTCACATTCCTAATCCTTCTTGGACCAGGAACAGGAAGTTTCAGACTTCCTGAAAAAATCAGGCAAGTCGTTGCCGCCTTCCATGACAGCTGGAAGTCGTCTTGCCTGTTCTGACTTCCTATTGAAATCAGGCAAGTCGAGTTGCCGCCTATTGCTGACGTGTAACTGCCAGCTGGAAGTCGCCTGACTTTGTCGACGTCACTCTCTTGCGTTCCAAGTCTTCGTGGCGCCTTTCTTCTTTCGCTCCAAGCTTCGTCGAAATAGGAAAGCTTTTAGATCTTTCCTAATCTGGATTGTAACAAGTCGCTCCACATGTCATGTAACATGTTGCACGACTTCTTACTTTTGCGCTAAAAAATTATGCCAACAATTAAACGTAGCAACAATCTCCCCCTTTGGCAATTTTTTAGTCAAACCCCTTTTTAAGCACATCGTCATCTTGTGGCAGTCACGCACAGCAAGTCATGTGACTTCTTTCTCCAAGCAGGCACATCGTCGTCACCTTGAGGCAGTTACGCACACAACAAGTTATGTGACTTCTGATGCGACTTCTTGTGCGGCTTCTGGAGCGGCGACTTCTATGCACTACTTCTAGCGCGACTTCTGGCGTAACTTCTGGCGTATCCTTTTTATCTCCCCCTGTTTGTCTAACAATATTGCCAAAGGCAATCATACAATGAAATTCGACTAAACGGCAGGGTAAAAACCAGCTCAAACATGAGCAAATATCCAAAAATAAAAAGTCATAATGTGCAGAAAATTAACTCGGACATACCCCGAGGATTTAAGAGTGTTTGGAACAAAGTTATCAGAGTGAATCAGAAAAATACTTAAAATGAAATGGAGTCTTCAACATCATCTTCAGCAGCAGGAGCAGAGCGGAGGTCATTGAGAAGGGCTTCACAGGCGACTTTGTGGGTTGATAGCATCGCAATTGACTTCTCAAGATCATCGATCATTTCCACCAATTCTTCCTCCATCCTAGTGCCAATTGGTCCTGAGGGTCGAGAGCTTGAACCAGCTCCTGATGCTTTGGCCATGGGAAGTCCGAGGTCCTTCAACTGCTTCCCTTCGAAGTTCTTGAGGCTGATAGCAAGGGGCAGTGACTTCTTTCCCGGAATATCCGATTCTCGAACAATGTGAGGACATTGTTGGAGAAGGAGACCGGTGATCAATGAAGGAAACCCGATAGGAAGTTTGACAGCGCATGATTTGGCATGCTTGACTAGATGTTCAATAACATATGAGCCAAAATCAAGAGAAGACTGCGTACCTATTTGGTATATGAGTTTAGCCAATTCGGTTTTGATGCTCGACCCATGTGTAGAAGGTGCCCAATTTGCCAGGCCAATGCGGTAGAGTATTGAGTATTTGGCAGTTAGCTCAGTAGCCGCAATGGTGTCTTTGACGGGCCAGACCTTCTTCCGTCCTCCTATGATCTCGACCGCTACTTTGTTCAAGTGCGGGACTTCTGGAGTGACTTCTGGGTCTTCTCTGCCAAGATAGGCATTGATGGTTGAGGCAGATATTTCGAAGCATTCTCCCCGAACGAACACCTTTCTGTATTCAGCGTCTTCTGGATCATCAAACTCGCTTGAAAGGTTGACAATAAACTCTTTGACCAATGCTGGGTAGAATGGCCCGATGTTTATGATCGTATTGGTCAGGCCTGCTCTTCGGAGAAGTTCCACGATCGAGTTTATCCCCTGCGCCTCTATGGAAAGCTCTCTTTCTGGATAGATCTTGCGCTGGTATACATACTGCCACTTCACCGCGTTGTCTACAGAGTGGAAGGAGACATTATCTGTAGGAGCTTTAGGCACATTCTTGGGGAGTTTCTGCCCTCCCATTGCCTTTTTGACCCGTGGTAGTAGAATCTGGGTGTCTTCTTCTTCAGATTCCTCTTCTTCTGGAGCAGATGTTGCTACAGAAGTTAGTGACTTCCTTCTAGACTTCTTCGGCTGTTTAGAAGCAGATGCTCCTCCTTTCTCTGAGGTTTTCCTCTTTGGGGTCAATCTCCTCGGTATTTGAGGTACTTCTTCTTCATCGACCAACCTTCTTGTTGGTAGCTTCCTTCTCTCAAGCCTTTTGGGCATAGCATCTTTTTCCATAGCTTCCTTTTCCATAGTCTCAGTGACGACTATTTCTTCGATGTTAACAAGTTCCTCTATAGGTCGACTGACTTCTGGAATAGCTTCCTGATCTTCATTAAACCCTGAATCACTGTCCGAGGCGACATGGGAACTTTCTTCTTTCTGCAAGTCCTCGTTTAGAGGGGATTTATCTGGTGCTGGTGTTGACTTAGAGGGGCTGGATTGGTCCTTGGTGCTAGTACCGTGACTTTCAGGAACAAGGGTTCCTAGACCTTCTACAGGCAGGCTTTCATCTACAGTGTTTACTTCAGAGAGGATAGTAGATTTACCTTGTGTCGGGGTCGGAGTAGAGAGAGAGACCTCCTCTTCTAGGTTCGCAGATTCGGCTAAAGTGTCGTCCTTCTCAACGACGGGAGTTGTTTCTACTGGCGTGATAGTCAGAGGTGAGATTGTTACTCCTTGAGGTGCTGCCGAACTTTCCCCTGCGATATTTCCTCCTCGAATCCTTACTCCATGCTTGTTTGTCGAGGATTTGGAGGCTGATAGCTTTCGAGCGATCATCTTTACCCTCATCTTTGCTCGTAATTTGGATGCAGAAGGTATGCGTCTGCTTCTAGTTCCAACCATTTGCTCGATCGGTTTTGGTTTGGAAGTGAAGAGCAAAATCTTACAGTTGCATATTTGCTTTAGCCTTTTCGAGATGCCCTAGCAGTTTTGGGAAGATGGAAAGGATTGTGCAGGCTTTTTCTGCGGAAGTTGAAGAGGGTTGAGAGCTGATTGGATTGTCGTCAGTTTTTCAATCATTCCCCTTTTTGAATTTTTAAACAGATAATTCCAACTAGGCTTCTGATAATGAAACTTGGGCCCGGCTAGATTTTGTGGACCCTGGCTGGTCCAGATAGAGAGAGAGAGTAAAAATTCACTCAAAAGCTCTCCCTCTTCTTTCTTGACTTCTGGTTATTCCAGACAGCAAAGTCCAAGGGATGACTTCAGACTTTCAAACCTGTTAGCATCTAATGCCTTGGTAACGATGTCAGCGACTTATTTCTCGGTGGGTAAATACTCGAGCTTTATCTTCTTGTCTTCTACAAGCTCTCGAATAAAGTGGTGCTTGATGTCAATATGCTTTGTCTTGCTATGTTGCACTGGGTTTTTCGAGATATTGATAGCACTGATGTTGTCACAGAACAAAGTCATGACTTCTTGCTTGACTCTATACTCTGCCCACATTTGTTTCATCCAAAGAAGCTGAGTACAGCTACTTCCGACTGCAATATATTCAGACTCAGCAGCAGATAAAGCAATACAATTTTGCTTTTTGCTGAACCACGATACAAGATTGTTCCCCAGGTAGAAACAACCTCCAGAGGTACTTCTTCGATCTGGTGTGCTTCCCGCCCAGTCAGCATCACAATATCCAACAAGAGTAGGAGAGGTATCAAAGGAATATAGCAAACCCAATTCAGAGGTTCCTAAGATGTACCTTATTATCCTCTTTGCATGAGCCAAGTGACTGACTTTTGGATTGGCTTGGTATCGAGCACAGACTCCCACGGAGTAAGCGATGTCGGGTCGACTTGTTGTTAGATAGAGAAGACTTCCTATTATGCTTCGATAAAGACTTTGATCAACTGATTCTCCCATCTCGTCCTTTGTGCATTTGTCATGTGTGGCAATATGAGTTCTCTTGTGTGAGGCCTTTTCTAACCCGAACTTTTTCACAATGTTCTTTGCGTATTTGCTTTGGGAGATAAATATTCCATCTGATATCTGCTTGATCTGGAAGCCCAGGAAGTATGTGAGCTCACTGACCATACTCATCTCAAATTCAGACTGCATATGTTGGACGAAACGTTCCACCATCTTGTCTGACTTCCCTCCAAATACAATGTCGTCGACATATATTTGAGCAATCATGATGTCCCTTCCTTCCTTCTTCACAAAGAGAGTTTTGTCTACTCCCCCTCGAATATATCCATTCTGAACTAGGAATTGAGTAAGACGTTCATACCATGCTCGTGGGGCTTGTTTGAGACCGTAGAGAGCTTTCTTGAGTTTGTAGACATGATGAGGAGAGTCATGGTCTTCAAATTCCTTTGGTTGAGCCTCATAGACTTCTTCGTTGAGATTTCCATTAAGAAAAGAACTCTTTACGTCCATTTGATAGAGTTTGAAACGCAGATGACATGCGATGCCGAGAAGAAGTCGTATGGCTTCCAGTCTGGCTACTGGAGCAAAAATTTCTTCAAAGTCGACTCCTTCTACTTGTGTGTATCCTTGAGCCACCAGTCTCGCTTTGTTTCGAATGATGTTTCCTTGCTCGTCAGACTTGTTTTTGAATATCCACTTTGTCCCGATGTCATTGACATTGTCAGGCTTGGGTACTAGTTCCCAGACTTCATTCCTTGCAAATTGAACCAATTCTTCTTGTATGGCGCTGACCCAGTACTCATCATTGATGGCCTCTTGTATATTTTTTGGCTCAATTTTGGAAATAAAGCAGACGTTACCTATCATCTCGTTGTAGTCAAGAGATGCCTTTTGTCGAATCCGTACTCCCTCATTAATGTCTCCAATCACATCTTGGGGTGGATGATTCTTCTGAATCCTTCTTGACGGAGCTCTTTGCCTTATAGGAGATGCCTCTTTATCCGGGATGATTGGGCTTTCGTCTTCAGACTCTTTGTTGCGCTCATCGTCTTTGACTTCTGGTCTGACTTCTCCTCTGACTTCTGGTCTGACTTCTCCTCTGACTTCTGGTCTGACTTCTCCTGAGATATTTAGGACTTCTTCGTCCTCGTCACTGGGTTGCTCATTACTGTCATCGATCACGATATTGATGGATTCCATGATAGTCTGGGTGCGTTTGTTGAATACACGAAAAGCCCGACTATTTCTGGAGTATCCGAGGAAGATGCCTTCGTCGCTCTTAGGATCAAGTTTGCGTCGAGGTTCCCTATCTGCAAGTATGTAGCAGATCGATCCAAAGACATGGAAATATTTGACATTCGGCTTTCTCCCCCTCCATATTTCATAAAGAGTGAGCGAAGTTCCAGGGCGGAGGGTCACTCTATTATGAATATGGCACGCCGTATTCAAAGCTTCAGCCCAGAAGTGCTGCGGGATGTCTTTGGCTAACATCATGACTCTTGCCATTTCTTGAAGAGTGTGATTTTTCCTTTCAACGATCCCGTTTTGCTAAGGAGTGATGGGAGCTGAAAATTCGTGTGCAATTCCTTCAGCATCACAGAAATTTGCGAAGCTGATGTTCTCAAACTCCTTTCCATGATCGCTTCGAAGTCGGACGACTTTTCCAATGACTTCTCCCTTTTCTCGTTTTAGTCTCCGACATAGGGCTTCAAAGACTGAGAAGGTGTCTGACTTTTCTCGAAGAAAGTCTACCCAGGTGTACCTCAAGAAGTCGTCTACACATACAAATATGTACTTCTTCCCTCCTAGACTTTCTACTTGCATAGGTCCCATAAGGTCAACATGAAGAAGTTCTAGAACACGAGAAGTAGTAAGATGTTGTACCTTCTTGTGTGACGTCTTGACTTGTTTCCCAATCTGGCATTCTCCACAAATTTTACCTTCAATCATCTTGAGGTTGGGAACTCCAATGATCGCCTTTTCAGATAGAATCTTTTGCATGCTCCTCAAATTGATGTGACTAAGTTTTTGATGCCATAGTTTTGTCTCTTGAGCTTTGGATAAAAGGCACTTGGTTGGCAAGGTAGTGACTGTTGGAGACCATAGATAACAGTTATCAAGGGACCTGTGGCCTGTCATGACTTCCTTCCGCTGTTTGTCTTTGACCGAGCACTTGTCACGAGTGAAGTTGACATCGAGATTTAAATCGCATATTTGACTTATGCTTATGAGATTGGTTGTATGACCTTCTACCAGTAGAGCTTCTTTCAGACATGGTGAGTTGGGAAGGTTGAATTTTCCTTTCCCAAGTATTCTAGCTTTTACTCCATCTCCAAAAGTGACGAAGCTATTTGTGCAAGGTATCAAAGTGACCAAGAAAGAGCTATTACCCGTCATATGTCGAGAGGATCCACTATCAAAGTACCATTCGTTGCTGGTTGAAGCCTTTAGAGCGGTGTACGCGATGTTAGCTCGATAGTTTACCTCCTTAACTCGCCATTCCTTCTGTGGTTGGCTTTTCTTGATGGTAGTCCTTTTCTTGACGAAGCTCCTCCCATATAGCTGATAGCAGAAAGGTCGAATATGTCCTCTTCGTCCACAGTGGTGACATACCCAATTATGTCTTTTTTTCTGCGTCTTTGAAGTGGCCAAGGTAAGAGGCTGTTTGGTTGCTTGGTCAGCCGTGAAGTTAGGAGACTTCTGACGCGACTTCTGGGGGATAACCTTCTGAGGGACGAGAACGGTGTGCGATGATGAGGCTTCTTTTGAGTATCCAACACCTTCCATATTTCTGGCTGGCTTTCCGATCAAGAGAATCTGGTCTAGGGTGTCAGTGCTTGGATTCATCATCTTTACAGACTTGGTGACCTGTTCTAACTCTCTTTTTAACCGAGCAACTTCCTTTTTGAGATCAACAGTGGTTTCGAGAAGTTGTGACTTGTCTTCATTAAGAGAAAGAATGAGAGCATTTTGTTTTTCGATTACCTGAGAGTCTTCAAGCCACTTGACATACCATTCGTTGTAAGCGTTGTTGAGGGTCTCATCGGATAGCTCATCATCAGAGTCATACTTCTTTGAGCTTTCAGCTGGTTGATCTATTGTGGAGGAAGTGAAAGCAACATAGTTACTTGTATGCTCAAGGTCACTGTCTTCCTCATCTTCATCGTCAGTTAGAGAGGCATTGAATCCCTTCTTTTGTTTCTTTAAGAAGTTGCGACATTCCTTCTGCATGTGTCCATACCCCTCACATTCAAAGCACTGAACTCCTTTACCTGATCGTTCTCCTCGTCTACCATCGTTAGTTGTGTTTTCGAGCTTCTGAAACTTGTGGTGTGGCTTGTCTCTAACTTCTCGGGTGACGTTCCTCCCTGTCATCTAGCCGAATCTTTTCATGACTTTGTTGTAGTTTTTGGCCAGCATGGCGATAGTTTCCTCAATGTCACTATCCGAATCAGAGTGCGTAGAGTTCTTCTGCTTTTGAGTAGAACTTTTGAAAGCCACACCTTTGTGTTTCTTCTCGATAAGAGGTAGGGAGAGCTCGAAAGTTATTAGAGATCCCATGAGCTCATCAAACTTCAGTGTCTTCAAGTCATGGACTTCTTCTATGGCGGTTATCTTCATCTTGAATCTGGGACTTAGAGCTCTCAGCGTTTTTCTAACTAAATCTTCATCAGTCATAAGCTTGCCAAGTGAATATGATTCATTGGCCAGATCCTTGATGCGCACATTAAACTCCACAATAGTTTCGTTTTCATTCATGGTTAGGGCCTCAAAGTTAGTCGTGAGGTACTGTAACTTATGCTCTTTGACTTTGGAAGTACCCTCGTAAGCAACATCAAGCGTGTCCCAGGCAATTTTGGCACTTGTGCATGTGTTGATGAGTCGAAACACATTCTTGTCTACTTCATTAAAAATAACATTGAGTGCTCGAGAATTACCTAGGGCGGCTTCATCTTCTTCCGTGATCCACTCCTTTTCTGGTTTGGCGCTAGTTTGATTTCCATGAGCATCACCATAGTAAGGTTCCTCCCATCCATTGATGACAGACTTCCAAGTTTTGCTGTCGAGGGACTTCAAAAAGGCACACATCCGGGCTTTCTAGTACCCATAATTTGTTCCGTCGAGTACTGGTGGTCGATTTGCTGAACCTCCTTCTTTTGAGTCCATATTGGCTATTCAGAAATTTTGCAAGAAAATCACCTAAAAGAAAAGGGGCCTCCTCTGATACCAATTGAAATTCTGAATCCTAGCCGAGTCAAGAAGTCGAACACAAAGTCGTAACTTGTGTATCGACTACTTGCCTAAGGATGTAAACCGTAAGTTAAAACAGTAAACAGATAATAACGACACCAGAGATGATTACCCAGTTCGGTGACTCCGCACCTACGTCTGGGGGCACTTTGCCAGTGGAAAGGTTTTCACTATCAGGTAGTCAATAGTACAACTTCAAGCACCAACTAGCTATCACACAAGCTATTGTCCTAAGCTACAATAGATCTCACCGTGAACATCCTCGACCAAGGGCCTCTCCCCCTATCTTTGAGATCTTCTCAATTCCACCCTTCGAGCAAGCCTATGCTCGGTGTCGTTGTCTTCTTTGACGGAGTTGTGAATCTTCAATCACAAACAAAAACCCTAACCGATCAAAACACTTAGTCTTCGCGACTTAATGTTTGATCGGAGCAAAAGTCCGTTATAGCGAATCTTAATCAGCCTCTCAACACGCCAATGTTGCACGGTTAAGAGCTCTGAGAAATCTTGCAATTGTTAGAACGGATGATCTGCTAATGGGAAGCCAAGGGCTTTTTATAGCAGCTCACATTCCTAATCCTTCTTAGACCAGAAACAAGAAGTTTCAGACTTCCTGAACAAATCAGGCAAGTCGTTGCCGCCTTCCATGACAGCTGGAAGTCGTCTTGCCTGTTCTGACTTCCTAATGAAATCAGGCAAGTCGAGTTGCCGCCTATTGCTGACGTGTAACTGCCAGCTGGAAGTCGCCTGACTTTGTCGACGTCACTCTCTTGCTTTCCAAGTCTTCGTGGCGCCTTTCTTCTTTCGCTCCAAGCTTCGTCGAAATAGGAAAGCTTTCACATCTTTCCTAATCTGGATTGTAACAAGTCGCTCCACATGTCATGTAACATGTTGCACGACTTCTTACTTTTGCGCTAAAAATTATGCCTAGAATTAAACGTAGCAACACTTAGCAACACGCAGGTTGCAAAACAGAAATTTGAAAACATACAAGTCTAGAGGGCTTAGCTATACATCATGTGAAAAACAACATGTTGTCAAAGATCATGTGATCACTCATCATGCATCAAACAACAAATTTATTCCAAATTTTATCTTTCTGAAGTGTGGAAAAATTCCGGTTTATCGAAACCGGACGGTTTAAATTAATTAATTGAATTTGAACTAGTTCACGCTGATTTATCGAAACCGAACCGAATCTGAAAATTAAAAATTTTATTGGGAAATACCTCGGGGATCGCCATTGGCCCAAAACCGACAAAAAAAACCCAAAACTGATCAGCCCGCCTGGGACCGTCCCAAAGTGGCCCGTGGGCGCCGATCTAGTCGCCCAAGGGTTGACCGGTCTGGTCGCCCGCGGCAGCGACCATGGACGCCCGTAAGCTATCCATGGTCGAGCCGAGGGCTGACCGATCTGGTCACCCGCGGCAGCGCCATGGACGCTCGTGGGCCATGCATGGTCGAGCTGAGGGCTGACCGATCTGGTTGCCCGCGACAGCGACCATGGACGCCCGTGAGTCATCCATGGTCGCCCGAGGCGACTTGGTCGGCCCTTGGTGCTGACCATGGTCGGATCGAGGGCACTCCATGGTCCACCAAGGGGCTCGACCCTGGTTAGCCATGGCTCGGCCATGGTTAACCCAACACAGCCCCAAAAATAATTTTCTAACCTTCAAAATCAATTAATAAAATATGATTTTTTTTTCATATTTTCATGCATAGTTAAATACGAACAATACATGAAAAAACTAAGTAATAAAATATAAACCCTAATCATGCTCAAATCAATCACAGTCAACCATGCTCTGATATCAATTAAGGAATTTCATGGGTTCCATAGATTTAATTACATGCAGCGGACAATAATCTAACCATGGAATTCGATGATACGATCCTATGTGAAAAAAATTTCAGCATGCAATATGAATATTCAAATCTGAAAATATACCTTTTCGAATCACAAACACAAAAAAGTTTAGTGAATCTGCTTACAGAAAAATGTAACTTCCAAAAGCCATAACTTGAGTTACAGATCTCCAAATGACTCGGTTCTTTTTGCAGAGTAAATTTCATACAGTTCTTTAAGAATTTCATGTTTTTTACAAAATCCAGCTCGGACTGCGAGATCATCGTCTGAAGGAAAACATCTTACTTGTCAGTGCTGGATAGATTTTCCGGTTTGTCCCGATTTGTTTCATCTTTGAGGATTGCTAATTTGACAAAGCAAAAACAAAATATTGTGCTCTCTAGATCATCCACACAAGCACAACACCTTGGGAAAGGTTTCTACACACACCCTTGCTAGCGTTGTGTGTAGAATCGAACAAAACCAACAATAGAGATAGAGAGAGGGAGGGTCGGCCAAGGAGAGAGAGAGGAGAGGGGATTGCCGAAAATTAATTAGGGTTATAGGAATAAGTCATGTAATTAACAATATTATTTTTTAATCTTTATTAAAATTACACAATAAACCCCTTAAAACCTTTATTTGCACTTAAGCCACATTCTTAATTAAAATCAAGAATGGGCTTTAAGCTCACTTAGCTAAAACCTAATTAAAACTCATTTAATTCAGTTATAATTATATGGTTTAGCTAAACCAGTCCAATCTCTCTAACTTGATTTCTTCAACCGTCTGATTAATAAACTTTGGCCAGAAATCAACCGAATCGTTTTCAATTTGATTAAAATCAAATTGAAAAGCAGATTCTCCCAATTACCATCCAAGCATGTTTTGTCACATATTTTACTTAAAGTGTGTGACCCTCTAGGCTCACGACCCGTTGGCAGACTGGTAAAATTACTATTTTACCCTTTCCATCATAAGTGGCCTCTAGCAAGACATTATGATTACCCAACGTCCGTGATTATTGACTACTGGACTTTACCTGTTATCGTACATGTCACTGTCCTTTTATCAAACCGATATTTAGATTGATCAATAGGCATAGAACCGTCATCCTAATTTATCAATCACTGTTTTTTGATATCTGAGAAGACTGGCAACTTATACAAAGGTATCACCTGTATGGCCATGCTATTCCTTCAGTCATACTCATTAAGTGGCCTAAACGGATATCTTTCTCATACCATAGTCTGAGTGATAAATCCCACAGACGTCTTTCGAGTTCACTAATGCAATTCATAACCAAGCCAATTAAAGCCGTTATGGCTACCCTTTTACAGGTAACGTTAGACTAGGTCAAACTCAGATATTCATTACACAATGCACACAAAGACTCCTTGGTCTTAGGATATAATGACAAGCTATGATTTGTGAGTATCTCATGACAGTATCTATGTTGCATACTCACAATCGGGTCGTCCGATATCATCGACCTGATGATATCTACGATATATCTCCGGCACATACTTTGCCATGATCAGTAGAGCGTGATCAAAAGGAGTTTATCTATATTGATCGCTTCTTAAAGAAGCTTAGCTGATCAGGGACTCGTCAAATGTAAGTCTTTCTGATATACGGTTCTACTATTAGTGATTACACACATAATGACGTAGATCAAATTACATTCGATATATTACTACAACACATTAGTAATATATGCCGATTTATTTATTCTGAAAGATGATAAAACATTACATCTGTAGATCACTTTTATATTGGACTGGGTCATAACTCTAACACATTGCAAGTGGAAAGGTTTCATTATGAGGTAATAAGTCACAACATACACGTATCGGTGATCATCACATAGATCACTACCCTATGCTACTATTGCAAGTGCAAACCTATCTTAGGGACTCCCCCTGAATCCAAGACCCCGTCTTGGTTCCACTCTACGAGCACTCTACTTGCTCGGATGTCACAAGTCGTTGTTCATTGTTGCGCTTGAATCTTTAATCACGCATCCACACAAAAACACAATCACTCACACTTGATCTTTCGATTCTGGTAGTGATACACAATGTCCTTCGAAGAATACACAGCCTCTCAACCCGCAAGTCCCTCACGTCTAAGAGCTTTGTATATTCTCTCAAAAGAACCAACCGCTACTAAGGATGGAACCTTAGTTTTTATAGCAGCTTCCAAATAACTCCCAGAGCACATTAGGGTTTCCTTAATCCTAGAGATCTTAGTTTCCCAAATCCTTGTCGCCGAATATCTTTGCAAAATCTCTTCACGACATGAAGTTTCCAGTTGTTATTACATATTCAAGACTTCCCAAAAGTCTTTGTACACATCTGGAGATTTTCCAGAAACACAATTGCCGAATCTCTTATTTAAGGAAACTAGACAATGCTTCGACGTACAGGATGTCGAGAAAGATGATTCAACCTTTACCTTGACATCTTTCCTGATCACGCGCTCGACATCCTTCTTGACTAAAAAATAAGCCAACTATCATCAAAATAACAACAGTCTCTACCGTCCTCCTCTTCTAGCTGCAAGCTTCCATCCTCAAGAAAAGCTGCACCCCCGCCAGCGACTTGGAAGACAGAGAGATCCCGGTTGCATTTGTTTGTGAAGAAGAGATAAGATATGAGTGAAGAAGAGATGTAATGAGATAAGATTAGGTCTGGGAAGATGAAAGAAAGGTTAGAGAGAGCATGAGGGCATAAAAGTAATTTCATTACTGATTTTTAACTTAAATAATATTTGTATTTGGTTTAATTTAAAAGACAACTATATCCTTTTCTCATAAGTTTAAATTAATTTATAAATAAGGGTGAAATAGTCATTTTAATCGTCTTTAAAAATTTAATTTGAACTGGTTAGTTAGTTCAGTTTTGAACCAGTCAGACCGGTCTGATTTTAAATCAAAACTATTGAAGGCATTTAAAATTTTTTAACATACCAATTCAGTTATATTTAAGAGAAGTTGAGTTAAGTGTAGCTTATTTGAGCTTTGAGTATCTCAAAATAAAAATTTGAAAGTTGGGTATTAAATTTGAAACGTGACATATATATAATTGGGTGCAGACAACTTTCACTACTGTGCATAGTTATAAAATGCAAGCTATACCGAAACCCACTTTAGTTTAGAATTAAATATGTGTGGCTAACTTTCTCTATACTTGATGAACATTAATATATATATATTGTTGTTTGATTGCAGGATGGACTTGTAACATAGTCTTATTATGGCGCAGAGAGTATTAATTAGTCTCCGGATACCATATACACTCCTAATCTCCAAAGTCATATATATATATATATCATCATGAGGAATGAAGTTACTTTTCACAATCAATCATAACTTGAGACACGTGTTTGTTTTATATTTTTCGTCATATTATGCATCTTGACTGCATATGCATATTTGAGAGGTAGAATCATATATTGATCGATCTTTTAGAAATTATAATTTGTACATGCATGCATGCATGTTTATGATGATGAAAGATTGATAAAGGCATGCAGGAAGCAAGTACAGTTAACATTGAGAAAGCAAAGACAAGCGGAGTGGGAACAAAGGGTTGCATGGCCTATAATTGGCATAATGGTATTCAAATGTCAAGCAAGTGGGCAATGCCAAACCCATATATGTGCATATTCACAAAATCTCATCACCATTCCCACAATCAATTACCATACTTGATTCATACTACAAAACTCCATGCTTGCCAACAACACAAGCAACCCGGCCACAACAGTCATAATATATCATATATTATATATATTATTAATTGGAGTTAATTAATTTGTATATACATATAAAAATTAATTATATGGATCCATATAATGCACACGTTCATGAAAAGATAAGACATTAAATTCAACTCTGAATACTAGAAATTTTCCTCATATAGCTAGCTAGGGTTCACTTAACAAGAAGCTAGAAAGAACAAGTTCCCAGGTTCATTCCAGGTTTCTCTTTTTTCCATCAACAAATTAATTTGTTAATCAATTACAAGAAGAAAAGGAATAGGAGAGGGTATAATTAAAAGGTTTTCAAACGTATATATATATAGACCCTGATCGAGACCCATAACCCTAATCCTAAAGATTCTTACTAATATACCCCTCGTATATCAATTTGTATATGGAGTCCAATAACACATATATAGATATAAAATATACTGCAAGCAGCAACTAGTGATCAAATTCAGATACACACAGGGAGAGAATATATATATATATATATGTAAATAAGAAGCCAAATATCTCCGGAATTGATTGAAAAATAATCTTGTCTACATATACAAAGAGCAATGAAAATGAAAAAATAAATAGAAGGAAGAAGAAATTACTATAGGTAGCTAATTAATTAGGTCCATACAGGAGTTGAGAAATGAAGGTGAAGTGAAATGGGGATTGGGTTGGGTTGGACGGATGGATAATGGATCTAGAAGAGAAATAAAGCAAGAAAATACAAAAAGGAGAGAAAATAAATGAACATACGGTGGAGAAGTAATTAAGGTTACTGATCTACTGCTGCTGCTTCTTCCGTGGGATCAACTGATGATTTGGGCATGATGATATCCTGGAGAAGGCCGCGACCAAGAGGAGAAGGAGAAGGAAACAAGGAGGAGGATGATGAGGCAGCAGCAGCAGAGGGTGAGGCTGAGGCTGAGGCTGAGTAGCATATG
Source organism: Geranium rotundifolium (assembly GCA_963920655.1). Lineage (NCBI taxonomy): Eukaryota > Viridiplantae > Streptophyta > Magnoliopsida > Geraniales > Geraniaceae > Geranium > Geranium rotundifolium. Next base: position 32,274,344 of record OY987311.1, on the reverse strand, counting down.
ATGTTGTTGTTGTTGTAATTATTAATATCAAACGTAGTAGGACGTCGTAGCAGCTCATGATGTTGGTGATGAGGGAAGTGGACAAGAGAGGAGGTGATGAGGTGGCTGATGCCAAAGCCTGCGGCGGAGGCTGAGGCTGAGCCGCGGGGGGTCACCGGGCTTGGGTGACTGTGCTGCCCCTCGTAGGTCGTAACCACCGTGGATGGGTCCTTGGAGCACCTCTCCACTCTCTTCTTCACCCCGCATCCCCCGTTAGTGCAACGATAATAGCTCCTATATATTTATATATATATTTACAACCAAATCAATCATTCAATTCAACTCATGACTATTTTAATTATAATTTGTTATTATTAAACTACCTGGGATACGGGCTGTTCTTCACTGCTTTCTGACCGTACTTCCTCCATCTGTACCCATCGTCTAGCTGATCTACCTCGCTCTTGGTCATGAACGCAAATCGAGCTTCTCGCTTTTTCTGATTCTTCTTTTTTGCCTTCAACCTGCAATTACAATTATTTCATACTATTAATTTATACCAGATCGATTCGATCCGATTAAAATAAAGTAACTCACTCTTTTTTAGTCTTGTCACGCTCCTCCTCGGAGTGTTTGTCCTCCTCGGGCGTGGCCGGGTTGTTTACCACCTCCGAGGTCGACACCGGAGATGGGACGGCGGCGGTAGTGCTTTCGTTGTTGAGCATATCGAATAACGAAATCGGAGCGTAATCGAGGAAATCTATAAAGCCTAAAGAGGACTTTTCGTCCCCGCCGATCATCTCAAAGATTCCTGAACCATACCCAAAAGGAGTCTCCTCTGAATTTGCCATGGAAACCGATTTCTCCCTCTTCTCATCACCCTTCCCCTCCATCTAAACACACCACATACACATACTCTGTTTATGTTTATGTTTATGTGTGAAATGAAAGAAAGAGAAATAAATACAGAATTCTGCCTTTGTTCTATCCTAGCCAGTGTGAAAAAGGATTTGGTTTTTGGACAACAGCTTGGAATGGGGAGGTTTCCCACCAAAGCCCAAAGGCGACCGGCATTACCCAGTCATCGGTCTCCGTACTGGAGATGGGCCGGTGCTGCCGCATTTATTACTCTCTTCATGGGTCCACTCTGTCTACGCGCATATTTTGACTGCCTACCCTCACCGGTTCCCGGTTACACACCCACCACAAACTTACTAATTTATATTTTAATTACTAATCACAATCCAAACACATTTTTATTCGACTTTCTTTGGCGCTCCATCTTTTCGCTTCACCCAACATTTTCTTACATGACAGAAATGTCACTTTCATTTTCCCATTGGACCAATTGTTTTGCTGATCATTATTTAATTCTATTTTCATTTCGATATTATTTTCTTATTAATTTATTGATAGTTTTATTTTCATAACAATTATATATCTATATAAAAATACAAATCAGTGGAAAATGTCCAAACGTCCAAACACTGCCTCAGACGTCTGTTTTTGCGCACGGGACATGATTGCGACACTTGGAGCAGACGGATTTGTTGCAAACTTAATAGAGACAAACGGAGAAGCCGGGGCAGTTGAATCATTTTGCGCAGAATACCTAATACAATATGTGACAGTTTGGTTTCTCAGAACAACGATCGCGAGGTTGTGCTGGTTGCAGAGAGATTTCGACTTCGTTTTCACACTTGATTTTGATCTCGATTAGTCAGAGACGGTGCTACGTGATCGTTTTTGTCTTCGATTCGGTTGTCAAATCTCGGCTTATATCGATTTTGTAGTTTTGGAGTTTCGATTTGTTGTTTTTTTATTTAAGCCGATTTGAATCTGATCTAGGTTTTTTTTTATCATCATGTTGTTATTGATTTTCGATTTGTTATTTAGAGTTTTTTCTTTCATGTACGACAAATCTGAGGTGCAGAAGATGATGACATCGACGAAGAAGATGTTGCATCTATCTTTTTGTTTATGTACAACATGTAGACATATTGTGTATAACATGCCAGTTTCTACTGTATAACTAGTGTGATTAAATAATGCTAAGTATCACATAAAATTATTAACTATCTTCTGTGAATTATTTTGTATTGTTTTTGTAAGCGCTTGTCATTTGGGGCAAGCTTTAGATTAATCAAGTTTGCAACTGTCTTTCTGTTTATGTGTAACATGTCGATGTACCATGTATAACATACTATCATATATTGTATAACCAGATTAATTATATAATGTTCAACAACACACAAAACGATGGACGATCACTCTCTGGATCTAACCTATTTTTAAAGTGAATCGTTGTATGATCGCGGTTTAAATGCGCGATCGCGCTTTAAATGCACCTATTTTTAGTGTGAATCGTTGAATGAACGCGCTTTAAATACGATATCACGCTTTAAATGCGCGATCAGCACACACAATA